>CM068385.1:91585184-92785184 GCA_034770075.1 Aralia elata
GGAATGTGCGGTTATGGAGTCAATTGTCGATTTAATCATCCTTCTAATTTAGGGCAGGTAATAGCTTTTTAGCATTTATCGTGTGCCTAAAGAGGTGGTATATTTAAAGAGTGAAGCTTGCATAAAATAGTATTAAATTCTTAGTTTTGTTTAGTGGTGGTCCATAGTGATCTTTTTAAGGTTCTCTATTGTAGTTTATTTATTGTTTGTGGTCCAATTAATTTACAGATTGGTCAGTATGGAGGTGAACTACCAGAAAGAGTTGGACAGCCAGACTGTGGGGTAAATTTCTTGGTCATTTGAGATTGTTCTGTTCGACATTTTTTCATTTTATACTTTGCATTGCTTTTGATGGCTTGAAATGAGATTGTTGTGTCCAACTATAATGTGAAAGAGTTAGTTAAGAGATATAGTTTTAGTGGAAAGTTCACTTCAGACACTCCACCAAATGAAGTTGTTTGAAAGGTGATCCAGATAAGGTCGTAATGTATCTTGTTCCAGCTCACCTGCCATATTTCCATATCTGATAGTTGGCTTTGTTGCTGTAGAAAGTCTCCCAGGAGAATAGCATGGATTCTTTTTAGATGTGAATCTTTGTAAAATAGTGTTTGAGTCAGGGGTGTTCAGTTGTTTTTGTCTGATAACTAAACAAATTTTACCTACAATTGGTAAAATCTGCTAGTTTAATACTAATCTGCTACATTTGCTTGTCCACTAATTATTGTTGATTTTGTCTGATGTAATTAGTTAAGTACACTTTATTATGTGTTTTGTCTTCTTTCTCTTCGTCTTATATCAATCCTTTGCTGAACAAGTTAACCTCAAGTCAAATGTACTTTCTTTGTTTGTGAGAAGCCTTGGCCATGGGCAGATTCTTTCTCATAGCATGTGATGCTTCATGTCAATTACCACATTAGTAATGCATGTTTTATGGTAAAACTAAAGACTATTTTGTGAAACCAAGCAGTCAAAGTATACGACACTGATAAGCTGAGGTGGTTTGATCCAAATTGTTATTTTTCTCACATTGTTTGCAAGTCTTATTGATGAGGAGAATAAATTTATAAACACATGGAGGAAGTATTGGATTTTTTTTGATGAAATTGATAATTGTCCATTGCAGTATTTTCTGAAGACCGGTACTTGCAAATATGGATCATCGTGTAAATATCATCATCCACGGGACAGACATGGTGCTGGACCAGTCGTATTGAACACTTTGGGACTTCCCATGCGTCAGGTGCGTATCCTTATCCTGTTTGGCTCATTATCTTGACTGACAGTTTTCTTGGTATCAAATGCGCAAAAACTTTCTTCGACATATCTTGTGTGACCCACATGATACAATCCTTGCTCTGCCAGTGCTTGTATCTGTATGCAAATTTCTTTGCTTGATTTCCCTATTGGATGTTTACATTAAGGCTATGATCTGATATCTAATTTTCTTATGCAACTCGTTTAGGAAGAGAAGTCATGTCCCTATTACATGCGCACTGGAGCATGTAAATTTGGAGTTGGATGCAAGTTCCATCATCCTCAGCCTGAATCTGCTGGATCTGCTTTCCCTGTTACAGGACCTGCTGCATATGGATCTACTGCTTTATCCATTTTACCTTC
This sequence comes from Aralia elata, assembly GCA_034770075.1. Taxonomy (NCBI): domain Eukaryota; kingdom Viridiplantae; phylum Streptophyta; class Magnoliopsida; order Apiales; family Araliaceae; genus Aralia; species Aralia elata. The sequence goes on from CM068385.1 coordinate 91,586,802, forward strand.
ATCAGGTGTATCATATACAGGCGGACTTCCTGCGTGGTCATTAACAAAATCAACATATCTATCTACTCCTCGGTCAGAAGGGCCCCAGACCTATATGCCAGTTATTTATCCTCCTCCCCCTCCTCCTCAAGGCATTGTACCCGCACCAGGATGGAGTACATACATGGTTAGTAAGAGTTCCTTGTCATGACCAGGTGTAGAGTGCAATCTTTTTATGTTCATTTGTGCACTAGCTCTCCTATTGGAAAGTTCTACGGTATTTAAGGATTTTAAGTTTATCTTTCACAGTCAGCTGCTCATTTTAGAGGTATGGAATTGTGTGTTTATAGTTCTGAGTTGGCCGGAATGATCTCTTTCCTATCATGTTCTGTTTTTATGAAATATTGTTTTGTTTTTGGGCTTTTGCTTCTCTATGAATGTGGATGATGCCTCTATTGTCGTGGAAATTATTTTTAATCAAAATTTTCTGTTCTTTAGGAAAAAGTCCTATATTATCATTTGATTATGATAATCTATTTGCAAGTGTTTTCTTCCCCTGCCTCTGAACTGCAAGGTTGAATCAGCTTGGTTGGTCCTTTATCATGCATGCTAGTATTGGCTGTTAGATTTTATAGTCTTTTTCCTTTTGTATTGGGGACTTTTCATTTCTTATTGAACAAACAGTTACGTACTGCAGTTCAACTAGGTATTGCAGTTCCTTTCTTTCTGCATTACACCTTAGTCAACTTGAGAAGCATGTATAATTATTTAAATCTTTGTGCTTTGACTCTCTTCAATCTTTAATTGTCATTATTTGCCTCCATTATCTTGATATTGCTCTTCTTTGTAGTATCACATTGCACTTTCTTTACTTCATGGATATATATAAATTTATTTATTAAATCATCTAGACTTGTTTTGTGTTGTTCGTGTGATCATGTTGTATGCTGATAATTTATTAACTATAATAAGTTTTGTGACCATTATCACACAATGCCTATAATGGTGTCCTTTGTAGATAGATTTTAGTCAGGTAGCAAAATTGAATATTAGTCTTCCTCTCGAATGTTAAACTGAATATTTGTTATGCACTTAATTGACTTGTATGTGTGTCTGTTTGTAATATTGACTATGAATAATTTTTCATTTAATAGTCAGTGGTGAAACGTATCAGTTTACTTTGTTTCCAAATCAGAAGTATGTATTATTTGCTTGCAAAAACTTTTTACTTCGAGATAATATTGTTTATACATTAATCTGAAACATCTAAAGTGCAGCAACCAAAAGAACAATTCTTTGAAATGAGGAATGTATAAATACCCTATTCTGTTTTGCAGTAGCAAATTGTGTAGGATTATTTTTTGATCTTATTTCAGGGGACTGGATAGAGAGAAACCTTGACTTCTGCAGTTCTGCTAGTTTGTAGAATTACATAACTTATGTTTGAGAGCTATTTAGATCTAGGAATGCATTTTTGCTGTATCATATCATGCTTTGCGATTAGTTCACTGCCTTGTGGTGATATTGTCTTATCCTGTTCCACAACTGAGCATATACAAATAATAAAACAATATGACTTATCGTTGATATTTTGATTTTTTTGGATGAACTTGATAAAGCTTTAGACTTCAAAATGAGTTTGTGATTCCTCCATGTTTCTTCCTTTGTCCACAATTCTAATGGAGTTATTGGCATGGTTGGTCATCTACTGATTACAGGATAAACTTGGAAAACCTGCCAATTTAGTTTTCCTTAATAGTTTGACACCTAACTTCAAAACTTAATTATGGAATAACAACTCTTAAATATTCAGCTGATTCAGCTTTTAATTTGGCCAATGACAAATTGTATTAGTGCTTTGTTTACAATTTTGAGTTTGGTTTCTGCATTCATTAAAATTTGTTTTGCAATGAAGTGGTTTGATTTGACAATTCGACAATTGCAGTCATTCAGTTAAATGATTAACTACACACCTACTAAATTGGTTAACTTGTTTACTTTTTCTTTCGTTCCTTTTTTCTCCGTGTGTGTATTGATATTCAAATATGATGGTCAGGTAGGGGGGAAAGTTTATGGAGCAGATGATTGTATTTGTCCTACACAGTATCTTCTGTTGATATTTAGATTTCTTCTGTTCATCAATGTCATCAGTTGTTTTGATTATAATATCTATTCTGACAGTTTCCTGTTGTTGAGACATTGGTGGGTTCGCATTTTTGGGCTCTCATGTGTTGCTGCCTTTTTAAATTGTAACTGTATACCAGAACATTGCAAATGAGGGATGGGTTTTGCTGAGCTAATAAAATCCTTCCTCTGTTTCTTTCATGTCTATTAGGGTAGTTTGAGCCCCGTAGCATCCACCAATGTCTTTGGTGAGTCGGGATTCGGCGGACTGGGACCTCCTTCATCGACAGCAGTTTCTCATCTGCCTGAGAGACCTGATCAACCAGAATGCCGGTATTTCATGAATACTGGAAGCTGCAAATATGGATCAGATTGCAAGTACAATCACCCAAGAGAAAAGATTGCCCAATTAGCATCCAGTTCCTTGGGTCCACTTGGCCTTCCTTTGAGACCTGTAAGTTAAAATCATGCATGTGCAATAGTTCATTGGTGCTGCATTAAAATTTATGAGCCTGTTACAAATAAAACAACATGGTTTCAATGCTTCATTTACTTGGTCTCTTCACATACAATTGACTGTGCCATTGTTATTGTAGGGGCAAGCTGTATGTTCATATTACACTCTATATGGGCTTTGCAAGTATGGTCCCACTTGTAAATATGATCACCCTTTATTGGGATATTCATATAATTACAGTTTGAACATGCCTACTTTATCCATACTCGATTCTTCGGTCTTCCCTTATCAAAGAAATTCACCGGTGATCCATTCATCCGAGACGTCTCCCTCGAAGTCACCAAAGTTTTCTGATTGGACTGAGAAACTTGAAGCTGCAAGCAACAAAAAACTGAATGCTAAAACTCCTGAAGAATCTCCAGAACAGGCTGAATCTCCCTCTCATTCCTTGCCAGCTTCAGCAGAGCTTCCACACGATCAATCTGACTGAAATCAAATTTCTTTATTCACCTTTTGTTTTACATTTCATAACTTGCTGCCGAGGTTTTTTGGGTTGTCTGCTACTAAATTCATGTCGGACATAATTTTATGACTTATGCCTCCTGCCCCATTTTTACCTGTGCTACTATTCTTTGGGGCCGGATTCGTTGCTAGAAAATCATTGCAAAGAGTTGAAGCTAGAGGCTATGGAAGGTGTTTTTATTTGATGAATAAAATGCAGGTAAAAAAAATTGTTAGATGACACATTAATTTTCTTGTTTTTCTTATGGATGAAACTTGCCATCGATTTGTGGAGGATAAATATTTACCTATCCATGAGAAATTGTTTGTGATTGTTTTTGGAGCCATGGAGGTGAAGGTTATTGTTCGCATATATGAGAAGCATCATTAGATATGCTAGAACTGACCTTGATGAGAAGCACCATTAGATATTTATTTATTTTGTGTGTTTATAATAAGGTGTGGTACATTAAAATTATTTAGAACTTTTTCACTTATCAGCTTGTGAAGCAGATCAATAGAAAGACTAGGTAGATGAACTAGCTCTCCTCGTTCATTTGTATTGCATATAGGGATGCAAGTCAAAGTTTCATCCTTTCGAATCTAGGGTGACTTGCAATTCATCCCTAAAGATCAACTTTGGTTATATTTGTTTCCAAGGAAATTCTATTTAGTCTTTTAAAATTTTAAACTCATTTTTGGTTTTTTAATTTGTACTATTTCCGTTTTAAGTTATAAGATTATTATTGACTTTTAAAAGTCAATTTGAGACATTTTTAAATTCAAAATAGAGAGATTCATTAAAAATTATGAAATTTTTATAATTAGTAATACCTTTTAGATAGTTTATGAAATTTATCATTGTATTGACTATAACTAAAAAAATTTATGTCAATTTTAAGTTTGAAAATGTCTTAAGTTGATTTTAAAAAATTAATAATTATTTTATATTTTAGAACAGTAAAGATATTATGAACTATTATTCTTAGGACAGTAAAATACCTCAAAATGGGGGACCGAAAATGGGGGACCGTTTAATCCTCCTCCGGTAAGGAGTTGAAGAGAAGTATTCAACAGTCTCTCCCACTTGTGTTTGTGAGTTATGTTTGGGAGGGAGGGAAGGGACGAGAAAGAAAATTATTTAAAAAAAAAAAAAAAAAAAATTTCATCTCGGCCCTTTCCTCAAAATAAAATAAAAAAATACCAAAGTTCACGTCACAAATTGACAAGTGAGAAACGAAAATATGAGACACTGGGAATACTAGTTTATACCAAAATAATTACAAAAAAATGAAAAAAGATTTTGCATTTTATATATATTTCTTTTCTTTCCAAGAGCAAACAAAAACCTAAATGCTCCATCTGTTCCTTAACATAAAAGTCATTTTAAAGATTTGAAGTTAGGTTGGGATATTTTAAATTTTAAATATATATGAGTTCATTTTTTTAGTCAATATTGTTAGAAATTAAACATTGTAAAATATTAGAAAGTTAAATATTACAACTAATTATAAGATTTATTTTCGTATAATTATCTAAGTTACATCAATTTTAAATTTTAAAATATATTAGAAAAACTTTGAAATTTCAAGATTACATATAGTTTAGATGAATCATTCATTCAACATTTAAAAAAAAAAAATAAGTCATATATATTACGACTTTACATGTCGATTTTTTTATTACAAATTATGTGAATATTTAATTGATAATATTTTTACGATATATTTGATACAGTTGACCAATTTTATAATTCTATCTAATTTTATATATTAATATATATCATAATCGTAATTTGATGAAATTTTTTCGTAATATATAACAAAATTCTTTTATGTAGTTAGTGGTTGATCCTTATTTATTAAGAATCTGAATATGAATTTAGATGATCGAGCCTAACCGAGTGGTTTCTATGCACCTCTCCCTAGCCCCGTCCCTTTACAAAGGTATCAAAGCAAGTCTTTCTAAACTTTACAATATAGACGCAACTAATTTAAAAAAAGAATCGCATGTTAATTATTACCCATTTTGTTTCATAATCTTGTGGCTAATTAATAATTAGTAGTAGATTGTGCTGAAATTATTACAATATTAAAGGGAATGTATTATGTTCTTGATATTGGCTTTGTGAAAAGTGATTGTGCGCATATTATTGAGAAGTTTTTTGTCTTATTTAAATTTCTGTTCTGATGTCGATACTAGAGTGGATGATTGTATACAATTAGCAAACATTTTTTAGAGGTACAATTTATGCATGTTCGATGGAGTGATAATAGAGTTGCCCATATTTTGGCTAATTTGGCTCATCTGCCCAGTTTTAATTTTTGGTTTATTGGTTAAAGGAAGTCCCTACTTATATTTGTCTTTTATTGAACCCAATTTTTGGTAATTAATAATTTTTTTGGCTTGTGCATTTGATTAAAAAATATATATACTTAGAAAAAAGTCTCATTTATTTTTTTAGATTAAAAAATCTATTCTTTTAATAATAATAATAATGTAAAATAATACAATATTTTTAACTCTGTAATTATAGTCTTATCAATAATCAATATAACTATATATAACACTAAGAGTTCGATCCTCGTCGCGCCCCTTTAATAAAATGAGAAGAAGAAGGTCGCGCCCAAAGTCAAACGAGACCAAAGCCCAAAAAAGAGAAAAGGAATTGGGCTATCATTCGACTCATTGTAGAAATGCGACTAATGGCGATAAAACGGCTCCTTATTCAAAAACAGACTCTTCTGAAATAATTCCTCTGTCAGCGTAGCTTGAGTCGTTATCAATTTCTGGTCTCTTAGTTGCTTCTTCTCGAGTTCTAATAGCTAATGCGAGCATATTACATGAGGATTCTAAATTGAATTAATTTGGTTAATCATCAATATCTATTTTGTGGACTCAATTTTTTTGCATTAAGACTTGACTGACCCAAAATACGCATCAGGCTAGATTGGTCCAACATCTGCTCTACTGCTTTTTTGTATATACTATTACTATATCAATCAAAACCTATAATAATAATAATAATAATAATAATAATAATAATAATAATAATAATAATAATCTAAAAGAGGATCCTTCAATTAAACTAATTTGATTGATCATAAAATCGGTAGATAACTTAAAACAACAAATCTAAAAAAAACAAATCTAAATTGAAATGAATCTTAATCGCCCAAAAAAAAAGAAGATAAAAATATCTCATAATATGTATGAGAAAGAAACATATAAGAAAGTTAGCATATGCTCCGCACAAGATACAAGCTTGTTAACATAATTTGCTACTAAATTAATAGCCGATGTTTTTAAGAATAATGTGAGGAATATATATATATATTAAATAACATACTTTTATTAAAATTATGTCGTTTTGAAATTTTTTTTTAAAAAAATAAAATAATATTAAAAGAGAATGATCTCACTTGCTTTTATTTTATTTACAAAAATACCACTTGCGGCCTCACTTATTTTTTAAAAAAATATCCAAAACGACGTAATTTTAATAAAAGTATGCTCTTAGTATACTTTAAATTCATCATCATATATATATATATATATATCACTAATATTTACAAAACTTATGGATAAAACTCTTTTGTAAAATAGATGGCATATAATACACTAACACGTGGCTCTAATTCAATATAAACTACTCGAAAAATAAATAAAAAGAGTTCATCAGCAATAACAAAATAGGAAAGAAATTCCTCCAACTCAGTCCCCAACCATACATAAAAAAAAATAAAAAATAAAAAATAAAAAATAAAATAAAAATAAAAAGCCCTGCCACCATAGGAGGATAAGACTAAAAGTGGTATTTTGGTACATTCACAAGTATCATTTCCTATCCGCCAAATAAAATAAAGAGAAGGAAAATACAATGAAGCCGGTGCCTCCTTTGGCTGGGAGAGATAAAATAAAGGATAAACGAGGAGAGAGAAATCCAAGGAGATAGAAAACTAGAAATGGAGAGAGAACAAGACTGATAGATCAAAGTCAAGGAGGTGGGTGGCCTGTAATTTACGAAGATCGCATCAAATTCCTCCACTTTACCATCTCCGATCTATCAATCAAATCGCTGCCGATTCGTTCAAGGATATGCGACGCAACAGATCAAAACCGGCAGCTGCGGCGGAAGAGATCGGCAAAGGATCGCCGCCAAACGAGCCAAGATATCGCGGCGTCCGTAAGCGTCCGTGGGGCCGATTCGCCGCCGAGATCCGCGGCCCGTGGAAGAAAAACCGGGTCTGGCTGGGTACTTTTGATTCGGCCGAGGACGCCGCTCGCGCCTATGATGCCGCCGCTAGATCCCTTCGCGGCCCCAAGGCGAAAACCAATTTTCCGTTATTACCTCTCCCTTTTCAAGATATTCCTCACGGCGGCGACCCCAAGGATTTTAGTCAACCCTTTTACATTTCCCGGCCGACATCGAGCAGCCTGAGCAGCACCGTCGAATCCTCCTGCGGGCTCAAGGCGTCGAATCCGCCGATACCGCCGCGGATTAAAACCAACCACCGGTTCAAACAGCCGATTCAGGTAGAGGAATTTCATAGCGATTGCGACTCGTCGTCATCTGTGGTGGAAGATTGTGACACGGCGTCGTACCACAAACCCTTTTCATTCGATCTGAACATGCCTCCGCCGTTGGATGATGATATGGATGTTGGGAATCCCGAGGATTTACAAGCAACTGCCTTGTGCCTCTAATGGACGATGATGAGAGAGAAACTGGGTTTTTGTTCCTTCAATTTTCTTTTTAATTTTTTTTAAAAATGTTAGATGATTTGTAATTAGTGTATTCGATTTGGGGTTTGCTTTGACTGGAGTTATGGACACAGCGAGCACCATTTGTATGTATGTGTACCACAGAAAACCATCGGGGATCTGAACTTGAGTTTGCTCTCTCATTATGTGATTTCCCTTTACATTTTTTTTAAACATTTCCCACTGTATGATGAATATAATGAAAATTAACTTTCTCACCTTACATATTTTTCCGTATATTTTTGTATTGATTATTGTTAAGCTTTTGATTTATGGGTTTTTTTTCTAGTGTGGAAGAAGATCAGACAAATGGGAATGGGAACATCTGTAGTGGACAGTGTTTTCTCATATGGACCTCTAATGTATATCTGAGGATTATTCGTGTGATTGTGGATTACTCTCTACAATATTAGTGCTTTGGGCACTACTGCTACTTGTCCTTTTGTTCTTTTCCTCCGTGAATTTTTTTGACATCTATAGTATGTAATAATGTTTTTACTGCCCCTAGAATGAATTCTCATACACTCTCCTTTCCACAATAAAAAAGGAAAAGAAAGAAGGTTCTATTTACAAAATTTGCAGTTATTACGTTTTCCACAAAAACAAAAAACACAAAAAAAAAAAAAGGAAAAAAGAAGGTTCTACTTGCAAAATTTGCAGATATTACAGTATATTTTTGTTTTAGAGAAAACTGTATATCCAGGGAACCGGATATACCTTATTTCCGCAATACCATGACACGTTGTAAGCTTAAAATTTTAATGAATTATACATATGACTCTTCATCTCTCTAACATAAGACCCATCTCTTGGTCGTATCTTTCGAGATCCGTCATTCAATTTCAAGCCAATAAATCCTACCTCAAAATTAGGTGGTGGAGTAAATGGTGGTTGTGGATCTTGTTGGTGATTGTATGGGGGTGACAGTTATGGTGGATTATAGTGGTGGTACTGTGATTTGGTTGGTGGTGGTAATAAATTACGATGGTGAGTGACGGGAGTGGTGATACCGGATGATGGTGAGTGAAGATGGTAATGATGGTGGATGGTAGTGAGTGACGATGGTGGTGATGGTAGTGGGTGAAGTGACGGTGGTGGTGGGTGGCGATAACGAAGGAAGAGAGAGCTTAAAAATTCTTATGAGAGAACTAAAAATGGGGTTATAAAAATTGGTGTTGCGTAAATTGGGTATATTCAGAAAACCGAATATTCAGTTTACACTTGTTTTATGTATAATTTTGAAAATATTTAATTGTTAGTTTAGTATTGTAATATGTTGATGAAATAATAGTGACATTTCATATTATTATAATTTATACAGTTGTCACTAACAAAAAAAATTCTCTGTATTTTTTTTTTTATAAATGAGACTTCCTTTCGTACACAATATTCATGTTCATATTATATTAGAAAATTTAATTAAAAACGTTAAACTCTTAATCAAAGAGTCCTAAAAATATAAAAATATTTTCGACATCAAAAGCTACTTTTATAAGACTAATATTAGGGATTCCATATTATAGTGTCCACCAAAATGAATATATTGATATTAATTTGTTAGCTGACGAACTTAAAATCTGTAACGTTACTCTTTGTACGTCCATTTGGTTTGTAGAGGACTAGAGATGGAATTTGACCAATGAAAATGAATATCATGTGTAAATTCCGGAATGAACTCAGTTGTTTGGAAAGTTGACCCGATTTGACTTTTATCCAAGAAAGAATCCAACTTTACTTTTTCCCCAAGTTAAATCCTAATTGGTTTTTGAAGAAAAAGTTCAAATAACCATATTTTCCTGGGTGAAAAAACTCAAATAACCATATTGAGTTTATTTCTAGTTTGTTTGGTTGTAAGTTATTTCTTCTCTTTTAATGAAGTTTTTAATTTTGAAATTATATTAATTATGGAATTATATTGACAAAATTCTTGTTTGGGTGTCGAGATTCAAACTTTTAATTGAAATATCCAAGAAGTTGAATCAAACTCAACTGGGGTCTTGACGGGTTTAGTAGCATGGCTCGTTTTGGGACCTTAGGTTTATCAAGAATTGGGAAATTCTCACTCCCTCAAATAAGGAAAAGAGCTTTGAATTCATGGTCTGTTATTCAGGATACATTCTATTTAACTAAGGTACAATATTTTTCTTTGTGTTGATTATGTTTTTAATAAAATTTAGTTTAATGGGTCTTAATATCTTTTCTCTCTTTTTGTATTTTTTTTGGGTGGTGGGATGATTGTTTTTTATGTATAGTGAATTGAGAATGAAATAATTTAGGGTTTGGACGTATGTTTTCGGGTTTCTTATGTGCTGTTTTTTTTTTGGTGATTTTTGATTTTTTAGGATACTTTTGAGAGGCATAAAGTGGTATTTACGATCTCAACGTCTGTGGCATCTGTTGCTACAGCATGGGCTGGTTAGCTGAATTAGTGTTTATTTATTTTTCTCAGAGTTTTTTATTTTATTTTTGCATTGAAATTATGGGTTTTAGTTGTTGATGCCACTTGTATAACAATTACAAAAGTATCCTAATTTATTTGAGTTTACTCTTGGAAATGCTTCAAATTTCTTGCTCCAATGTAGGACAAAATTTATACTCCTAAATTTTTATCCTTGTAGTGGAGCAAAAATAGAGAAATTTGGAGCACAAATATTAGTTCCTTTTACTTTGTGTACATCCTATAGATTATGAAAGTCAAGTTAGAGTTTTTACAGTTTTCTGTAGATTTTACATGCTGTTTGTCTATGGTATAACATGGAGGAACTAGGAAGTCTATACATCTCTTGAATGTGTAAAGATTACAATTACGTTATAATTGCATGATTTTATATGGGAATGGCAATCTATAGATGTTTGAAGATGGATTGTCAATGCAAGAGATTTGAAATTGTAACGCACATAGACTGATGGCCTAAAACTCAATTCTTTGTGAATCATTTGGTCACATGAATGCGAAATTTTCTATGTCAATTGATAACCTAAGATTCTATATGATACGAGTATTTTCAAGATACATTAGCGGTTTTATCTATGTAGATTGTTGCAAAATTGATCAATCTTTGATTATGAGTTAGTTGTGACACAATATGTGATGATGGTGCAGGTTATACTTTACGCCACCTTCATGAAACAAAAGTTGAACGAAGGCTTGACTCGATTGAGAATGCTGTAAGTATACTTCCATCATAGAACTCTCTTGGTGGCTGCTTACATTTGTTAACAATGGCGACCTGAGCTTCTTATATATGATAGAGATTTAAATGTAGACATTTAGCTTAAGACTAAAGATAAGGGTGAGGATCATAACACATGCTGAATTAGAAAGCTTAAGTTAACTTAATTTATCCTTTCCTATACTCTGTATGTCTAGTTGGATTTAACATTCTTGTGGTCTGTGGCATTAACTCAACTTAACTCAATGGAATCGTATCTCAATTACATAGTTACTTAAGATCATCTTCGAAAATCTTATTTCTTTGGGAACTCTGTCTAGGGCCTTAAGATTTAACATTCATGTTGATTTTGGTCTTCTCGGAACTCTATCTAGGGCCTTAAGATTTAACATTCATGTTGATTTTGATCTTTTTCCTTCCTGATAATTCTGAGCATTTCGTTTAGTTACAAGTTCTCTTTTTATGTGTCCTAAGTAACTCAACTAGGAAAATTCGCCCTTAATATATCTCTTATTGATGAGGCATATATCACTCACATATGTATTTGTTTCTAACTTTATCTTCTCTAAATATACCACACATCCACGCAAGCAATTCAGTGGTGTATGTTTTTGTTACTGCAATAAGCAAACAGTGAGGAAAATTAGGAACTGGCTATAGTCATATAATTGTTTGGCTATATTGTTCTATTTGACATAAATATGAACTCTTTATTTTGTCATCAACATGAGATATTCGTTCTCCTTCACAATTTATAGGTTCCAATCAAGATAACCTTAGGTGGTCACTGGTCCATATTTATGAAACACATCAAAGCTTTATTATGGAGATTCGGAGATATATTATGTTCTTGGTTATCCTGTTTTATTACTAACAATTTTTTAGCACATCTCAACTCAACTCAACTCAACTCGTCAACACCTTATCTTGTCTTGTTTATATTTTTCAGCACATATAATCATCAAATTTCATCATTAGGAGAAGGAGCAACATCAACTTGGGTGGGTAGGAAACAAAATTTGGCATAGGTCTCTTAGTTACATTACTCTTTTCTTGAATACTAAATATGTTCAGGATGCTTTTGTCTTTCTAATAAATTATGGAGTGCCAGTATCCCCATCCTTTACTACTCTTTCCTCCAAGAGTTAGAAGTACCATATTGAGTTTTGACATTGCAATCTTGTGTTGTAAAACTCTACGATTAGTCCCTTAACTGATAGGCTGATATTATGAATCTGCTCACACATACTGCAGACTTCAACATAATGAACCTGCTCTCACATACTGCAGACTTCAACATAATGAATCTGCTTGCATGTAGTATGCTTCTGTGAAACCTACTGTCACATATTAAGGGTTCGGTTGGTTCCAATTGGAACCTGCTTTACGCTTGTGGGTTGCATACATGTTGTTGAGGTTCTACCTCGTCTCCTAACTGCCTCCTGCTTCCTTTTCTCCCTTTCGAATAGAATTGGATCTGAGATGTATCTTCTTGTTTTATTGTAGATGAAAAGCAATTATCACATCGAACATAACGAGTTTAAGAAACTTGTGGGCTCGAGCAGTTCTACTACAGCTCATGTTGTCACAGCTGGAACCAGTTTAATTATCGGGTTTGTCACCTTTTCTTTTCATTATTTCTATTTTTTGAAGATTGATTACGCTATTTATTTCTTACAACTCTTATTGCTATTATCAATTGTTAAAAAATATTTTTGGTTGAAATGGAACTTATAATAAATAGACATGGTTAATGGATTTTGGCGTTTTCCTCCTAATCAACACAGACTTTTTGGCCATCCCAGTGTTTATATACTAATGGGTGATGTGAACCTGTGAGGGTAGATCAGTTAGAGCTGACCTTTTGGATTATGTGTATGAAGTGGCTAGTCAGATACTCTTTTGTAGTCATTCTAATTTATGGGATTCCAAGGTTGATCCCTTAATGAACACAACCTCTAGAAGAAGTGCTTTTGATTTGAATTGCATATGCGAAAGTAGTAATAAAATATCTAAATAACAAATATGTTTGTATTCATGCATGGTTTATTCACGAATCTGTTGATTCATTTCTAGCAGTGCATGTATTTCTAGTGTTATGTTTTATCTAAAAGAAAAAGGACCAGAACAGCAGAGCAATAAGTAGACGAAAAGAAATATGGGAATGCCCACGGACAATTTCAGCTTCAATTGAAGCTTTAGTTCAGTGCTACTTGTACCCCGTTCTTGTATGTGTTGGTATATGATATTTGCTCCAAAACCTACTTCACAGATTCCAAATTTGTGATTTTTGGATGATCAAGTGAAACTCTGGTGCCTTATAATTTAATACAAATGTATAACTATTCTCCTCCTAAAGTTGGGGGTTTGACCCCTACATGTTTTCTGAGGCTTGGAGGTGGAGAATAGGATAAGGGAGCCTAGAAATGCTTTCTTACCTTTTACAACTGGGCTTACCTACTCTACTTCAATTGCACTTCCTGAATTATTTATTATCTTAATAATCTTGAAGCATCTCAAACATATTTATAGACTCATAATATTTTTGTGCTAAAAATTAAGAAAGTTTAACATGTATGATACCAAAGGAATTAGAAAAAGAAATGGTCAAATTGTGCGTACAAGTAGTTGGTTTGAGAGTTTGGGTATAATTCCGAAAAAAAAAAAACAAAAAAACGTTGGGTGTTTGTGGATATTTGGCATGTTTAGGCTTTTTAATGTCAGCAATTGTCTATGTCTAATTCTACGGGAGACCTGGTATTTCTATATGTACAGAAGCAGAATATGTTTCTTATGAATGACTAAAGTTTTAAAATTGGCAAATGGCTATACTTTTCTTGCACCATGTAATGCTTGTAGTCATGCAATACAAATATATGATTATGTTGGTTAGTGAAGTTACTAATAATGAAAGGTATTCCACCCCTGATTATTGCTTATTTGAATTATTCAGATTATCGAAATAATCTGATTATTGGGATTGTTAAATAATCTGGAAAAGTGTTTGGATTCTCCTTTTCATAATTCCTGAATCAGGACAAATAATCTAAAAAACAGTGTAGATTCACTTATTTGAGTCACTTCTGTACTAAATAGCTAAAAACAAATAATCTGGATCCTAAAAATCTGAAAAAGCAACTCCTCTTCTCTACTTTTTTTTCTCCCCCTTCTCAGATTTTAAATCTGATCATTTTGACCAAATAAGTGAATCCAAAAGTCTTAAGTTTATTTTCTACTTAAAAAAGCGATAATCAGATTCTAAAAAGGGATTCTGGTTAGGTTCATCGAGGTCCTTTTACTTTTATTGATAGGTGGTCTGTTTGATAAGTGCTTCCAATTGTCAATATTTTGTCAATATTTCATTTTCAAAATGAATATTATGTGTTTCAATTTGCCTTGCAGTTTCTGTTTTTCATCTTGCTGAATTATTGCAGGTATGGCTTGGGTTGGCAAGGCGGAAAATGGTATGCAAATAGGAAGTTCAGAAAGGAACAGATGAAGTTGTTGGGACAGAAAAGACCTAGAAGGTGGCCGCTCAGGTTCCTTAGAAGACCATTGACAAGACCCAAATAGCCAGAAACTGCAGTTAAATCATCAGAAGCACTGGCAAAGGATGCTCGCACCGCACCTATTCCCAGCAAAGCTCATCTTGTGTGTTAATGGATAATGAGATTTGCAGAAAATGCTGTGAATTTTAGCTGATTTTTTTATTAAAACATTATTAACATAGTTTATATAAACATTGAATGATTTTGTACTCAACTGCCTGAGAAGAAATATAATCTACTGTTTTGTCTTTCACTGAATTTTGTCTCATTTTTTTTAATTTTAACATAGATGTATATTCACTTTTCTAGTTTTCTTACATTCCTTCACTCTCTGAAGACAATGAGTTATATCTGTCAAAATGGAGAAACTTTTTCTTTTAATTGTCTTTAGTTTTTTCCATTCCATCCATTTGCTTCCCTATATCTGATCGTAATGTGATTATCTGTAACTACTTTATAATCATGTTTGTTTTATTGTATTGATTCTAACAGCCACATTTTCCCCAGGACTCTTATAATGTCTATAATTCATTTATATATCAAATGTTTGATTTTTAGACATAAATTTCCATTCCCCAGTCCGCTTAGATACATGTCATTCTGTATTTCTTTATTATGGAATGCAATCTACTCCCACCACTGACAGTCGCAGATTTTCTTGTATGTGCTTCACAAAAATACTTCCCATTTTCATGACTGCAATAACTCTTCAAGAGAAATAGATGTATCTGACAGGTAACCGTGTAGCTCCGGTGCAGGTCTGTTTACTTTATTTGAATTGGATTGGAAAAGAAGAATAAAGAACCTTTCTTGCTATGGAGTACAAGTTGATTTGTTGTTGATGCAAAAATGACCAAGACAGCATTCAAAGGAAAAAGGTCTGCTGACTGCTGTCATGTAAAATATTCAGAAAGTTGGTGATGGGTTAGGTATCTGTGTTTTATCTAGAAATTGGAACTTACATTCAACACTTGGTCTGGAGACAAAAGCAACAGACATAATATTATTTTCGTTGTGCACATGTTTTTCAATACATATTCAACCACATTGGCCTGATCAACTACAATGATGAAAGTAAACTATGATTATTTTTTTTATTTTTAATATGGGATTGTTGCATCGATGGAAACTAACAAGCAGCTTTTGATTAGAAGTCTCCATTAGATGCCTCAATTGAAGTAAAAGTGCATGTCTTTTACATAGGATGTTTTGAAAGCATATTTATAATCATATACTCTTTCCTGTTTGTATATATGTCTTTCATCGACTATAAAGAATTCATGGTGGTTAAGTGTTGACATATAGCAGGAGCAAAGCCACTAAATATGGCCAACAGTTTAGCCTCCATAATTCTATTGATTCTGTTCTGCGGGTCAGCCATCGGAACCAGAACAAAGTTGTTCTCACTCAAACCCCAGAAAGGCATATCTGCAGTATCTGATGATGGCATTTGCAAATCAGTGGTTGATCCTCAAGGCTACGTCTGTCAAGAACACACAGTAATATCCCAAATCTTTATATTGCTCAAATTACAAGGTTTATTACAGGAACTATCGCTTTAATCTGATGTAAAACACTTGGTTTCAGGTGACAACAGAAGATGGTTATATTCTTAGCATGCAAAATATTCCACAGGGACGGTCAGGTGGTAGTACAGGGAACAGACCACCAGTCCTACTGCAGCATGGGCTCTTGATGGTAAGCAAATTTGTTGTGTTTTCTTGCAATTTGTTTTGATAAACTGTGTTGGGAGAAAAAGTAATGATTGTGGTGGCAGGATGGGATAACATGGCTGCTGAGTCCTCCAGATCAATCTTTGGCATTGCTCTTGGCAGATAATGGGTTCGATGTGTGGATTGCTAGTACCCGTGGAACTAAATACAGCCGTGGGCATACATCTCTGAGTACTGATGATGCAGTTAGCTTTCGTCCCCCAGTCCACTACACACTTCTCCTTTTTCGTCTCTCAAATTCTTTTTATAAATAACTTTCTTGTCTATTTTTTTGTAGGCTTATTGGAATTGGACATGGGATGAATTGGTAGCATATGATCTTCCTGCTACATTTAAGTATGTTAATGATCAAACAGGGCAGCAACTGAATTATGTTGGGCATTCCCTGGTAAACTTGTGCTTTGATTGTGTTTCTTCGTTTGCTCCTTGAGCCTCTTAATTGATAGTGGCCATGTCTACTTTTTTGATCCTTCGTAGGGAACTTTGATTGCTCTGGCTTCATTCTCGAAAGGGCAGCTTGTCAGCATGCTAAGATCAGCTGCACTTCTTAGTCCAATTGCTTATGTCAGTCAGATGACCTCCCCACTAGCAAGAAGCGCTGCTGACCACTTTCTTGCCGAAGTATAGACCATTTTTCCCCCCTATGTTTTAAGTTTTTAATGCAACATAGCTTTGAAAATCTTTATTTATTTTATTCTTATAGGCTTTGAAGTGGTTGGGGTTTCATGAATTTAATCCAAGGGGGTAAGAGCCATTCTCCTTTGATTACTTCTTTATCTCATTAGTGTTTCTGGTATAAGAATCTTAACATTTTTACCACTATCATGTTCATGGCACTGTTAAGCTTGAGATAGTTATATTATATATGGAATGTTAATTTCAGACTTCTTGCTCAACTCTGTAGTTTAAAAATAAGCATATTGAATTTCTCAGATTCCCAAACTGTCCATAATGTTTCAATTTAGTTAATAATTATGTCCCTTTTCTGTAAATCCATAGAGAAAATACATGCTAATGTATTATGCTTGCTGAATGAGATTTGTGAAAACAGTGTTTTTTTCCTGGTTGACCAGGGATGCTGTAATCAATCTTCTCAAGAGTATCTGTGCTAAACCAGGTGTTGACTGCACAGACTTGCTCACTTCTTTCACAGGTAGTGTGTGTGTGTGTGTATATATATATATATGTCCAAGTTTTCATATTAGCTCCTTGACCTTGAAAACATTAGCTTCTATTACTGAGATAGCGTGGTATTATGACTGTAGGTCAGAACTGTTGCCTGAATTCTTCCGTAGTCAACTTTTTTCTGGAACACGAGCCTCAGCCAACATCAACGAAGAACATGATTCATGTCTCCCAGAGTAAGTATAACTAAATTTCTCTTCTATGTTGTATTACTGCCCTAAGGCTATGTTTGTTTGCCAAAAAGTATACTTGGAATTGGACTATTTGTCTTAATTTAACATTACTTCGGACTATTTTATCCCATGATAGGGGATTAATAGTCCTTTAATAAATGAACAAGGCCCTGACAAGGAAAACTTGATACTATGATTTATTAAGGAAATGAATTTGCACAATGTAGACAAAAGAACAAGGATCCATATAACTGCCACAAGTAGATAGGTTAAAGTTAATTGAATTCAGCTCACTTGAGTTTGTCACAAGCTAAATCAATCTCTGCAGAAGAGAGAAAAGAAAGGATAAAAACTTAATAGCCAAGATTTTGCAGTGATTTGAAAATTAACTACAAAATCAGATTGTAGCTAAAACCAGTTGCTAGGATCTGATTGTGAGCTTGTATGAACAGTGATTAGACAAGGAACTATACAAATGTACGATTATGACGATGAGGATGAGAACAGGAAACATTATGGACAGCCCACTCCTCCAGCCTACGTCATGACAAGCATTCCAAATGACCTTCCTATGTTCCTTGCTTATGGAGGGGCGGATGCTCTTTCTGATGTCAATGATGTGCAGCTTTTGCACGATAGCCTAAAAAATCACGATGGAGACAAGTTGGTCTTTCAATATAGAGAGGATTACGCTCATGCAGATTATGTCATGGCTGTGAATGCTAAGCAAGCTGTTTATGATCCTCTTATGGCTTTCTTTAAGCTTCAATGATAACATGGACTTGGAAAAGCTGTGTGAATTTTTATATCACTGTCCCAAATAATGTCTCTTCTTTTATGTATCGTTTGATTTTGTTGTCAATAAGTATACTCTAAACGTAACTATAACCTTTAATTCAATTCTCCATGAAATGTAAATTCCCTTTTATTTTCCATACATCTGAGTTTCTCTAATTAACTTTGTGCTGTTCAGCAATCCAATGTTACTATGTATCTTGATGCTAAATATGGAACTTAAAAATGAGTTTTGGGGATCAATTGATTTATAGGACTGAAAAGATGTCATCGAAATTTGTAATATATAGAAGATCAAAGGGACTAGCATTGAGCCATGATAATAATTTTTGAGCATTTTCAAAACTAGAATAAGATGAAACAAGCACAATTAGCTGCAAGTCACTTACAATCCTTTTACAAACTCTCTCTCTCTCTCTTAATCTCTCTTAGTACTTGCTACCAGAAGATAGTTGATACTTAAGAAAACATTGGGATATCCTTTTTCTTTTCTCTCTGATCAGATGTAGATGTTAGGCCTCATGGTGAAGTGAGTTTGAGCAGAAATCCGATAAGCTATGAAAGAATCAGCATCCATTTCATTCTTGCCTCTACCCCTTGTTCCCTTTTTCGCTGAGACAAAGAGCTCGTCGCAATGAATAGGACGAGGAGGTGAAATTGAAGTAGTAGCAGGATTTGGTTGTTTATGATGATCATCAGAGCTCTTGTTACCATGACAATGAGATGATGATGATGATGTTAACATCTTCTTCTACTTTTTACAGCATTTTATTATAATCTTATGCATTGTCATTGACTTCTTCTCTTAAATTTCCCATCACAAGCTGATATCATTTATTCTCAACATATAAACCTAGATTCCAACTAGTGCTGTGTATTTATGTATAAGAACGACGGGAAGTTGAGGCGGGGCGGATTATGTGGAAGCATTTTGGAAGTTGGTATGAGACAAAAATGATGATTAGTGCCAGTTGAGTTCAAACTCTACGAGATGCCTCACTGTCATTGATCGTCTTTTTCTTGCTTTTAGAACTTGTTATGGTCTTAATGCCCAAGACGTTACGGATCAATATTTAGATCATGAGGCAAAAAAAATTTCACTTTATTTTTGAGGTTTTTACCGGAGGGGAAGAACCTTGATAGCACATGATTTTCATCCATCAGAGCGTTCAACACCATCAGCATTCTAATCAATACTGGAAAGCCATAATACATTCAGGAAATCAGTATAAGTACACCTAAACAAGCATCAAGACTGTTGTTTGAAAATTCAGGAAACAAAGTTAACATCAAAGGGTGGGAGAAATGGCAGATCCCTTGAAAATAACCTGAAAGGTCACTAATTCCAATCTAGTATAGAAAAAAAATGAAGGAAAAAAGATTAAAAAAAAAAGATAAAAAAGGAGTCAAAGTTGGAGTTTCCTTTGAATTCTTAAATCTAAACAACATTCAATAAAATTAACACATGAAACACTTATATGAAGAACGGGATTGTTAAGTTGGTCAAGTTCCTGCGATTAACATGATCACTACTCTCTGCCTTTTCTTTAAGACTAGTCCAAGATTTTCTCCTCCGCTTACTGGACGCGCTGACAGCTTTTTCTGCATCCACCATTGCAGAACTGCTTTCGGATTCAGCTGCTTTCTTTATTTTTGATCTACTCCTCTTTTTACTCCTTGCCTCCAACAAAGTTGTGCCTATTCTCACCAACGGAGTTGCTGGACTATCCGTCACCTGATTGTCTTTCAGAACATCTGTCGCAGCAACCTCAACATTCTCCATAGTACCCCTCACTGAAGCAGCCTCACCCTTCCTATTAACCTCGGCATTCCCCATAGAGCCAACCCTGGAGATTGCAGTCTTTGGAAGTGTGTTTTTACCAGGTTCTGATTTTGAAAGTGCTTTAGCCTTTGGTGGATATAACTCTTTCATGTGACCTTTAGGCATCCCTCTTACCAAATTACGATGTGAACAGAAATGACACGTGTAGACAACATTGTTCTGCGAGGGAAGTTTAGAGTTCTTGAGTCTACCCTTCACCTTTTCCCTGTTCTTTTCAATTCTGATTGTATAATTACAGCCAGGTCGAAGAATAGATTCACAGCTGTACAAGATTAGAAGTATAATCAAGAATAGCAAGTACTTCCTTAAATAATTTAAACCTTTCAGCATGTCATATATATTAACAAATTAAACAGATGTAAATCACATTTAAAGAAACAGGTGAAAGAAGGTTAATGTACATAATTAATCAATGGCATTTCAGCTCCAAAAGTTGGTAAAGTTACCATATACTCCTATGCTAGAAATGAAAGAAAACGCACAAGAGCAGCATGAAATTGCAGTCTCCATATTGTTAACCAAATTAATGGCCATCGTGTAAAACAAACCATTACAACATTACCTCTTACGACTGACCAAATATCAAGATTCTAAATACTATGATTGGATTGAAGGAATGAAGGTGAGAAAAGAATGACTTCGAAAAAAATTGTGTTTGGTTACTCCATTAGAATGAACCATTTCCATTCTTCCCAAATTTATAAATTTTATTTCTTGAGGGATGGTATGGAACGACTAATTTCAACTAAGAATGAAATGAATCATTCCAAAAGAAAAAAAAAGTTGGAATGAATCATTTCACTCTCCATTCCATTCCCTTATCTATTTCATTCCTTTACCCGTTACATTCCTTCAATGCAAACGTAGCATAAGGTCTTTAAAACCAACAAAGTCTTTCCCTATCCAAACTACTACTGCTGAAAAAGCACTCATAACACACCGAAGTAAACAATAAGTCTGATGTTTAAAGAATGGGTGAGAAACCCAAACCTCTGGTAAGTAAACAATGATGGGTCAGCAGGTGTCCCTAAAACATCAGCACAGGCAGCCAAACGGTGCCCCAAAAAGGCGCCCAATGGAGGCACCGAGGCTTCGCCACTTGCCCAAGTTGCGAGGTTCTTTATATGCTGTAATTTCAATATGGACTTTGCACTGACATTGGTTTGTCTCTTTCCAGTAGATTCTTCTCTTAGCGTTATTGAACTCTGAGGCAAATTACTTAAATTCTGCCCTTTCTTATGTGATCCTTTTTTGCCCATATTTTTATATCTGTCCAGTCAGGAATTTAGACAATCAGTTGGTGGACGCACCACAGAAATTAAAAAAATAAAATAAAATTAATTACAGTAAATTTACTCGCATTTGGAATAAGAAATCCTTCCAGATAAGAGAAAATTAATCACTATAAATTAATTAAATAAAAGCATAGCCCAGTACTGATTCGTAATGTTCTGCTTTAAGTAAAAGCTACACATATGAAAAGTTAAAAGAATAGAACACACATAATTGGTAAAAAGCTTTGGAACTGACCTTGAGTTTGAACTAGAAGGCGTCATTGCCCTAATTTTAACCTTCGAATTCTGTATCTGCTAGCCGCTAGGAGGTCTGTGACAACCCGGTTCCCCGATTCTTTGGATCCGGGTCTGGTTTTAATTTGTTTTTGATTTCTACTTTCATGAAAAATATGTCGAATTGTGCACAAAAAGAAAAAAAAACGTTTTTATACTCTCTTATTCCTTCGAAAAGTTGGCTGTTTTTGTTAAAAGATGTAATTTACTAATAACAAATTTATTTATAGTTAATTAATATAAAAAAATTATTTAGAAAATATTATATATTCCCTATTTATATATGGGAATAATGGCCAATTGGCCATACACAGCCTTATATGTTTTTTTATATAGTCTGCCAAAATTACGTCGTTTTGATAGATTATTTTTTTTTTAAAAAAGGCTTCTCTCCTACCAAATCAGAAATCGCTCAAGCTCTTCTCCCCCAAAATAAGAAATTGATTCACCATGTTCTTCTTTGAAAATAGCGAGCATTTTTTAGAACAAAACATGTTTCTTTTTTTCACCCTCTCTCTCTACATGTATGTATATACATGTGTGTCAATTTTTATGCTTCATTTTGGTTCACGGATTTTTAATTTATAATATTTTCGTGGTGCTCTGTTTGGTTGGACTTAGAATAAAGGAAAGCTAGCTAAATGGATTAGAAAGAAGTATGTTGTTTATAATTATGGTCTTGAGGCTTCCGGTGTCTGCCAACTGTTTGTTTTTATTATATTTTAAAGAAGTCAACTGTTTGTTTTTATTATATTTTAAAGAAGTGTAAAAGTAAACAGTTGACAGACACCGAAAACCTCAAGATCATAATTATAAACAACATATACTTCTTTCTAATCTATTTAGCTAGCTTTCCTTTATTCTAAGTCCTCAAGATCATAATTATAAACAACATATACTTCTTTCTAATCCATTTAGTTAGCTTTCCTTTATTCTAAGTCCAACCAAACAGAGCACCACGAAAATATTATAAATCAAAAATCCGTGAACCAAAATGAAGCATAAAAATTGACAAGCACATGTATATACATACATGTAGAGAGAGATGGTGGAAGAAAGAAACATGTTTTGTTCTAAAAAATGCTCGCCATTTTCAAAGAAGAACATGGTGAATTGATTTTTTATCTTGGGGAAGAAGAGCTTGAGCGATTTCTGATTTTGAAGGAGAGAAGCCTATTTTTTTTTAAAAAAAAAAAATCTGCCAAAACGATGTAGTTTTGACAGACTGTGTACAAAAAAAACATACACGGCTGTGTAAAAAAAACATACGTGATTGTGTATCGCCATTATTCCATATATATATATATATATGTATATATATATATCTTAGTACTTAAGAAAACAAAAATATTAATTAAAAAAATAATACTTTACAAGTCACTGTAAAAAATAATTACAAGAATATAAGACATCAACTTAGTTTTTTTAAATCTAAATTAGGACCTCACTGATGTACACTTTGTTCAAAGTTTGAGTTTGTTTGGTAATTGTTTATCGTAACTGTTTTTATTTTTGAAGAATTGAAGGAAAATAAAAAAATTACTTCTTCATTCTTAATAGTACAAAGAGCAATTCTTAATTTAATAAGAGTAAACGTAATCGAATCAAAAATTTTCATACATCACCACTTCATAAAATAAAGAAAAAAATAATGTTTAAACATAATTATTAAACAATATTGTGTAAACATAGTTTATTGTGTAATTATCAAGCATTTTATAGTTGTGTGAAATAAAAGAAGAGAAAACTGTGCAGTTTTTTTTTTATTATTATTTTTAAAAGAGATTAATATTAAAAAGAAATAGTTAAAAAAAAAAACTTTTTGTTGCCGGATGAAGTATAAGGAAAACAAACATGCCAAAAAATAGCCAGGTCAAAGTCAACCTACCTACCATCCATTCCATGATGATTTTCCCGCAACTAAATTTTCCAAAATGACGTGGAAATCTCCTATTGGTTAACAAACGTGGCCTGGACCTGCGAACAATACCGGAAAGGTTTTTGGTTTTTTACACTTTTTTCTGCTCAGAAGGTTTCTGTTCTTAGTTCATAGTAGAGGGAGAGAGAAAGAGATAATGCATCGATCTTCAGCCGTGTCAGTAGCTCTTTCTTCGGTGTTCTTATTTTTGGTGCTTGCTAGAAGTGTTGAGGCATTGTATGGATCTTCATCGCCAGTGCTTCAGCTGAATCCCTCCAACTTCAAGTCCAAGGTATATAATTGATCCACTGTTTAGTTTCCTACTCAGTGCATCAATTTTTGATATTTCAGTTTATTTCTCTGATAGTTAGAAGTTCAATTTTGATCATTTGAGATTAATTCAGTTCATTTTTCTGATAGTTAGAAGTTCCCAATTACTCACGTATGTTAAACTTGAGATCTCATTCTTTAGGGTCTGTAACAAGTGATATTCTTTGTAACTGTTCGTTGTGTTCTTTTAGCACGTTCTGGATTCAGAATTTGAGATGCTATTTCATTTTAGAATTTGAGATGGGTTTTACTAATATGTAATAGGGCACTGTTTCTTTTTGGAGTTTGTATGTGTTGAATTACTGGTTAAGAGAATTTGTCATACTATTACAAGTTACGGCTGGTGATTAGCTTTTTATTTTTAGTCACCTTATTTTCCTCAAAGTTCTGTTTTTAAATGATGGATGAATGACTGATAAAACTATGTATGTTTTATAAAATCCAATCAATAGGGCAAGAGTACAAAATCTTGGAATTCTTTCTTTATTCTCTTCTTTACTTGACTTACTATAATTTTCTCTCTGGAAAGCCTTGTCCTTTTCCAGGTCTTGGCAATGCACAGATTTTATAGAGGAAAGCGGAAGCAATACTATTTCGAAGTGATTATATATTTGTGTTAATTAGCCTTTTGCATCTGTATTGATATTTCCAGATGAACAGACAAGGTTTATAACATGCTATTTTAAGTAACCAAACTTATTTTTTCTTCAAATGGTGGCAGGTTCTGAATTCAAATGGGATTGTATTAGTTGAATTTTTTGCACCTTGGTGTGGTCATTGTAAAGCTCTGACACCCACATGGGAGAAGGCGGCTACTGTTTTGAAAGGTGTTGCAACTGTAGCAGCTCTTGATGCTGATGCTCACCAGTCTCTTGCTCAGGTTCTATATAGTTTAGATAATACTTCCTATAAATTAATTGTTTGAAGAATTTGCTTTTTCTGATTTATAGGATTGGTTATATATATATTGTCATCACTAAATCCAATACATAATATGGGCAATGTGGTCAGCTTTATAGAAAACAGTAGGCTAACATATACCGATACCATGGTATTCATGTAATGTAGTCTTGTTCTTGGTGATATCTATTGCAGGAATTTAGGAAATAAGTTTTTCCCGCAAAAGCAAAACCTCTCTTAATATCACAATGCATGTATCCGGTCTTCTTCCCTTTTCTGTCGGCTTTATGCTTTAATTAGTTTTTGTGCATTTTTTTTGCTGTAATTTTGAACTCCATTGCTGTACATGAATACCCCCGCACCCCCAAAAAAATCAACAAAAAAAAAAAAAATTAAGTTCATTCTTTACATTGTTAGTTTATACATTACAAAATCGGAGCATAGGTTTGTAAATATTTGTCTTTAGATCCTTTTTATCATCGATATATACATGTAATATGAGGGTTCATGGCATGACATTGTTGGAGGTTCAGCATGAGGTTATATATAATAATAGGAAGTTCCGGGATTGAGAAGGGGAAAATTGACAAAATAGTAATTAGAGGGTTTCTAGGCTTCGCACCTAGAAATACTAGGTTCTCTCGAGCTTCACATCCAATATAAACTTATGAATTCACGCCAGAGTTTTAAAGGCATCACAACAATGAATGATCAAATCATTAAACCACGAATATTTCATAAACTTTCAATATTTCATAAGTTAATCACTTAATTGTCTTGAAATCTATCCTTACTCGACTTGGGGAGCAACAAGCATACCAAAAAACTAAAATTCCCTAACTAAATATTAGAATCCTTATTAATTAACCTAAATTATCAATTAATCAATAAATACCTAATTACATCAATGTCTATCAAATTGAAATATTTAAAGCATAAATAACTAAATGTAGGGGGGGTTCATTCCTCATCATTCACCCCTACTCAGTCAGAAAGATCCCCCCCCCCCCCCCCCCCCCCCCCCCCCCCCCCCCCCCGATCTTCCATTAATTAAGAAATTAATATACTTTGAGCTTTGATTCCATGTCATGTAGGGCGAGATTAACAAGGGAAAAGTTAATAGGGATTACATCATTATTTAGAAACAAAATCTATCCTTATTTGACTTTGGGGAGCAACAAGCGTACCAAAAAACTAAAATTCCCTAACTAAATATTAGAATCCTTATTAATAAACCTAAATTATGAATTAATCAATAAATACCTAATTACATCAATGTCATCAAATTGAAATATTTAAAGCATAAATAACTAAATGTAGGGGGTTCAGTCCTCAATCCTCATCATTCACCCCAAGTCAGAAAGATTCCCCCCCCCCCCCCCGGGATCTTCCATTAATTAAGAAATTAATATACTTTGAGCTGTGATTCCATGTCATGTAGGGCGAGATTAACAAGGGAAAAGTTAATAGAAAATTAAATAGGTTTTCTAGGCATATCATCTAGAAACACTAGTATCTTCAAGCTTCTTTCTGCAAGATTTATGGATGATTGAATCACTCAACCAGGAATATTTCATTTTTTTTAAAGTAGCTTTAATATTTTCTTACAAAATTGTTAATTGAAAGAGTTGTTTCAGACTACATAATTGGATGATAAAATAATAAATATATATATATATATATACATATATATATATATATATATTTATATATATTCAGATACTTTTATTTTAACTGTACTTATGTGAGCCGCTAAAAATAGCTCTCTTTATGAACTATATTGATGAACTCACTTGCTTTATTCCCTGTGACCTCTAGGAATACGGAATTAGAGGATTTCCAACAATTAAAGTATTTGTGCCTGGAAAACCTCCCGTTGATTACCAAGGAGCTAGGGATGTCAAACCAATTGCAGAATTTGCACTCCAACAGGTCAGAACTTGTAATCCCAGTTGTAACTATTACTCTCTTACTTTGTCCTTTCTTTCCTTCTGTTATATAAGCTGCTACAGTGTTTCATATTGTTTATGATGGGTGAAGAGAGTCTTCATTTTTTAATACCATTCAATTTTTTTTTCTCTCTCTATATATATATATTCCTGATGAATCTGCTCAATTTTATTGAAATGTGGGATCAGTATTCACAATGCTAGAGTTTGCATTTTTTAGTAATCATGGAATTCCATGATATTGCTACATATTTATGAAGATGAATATGTGAATATATGCTCGATGGTTATTTTAAAGTATTAGTAACCATGCAAAGATCTTGTATAACCATTGCCCATTTGGCTTATGGCTTGTTTCTTCCATTGAGAGATTATTCCAAGCAGAAAACTGATGTGTTTCTGCTGTATTCAGGTCAAGACACTTTTGAAGGAGCGATTAAGTGGAAAAGCAACAGGAGGATCAAGTGAGAAATCTGAGCCTAGTTCATCAGTAGAATTAAATTCACATAATTTTGATGAATTGGTGCTTAAAAGTAAAGAGCTTTGGGTTGTGGAGTTCTTTGCACCTTGGTAAGTAATGCTTGCTTATGAAATTTTGGTTGTTTCATCCTCCACCATTAGATTATTTCAAGAAGTTGTGGTTGATCAAATATTCGTTCAAGATCCGTATATAACGGCAGGGTTTAAGAAGGTTCATACTAGTACTTGAATGAACATCAAGCATTATTGTTTGGGAATAGTTCGAATAAATGAGTTATTTTTAATATGTATACATTACTTAGTTAACCTTTTCTCTAAAGTGATCTACTTTTTCTCTCTTTCAAGGTGTGGACACTGTAAGAAGCTTGCTCCAGAGTGGAAGAAGGCCTCAAATAACTTGAAGGGCAAGGTGAAGTTCGGTCATGTAGACTGTGATGCTGACAAGGTAATTTTTAATTATGATGTTGATTTGATTTTTATATGCTGTTGCAGTGTTATATTGTATACTAGTTTTCTTAATTAGTAATGTTAGCAATGTTCAATTAAGTTCTGTTTTTTTGCTTTCATTGATTGTAAGTTTACCGATGTACTTCATACATGAACTCTAGGAATATTTGGAAACTAGAGAAGTTGGTTGTTTTCATTGAGTTAGGCTTTGCATATGAAATGTATGCCTCACATCGGATTTATACCATAACCGAACTTACTAAAGAATGCTAGCATTAGTTGCTGCACCATTTACATTATGGTAAATTGTCGATTTCACTGTTTATTGAAGTTGTCATGGTTCTAATGGGTTGGAGTTACCAGTCTTTAATGGGCAGGTTCAATGTGCAAGGTTTCCCAACTATCTTGGTATTTGGTGCAGACAAAGACAGCCCATTCCCATATGAAGGAGCAAGATCTGCCTCTGCGATTGAATCATTTGCTCTTGAGCAGCTGGAAACAAATGTTTCACCTCCTGAAGTGACTGAGTTGTCTGGCCAAGTAAGCTAATTTAAAACCAATTATTGCAGTTGATAGTGTTAATATATAATATTTATCTTCTTTTTACTTGATTAAGTAGTCAAGTATTGGGAAGTGCTAACTAATACAGGTATGGCACTGTTTTTGGTGATTGTTCCGTAAAGGATATAATGGAAGAGAAGTGCGGTTCAGCTGCCATTTGTTTTGTTGCCTTCCTCCCCGACATTTTGGACTCCAAGGCTGAGGGAAGGAACAAGTACCTAGAGCTGTTGTTATCAGTTGCTGAGAAGTTCAGAAGGAGTCCTTATAGGCAAGAAGAAACTGCCCTTTATTCAGTTCCAGTTATCTTTTAAAAGTAACATTATATGTTGTTCCCTTTATCATGAATTTGTCATATCCCAATTTAATCTATTGGAATGTGATATGTATATGCTTCGTACACCTTCAGGTGGCTAACAGAAAAACTATATATATTGATTAATGTGCATTCTCATTAGCTTGAGCCAACTAAAATTAAGGTGTAATATTTCTTGCAGCTATGTTTGGGCAGCAGCAGGCAAGCAACCAGAGCTTGAGAAGCAGGTAGGTGTTGGTGGTTATGGGTATCCTGCTTTGGTGGCTCTGAATGCGAAGAAAGGAGCTTATGCCCCTCTTCGTAGTGCTTTTGAACGTGACCAAATTATGTAAGTACTTCTCATTGCCATATTTATTCTAACGGAATTGCACAAAAATTGAGTGACACCTGAACATGGTCAGTTCATTTGGTTTTCAGAGAGTTTATTAAAGAAGCTGGACGCGGTGGAAAGGGTAATCTGCCTCTACAGAGCTCCCCTGAGATTGTCAAGACTGAACCATGGGATGGCAAGGATGGACAAGTCCTTGAGGAAGACGAGTTTTCTCTTGATGAACTTATGGGGGAATAATGCAAGGATGATTTTCAATCTTTTGGACCATTACAGTAGAGTAAAAAAGGAGTGGACTATTGTTTTGAAAAAGATATTTATCTGACAAGCAATGTATGTAGTTCTCTTTACTATTACATCATCCACTGAAATACAACCTTGATTATAAGATTTCTTGTAAAACATTCTCAATATTGAAAAGTTTGTTACAGACTTGTCAAAATGCTTGGGAAAGTTAGCTGATGTGTTCTTTTCAAAATGCAAAGCTTGACATCTCGGAAAGCTGCTAGTGTTTCTAGCACCATGTTTTACTCCCCAGTTGCCATTGTTACCTTTCGGAATTCAGAGCATCTCCAACAGATGGACTATCTGCTGGACTATATTTAGTCCATATGACATCATCAGATGTCCTTTAGTCTTTAATCGTTCCAGCAGATAGACTATCCCGTAGACTAAAATATAAAAAGATTAAAATAATCAATGAATTCAAAAAAACTCCAACGGCTATATTCCAACGGGATAGACAAGTTAATTCTCAACTTCAAGAAGATATTATTCAACACTTGTAGTCACTACATGGCGGAGGGTAATCCATTACATCCTACTACTATAATAAGCAAATCATGATTCTATAATAATTAATAAGCAAGTCAACTACTAGATGTAACTATTTTCATGATTTATTTCTTGCTTTTGTAATATTCAGCTAATTTGGGCTCCATGTTAGTGGTGTCAGTCATCATGATCCTTTCATCCTCTTGTGCTTTCATGATATTCAACTTATCTTGCTCTTGAAAATATATTCTATCCATGTTCTCTTGTCTCTTTTGTTGGTTTAATTTCATCTGATGCTCGAACTTTTCAAACCTCAATTCCATAGGTGTACTAGTATCAATGGTTCCTTTGCCCTTTTTAAATAATGCTTTTGAAATCTTTTTTTCCCATTGGCCTCTCTAATCCTGCAGAGATTATATCTTCAATACCATCGTCTTCATCCAAATTTACTTCTTCTCCGGTTGATGGAGAAGATGCTGCTGGACTTGACTTTCTAGTACTTTTCTGTTTTTTTCCACTATTATCTGTTCTCCATTTCGGTGCATCCTTTAATAGTCTCAAACAATGCATAAATTCAAATGGTTGCTTTTGCATACTTTTGAACATCTCAATGCTTGACATATCTATTTTAAAAATTATTTACAAAGTATTAAGTATAAACTATAAGAATAAACTAAATGAAATTTTACATGAAAAAATTGAAATAACTTATCTTGTTCACCTACACCGTTTTGTTGCATTCTTTCAATTGAAGCATAATATCCACAAAATTTGTTCACCGCAAGTTGAATTGTTGACCAACGTTTCGCCAAAGCAATAGAATTGCGTTCAGACTCAAAATTTTTGTATTCATGAAAGTATTCGTGAACTTTTTTCCAGTATCTTCCATGTTTTTGATCGTTTCTTTGAATTGGATCCATGCTTACATTAAGCCATCCCGAAACAAGGACATCTTCATCAATTGTGTAATTTCCCTTTCGCCCTATTCTTTTATTGGACTCATTTTCGGGACTCTGAATTGGTACATCAGTTTGAGTCGAGAATTCATCCAACAAATTTAGATCATCAAGTGAAAAATCTTGAGATAATAATGAAGAAAAATACATCGGAGGACCATGATTTTCCATCTAAAAAATAAATTAGAGAGATATTATCAATAAAAAAAACATAAATCAAATATAATAAAAATACAAACTATTATTAACAAAATACTTACAATTGCTAAATGTTGAAATAGTTGATTGAGAGATGGTAAAATGTATTGAATTATTGTAAATTTTTTCTATCCGTTGCAAAAAAAAAAATTATATCCGTTTTGATCAATTTTTTTTACCGTTCTGACTTCTGCCATTTCTATCCATTCTGATCAAATTATATCCGTTGCCCCTTTCATCTCTTCTTCAGCCTTCTCAGATTTCTCCTTCTTCAGTTCCCTTCGTCTCCTTCTTCTTCAACACTCTTCCATTTAAATACAATTAAAATTATAGTCCACCAAAATCTCGTTCGTGAATATAGTTTGCCTTGCTCGTTGGAAATTTCGATCGACTAAATTTAGTCTGCCTGCTGGAGCAAATTCTCAGTCCTAGACTTAATCTAATCTAAGATTTGTTCATCTCCGACTTCCTGGAGATGCTCTGTCCTTGACAAATATTGGACTTAGCTGATTGTTTAATCACTTGTAATAAAATTAAATCAAAACAATGTATATACATCATCAAACTTTAATATCTAAAATTTAAAAATACAAGTCATAAATTTAATGTTAACCAAACACATTCTAAAACTGAATAGAAAGGGACAATTGAGGGTTAATCTTTTTCATGAAGAGGGGGAATAGGATCACTAGTTTGGCAAGCCTGGAGAATCTGTGCCCTTTAGACCCAAGATTTACGTATAGGAGAGGGATTTTTGTGGTTGACCAGAGTGACTACCAACACTATCAACCAATTCCATTAACTTTGTGTAGAAAAAAGATAGTAGTAGAAGAGGCCTAGCGAGACTTGTTATGAAGCAAAGTTGGCTGCCCATCTTTAGTGATCGTGCAAGTATCATTACTACAAGGTACAAGATATCAACCCCAATTTTCGAGAACCATTTGCTATCTTCAGTTCAATTGAAAATTTTGCTCTAACTTTTACTCTTCCACGACAAAGAAAAGTACAAGAGATGTTTTACAAAGAATATACCCCTTTTAGAATGTTTCCTACTAAATACAAAACTAAAACATATTTTACATGGAAAAAGAGAGGAAAAATGGACTGATAAACCTACAATTTTCTCTTTGATAGGGGGTAAAGGTGTATGACACAGGCCAACTATTTTTTGCAAGTCATATTAGCTAGTTAAAACTTCTCGAAATCAGCATTTTCTATTCTCCACAAGCACTCTCGCCTCAGAGGGGAATCTGTAAATATTGCTTTGATAAAATCTACCACCTGCAGAAGTGAACAATGGTTAGTCATCATAATAATTGATAGAAGGAAAAAGGGGAATGCAGTTAATGGTATAGGATGGTTCACTTATTGAACTATGTTGACCTATAAGAGTTGTTATGATGGTTTAATTATGATACTATAGGGTACCCCCACCACACAGTAAACCGAGATAATTGAAGTGCTTCAACTCATTTTTAATTATACCTCAGATGATGTAAAACCACAACTGACCAGTTCCCCACATTCCCAGGCTGCTGTAATGGACCTCAAAGGCATGTCCAACAATTCTATTAAGATTATAGGAGGGGGAAAATCATCAGTTAGTTTTCAAAAGAAGATCATTAACCATCATAAACAATCACAAGTAAAGGAATCATGCCTGCCAGTTTGCGTATTTTACGTAGCGATGGTATAAAATCATCAATTGAACTTGATAAGCCTTCTGGTGATTTCAGTTTTTCGGTTATAGCAATCAGGGACTCCAATAAAGAAGACAGGTTCTCCAACATCAAATGAATTAGTCTTTGAAGCTGGAAATATAACAGTACTCATCAGCTAAACACTCAATTTCTAACCAACTAAAACTTAGAAGTTTCATAGGACGTACTTGTAAAGTTTCTTCTGCTGCCATATCATCTAAAAGGAGTATGTCTTTTGTTGTTCTCGAAAAAACTGCCTCTAGGACCATACACATACTCCTCCTGTAAGTGGAAGGCAGCAGCAGAGGCTCCCAAATAATATGTACTTTCTCGAGGATAAAAACAACCTGAAGAAATGTTGTGCCATCACTAGGTCAGAGGAAAAACTTAAAAGGAATCTGAAAATCAAGTGCACATATTGACATGGTACCTGATCTATACTGAATTTCGCAGATTCATATTGTTTCATTTGGTGGGTATTTTGAAATCCATCAGCGCCATCAACTGCCTTGTAAATTTCAAGATTGACAAAGTAAATGAATCAACAATTTAGTTACAGTAGAAGTAGATGAATATCAGGATTAAATAACATCACATGTTGATTATAGGTAACTAAATATACCTCTTTCAAGTTATAAATGACGAGTTGAATTTGTCTCTGCAATATTTCTTCTGCCATAAGCTGGAATCTTGGAGCCAAATCAATAAACACGGCAAGTTCCTTAATCGAACTTGGGAAGTCTGAGCGATACTGTGACAATAGTGTTCGTCTGTATGAGCATAAAGAAAAATATACATACATGATGCATGAACAAATGAAACAAATTCCATAACAGATGAAGACTGGATCAGAATTTCATAAGCAATTGCTGCTTCATGATTTGAAGGCTTTTATTCTCCATCAAACCGGTTTGAGCGCTCCCCATCTTCTGAATAGATATAGATAGATTGATAGACTATCAAGCCTTCTTATATATACAAATATATATATATATATATCCACACACAGACAGAGACAGAGACAGACACACAATTGTAGCTGTTCAGCAGCGCACCAGACCATATTATTTTCTAGAAACTGTAAATTGCCCCTCTGCCCCCCACCCAGACAACGCATCCTAGGTTTAAACTCTGGTCGCAAATGCTAACTCTTTTATTCACTCTCATCACATTAATGGAAAAAGGGCCGCACTTCCATCTAAACTTTTAAATTTTAGCAAACAGCAAAATTTTTGTTTATACGTTCCTCTGCAGTGGGCAAGGACGTAAGGTGGACAAATTATACTCAAAATTCGGACCATTTGCATGCATAGTTATTTTACTTAAGTCATCTGAAAGTAAATGTTAACTGAAATTACAAATATTGGAATAGGTTTTTTAGTCGGAATCCACTGTAGATGCTGTACTACAAACTTAGGAGAAGCACCAAATCTTAAACAATAGGTCACAATCAGATCTTAATATCAAGTTAAAATTCCTTAAATGTCATTTAAATATGATGTTAAGACTAAGTAATCAAAAACAATTTGATCTGTACAAAGCACAAATTAATAGATGCATAGTGGTTGCAGCATTCTGCTACACTAAAAACAAACAAAAAAATAGTTAAATCAGAACATATCCATCCATACCTCAAATGCAAGCCCAAGAATTTCCTGAGACAGATAAAGGCAGTCATTGTGAATGAGCACAGCAACCTGGTTGATGCCATCAAGCTGCCTTTCTAACTTCATATTGCAAAACAGGAGATTACTACGATAGATATGATGTACAGGTCAAAAAGGTACTGAAACATTTAACTAACATTATAGCACAGCAGTCCATAAAAACAAGGGAGAGATAGAAAGCTCTTTGCAGAGTAAGAAAATGCTGAAAAATAAGCTCTCTTGCTAAACAAATATTTTCTTGAGAAGAAAAATAATCTGAAAATTTCATGCTGCTGAACTTTGATTTTATAAAAAAGTGCCTCCATGAACTGACCTTAACAGGAATAACAGCTTCATATAGAAGTAGAGAATCTCTAGCAGCATGGTAGAACTCCAAGGCCACTCTTGTGGACGACAGGCAAACATCCTGAACCATTTCCATATATCATAATCAAATACTCAAAGAATAATATTGAACAATGATTAGCCATATAAAAAACCTTTATTAGACACTTTAGTGCCAAGATGATAAAGTTAACTTTGTAGTCAAACTTTGAGTTATGCAACTCCTCACAATCATGGCTCATACACAATTTGATCAATTTTTGCCTAAAGAAAACAAACTTTTTGTTTCGAAATTAACGCGGACTTGAAAAGAAAGATGCTGATATTCTTCAATAAATGGCTTAAAGCACCTTCTCCACATCAGAGGGAACATAGTCAAGGATGCACGTGGGATTAAAAACACAAGTACTGCATTGCCGGTATATCAATACAAGTATATAACAACCCAAGAAGAGATCCACATCTAAATTAATTCGGTTGGTCATTATCTTAAGGGTAATTTGGTCATTAACTTATATTCATTGTATTTAAATAGGTACCCTTAATCTAACCCAAAACAACTCACACATATAATACACACACAAAAAAAATATCATTAAAATTTTGATACATTATGCACCTAAAACCAATAGTCACAATCTTCTTAACATTCTTAGATACATTCACAAATTAAATACAAATTATGTATTAAATGACTATAGATTATTATTATTATTATCACTCTTCACTCATTCAACACTATTTAAACAACCCTCTAAATCTATTTAAAAAAAAAAAAAACCCCAAAGAACAACGCTCTTTTGAAGCGAGTATTTACCACAAAGGAAGCGACAAGAAGAATGGAAAAATGTTAGTATAATTTAGAACAAACAAAGTATAACTTAGTAGAAA
The DNA here is from genome assembly GCA_034770075.1 of Aralia elata. Taxonomy (NCBI): domain Eukaryota; kingdom Viridiplantae; phylum Streptophyta; class Magnoliopsida; order Apiales; family Araliaceae; genus Aralia; species Aralia elata. Next base: position 91,622,381 of record CM068385.1, read on the forward strand.
TATCTAACAATATGTCTTCATTTTCATATTATAGATCTGAAAAATAGCCTATTCCGATCCAACCTAAGCAGAAATTCATTGTACGTCATTAGTGATGATAGCATCAATGATATCAACGAAGTAGAAGGTTGACGAGGTTCAAAAGTTTCTTCTTTCAATTTACTGCATTACTATCGATGAAACTCAATTTTAAATAATATGTTATCGACTTATAATAGACATGTTAAATAGAAAATTATAATTATTAGTGGATTCAAGTTTTTCATTACAACGAATCATTCTCATATTAAAATTATATTTTATTATAAAAATACAGTTTTGAAAGCTAGCCCATCCCTCGCACGGGTTACAAGCTTGTTAATATTATATAACGAATTAACTTACACATACAAAAAAAAATTATACAATATATACAATTAATTTTTACTAAATCGTGAAGGGAAGATTAATGTTATTCCTTTTAGTTTTACAATAACCTTTAGTGTTTGATGAACCAACTCCATCAGCTGAGAAGCTGCTCCAGATATAACACAACTCTCTGATGAGAAAAGCAAGTCAACAACATGATTATGGGAATTTTCACCAGTTTTCTCATTCTTCAATTCAGTGGTTTTCCTTGTAAAATCCTGTAGAGAGATAACTATTCAATTGTTAACGCATCTAATAAATTAATATATACAGAGTTTCAGTATGGTAAACTCACTTTAGGAAGGACAAAGTCTGATCGTAGAAGCAAATTTCTAGCCCTCGCTAAGATCTCAACCTTCTTCCTAGATGCAAAGTGAACCTCAACATTGTCAGCAAAAGCGCTTAATCTTTCGTCCTTGTTATCAGATGCAGAAATGAACATCATTTCCTTTAAATCAGTCTCAAACTGAGATGTAAGTAGTACGATCTTTTGGAAGTCGGCAAGTTTGGAAGCATCATCAGGAACAACCTAACACCAAAAAACGTAATCGTTAGGGCAGGAGTTGTATATAAGAGAGTTAAATATAATTTAATACAAAGCAGCACATACGATATATTAGTTCTGTTCAACTTACACCTTAAAAAACAACACCGAAGAAAAAGAGTTAAATGCTTCAATAGAGTTTTCCTGCTTACAAGTGTGTGTGTGTGTGTATTAAAAAGATGTGATCAAACATAAAATGCTTCGAGTCTTGAATCTCTTGATGACCAAACTAATCATTGTTCGTTGTAAAATAATAAATAGCTTAAAGAAACAAATGAGGCCGATCAAGATATCACATTAACTAACCAGATTATTTTCATTGTTGAAGTCATCAACAGCGCTCACTACATATGAAAATAATTAAAAATGGGAAAAAGAGGACATACCTTGGACAGAAAGTTGGATATAATCAACTCTGACATCCTTGGCCAAGTCAATCTTCCAAAACATTGTGTCCATTGACTATTTTTAAAGCACAAGGAGTTATAGATAAACTTAACAACCTGAATGCTTGCTGAATAAATAGTTCCACCATCCACATTTTCTACCTGCATATATAAGAGGCCGTTAGTATATTCTGCAACAAAAATAGTCACCAAACACCAATAAAATTTCAATTTTAATTTTTTCCACTACCCCACCACTAAATGAGCTATAATAAACTAATACCCTTACAATTCCAACTTCATATGTGAGATTGTACCCTACAATCAACTGCATGCACAAGGTTCTCAAAACTTCATACGAAAGGCCCAAAAAAAATGGTTATTACCATACATTCAAGAAGACAAAAACAAAAAAAAAATAAAAAAAAATAATGAATATAAAAATTCCACGATAGTACATGGGAACATTTAATTTATTCCATGATTTTTATTTATGTTTGAGAGAGAGAGAAATTAGAGATAGGAAGTGATATAAAATTTTAGATAGAGAAAAATTTACAAAATTTTAGAGATAGAAACTAAAAAATGAATTTTTGTTATAGAAAATATGAGAAATCCACATATATATATATTAATCTATATTTATGTTCAAATTTGATATATGGGTTAGCCCATATCGACCCATATCCATTTACGACCGCCCACTTACAATTCACTAAATTTTCAACCCATTTAAACCCAGCTCATATAAACCCAAACCCATTTATGTCCGCCCAAACCCGCCCATTTGTTGGGGCTAGTTACACCCTATGTTCTAAAGCACCTTATAGAATGATATCTGAAAATGTTACAGGTTATGGATTTAATAACTATTAAAGAGTGAATGCAAAAAGAAATATCTTGTGTGTGTATCTGTGCGTGTGTGCACGAGAGAGAGGGGCAAAGGAGGAAAATAGTTGATTGCGGGGTGGAGTCTAAGGTATATGTCAAAGTACACTGCTGAATTGCTGATTATGTTTCATTGCAGTTAAGTTGTGCGATTTTATGATTGTCATTGTACTTGAGCAATGCAACGTGCACCAAGTTTACATAAATGTGACCATTCCAAATATAAGATTTACCTTAGGATCAAAAGATGGTACTATCTTCAAAACCACCTCAGAGATCTGTCCTGAGTCTTGTTTTATTTCTTCCAAAAATGAAGTACGGGATCCAGAATTCACGGCAGGAGTGATCACATATTTAATCATCAAGTCTGCTACTTTTGCTATTCCGTAATCCATAATGCCAACCACCTAAACAAAAAAGAGACATAATCATGAAAGACAAACTCACTGCTAGAGAGAAAACACGAAATCAGCAGTTGTTTTTATTCTGAACGTTGCCTCAAAGCCAACATTCTTAGAATTCAGAAGACAGTATGAACTTCAATTCTTCAACCTTTACATTGAGCTGTCAAAGTTCAGTCATAAAGATTTCTACTCTTAACATGCTGAAATCAATAAATATACTTGGACCATTTACATTCCAACTTAATGAATCAGAAAAGACAGAAAGCAGAGGTTCAACTCACATCCATTGCTTTCAAAATTGTACGAAGCTCAACCCCATCAGTTCCGTTCACAGAGGACTGATACTTTACACGAACAGCATTAGAGTTCCGGTCAAATCTCACAGCATTCTCCATAAACCTTACAAGCACCTCTTGAATCTACAAACCCAAATCCAATTCCTCTAAAAACAATCGCAAACTCAACAAAAATCACCACATAATCACTGCCAAGAAATAAATAAGTAAATCTGATAATAGGGAAACTTGAGGTAACCAAAACAGCATAATTCTGTTCATTGAGTTCACAAGCATGTAATCACAATTATTCAGTTAAACTCCTAAATTAAATTATTATCCAAAATTTGTAAAGCAAGCAAAAAACAAAGTCGGAAGACAAACTAAAACATGAAAAATTACTTTTCCCACGATATTCTCAACACTCAAATAGAATTCGAGTTCACCAACCTCTTCGAAGCACTCCATCCACTCCTTCCTCAATAAGCCAAAAACCACCGGCTCTCTCCCCTCTTCCTCCTCCCCCGCATTGTCTCGAATTCGCAACCCAGCCTTCAATTCTCTCACTGCCTCCGCTGCCTCAACCACTCTTCCCGCCCTAAGCTCCTCCTTAGCAAATTTCAGCTTCTCAGTCAATTCCAAAATTACCTTCATCAATTCCAACAACTCCTTCTTCTCCTTGGCCTCTTTCCTCTTAGTGCTAATCTCTCCAATTACGTCTCGGATCTCGGCGTCGATCGGGTGGTCCGAAATCAGCCGGAGAAGGTCGGTAACTTGAACGGAGAGGTGTTCGGACCTGGAAACGGCGTCGGAGCATTGGGAGAAGAGAGAAGAAAAGTCGTCGTGGTGAGAGAGGATATACTGTTGGACTTTGGACTTGATGTGGAGAGAACGGACTTGTAGTCGGTCGATCAGGAGGCGGAGATCAGGTGAGGACAGCGGCGATGAGTCGTCGAGGTCGTGTGATGAGAGCAAATCTCGCACGTCGATTGATTTGAACAGTACGTCCATCTCTGCCGGACTTTTTTGCGCCGCAGCTCGTCGGAGTTAGGGAATTTGCTCCGGGATGTCACTGACAGTTGCTTTGAGAAAATAAACAATCCGAAAAGAAGAAACTCTGTCAATTCAAATAACAAATAACGAAGGACACAGAACAGCTCAATCAATTCAACAACTCTCAATTTATTAGAATAAGCATATTCACAATCAATCTATGAATTACAAAAGATAATGATTCCAGAAATGTAATTTCAAGGAATATCTAATCTATATCTCAAAAGGAGGGAAGTTTCATATACGTGATTTCAGCCATTGAACTTAACCCCAGCAGCTTCCAATACTTGGGGTAGAATTACTAAATAAATTAAGAACATAAATTAAAAAACAAACAGAATAACAATAGAAAGATCAGTAAGATGGGCGGTTGAATGCATCTGAACAGGGTATATATATTGGTATCGATGCTCACAAAATGATGATACTCGAGAGTACATAACCCCAACTTTCTTTCATATTCTTAGTTAGGTTTTAGTCCAATAACATTTCATTTAATTTGGGCTTTCAGGTTTTTTAGTATGGGCTTTGGATATTTGAAGTCTGTAGATTGGGGTTAGAATAGATGGAGCCCAACGATGCTCAACCTATACTTAGGATCTTCCCAAAGTCGATCAGTTGCTCTATATTTTAACTGAGGGCCAGGGTTGAGGCACCAACCGTGGGCTTTGTCACTAAATTTATTTAGGAGAGGAAGTGATGACACATTTTATAATGGTAATAATTTTCTTTTAATCTCTTGTTTTATAAAAAGATCAAATTAGCCTTTTCTGCTCTCCTTCTACTGACACCCTTATCATTTTCTAGTTAATCTACAAATGCAATTATATAGTTACTATACATACATACACACACACACATACGAGTAAGACATGGGTCGTAACTACCTACTGTTTAGGTGGCATCAGCAAGATTTAACTATGTAAGAAACTTGTCTCAAGGTTTTTTTTTTAATCATAATTTTATTATTATATTACATTCACAAATTAAATTAATAGTTTATTATCTTTTTAATATACATAAAATAAAATATATCATTAACATTCATATATTTTATAAATGTTTAGTTTTTGTTGTTGAGACGATTAGAGTATTTTGGATGGGAGGGAATATCAGATTTGGATCCTCTCACTTACACATTTCCTCTAATTTCATTAAATATATCATATTTTTATAATTATGAATATTATAATTGAAATCGATACCGATCAACTAATTTATTCTATTGAATAACATAATTATTTCAAAAATAAAATTAATCCTGTATTTTTTCACCATTCGATAAACATGTGAAATTTTTTATCAAAATTTCAATTAATAAAAAAAAAATTTAGACTTTTAACGGTAAAAATATTTTTTATGATTTTAATTTTTTTGTAAAATTGATTTTAATATCATCGACTATTTATTAATATATTTTAATCATTATTAATAAAATTATTAAAATTAAATAATTAATGTAGTGAATAAAATTTCAGAAAATATACAAGGGAAATCCGGAAATATCAGTCTCGTTTTGCTATATCTTACGCCAACCGAGTTAAGGTGGGACCCAGCAAGAATTCAAACATTCTAGCTACTTTCATAAAAGTAGAAAATTCTAGCTTCTTTCCCTTTCTCTTTCTCTTTCTTTCATGGTCGTTGATCAAAAAGCACCCAACCTTGACCTCCGACTCCTTCCACACCCTCTGACACGTTCATAGGAATATTAGGACCGCTTAACTGTGCAGATGAATTATTAACGCTTTCAACTTTAAAAAATTGCTTAAGTCATCATACTAATGAATAAGTGTTCTCTTAAGTAAATAATTAATTTGAAGTAAATTTAATACTTTTAAATCTCTTTATATTTAAAACTAAAAAAATAAATAAACATATATTACTTTAAAAAATATTTACAAAACACTCGGTATTTAATACTCTCTTTCTTTCTCAAGTAACTCTACTTAGTAATTAAAGTGTTTCCCGACCCTTGTCTTAAAAGATCTATATTTTTAGGTTAGGTATTTATTCTGGTACTTTGCCTTTAGAGAGACTAGAATATACACGGCAATCATTTATTTGTCTTGTGAATATATATATATATATATATATATATATATATATATATATATCATCCTTAGACTAATTGCATAACCTTACCTTAGGTCGGGTCGGACACCCTTTCTAAGTGTGTACATTCTTCTCTTAATTAATTAGGTCGAGTAATTATTCTAAAGATATACTTACTCCTATATGCATAGGAAGTAAGAGGCGGCGCGGTACCAGCTTTGGACTGGAATGGTGGTAGTAGAATACTATGCGCATGTTTTGACTTCGAGTTTTTGGACTTTGAGAGTTAAAACGTACTATTTGATAAATCTTGTTTGTTATATATAAAATACCTCAAAATCTTAAATTTAAAAAGTAGGTTTCTGAAATAAACAAAATTAAATTGTCAAGTGAATTTAGCCTCCAAATTAAAATTAATCCCAAATTCCTTAACCAAACATGCTCTAATTAACTATGCTTTTTGATCTTATAGTCCAAACGCACTAAACAATGGGTGACACAAAATTAACATTTGAAACTGGTACTGTAATGAACAATCCCTGAGTGGAAGCGTCACTGGGAAAAATCAGTAAGGAGAAAAAAGTCATTAATTTCTTCATGACATAATTAAAGATAAAAATGAGAACAACCTAATAACTTCCTTCAGTATTCAATGTACAAAGAAACGGACGGTACAAAAGGAAAACATTAATTTCTTCACTTCGATAGTTTGAATTGATTAGAGGAGAAAAAATAGTAGTCCATTGAACAAAAATAAGTAGCTAGTAATTAATTACTTATATCATATACCCCAAACACCCCAAATCCTTTCCCCAAGAAAACTTACAATTTTCCTCACGGATCCCTTCTCCACTTCACCATATAATTCTTCACCTCCCTCCTCAATTTCACCATTGAAACTCATCTCCGCCGAATTTGTAATATTTTCCTCCTTTTCATTTTCCAGCTTCTTCTCATCCCCAGAATTACCCTTGGAATTGGAATTCCTCTTTCTCCTCTGTTTCTTGCTCTTCACATTATAATTCTTTTGATCAAGTGTCCCGATAGAGTGCCCATCTTCATAAGCATCTATAATCTCATGTATCACTTCGCGGTTTGGTGACGTGTCCCAACGCACCCAATAGCTCATATAGCATCTAAAACAGTTGCAATTAAACTGCGCCTTGTGGTCCCCACCGCTACCGCTGCGGCCTTTGACAGAATTTGATTTGTGGTGGCCGGAGGAGGAGTTGTTGGAGTTGCCGGAGCATGAGATGAGGTAGGCCAAGACTTCTTGGTCTTGGGGGGAAAGAGCCACCGCGAGTGTTAGGATGGTTGCCGGAAGGAGAGATAGATGATCGGAGACGGGCGGCGGTGATGGGTGGATTTTGCCTTTGGTGTAGAGCTTCTTCATTGTGTACGTACTGAGAAATGAATGTCTGATTCCTTTGGTTGATGATTAAAAGGTTTCAACTTTTGACGGAGTCGTTTGTTCCGAATAATGTTTTGTTGTTCAACTTATTGTTTGTTTTATAGTAACAGGGAATACTTGGTCAGTGATGTAATGATGTTGATCATTTATGTCACGCGCATGTAACTGCGTGGACTCTGTTTCTCATTCACTCTCCCTTATTCCCACAAAGAATTACATTTGATTTCTTTTTATTTTTATTTTTGTTGAGGTTATAAAATTTTAAAATTTAAAAGTAATGCAAATTTATTTAATTTTGATTAATGCAATAGTTAATATATGAATTATTTTCATGGCTCCAAAATTAAATGTACATTTTAAAATTAAATATACATTTCCACTTTGAATATACACTAATATGAAATTTCACTACTAGAAAAATAGAATTCTGTGATGGCTTCTTGCGGCGGCATTTAAGTCCCATCATCTAATATGGATTAAAGGCGACGACAATTGAATGCCATCACCTATATCCACCAATCTCCATTAGTTTGATCGATGAAAAGTAGACGGTTAAACTTACTGCCACCATTTAGAAAAGATGATGGACAATATTATCACTCTTCCGTTAATTTGCATAAAAATCGATGAAAAATGGAGGAAATTTTTTTGTAAGGCATGACGGCATACGGATTCGGATCCTCTCCATTTTATTTTTGAAATGGAGAGTCTTCATTTAAAAATTGACATTTAAAATTATTGGATTTAAGGCCTATAACATGTCACCTCATTTAAAAACCACTAACTTAATTTAACTCAAGTAAAAAAATTTAACTAAGGTTTATATCATGGTCAACTTTCATCACCACTACCATCTTCTTCCCTTGCCACCTGTGCCCACCGCCACCATCTTCTTCCTCTACCACAACCGCCATTTTTTTCTACTGAGACTACAAATATTAAAATTTTCCATGACTGGTAGTTTGTCAAAATGAACGAACTTGCTATTTTTTCTTGGAATTTGCCTTTTGTTTAGCAATGATTCAAGTTTATTTTTTAGGTTTCTTTACCGGAAATAATTAAAACTTTGGAAGCCTTAAATTTTTGTTTCAATTTTCTTCAAGTTGTTTTGAGTACTTGGGTAAATGCTTCGGTTTACTAATGTTGTAGCAGAAAACTTTTGTTAACTGCTTTTCTAGCAATATACTAGTAGAATAATCACTGCATAAGTATTAAGTATTTGGTTGTTGAAAAGTGTTGGTTCAAAGGTTTCAACAATTTTAATTTTGAGCATTCTGGATATTTGTGAAATGATTGTGTTTCAAAGTTGAGAGTGCTTAATTTTACAGTTCTCATCAAATTAGCCAGATTTTGCTTATTATATTTCAGTTAAGCAATCATTAATTATGACCAAATGCAAATATTTGAAATGTCACAAATGTTTGATTTAGGCAAGTCGCTATTTAAGCATCTGATGAGCAATGTACAAGATGACCCACTTGAAAAAGAATAAACCTGGAGAAGAATGAAGATCAACACATTTTGGTTTCTGAACATGCCAAAAAACCCCTTGTAAGTAGAATGTCAATTTCATTTTATCTTCATTCTTTTTCCTTCTTTATTTTGCTAATAGTTAACTGTACACATTCTTTATTGAATATAATGCAATCTTGGTTTTTGTATTTGTGCATCCGATCGAGTATGGGACTTATGTTCTAAATAAAAATGGTGAAATGATTATCTGCATACAATATTCAATCACATTATAACCTACCAAAGAATTTTGAACATAAGTCTGTGTCAAAAAAGTTCTTGGGATTTAATATTTTTATTCCTTGGCTGCTATACATGGCTAAAGTTTTAAATTGAATTTTATAAGAGAAAAAAAATATTATCACGTCTATACTGACTATTAGACATTATTGTATGGGTAAATGTGATTGGAGTTGGTTAATCATCTTCTTTTACATTGCTCCATTAGTGAAATATCAATTTCACTATGTAAAGCTTTTGTGATGTTAATTGGAGAAATGATTGTTTGTTAAAGGAAATCTGGGTAATCAGTCCTTTCTTATAATGACCAGTTTGATAGCTAAATATGAGGTTTCTATATGTTTTCCTTCTTTGAACTTTTTGAGTTGTCGGAGCTAGGAAAGTCATTATGTTATAGACTGAAGATAAATTAAAATATAGATCTCATTTTAATATGAAATATTTTGTGGGTGAATGAGAATAAACTGTCTTGGCGTTCAATTTTCAATAACTGACGAAAAATGTAAATATTATGATGTTATTTCTTAATTGACTATTGCATATGTTGTTGGTTGTGTATGAATTTTTTTTTTATTTTTTTATTTTTTTTGGAAAACTACGGCCAGATGTTTCTTGAGGCGAATATGGATTCTAACACTATTGTGCCTGTGAATGAGTTACCTGATGAGAACTTGGAGCTTTACAAAAAAACTATCGAGGGTTTGAAGAAGGGAAAGCTACCTAGACGTCTTGGAGAAAAGTGGAGTGCCTGATCCGGTGCCCCTTGCTCTACAGTTTATAGAGTAAAAGTCTTAAAGAGCAGTAAAAAGATTGCGGGTGGACTTGGATGAACAAAATCAGGTGCTAGCTAAAGACTTAAATAATGCTTTAAAGGTTATTGCACATCAACATGAGCAAATGTCAGCCTTATATGATTGGCTTGGCACGACTCCTCCAGGAGCTCCTACCATCTTAAGCAGCCATTTTTCAACTCTGGCGTTTTAGTGCATCATTCAATAGTCGATTTGGGTGTTATGCTTGACGAAAATGATTTAATATGATTATAATTAGTTTTATGATACATAACTGAGAATAATTTATATTGTTTTCCCTTTATGAACATGTGTTAACTTATTACGCTTGAATTTTTTTTGTAAACCATTCTTACTGTGGTTTATCATTAATAAGTTCGTAGTTTTGAATTATTACTTGGCTTCTTATGTTGAATGATAAATTAAATGTACAATAGAAAAGCAAGTGTTTAAGGAAGAATATATAGAAAGATTTTGTGATTAACTGTTTGGTTTGGCATTTCTCTTCATTAAGTAATGTTGACCGCATGTATCATCATGAATTAAATCTAAGTGATGGATAATGCCGCTGTTTATAGTCTATAGTGATGGTATTCACTGTCATCGTTCATATTAATAATTGAGACGGTAATGTGGTCACATTTTATTGTTGTGACGGCTATTACCGTCACTATTAACATTAATAATATAAGACGGCATTGCCATCGTTTTTGTGGCTAGTGACGACTATTACCGTAATTATTTATTACTGTCATCGTGCCGTCACCATTTATACGAGTGACGGCAATAGCCGTCACGTTTAATCAAAGACAACGATGATTACGATGACGGCCAAATAGACGACCAATGTTGTCACAAAAAGAAAAAATGACGGTTTTAAGACTTTAGAAGACGGCATATGACCGTCATCGATGACCATTTTTCCAGTAGTGTTTCTAGCATGTCATTATTTGTATTCTTGATAGATTGAGTATTATTATGTCGCACTACTAGTTTTTTTATATAGTTAATTTTGAGGATATATTTGAAAATGCTTTTTAAAAAAAATTGTCGCTTAAAATTTATATATCAGATTTTAAAATAGATGAAATACTTAAAAAATACTCCCTCCGTCCCAGGATAAAAGTCTTTATTACTATTTTAGGTAGTCCCATGTTAAAAGTCTACTTATCTTAAATAATCTATTTTTTACAATAATTTGTCCATAATACCCTTAGTATTAATTGTCATATTTCTATTCCCTATGTATATTTATGGAGCATCACTACTCATGTACAAAAAACTATGTAACTAAATGAGAATTTAAATATGGATAATTTTGTCATTTTATCCTCTTTCTTAATATGCGCAAAAAGTCAACCAGGACTTTTATCCTGAGACGGAGGGAGTATTACTAAGTGAGAATTTCTTATTTCGAAAAATAACATCACGATTGAATTGTATAATTTTATAAATTAACACGATCAGAATCAAATGAGATTTTTTATGTAGCAAAAAAATTATTTGTGAAGCTTCTTGGTAATGCAAATTTTTATTACACAGGCAATGAACGAATAATATTTACTTTACTCTTTTAAGTATAAATGATCTTCTAAATTGAGATAGAGATAATAGATATTTATGTAAAACTATACATGCTTCTACAAGCAGGTTCCATACGACAAACAATCGAATCAAAAATTAAAATCAGTAATAACGAATCAAATATATATATATTTAAGTGTGGTGTGATGCTATGATTTGAACAAAATATTGTCAACATTTGTATATGACTTGGGTGCACCTTAATTATATATGATTAAAATTATCAGCTCTAATACTAAAAACATTGAAGTTCAAAATCATAAACAATGACTCAATGAGTAGAGTAACTCACTTGTCTAACATTCAAAACCGCCCGACTAGCTGCAATTATCTAATAGGAGAATCGAGATTAAGAGAGAGTAGTTACATGATAATTTTCATGAAAAACTGTTGGTAAAAGATTAATTCAAGATGAGCAAAAGTTGTTTTTATGTGAGGTCACATTAATTAATATTGTTGGAGAGAGAAATATAATATTCCACCATGTTGGATGGTGGAATCTCATAAAGAAGTTTAGGCCGGACAGGGGCCAGCACGCCATTAACAATATTGTATTTATACTTAATTTAATTATAATTACTTTCTCATATTTTATTAGTTTGTTAACCATTACATGATCTTCTCGAATAATTTCAACTTTAATAAGAACAACTTAATTACGCGTACGTGTAACTTATTCTATCTCATTGGATATACGCTTTAATTTGCATTATCATAGGTTTTTGCCACTCATGATGGTCTAATTCAATATGAAAAACAATATATTTTAATTTTTTAAAATTAATTTATAAATTTTAAAAACTTAAGGTTGATATGCTTTTATTTAAGTGTTGCAAGTAATAAATATCATGATTGAGAGTATTTTTTTAGTTAGTATATAATTGACGTAGCGGAATATAATTAAATTGTAGCGTTATAACACAAACGTGGTTTAAAGGTTAAAGTACTAATAAAAATAGAAAATAAACCCTTGAATGCACAAGGAAAATAAAGAACTCACAAAGAGAAACAAGATAATAATATCAATTAACAAAAACATAATTGTTTACAAGCCCTAATAAGCGTATTTATAGTCCTAAACAGCTTTGCAACGTCAATTAGGATAAGAAAAATTAAAATAACAATTGTTTTTATAAAAAAAATCAAGTTTTACCAAACTTTGACAGGCGATTAGACTGTTTTAAACAAGTTTTTTGGGCTTAAAACGGTATACATCATGTCCAAAGGTAATAAGTCTTGTAGAGCTCGTCGCATGTTTCGATTTAATATATTATGGGTCCCGTAACTCTTCCTGAATTAAAAATTACGCCACTTTGAAGTTGTATTAACCCGAACGCATCCAAATGTCTGGTCCAAGTCTGAATTGGACTCTTTCACCACATCAATAATGATTATATTTGTTTATATTAAATTAAATTAATTAATATATATTATTAAAAAAAATCAGTTACATTTTTCATATGATCTACCATCTTACAATAGACTTAAAAATAAAAAATAAAAGGTTATATTGAAATTTTCCTAAACTTTCTCTTTCTATAGGTGAAATTGATAAGTTAACAATTAATATCTTATTAGAGTCTTGGAAGTGGCATATATATATCTCGTAAGCTAGATTAATGTGATATTTTCCTTAAAAAGTGTTTTGTCCACTTGACCCCTTGTGCCAAACAGTACTCTGGCCGCAGCAGTGTGGGCATTGGAATTTCAGTTATCGATTGTATTAATAATTTGTCATGCATAATTTGGCATCTGATTAGTCCAAAGTGTGAAGAAACCAAAAATCGTATAGATAGTTTTGATGCTTGGACACACACACACACACACACACACATATATATATCCGACAAATACAAATCCATCACGCGTCCTAATCTTCGAATTTTACTGTTTTTCTGATTGATAATTCCTCTCTTTCACAAAGAAGATCACAATACAAATTGTTTTGCAACATAAAAAGAAATCAATTGTGATTGATAATTAGTTTAAAATGAATGGCCTAAAATATATCATTACAATTTTTTTAAAAATAATTTCATCACTACCGCAAAATTAACAATTTATTATTTTTAAAGATAAACACGAACAAAAATACATTTTCAATAATTTGTAATCACAAATGTCATGCGCCGCAAATGAAGTATTGTAGGTATCAATCGATAGTCTACTTTAGTCTGCTACCGCTACAATCAACCTACAAAAGTTATATCGGCCCCCTTTTTCTAAGTCATAATCTATCTGCCATGCATTCTTGAAGTTGATTAAGATCACCCATTTGGATTCCCTAAATAGGCCTAGGCCGTGAGTAGTTACTTGGTAATCAACTAATATGTGAATGACAACAATCAAGTGGAAAGAAAAGTAAGAGACTAAATGGGTTTGATGAATATTAAATTAGTGATATCTATATGACTATATCGTGTGGTTTTATTAGACTAGGAATATATAGGATCATAATTTTTTATTAGATTAGGAATATATAGGATCATAATTTGATTTTCAACTCATCTACACGTACACCATATCTTAATATTTGAAACACACTTTTTATCATAGTCATTTGATCTGTTAGTATATTTTATTGTTATTATTATAAAAATTAAAAATTCAAATTTTATTGACATCAAATTTTAAAAAAGAGTCCAACAAAAACGAGTTTTATTGTACTAAATTAAGACGTTCAAACAAAAAAAAGAATAAGAAGAAGGAAGAAGAAGACAACTTGTTTAAATTGTGGATTAAAACAAAAACTAACTAGCCATATTTTTGTTGTAAAAATATATAACCTATGGAAGATCGGATCTCCGGCGGCGGATGGCAGCTCATTATTTAATAATTATAGTTTTAGTAAAGTATTTGGAATCGCTTATAAGCAGTCAAATTTATTTATAATTAATTTTAAAAAATAAAAAGTGTTTGGCAATGATCAAATTTTAAAATTAATTATAATCACTTTTTATGAAAATAATTAAAAAAACTCGAAATCAAGTTTGACTAAGGATATTACTAATCTATCCATATTTGCCAATAAAATTTTAGCTTAGTGGTTAAAACTGAGATGTTGAGACCATTAGATCTTAGGTTTAATTTTCACGGTAGGTGAGAGGTTTGATTGGTTATTAAAAAAAATAAAACAAATTCTATCCATATTTATACAAGTAATTTCATTTATTACTCATCTTTACTTCTCAAAACACTCATTTTTAGTAATTTACATTTAACTGATTAACAAACTTTTTTTATAACAAACATTTTTCATTTTTTATTAGTTTTAGTGATTTTTAGTTTCCAAATACAAATTATTATTTTTAAACTGACATTTAAGTGATTAGCAAACTTTTGTATGCCAAACACTTTTTCACTTTTTATTAGTTTGAGTGCTTTTTAGTTACCAAATACAATTTTTTTAAACTGATTATAAGCAAAAGTAGTAATAAGAATCACTAATCACATTTTTTAACAATTCCAAACATACTTTAGTTCTCAATGTATCTATAAAAACTCATATGTTCGAATCACCCATAGCAAATTCAGTAGGCGTTACAGCTTGAAGATCTTACTTACGTACCAGAATAAATTAAATGTATCGATCCCCTAATATTGAATCATATCAATTTTAAATTTAAAAATATTTTAAATTAACTTTCAATATATCAATAAAGATCTTATATTTTGAAATAAAAAGAATATTAAATAAGGTCTCAAGTTACAATTCAACTCTGTGATATACAAATGCAGGTTGTTCTATATATAATTCCCAGCTTCTCAAAATCTCAAGTTCACTAAAATCGGGTCCATATAGGGACGAAACCATGATCTGATCTTAGGGGGGGCCAATTTTTTTATCAAGTTATAAATAAGTTGGCGGGGGTTCGGGGGCAGCGCCCCCGAGTCAATTTTTTTTAATATTTTTGTACTTTCGGGTCACACACACACACATTTATATAATATTATAGGGAGATATACATATATTGAGAGGATATGAGTCATATGTGGTTAAAATTTGACTGACAAAATTATAAATTTTTAATTTGACCCCGTATAATAGAAAATTTATAAAATTTTAGTGAAGTCAATTTATATATAATACTTAAAGATCTATAATCTATTTATAAGTGTATAATTTGGCTAGTTAAGATCAGAGTGAAACCGATGTGTAAACTTATATCTTGTTACAAAAAATGTGTTGTGATCGTTAGTTTGGTAGTAAAAAATTCATTTTCCTCTGAAGCATTGCATTTTTCTTGAGGGGGGCCAAAAATAAATTTTTTGAAACTTTGGGGTGAAACTTACAAAATTTTCAAACCTTGGGGGGACCGTGACCCCCTCCGGTCCTATTGTAGTTTCGTCCCTGGGTCCATGTACAACAAGGTGATAATAAGTTTAAGTCAGGTTAATGCATAATTTGGCCTACATCAACTTCTAGTTAATCGCGTAGTCCAATAGCATATTTACATGCACATTCAAATTCAAATATAAGAGGGAGTTCTGATGATTGATCATTTACCATAGGCAACAATTACTAGCAATAAGTTTTGTACAAGTACTGGTTCTTAATAGACAATGGGTTCTGATGATTGATCATTTACTATAGGGCATAGGCAACAATTACTAGCAATAAGTCTTGTATTAGTACCGGTTCTAGCTTAAATAGGCAATGGGTTCAGATAATCGATCATTTACTATAGGCAACAGTTACCAGCAATAAGTCTTGTACACGTACCCGTTCTTAAATATACAATGGAACCCAAAAAAACAAAATACAAATATCAACGCATAATAGCACAAAAAACACAATATATGCATTAATAGGAGTGTAAACGAGTCGAATCAAAGTGAATGAAGAATTGCTCGGATTTGACTTGAAAAGTAATTTTTTTTTACTTGAATTCGAATTGTATTTGAAAAACTCTACTCAGATTCGACTCGACTCAAATATTTATTACTCGAATTCAATCCGACTCGTATTGAATTATATTCAAACTACTCGCGAATTTCGAATTCAAGCTCGAATTCGAGTCTCCACATAGTAATTAACTTTATAATACATATAATTATCATTTGAACTTATGATTTTTCTTAGAAATTAGAAAAACATATTTACAATTACACTTTACAAATAAAAAAATACAATTAAAATTAAAAGAATAATAATAAAAATAATAACTATTTATTCTACTTTTATTAAATTGTGCATATATTATAAGATAATGTATCGAGTATCTATTTGAATATGATCAATCGAGTTTGTATCGAATCAAAATCAAGAATTTGATTAGTTTGAATACTTAAAGAGTCGAGTTTAACTTTTTTCAGATTCTACTCGTATTTTTATTCGAACTATTTTTTATGTTTAAATTTGGATCATATTATTAACGAATCTAAATCTCGCCCATACTTTTTAATTCGAATCTAGTCCGAACTATTTGCTTGGATTTACAACCTTACATACATATATATGATAAAAGTCCGATTATAGACACAAATATAATTCTCTCTTTCTCAATAGAGAGAAGAAATTCATTATACAACACGTGATAAAATCACCCCGACAACATTAACTTGTACAAATATATTAATTATGGTCGTCACAAACAAACGCACACAAACAACCTTAGAGTACCTAGCCAGGCTCACCACTAATTCAATAGAACTGATATAAGTTTACAGAAACTTATGTAGCACGGTCTTAACCAGATGATCAGAGATGATACGACTTGTTCTTTCTGAGGGATGAAAGGCGTCCCAAAACACGTATTTATTGGCATCTTGACACGTCAATGAGCTAAATCTAGAACAAGCATATCCCATCTCAAACATTCCGGTGGCACAACATGCTGTTCCGGCAACTTCAAACCCTGAAAATAATTGTCAAACATGATCATGTGTGTATATATATAAAATTGGATTCACATGAGGTCGTCGGTCATGACGAGAAAATGTCCTACTCTGTCAACTGTATTTTATTATATGTATGCATGAGGTACAAGATTGGTTAACTTAGTTGTCTATATAAAATTTATTGTAACTAGTAAAAGTCATAATTTAGATGGTGTTGATTGTGTTAAGTAACCAACTCATTTCAAAGTTTAAGTTATTAGAAAGAGGTACCAACAATGAATATCATATCTAATACTCCTCCTCAAATACAACTTTACAGAGAATGGATAAATTAAAGTATAACCAACTTATTTAAAAACTTAAGCTATTAGAAAGAGACACCAATAATGTATATCATATCTAATAGATCGGATCTCCTAACTAATAATTGCCTATCTGTAAAGCTTGGTGGCATAATTTTAAAACTAAGTCAAAAGTGAAATCGTGATAATAAATAAGTAACGTTAGAAAATAAAATAAGCAATGAATATTACCATATGAGGAAGGTTTTTGAACCATTTGCAGAAAAACATAATAAGGGTTTGAGAAGACCACTTGGATCCCAGGAAGCTGCTTGTTTATCTTTGTCACTAAACCACTTAACTTCTGATTAAAATTTAAAGCCACAATGTTGTAACTCTCCACGCATCCATATCCATTCTCCATATTTGTTGTTCTTTCTAGTGGCATACACCCCATTGGAGGAATCCCTCCTAGAGATATTTTTCGTGCTCCAAGGCCGTACAAATTTGTAACGAATTTTTTGGCGATTCCGACGAGGAAATCTTGGTATTTATCGATAGTAAACTGGCTTCTCCGGTCAGACATTGTGTAGTAATTTTCGAGGAAATCATTTGTTCCTAAGCTCATAAGGTACAATGCCTCGCTTAGTGTTTTGTTTGCCTTAGCTTCACCAAGATAGGCTCTTAGTTTTTTCTGATACTCCTTGTAGTACTCGAGCTCCTTCGATAAGGATATCACAGACTGCCAATCGCATTGGGGTAAACAAAAGACTAATTAGGGGTTGTCTAGAAGTTAATTATGTAAAAAAAAAAAGCGCAAAAATAAATAAATTAAGTAACTGAAATGAATTTATCTAATATATACTTAAAAGTAAGAAAGATGGTCATTAGTAGAGTTTTTTAGTTAGTTTACATAGTTAAAGTTGTTTATAATAAAATAAAATAAATTGGTATTGATTTTGAATTTAAAGATTTCACAAAATTAACTTAAAAAAGTAAAAATGTATCCCTTGTTATGGAACTAATCAAAGGATACTAAATTATATATACAATCAAGTCTCAAATAATAGAAATATATCGCTGATTTTTGGACAGATCAGGAAGTATAAAATTATAGATTCAGTTAGTGTGAAATTGACACCAACTTCACCGTAGTTTGTTCTATAACTTTTTATTGCATGAGTTATAGAAAATGTTGCATTTATAAGTTGTATAGCTTTTTATTGCATTGGTTAATGCAACATTTTCTCTAACTCATGCAATACAAAACTTCACCTTAACCGGATCCCAAAATTATACTATATGATCAACCGTCGTTTTTGTCTCTATATAGCTTCAATTTTTTCACAAATGACAAAAAAAATAAAAAATGTAAGCTTAGTCATGACCTCTTAGAAAAAGTCACTTCATTTAATTTCGGGTCACATTATTAAGAAAATAAATTCATGCATAAACAAATTTAGGTTCATTGAGTACTTACTAGCACATCAGAAGTTACACTGTCGTAGCCACTCCCTGCTGAAGCAAAGGTAACTCCAACGGCAAAATTCGATATGTTATAGGTCGGATCCAAGTAGGCAGGCACAATCGGCTTGAGACCAAAAGCTTCAGAAATAAAATCAGTAGGAACCCGGCCATTGGAAAATCTCCCGGTTGGTTTTCCACCCGGAAAATCGCGACCATATGGCTCAAAATTGCTTCTTGCAATCGTCGGAATCTGGTTATTGTTTCCAGCATCAACGGAGGAGTCCCCGAACACTATAATTGCCGGAACTTTGGCTTCAATTTTTCCGACTAGAATTATAGATAGAGCTAAGATTATGAAGACCCATGGTGTGTAAATGGATGCCATTTCTCTTTCTTTTTAATGTGTCAAATACTGTGCAAGTAAACTGGCTATATGTATGCACAGTACGTGGGAGGGGACCAGATAAAATAAAAGAGTTAATTAGTTATTTTATTTGTTCTAAAATTAAAAATATATTTGTAAAAGGAAAATTTTATGTTTAATAATTGATTTACTGGAAATGAAGTTATAGTAGCTTGATAGTATTTAATCTACTGAAAATTTAAATAATGACACGTTAGAAATTATGTCACATTTTTTATTTTAAAATAGACTAAAAAAAGAAGAAATATCTGTATTTTTGGAGCCGAGGGGGAGCTTCTTTAATGATGGCACTGATTGTTTGTTGGGAGGTTAAAGTAAATTAAATAGCAACCAAACTAAGTACATCACTCGTATGAATGAAGAAAGGATACCGTTAGCGGTATCCATAAGGACATGTAGCTGAGCAGAATTAATTCACCTTGACATTTGAAGAGTAGAAATGAGTTAATGTTGCTTTTGGTGGTTGTACTTTTTTTTATATTTTTATGCTAACTCTATTAACTAGTCTTTTTTTACTTTGCTTGGCACGTGCTAGGGAATAAGAAAAAACTCAACGATCGAATTGAAAGAGAAGTACATCTAATAGTGGAAAGAAAATAAATTACAGTTTCATTATCAAAATAACAAAAAATTTATTTGATAAGATTATTTGTTTTTACATTTTATAAAATAAATAATTTTATACACACACACACTAGTGGTTTATAAAGCATTTTACGTGTTTCCTCATGTGTCCACCAAGAAAGGCAGGCAACAAAAGAAGCATGTGGTTACTTCCTCATCAAGCACTTAATAATAATGTATAAATGGGATCATTATCCATCTCTCTAAATGTTCATTATCAGTATCCAACTACCAAATTAAGAAACTACGAAAAATATGAAGAAAGATATATATATGGAGAGAGAGAGAGAGAGAGAGAGAGAGAATCAAATGATAATGTGGGCGGTTACAATACTGGGCGGGCAGGAGGAGATACATACGAGTAAATGGTGGCCATTCAGATTTGGAAATGAATGCTTGTGAAGTAATACTAGCAGTGGTAGTAGTTCCACCAGTAATGGAGGTGCTAGATGCTTTATTATACCCTCTCTTTATTATTCTTTCTGATTGTACGTAGTTGGTGATTAATTAATTTCTGATCAATTCAATGCCGTTAGAATTTTGGGAGTGGACTTCCTTTCACATGGCTTAATTACCTGGATGTTGAGAGCTTTGATTTACGTACCTCATGGCTCATGGAGTCTATTTCCTCCATTACTAATGTTGTACACTATGATTTATATCTAGCGGTGGTTGCTAGGACACTATTTTAATTTGGCCAACCTATCTTCCACCGCCTGTGAATTTAAAACAATTAAATCTTCAACAACAATTTGTGTGCGCCAAGAACTCTTTTGTTATTAATTATATGTGTAACATCTCAATCTCACGCGGTAACATGTGATATAGTTTAATATGTATATAAGAATTTAAAGTGATATCACCACTATCTTCGGTCATAATTTTTTGAATAAATCTATGATGAACTAAAATGACTCAAAAAATATTACTGAGATAGAGTATTGGGCCTTAATATGCTAAGATTTGATTTGAAGTCAAGACTTGAACCGAATTGTTACTTTTGGTATCAGAGTTTGACTCGCGAAAGATTTTTTGACTCGAATTGTTACAGTTTATATATATATATATATATATATATATATATATATATTGTTAGGTATGACATGATTCTTTATTGGATTTGGATTTAGGTATTACCTAGAATCCGTTTTGGTTTAAGAAAAATTATCTTTGCTAGTTATACTCAATTTAGTATTTCCTATCTTATTTGGTTATGGAATTTCCTATGACCTATAAATATAGATGCTAAGATTTTGGAGAAGAGACATTCAGATTCATTAAGAAACATTCTAAGAATTCTCATATTTCTCTCTCTTTATCTTGTATTCTTCAAATATTTATTTAATGGATTTCTTCTGTCTTCTCCGTAGTTTTTTCTCGATTTGGATTTCCACGTAAAACCTTGTGTTATTGTCTTTATCTTTCTGCGTTGATTTATTGTGTGTGAATGAGGAAAAACTCGAACCTAAAGTGAAAAAATGCATTTTTCTTGGTTATGGTTCTGGTGTGAAGGGTTATAGACTTTGGTGTGCAGATCAGAAGTCAGCAAAGGTCATCATTATCAAATATGTTACTTTTGATGAGTCCGTTATGCTTCATAAGAACAAGGAATACTCTGTTCCTTGTATTGATAGTTTTGATAGTGTTGGTCAGAAGGTGGAGCTTGAAGTAACTTCTTCTCAGGTTCAGAAATCACAGCAGAGTTCAGATCATGTGCCTACTACTACTGTTGCAAATGAAAATATAGTTCCAGAAAAGAAACATGTGGACAATCAGTATAGTCTCACTAGAGACAAGGCAAAGAAGACAGTGCGACCACCACAGAGATATGGGTATTCAGATTATGTTGCTTATGCTTTATCAGTTATCGAGGCAGTTGAATATAGTGACCCTGTGACTTATAAAAATGTTATTTCCTTGAATGATTCAGAAAAATGGTTGTTCGCTATGAATAAGGAGATGGAATCTCTTTAGAAAAATTAGACTTGGGAGTTTGTGAAACCACCTAAAGGTAAGAAAATTGTGGGCTGCAAATGGATATCTAGAAAAAGGAAGGCATCCCAGGAGTTGAAGACGCTAGGTATAAGGCTCGACTAGCAGCTAAGGGATTCAGTCAAATTTAGGGAATTGACTTTAATGATGTGTTTTCACCTGTTGTGAAACACAGCTCTATTCGAGTATTACTTGGTGTGGTTGTTATGCATGATTTGGAGTTGGAACAACTCGATGTGAAAATAGCTTTCTTGCATGGTCAACTTGATGAAAAGATTTATATGCGTTAACCTCAGGGATTTCAGATTCAAGGAAAGGAAGACCGCGTTTGCTTGTTGAAAAAGTCCTTATACGATTTAAAGCAATCTCCTAGGCAGTGGTATAAACGATTTCATTCATTTATGGTTGGGATTGAATATAACAAGAGTTAATATGATAGTTGTGTGTACTTCAGAAAACTTCAGGATGGCTCATTTATCTATTTGTTGCTTTATATTGATGATATGTTGATTGCAGCAAAAGATAGTTCAGAGATTGGTAAACTGAAATCACAGTTGAGCACTGAGTTTGAGATGAAAGATTTAGGGGCTGCTAAGAATATTATTGGCATGGAGATTCAGCGAGATCGCAGAATTAAGAAATTGTACTTATCTCAGAAAGACTACATCGCGAAAGTGTTAGATCGTTTTGGTATGAAGGATGTTAAACCAGTAAGTACTCCTCTTGCTGCTCACTTCAAATTATCAGCAGAATTATCTCCTCAAACAGATGAGGAGGTTAGTTATATGTCAAGTGTTTCCTACTCTAGTACAGTTGGTAGCCTCATGTATACTATGATTTGTACACGTCCAGATATTTCACATGCCATTAATGTGGTAAGTAGATACTTATCACGTCCAGATAAAATTCATTGGGAAGCCGTGAAATAGATTTTAAGATACTTGTGAGGTACCTCTGATGTTGGTTTAAAGTTTAGAAGAAATGGTGATACCCTTATAGGGTATGTTGATTCAGACTATTGTTGGTCGATTTCGCAATCGATAACACACACGTGCAAGTATACACGGCCCACAAGTAATATATGATAAGATAAGAGTCGAACCCACAGGGAATTGTGACAAATAATAACCAAGTACCAATCGTATATCAATTTGATCTAATTTAAACGATGAAGGTTTGATTGTTTGTTGATTGGTTGAGTTCACAAGTTAAGTAATGAGTAAAATGCGGTAAAAATAACAAGATAGAAAGGTCTAAGATTACAATTCCCCCCAACACGTCATTTAAATCTCCTAACTCTCTCTTTTCAGTCAATTATAGCATACGAATTGACAACCGAGAAATCAAAACTACATAAGAGCCTCTGTCGATGGTCAATCACGAATCTTCCTAAGCGGTGCATAGGTATATGTCTATCCTATACACTATCAAGAGACTAATTTCAGGAATGATTTATAGACACGTGTCACCAAATCTAATTAATTCCTCCCTTCCATTACCAACTTTCACCTCGGAAGTCATTAAGACTAGATTCTCAATAGGTTGCATGCGGTAATTAGGTATATATCTATCCCAACTACTATCAAGATACCTATTATTACAGATAATTAATAAGACACACGTCACTTAATCCGATTAATAACCCACAACAATCTATACTCTCGCATGTTATCATAACTAGGTCCTCAACCTATAATCCGTTCTTCGTCAAGTTCATATAGGTTCCCACGGTAATTACGGGCCAAGCAATTAATCTAGAAGCAAAGGTTATGACAATCAATTCACAAATGCATAACTAAAATCAATAGAGAGAGAATTCAATTCAAATTAAGTGTTGGGTTTCCATTGCAATCTTAGAATAGAAGGTTAGTTCATGATAGCTACAATAAACATCATTTTCCAATTGATACATTGTCAAATTCGAATTACAAAGGAGATGGGAAACTAGAAAATGAAACCACTTTTGAAGCTATTCAGCTGGTGTTCCTTTGGTTGCTGTAGATTTCTAGCTCTCCCCTCCTTAGCTTTGCAATTCCTCTTGACTGAGTTCCTTGGCTTTGGGCTTGATTCAGCTTTGATTTGCAGCCTTGGGCACTGTTTGGTTGATGTATTTTGTAGCCTCCCTCTCTCTAGATGTCTCTTTGACAAGGCTTTCCTTCTTAGTTCTTTGGCTTTGGCTGAGTTTTCCTTGTATTGCAGCACATTTGCTCTCTATTTTGATGTTTTAGTCTAGCCTCCCTATCCCTAGATGTCCTGAAAATGAAGCTTAGAAGAGATTATATATAGCCTCCCATCAAGAAACCCTAGCAAAAATCGGACAAAATGGAGCTCAGATCGCACTAAAACTGTGTCAGATCGCACTCAGCACGGCGTTGGCGCGCCCGCACGCCAGCCCGCGCGCCCGCGCCCAGCGCCTGGGCCGCACGCCCAACGCCGCACGCCCACGCCGCCGCGCGCCCGCGCGCCAGCGCGCGCGCCCGCGCCCCAGCGCCTGGGCCGCACGCTGGCCGCACGCCCACGCCCGCTGCCGAGGCCCCCGCGCGCGCCCAACGCCGCACGCCCACAGCCGCGCGCCCGCACGCCAGCGCGCGCGCCCGCGCCCAGCGCCTGGGCCGCACGCCCACGCCCGCACGCCCACGCCTGCTGCCGAGGCCCCGCGCGCGCCAACGCCGCGCGCCAACGCCGCGCGCCCGCACGCCGCGCCCATGCGCCCGCGCCCAGCGCCTGGCCCCTAGCGCCCAACGCCCGCCGCACACGCCGCACACGCCCGCACGCCCAGCGCGCCAACACGCCCGCACGCCTAGCGCGCGCCCGCACGCCGCGCCCATGCGCCCGCGCCCAGCGCCTGGGCCGCACGCTGGCGCCCCGTCTGCCGCACGCCGTGCCCGCGGCTTGGTCGACGCCGCACGCCGTGCACGCATTCCAACGCCGTGCACGCCCAACTTCCAAATGTCATCAAATTAAGCCCCGAGCATCGCCAAACATAAATTTTTCACCGTGTTATCATTCGGGCACGGATATCAAAACACGGGCTTGCCCTTGTGGCTTGGCGGACGCCGCACGCCGTGCACGCTTTCCCCGACGCCGTGCACGCCCAACTACCAAATGTTATCAAATTAAGCACCGAGCGTCGCCAATCACAAATTTCCATCATACTACCATTCGGGCACAGACGTCCAGGCACGGACATTGAGTCAATACAAACAACGATCCGAGCGGTCTTTATTTCAATTCCTACAAACATAATGAAAATGCATCAAAGGCAACATAAAACATGTAAAAATAACTAAAAACTAATTTATGTAGAAATAAGATAAAAATACATAAAAACCACATAAAATACCTAAAGACTTGCAAATTATCAAGGCCAAAAGTACCCAAATTGTGTGTATAAAAACACACTCATCAAATACCCCCAAACTTAAATCTTTGCTTGTCCTCAAGCAAAACAAATCTAAACTAAACAATTCAAAAACTTCTAATACAACCTAACTTGAGCAATGAATTAATAAGCCGAAAATGGTCTCAAAGGCATTAACACATAGAACTCAAGAGAACAAACAAAGTGTTGCAAGTCTAAAATTTCAGTTAGCTAGTCATACTTTGCTTAAGGCCCCTTCCGTGTGTGTGTGAGTACCCAATAGCACTACACCAATCAAGCTCGAATGAAACAAGCAACCACATTACCTTATGAAATAATCAAAATAAACCCCAAAACAACATGTTTAACACATCACTCAATACAAAGGTGTACAAATCACAATTCCAAAAATTTTGAGAACCAAGGGCTCTAGGTGAGTGCATTTTATGCTCCATCTCAATCCTTAAGCACGCTCATATGGGCGAGTGCGTTTTACGCTCAACCTCAACCCCATGCAAAATTTGCAATAAACAATTTTCTTTCTTTAATCACAATTATAAGAGAGTGCGTTTTACGCTCTATCTCTCCTACGCATGTGTCTATGAGTGAGTGCGTTTTACGCTCCATCTCAACTCACCACATGACCATCAATTCACACATAACAAATTTGAACCCCTTGGTTCGAGTGATGTTTAAACGAGTTCTAGAGTTTATAGATATTTTTCACAAGCATTCGGTTATAAAAGCCTTCACTAAGCATACAACTAGCTTAATACTCATGGGTATGTGCATGAAAGTGAAAGGACGCATAAGCAAAATAATAACCAATAAACGATAAGCACAAAGACTAAGCAACAATTGTCTACTTCTCATGAGTTAGAATCTCTTTGAACAAGTCATTATCATAGACCATGGATTATAGTTCAAATCAAATTAAAACAATGCTCAAGGGACACATCCTAAAAATAAATAAAATTTTTTTTTTTTTGAATGAAAAGAAAAACATACTTAAATCACACAAAAACTAAATTAAACACACAAATACGCACATAGGAAGTACTACCCCCAAACTTAAATTTGACTACCACACAGCACAACACGACTAGATAGACAAGGATAACCACACCCCCAAACTTAAAACAAACATAGTCCTCGATGTTTATAATAGACAGAATTAAAACAGAGAACTTCACTGAGGGCAATCAAGCAACATCATTATAGTGTGGTGTCGCTTGGACGCTTCCTGACTAACAAAATTCTTGTCATGGTCTATGATTGGCTTGGACGATGAAGCTTCGCCCCACTTGTTGCTTGGAAGCCATACCAGAATAATGCCTCATGAAAAACAGCCCATAATAGCTAAGAAACTCTCTCGGGCCAAATATCAAACACGTGGCGTGCACCTCCCAAAATCTTAGTTGTCAATGCATTGGGAAGCAGGGATAGCCCTCCACAAAGTCTTGCAATGGGAGAATTGGAGTGTTCCTGCAATAAAACTCAACCCAAGCACAGTCCCAAGCAAGTAAAATTTGAAATTAACAGACCTTGTTACCTTTTCTTGGAAAACTAATGAAAAGCCATGGGAATTCTTCAAAATCTGCTAAATCCTTGTTGAAGTTCAAGTTAGAAGATGACAATGCTGATGGATTGCAGAGATTGGATGCCCAATTGGAGTGATGGGGCACGAATTTGAGTTTGGGAAAAATGCATGTAAGTTGGCATTGGAGTGGGAGGAGAGAGATATGAGTTGGACTATAGAAATGAGCTGATGGGTGCATATAAGCTGTTGGTGGCTGTCATGGCTAGCATGCACGCTGCTGAGTGTGCTGCTGAGCGTGCTGGTGCATGTTGCTCAACGTGATGATGCTGTGCTTCTGCTATAGTTTTCACTAGTGATCGTAAGCATCAAACTGCAGCAAGAAATATTACATACATTAAACACAATTAAACATAAAATCAAAAACAAAACACACCAAACGTTTTTTTTTTTTTTGAAGATTAAAATAAAAATAAAAAAATAAAAACAAAATAAAAACAAAATAGCTCGAAAAATAAAATGGAGATTTGGGTTGCCTCCCAAATAGCGCTTGAGTTAAAGTCCTCAGCCTGACTAGCTTCCTGTTTCCTTTTAGTCCGGCTCGATTGCAAAAATGACCTTAGCATGCCTTCGTGCTGTCATTTCCTTAATTTGCATGGCATGCATGCATACTAGACGACTCCCAAACTCAGTTTCTTCTATCAGCAAAAAGAAACTTTCTTCATTCGCTTCATCTTTCAGTAGGGGAGAAACATCTGAGGGCATTGCTTCGGTGAGGTCCATAGTCTCAAGCTCACCTAGCTTATTGTTCTTATATAAATCCTCATGTATGAACTGAAAGTAGCTAGGAGCTTGCTCAATTGTGTCTATGAATGGCATAGTGAAATTAAGTTTCTCAAACACAATTGGATCCTCATCGATCTTTTCATGAACCTCAACTTCATCACGCCATGGCTCAAACTGTACACTAGCTCCTATGTCACATAGAGCTTTGCCTACGACATGACTACTCAATGGGCACGGGACTGCAAAACCACCCAGATCCTTGAGCTTTGGAGGAGAAGGTATATGGGATACAATCGAAATTAGCTCATCATCATCATTGGGGCTCAAGGCTAGATCCTCGACCTCCTTTTCTTGTTTCCCACATGTCTCTTCCATATCAGAATCATCATCAATTAGCACGTCTGGTTGCAGCTTTGGCATGTGAAATCCATCAGTTTCGGGAACCATGTCATTGGGCCATTCGCCTTGATATCTATCGTTGAAGGCGATAATAAGCTGTCCCAACTGGTTCTCAAGATTTTGAATCGACATATGCTGACTTTTCACAATCTCCTCAATCGAAGTTATGGTCTGGGACCCAAGTTCCTTCACATTTGAATTTTCTTCTTGTGGCAATGAAGGTGGACATGAGAATTCTGGTGCATATGCTGGACTCGGAGCATAGTATTGATCTTCATAATTGTAGCTCCATGTAGAATCTGGGTAATACCCCCAATCTTGGTGATAAGCATCGGAACAGTCATAACTGTTGGAGTAATCATCGGCGTTGCTACCATACCATGCCGACTCGAAATTCATGGTGCATAGATGACTCGGATGGTTTCCATCACAATAATCACAATTCACCGCAACACGTTGAGTACGTTGGGCCACTAGAGCGTTAACATTCCTTGACAGCTCCTCTATATGTGCCGCCACCGCATCAATTCCATCCATCCATGCCGCCTCTGATTGGGTCATTCCCGTGTGAGGCCATTAATAATTATAGTTGGCCATGGTGTACCTCGTAACGAAGAAAGCATTAAACAAAAAAATACAAAAAAAAAAATGTTAAAAATAAATTAAAAATAACTTTATATACAAGTTTAAATTAAGACCAATTTGATAGTAATTAACATTGGTATAATTATTAGAAACAATTCCCCGGCAACGGCGCCAAAAACTTGTTGGTCGATTTCGCAATCGATAACACACACGTGCAAGTATACACGGCCCACAAGTAATATATGATAAGATAAGAGTCGAACCCACAGGGAATTGTGACAAATAATAACCAAGTACCAATCGTATATCAATTTGATCTAATTTAAACGATGAAGGTTTGATTGTTTGTTGATTGGTTGAGTTCACAAGTTAAGTAATGAGTAAAATGCGGTAAAAATAACAAGATAGAAAGGTCTAAGATTACAATTTCCCCCAACACGTCATTTAAATCTCCTAACTCTCTCTTTTCAGTCAATTATAGCATACGAATTGACAACCGAGAAATCAAAACTACATAAGAGCCTCTGTCGATGGTCAATCACGAATCTTCCTAAGCGGTGCATAGGTATATGTCTATCCTATACACTATCAAGAGACTAATTTTCAGGAATGATTTATAGACACGTGTCACCAAATCTAATTAATCCTCCCTTCCATTACCAACTTTCACCTCGGAAGTCATTAAGACTAGATTCTCAATAGGTTGCATGCGGTAATTAGGTATATATCTATCCCAACTACTATCAAGATACCTATTATTACAGATAATTAATAAGACACACGTCACTTAATCCGATTAATAACCCACAACAATCTATACTCTCGCATGTTATCATAACTAGGTCTCAACCTATAATCCGTATCGTCAAGTTCATATAGGTTCCCACGGTAATTACGGGCCAAGCAATTAATCTAGAAGCAAAGGTTATGACAATCAATTCACAAATGCATAACTAAAATCAATAGAGAGAGAATTCAATTCAAATTAAGTGTTGGGTTCCATTGCAATCTTAGAATAGAAGGTTAGTTCATGATAGCTACAATAAACATCATTTTCAATTGATACATTGTCAAATTCGAATTACAAAGGAGATGGGAAACTAGAAATGAAACCACTTTTGAAGCTATTCAGCTGGTGTTCCTTTGGTTGCTGTAGATTTCTAGCTCTCCTCCTTAGCTTTGCAATTCCTCTTGACTGAGTTCCTTGGCTTTGGGCTTGATTCAGCTTGATTTGCAGCCTTGGGCACTGTTGGTTGATGTATTTTGTAGCCTCCCTCTCTCTAGATGTCTCTTTGACAAGGCTTTCCTTCTTAGTTCTTTGGCTTTGGCTGAGTTTTCCTTGTATTGCAGCACATTTGCTCTCTATTTTGATGTTTTAGTCTAGCCTCCCTATCCCTAGATGTCTGAAATGAAGCTTAGAAGAGATTATATATAGCCTCCATCAAGAAACCCTAGCAAAAATCGGACAAAATGGAGCTCAGATCGCACTAAAACTGTGTCAGATCGCACTCAGCACGGCGTTGGCGCGCCCGCACGCCAGCCCGCGCGCCCGCGCCCAGCGCCTGGGCCGCACGCCCAACGCCGCACGCCCACGCCGCGCGCCCGCACGCCAGCGCGCGCGCCCGCGCCCAGCGCCTGGGCCGCACGCTGGCCGCACGCCCACGCCCGCTGCCGAGGCCCCGCGCGCGCCCAACGCCGCACGCCCACGCCGCGCGCCCGCCCGCACGCCAGCGCGCGCGCCCCGCGCCCAGCGCCTGGGCCGCACGCCCACGCCCGCACGCCCACGCCTGCTGCCGAGGCCCCGCGCGCGCCAAACGCCGCGCGCCAACGCCGCGCGCACCGCACGCCGCGCCCATGCGCCCGCGCCCAGCGCCTGGCCCCTAGCGCCCAACGCCCGCCGCACACGCCGCACACGCCCGCACGCCCAGCGCGCCAACACGCCCGCACGCCTAGCGCGCGCCCGCACGCCGCGCCCATGCGCCCGCGCCCAGCGCCTGGGCCGCACGCTGGCGCCCCGTCTGCCGCACGCCGTGCCCGCGGCTTGGTCGACGCCGCACGCCGTGCACGCATTCCAACGCCGTGCACGCCCAACTTCCAAATGTCATCAAATTAAGCCCCGAGCATCGCCAAACATAAATTTTCACCGTGTTATCATTCGGGCACGGATATCAAAACACGGGCTTGCCCTTGTGGCTTGGCGGACGCCGCACGCCGTGCACGCTTCCCGACGCCGTGCACGCCCAACTACCAAATGTTATCAAATTAAGCACCGAGCGTCGCCAATCACAAATTTCCATCATACTACCATTCGGGCACAGACGTCCAGGCACGGACATTGAGTCAATACAAACAACGATCCGAGCGGTCTTTATTTCAATTCCTACAAACATAATGAAAATGCATCAAAGCAACATAAAACATGTAAAAATAACTAAAAACTAATTTATGTAGAAATAAGATAAAAATACATAAAAACCACATAAAATACCTAAAGACTTGCAAATTATCAAGGCCAAAAGTACCCAAATTGTGTGTATAAAACACACTCATCAACTATGCTGGTGATCTTGATAGGAAGAGGTCGTTGACTGGTTATATATTTATCCTTAGAGGTTGTGTAATTAGTTGGAGAGCTACTTTACAGCATACAGTTGCTCTTTCTACTACAGAGGCAGAATATATGGCTATTACAGAGGCTGTTAAGGAAGTTATTTGGTTGCGAGACTTATTTGGAGAGATCAACATGGATCATGGAGTTACTATTGTCCACTGTGATAGTCAAAGTGTTATACATTTGACTAAGGATCAGATGTATCATGAGATGACGAAACATATTGGTGTCAGGTATCATTTTGTTTGAGACATTGGTGAAGATGGTGACATTAAGGTCTTGAAGATTGGTACTGCAGACAATCCAGCTGACATGTTAACAAAGTCATTACCACATACCAAGTTTGAACATTGTTTGGACCTAGTTAGTGTTCGATGCACTTGAGCTGTGCATTTGAGAAGAGGAGAAAGCTCACTGTTTGTGCTATATTTGGAGGATTCAAGTCAAGGTGGAGATTTGTTGGGTATGTCATGATTCCTTATTGGATTTGGATTTAGGTATTACGTAGAATCTATTTTGGTTTAAGAAAAGTTATCTCTCCTAATTATACTCAATTTAGTATTTCCTATCCTATTTGGTTATGGAATTTCCTATGGCCTATAAATATAAGTGTTAGGATTTTGGAGAAGAAACATTCAGATTCATTCAGATTCATTCAGAAACATTATTCTAAGAATTCTTATAGTTCTCTCTCTTTATCTTGTATTCGTCAAATATTTATTTAGTGGATTTCTTTTGCCTTCTCCGTGGTTTTTTCTCGATTTGAGTTTCCACGTAAAATCTTGTGTTATTGTCTTTATCTTTCTGTGTTGATTTATTGTGTTTGTCATAGTTTGTCATAACATATATATATATAAGTATGTTAGAGTGTGATTTGATGGATCTGAGAGATTCGGGGGACTCGTGTCACGTGACAAAATATTGCAATAGAGGATTTGACATTTTAGAGAGTCTACAGTCTAAATTGACTTATGACTTCCATGTCCTATTTGACTTCTTATTTCTGAGGAGGTCAAATTTTATTCGGTCAGGGGATTTACAGTTATCTTTACACATGACTATTAATCCAATTGGGAGATGGATATGTAGGAGAGGTATGGCCAAGCTATAAATACACAGTCATAATTCAGATTCCAAGTATTTACACATTATCTCTTTTTATTTCTATGCACTAATGCAATTACAAACTTCCATTGTTGATATTTTTTTGCCTGTACTTATTTTCACACTGGAGTAATTCTCCGGCGGCCCCGGCTATCATGCTTTTTGATATGATCGTTTGTTCATTGTGCAAGTTAAATTTACTGTTTGATCGGACAGATTTTGACGTTAACAAAGTATATATCTACTATTTTTTTTTTTTTACCAATCTTGAAAATTTGTTCAAGCTATCTCAAGTACCCATTAATAGACAGTATGTTTAATTGTTTACGGAAAACATGAATGCATGCATGGCCAATTTAAATAGGACATCCTGGAAACATTTGTCCATGGCCAAATTTGAAATTTGCGATGGTTTTCTTTAATGGCTAGTAATTACGATACAACTGTATACTTGATTCAGATTTTGGTTCACACTTTAGTTCATTAATTCACACACACACACACATATATATATAGATATATATATATATTCTCTAATATAAATTGAAATAATATCCAAGTTTTCATCTATTATAGTAAAACAATATAAAATCTGGGTTAGTTTTATGAAATCGCAAATCATCCCCAATCAAGGATTGGTCTACTTATTAAAAAAATTTACCCACAAATATTCGTTAAATAGATAGGTAGTAATTATCCTATATGTATAATGGCCATCTTTATAGTGGTTATTTTGATGATATTTGAAAAATATAATGACTAAAAAGGGAATGGCTGATAGCCATATAGTTATATGAACTCTCATTTTCAATAGAGCATCAGAGATATAAATCATATGAAATGCCAGCAATATATATATATATATAGCCGTTCTTCAACGGACTCAAAAAAGGGTTCAAAAAACGGATCAGCTCTAGCGACGGACAAAAACGTCGCTATAGCCTAAACCGTCGTCATAAGTCTATGACGACGATTAGCTATGGCGACAGAACCATCGCTATAGGGCTTTAGCGACGGTTCTGTCGCCATAGCTAACCGTCGTCATAGACCTATGACGATGGTTTAGGCTATAGCGATGGTTTTGTCCGTCGCTATAGCCGGTCCGTTTTTTGGACTCGTTTTTTGAGTCCGTTGGAGAACCGAACTCTATATATATATATGTATGTATATATATACATACATATATATATATATATATGTGTATATATATAGAGTCCGGATCCAGTCCGGGATCCCGGACTTTGTTAAAATACGGATCAATTTTTTTTTTTTTTGTTTTTTTTTTAAAACAACTAAAAATAAATAAATAAATAATTATGGAACTGAAATTTTTACATAATACAATGTTTTGGGCGTGATTTGGATACATTATACAAAACATGTATGTACAGTCTGTGCAGACTGTACATACATTTTTTGGTATAGGTATCCAAATCACGCCCAAAACATTGTATTATGTAAAAATTTCAGTTCCATAATTATTTATTTATTTTTTTTAGTTGTTTTAAAAAAAAGCAAAAAAAAAAAAGTCCGTATTTTAACAAAATCCGGGATCCCGGACTAGATCCCCTCTCTCTCTCTCTCTCTCTCTCTCTCTATATATATATATATATGAGTAAAATATTAATGAGGCATCATAATTTGGTGACAAAGGTAAATGAACTAAAAAGAATTAAAATTGGAAACCATGAAACATGTACAGGTAGGACATATGGAAATGAAGCCATATATAAATTTGATGGTAGCTAGCCGAATAATTTATTAATTGATGATTTGACGTAAGGTACTTACAAGGTTTTCCATATTTAGACGTAAGTTGGACCCCAGTAATGTACAAGTACATAATCGTAAGTGTTCCCACCCACCCCATGAATTCAAATCGTGATTTACAAAATCATATTCTGTCAAGATTGATTGTGTAACGTCAATTAGTAGCGATATTCTTCTTTATTCTGATCCATTTTTTAAGAACTTGTGAATAAATAAATATAGTTAATGATGAGACTGACTTGTAAAACGTTACAGTGGACTAAAAATATATTTAAATTAAAATTATTATTTTTAAGTGTATGGAGACTATCAAGAATTAATCACGTTTAGGAAACACTTTTAACGAAAGTGAAAGAATAGCCGGACTTTAAATTTTATGAGAAAAAAGAGTGAAATAATTAGTTTTTTAATTTTTTTTTCTTGTGTTTATGAGTTTTGAAAAAAAATTTAACTTAAAAAAATATATTACTATTTTACTCATATAAGATTACATTTAAGAACTATATAAGAATAGTTTTGATATTTTAAAATATCACTCAAGTCTCTGATAAATTTCTTTCCAAATCTTTCAAAGTTGGAGAGGAAATTTTTAAAAAATCTCTTTTCCAAATATTTGTGAGT
The DNA here is from genome assembly GCA_034770075.1 of Aralia elata. Classification (NCBI taxonomy): domain Eukaryota; kingdom Viridiplantae; phylum Streptophyta; class Magnoliopsida; order Apiales; family Araliaceae; genus Aralia; species Aralia elata. The sequence continues at coordinate 91,657,332 of CM068385.1, forward strand.
TTTCTCCTATCTTTTCTATTCTTTTTAAAACTCACAAACACAATATTAAATTTTTTTTGCAACTTTTAAACACATGTATATATCTCCATATATATAGCCTCTTAGAAATGTTGAGTGCTCTCCAGTGGAGACACCCTATGGGACGAAGTCCAGCTATGGAAATTTTCCAACCTTGAAGGCCATATACTTCCTTAATAAATTAATTTCCTTGCAATTCCGTGGAGAAAATCTTGGTACTTCTCAATACTGTTGTTTAACCTTCTATTGGGAAGTGTATAGTTGAAATTTTTTAATTCAAAATAATGACCGTTAAATTCTATGTTAATTCAAATTAAGCAAACACAATAAAATAAAATTGAAAAAGCAATTTCAAACACAAGCACTACTTAAATTTTGTCTCATATCACCAACGAGTACATGAACAAAAAGCTTGAAGAGGCAATGTAGAGTAAATAAGAATGGGAGTTTGTGGGAGTGTGACTAAAAGAGTACTTAACACAAGCTACTGGTAAGAGTACTTAATACAAGCCTACTGGTAACAACAATAATACAAAATGAACTATATACCAACAATGCCACTCGTACAGAATTCTTTAGATTACAAATAATAATAATAAAAAAATAAAATCACAAAAACACGTTAAGAACATGCTTAACCACGTAATCCGAGACAATTTTGTTTGTTTTCTCCGTAGGATGGAACGAATCCCAAAATACATATTTATTTGCATCCGTGCAGGTAAATGGATTAAGCTCATCGCACAAGTAACTCATTTCAAACAACCCTGTGGAACAACATGCCACTCCTGCAACCTCAAAACCTGTTCACCAATATTATCGGCAAATTAATCATGTTAATTAGTTATCAATATATATATATATACACACACACACACACACATGGTGGATTATGATTCATCGATGGCATTATAGTATATTAATGAGACATCATAATTTGGTGCTAAACATAAATGAGATAAAAGAATAAGAATGGGAGACCATGGAACATGTCAAAGGTAGGGCATATGAACATAAGATCATAAATGTGGTGGTACCCATATAATTATTTTCTTCAGGTGGGAAATTGCTTGCATATGCCTATCATGCATACAACCACAAAGGCCTTTAAGTGTTCCATGGCTACCCACCTTGGTAAATTCAGATTCTGGTCAATATCTTTGATAAATTAGGTTTTAATAAAAGAAGAAGCTTCTACACCTCTTAAGTAGTTATGTACCTAAAGGATGCCCATGTGCTAGCCACAATTCATGAGTCCCCTACTCTCCAAAGTCCAAGTAAGATACCAATCCAGTTTATTGCATCTTATTAATTTGTGCCATATTACAATAAATTTAAAACTTGAAATAAAAATTTATTAATATAGTGTTTTTTACAGCGTAAGCTGATAAAATGTTGGCATTGTGCATTTTCTAGTTCTGTTTTTTCTTATTTGTCGGTGCCTATGTTCATTATCAGCATATCAAATGTTGGCATGGAACAAAATAACTAAGGTACCAAAATGAAGAAAGAAAACTGACCATATGAAGAAGGTTTTTGGACAATTTGCCGCAAAATGAAGAAGGGATTTGAGAAGACCACTTTAATTCCAGAAAGCTCCTTGTTTAGCTTCTTCACCAGACCATTCAACTTGGCATTAAAATTCAAAGCAACTATGTTGTAGCTTTCAACACATGTATCTCCCCTGCCTCTTATAAGGTTCATGCTTCTTTCCAGTGGCAGACACCCCATGGGAGGAAGCCCGCCTAAGGATACTCTCCGAGCTCCGAGGCCATACAATTCCTTAATAAATTTCTCAGCAATTCCACTCAAATAATCTTGGTACTTATCAACAGTGTATTGCGATCTTCTTTCGCGAAGCGTATAGTAATTCTCAAGAAAATCATTTGTTCCCAAGCTAAGTAGATAAAGAGAATCCCTTATTATCAGTTGGGCCTCTTTTTCACCCACGTAGGCTTTCAGTTTCTTCTGGTATTCTTTGTAGTACTCCAATTCCTTCCAGAAAGGTATGACAGACTGCAAAGCAAATATAAATGAAGTTTAATCAATTATTTTATTTTTATTTTTATTTTTATTTTTTTGTGCAGCCACTAGGTTTTTGGCACTAGGACCTAACCCTGCCTCAAAGCGCCTCGAGGGAGTTTTGAGCCTATGAACTATAATTGCGTTGCTGGTTAGGCAAGCTGTTAATATGCGCCTTAATTACTTTCTTCTCTTTCTTATTAAGGGATGTCTGGAAATTCAAAGAAGTCTTTTTGTACAATGTTCATGTTCCTGCCTCAAAGACAGTACTTGGTTTTGTGAAAATAAATTTGTTTGTTGGGAAGTTTGTGGCAGAGTTACAAAATAAGCTTTGTTTGAGTTCTATTGGAAGATAAACACTACCATTATATAGGGGCACTTTCTGGCAAGAAACTTGAGCTAAATTATTGGGACACTTTAGTAGTCCCTTTGTCCTTCAACAAATAATACCCTTTCATTCGAAATTATATGGGAAATGGTACTCTTATTTAGAAGGGAGGAAGTGTTAACATTTTAAAATTTTCTTTTGATGAATGTCGATGTTTTTTAGGACTCACTCGGACTTATTTTTTTTTTGATGATTTTTAAAGAAAAAGGTGTGTCGTGTTGACGAAACTAGTTGGTTGTGGCAATAGCCAATAAAATGGTAAAAATGTCGAAAATACTATTGATGAAATTGGAGATATGACAGAAATGTCATTAATAGGTTGTGTTGTTGCCGCATCTCACAAAGCCAAGTTATTCCCTTCTAAATTATAAATTAATATTTATTATTTAACCTTAATGTGTACAGTGCATGAATCGTAGCTAAACCTTAATAAATATCAATAATTCAAAGGAAAATTATATTTGCATTCCAAATGTCTCTATTTCTACTCAACTGTATGAGGTTAAAATAATGCAAATTTTGTTTTAAAATAAAGTCAATAGAGAAATTTAAAGCACAAAATCATAAATAGTACTCCCTCTATTACTTAAAATTATATTTCGTTTTAAAATTGTACACAAATATTAAGAAAATAATTGTATAATATTAAATATAATATCAATTATTTATATTGTCCTTGTATTGACGAAAGAGGATGTTATTTATTGAGAAAAAAGAGTGAGAGAATCAAAGTTATATTTAATACTTTGTGTAATATTAAAAATTAAGTAATTAATTACTTAATTAAAATTCTCAAACGATAAACGATAAATATTAAATTGACAAAAATATTTTTTTAAAACGATATTTAAAACAAGAGAGAGGGAGTACTTTATTATTTTATTTTTTTTTAATTTCAAGACATAGGTAGTACCTATTTTGATGGCCCACAGTCCACGACCTCTAAAATTCATCAACAATTATCCTTACGAGGAAGTTTTTTGTCATTTAAAATGGGACAGACAGAAAAATGAATTGAAAGGGGTATGTATGTGCCATGTATGTATGTATATACTTACAAGAACATCAGATGTAGCACTGTCATAACCAGTCCCAGCAGAAGCAAAGCAAACTCCATCAACAAAATCAGAAATATTATACATCGGATCCAAATAAGCCGGCACGCTGGGCTTGAGGCCAAAAGCCTCAGAGATAAAGTCCGGTGGAATCCGGCCATTGGAAAACCGTCCGGTGGGCCGGCCTCCGTAAAAATCACGGCCATAAGGCCCGAAATTGCTCTTGAGAACCGTGGAAATCTGGTTATTATTACCGGCGTCAACTGAGGAGTCTCCGAACACGATAACGGCCGGAACTTTTGCTCTGGCGATGGAGACCATAACTAGAAAAAGGAATAATAATTGGGTAAATAGGAGGCATGAAATGTGCATGTTTGCCATGTGTAATTTTAATTTGTTAGTTTTTTGTTTTAGCATGAACAAAGAAGTTGGACTGGAGGCAGGATTTATAGAAGTGAGAGTGGCACGAAGTTTGTTGGCGCTATTAATGACTGATGCGACTAATAAATAGGTTTCAGTTCACTTTGAATTTTGTTGTTTATATTTCTTATAATTCTTTTTTTCTTTGAAAATATTATAATATATATATTTTTATATTTTTTTAAAAAAAAATTAGTTATATGTTTTGAAAGTTACAGATGTATTTTTAATTTAGATGATAAACTATAAAGTGACAATTTATTTTTTAAATATCATTGTTTATAAGAATTATTATTTTCACAAAAAAAAATTTAATATTTTTATAAGACTTCCTTCACATGTATGTGTGTCCCATTAATTACTCATGCCACATGAGAAAAGACTTATGAAAATTGATGGAAATATCAATTCCCTTATTCATATTCTATGCGAACCTGTTGACTCCAGAACATGGTAAGATCCCATGGAGTTCAGGCGGAAAATCATCGATGATATGAAGCATTGGTTTTACAACTCATGAAAAATTATAAATTTCATCATTTTGTTGTATTTTCTCGCCGATGTCGAGTTTTTTTTACTTCTAGAAGCAGCTAGAAGAGCCTACGAACTCTGAAACAATATGCACATATTGATGAAAAGTACAGGTACTTTGATCAAGTTATATTATGTCGTCATCGTTATATTTTTAGTTAATTTTAAAGATATATGTTTGATAAAATATGAAGAAAAATAATCTTGATTTTAAAAGAGAATTAATATTTTCAAAAGTAAAATTTGATATTTTTATAAAGGGTCCTTCTAATGTGTGCCCTAAGGGCACACACTATACACAAGTATCAAGAGAATATTCTCTTGATTCTTGTGTATATTCTCTTAATTTCTGTGTTTACACACAGATCAAGAGAATATGCACAGGAATCAAGAGAATATTCTCTCGATTCCTGTGTATAGTGTGTGCCCTTAGGGCACACATTAAGAAAATCCTTTTATAAAATCTTTCTTACATGAGTGTGGGATCTATTAATATTTATTATTTATGTGAGAGAAATTTTTTAAAATTATCACTTTTACTTGTGAAAATATCAATTTCTTTTTATAAATGCATCCTTATGTTTAATATGTTACTCCCTCCGCCCCAAATTAATTGCTCAGTTTTAACTTTTTAAAGTCAAATTAACCATTTTTAAAACTAATATTTTTACTATTTTTGCTAAAATATAGGTGAAGAGATTATAACAAAAAAAAAAGTATATACAATTTATTACTAACCCCAATTTTTATAATTTTAGAAATATATTTATATATGCTTAATTATTAATTTTAAAAATAGTCAACTTAATTTAAAAAAATTAAAATTAAACAATTAATTTGAGAAAGAGAGAAATATTAAATTTACTAGCTTTTTCATTCTATGCACAATCCAATCCAATGATAGCGTCTTCGCATGCAATATTGTACACATTTTTCTGTATGCTTGATTGACATTCAAATCGTACATCATCATGTGTTTGCTTGTACCATTAAAAAACACTAGATTGAGAATTCATGCAAGGTACAAACTGTCGTAAATAAATTCAATTTACAATTTGGTGTGTACCATTTAGTGCTACAATGTGAGATTTTGAGTATAAATAGTGTAGTACAAGTGATAACAATAAATTGAATATAAAAATTGAATAGCTGCATTTGGATTAAATCATTGTATTAAATTGGATATATATATTTTACATAAATGCATGTAAGCCCCTGAGAATAATACAATCACATCATATGATACGAAAGAATTTAGTATAATTATAAATATGATACATTGTCTCAGTAAATGTGATACATAACTTTTAAATATTTGAGAAAAAATTAAAATAATAAAGAGGCTTAAATCATTAATAAAAAAATAAGAATATGTGACGAAATTTTGTGACAATTTTTAAAAACAATCACCAAAGATAATAATTTGTAATAGACTTTTTAAGTAATAACAAAATAATATTATATATGATGGCTCTTAGTGATTGTTAATTTTGTCATCAATGTATTATAATTGTGATGACCATGTCAATCACTAAATTTTTCATGCAAAATAAATTTTCTTTTTGTGACGCACTAAGCCATAACTTATGAATATAACTTTTTCGTGATTGTATTTAAGTTATCACCAATATTTTAATAAAAAAAATAATCAAAACAATATTTTATGACGATCATAACAATCATTAAAAAAATAGATTTTTGTGACGACTTTTATTTGCAATTACAAAAAGATGGTATTTTGTGATGGAATTTTCAAGCCATCACAAAATAATAAAATATACGATGGCTTTCAGTGATAACTAATTTTACTATCAGTATAGAGTATTTGTAACTGTCATTGCAATCACCAAATCTTATGTGGGACTAATTTTGTTTAGTAAATCAACTCACATATGTTTCCTTTTATATTTTGTTTTAAAATTATAATCATGATTTGGGTTTTGTTGTAGTGGTAATACTTGTTATTTAGTTTGCAAATTGGGGGGGGGGGGGAGTTCAAATCCTACAAGTATCATCTGATACAGTTAATATAATGAAATAAATTGTTCGTAAAAAGAAATTCACGTTCTTACCTTTGATCCCTAAAATCATGTGTTGTTCGTAAAAAGAAATTCACGTTCTTAACTTTGATTCCTAAAGTCGTGTGTTTTTTTGTGATATCTTTGACAATCGCAATAGATTACGTGTTAACGTGATTGTATTAATTATCACAAAAGTACTAAGTGTTTGCGTGATTATTAAAACCATTTTTTTTAGTGAACACAAGATTGATTTGTGACCAACCAAAATGATTCAATCAATTTACTAATCAATTCATGATAAAATCGCCATTTGTCGTGTATATAGTAATTAATAATTTTTCACCAAAACTATTAATTAAAACAAGTTTGGAACCCGTGCGAGACACGAGTTATCTTTCTTATATATTTTTTGCTTATCAAAATAATTCATTGTAAGTTCATCTTTTAGATTATTATTATTATTATATATATATATATTATTGCCTTTTATGATTCTTTTTTTTTACTTTATTATGAGATTCATACATGCATGTATATATATCAAATTATAATTATATATATTGAATTTGAACATGTATTATTATAATTATATAATTTGTATTTAAAAATTATAAGTTGATATCCAAATTACTCTTAAAATGATCAACCAAATTAATTTGAATAAAATCTCTTCTTGGCTTGCTATATACCTGTAATGATAAACTTCAAATACACCAACAAGTTTTGGTCAATCAATATCTAAACTAGGTAAGATGTGAAATTGGTGTCCTAAATTCAACTAAAAAAATATTAATACTCGCAAATAAACTTAATTAATGATTTTGACATATATACATATCATGTGATCAGTTGGTGTATTTAATGTCTCAAAAAAGATGGGAAAAACAAAGAAGAAAGAAATAAAAGATGTTGTATTCGATTTGGGTAAAAACTCATACTCTATTGTCTTCTAGAGGCTTTGAAAAGCAGGCATATTTGGGCTTTAGGGAAATTGACCGTTTTCCTGGTAGGAATTGAATGTTGTAAATCTTGTGACAAAGCAACAGGATGGAAAATGAAATTGCTTTTGTGCAGGGTCCGGCATGAATTTTTAGTTGTGACATTAATACATACAGTTGATATTAAGGTTAGTATGTTTGTAAGAGAGGTGGCCAGCCAGGTCTAATTAATATCAATTGCAATAGTAGTATATTTTTTGCGTCTGAAATTGTCCAAACTCCAACCATTCATAATTTATGTGTACCAAATTTTGAATTGCAATTTAATCACTTTGTTTATCCCTAAATAGTATGGGGGACCAAACCCACAATTAATGAATGGGAGATGGAAGATAAATGCTTACGGCTACAACTTGCAACCTACAAAATTAAATAGACTTGTGGCTTAATTTTTTAATACTAGCAAATATGGGAATTTAAATTCATTTGTCACTAGACATGACAATTGGGGGGGGGGGGGGGGGGGTATGGTACGGGGTGACTCTCCTCGTCCCCAATAATTTTTACTTTTTTTTATATAATTTTTTTGTTTTAACTCTCGAGTCCTTCATCTCATCCAACTAATTTTTTTTCCGGATGACAATATTTAACTTGTAAATAATTTATGATCCATTTTCATAGATCTCAATTCACTTGCAATCATGCATATGAATGCTTCTGCTTATGTAATATTGCTTCTCCTCCTTAATTTATTTATTTATTAGCAGCTTGGATGCATGGCCAACAAATTAAATATTGGCACTGCATGCTAATTCCTATCTTCATTTTTCATGAATATATATATATATATATATATATATATAGTCATTTGTTAATTTCTTTTTATTCTTTGTCTTAAGTTAATTTATCATCTTGTTGATTTATATATGAGCCAGCTCAGCTACTGCTTAATTTGCTTTCTATTCTTTGACACTCCACTTCTTAGATATTAAATGCTGTAAATTGTAACTCAACTATCAGAAATGAATGGAATGGAGCTTAATCAATAAGCTAGCTAGGTAAGCTAGCTATATATATATATATGTATATACACACGCATGGGGCACATATTCTTGAATGCCTGATCGATCATGATTAGCGCGCTTTTAATTGAGATTGTAGATGCTAATCGTCGTATATGTTGATCAACTATATATGTGGGGTGATATGATGCAGAGAGATGTAGATGATCCCTGCAGCAACAGCTCAGCGTCAGCTCCCTCAAATTGTAAAGAGCAGAGGCTAGCTGTAGCCCCAGTAAGCCCCGGCAGAAAAAATACTCTCAATAATTTAAACACAAGAAGGGACCTTACTTTTGTTTCAACTTAATTTAGTACTAGTTTACATGGTATATATATACACTACGCGTGTGTTTGTATGTTTAAAAAATATTAAAATATTAATAATTGAAAATTATAAATTTTAAATAACTAATAATAATATAATATATCCAAAATAAATAATGTTCATCTTTGGTAAAATTAAAGTGAGATATATATATAGGTTTTAAAAGAGAGGAGAGGAGATAATGAAAGAGAGAAAGTTGTATTCAGCTTTCAAACGTGGGAAGCAAATTTGTAAGAAGTTGTACTCAATTTTAATTGAACTGATAACTGCTTTACGGACATAAAATTAATTAAATAAGTTAAATTCTTTTAGGATAAAATGTGACCTAAAAACACTAAAATTATTGTTTATAAAACTTGGGAGCTTTATTATAAGAGATAATCATTTTGCAACAAGAAATAAATAAAATAAAATCCATTCGGTTACTATTATGCGATTATGAAATAAAAGTATTTTTGAGTTTTTTTTTCTTTTTTTGGAAAATAGGTTATTTTTTAGCATGACAGTTTTTTATTTTTATTTTGTACTTAAAATGAGAGGTAAGTAAGGTATTCTTAACTTCTGCATAACATATTGCGCCTACGATAATCCTATACATTTGAACAAACTCTTACCGTACTTATGTCAGGACCAAAAGTAAGGATAATTGGTGAGTAGCATGTCTTTTTTATTTGTCTTTTTAGAGAGAGATTTTTGTTTCTTTTTATTTGTAATTTGTAAATTTTAAGGAAGTATTAAATACTTATTTTTTATGATTAAAGACTAATTTGTTTTTTTCTTGTCTTTCTAATAAATTTTAAAAAGTTAATATTAAAATTTTATATTTAATTTAGTTAATCAAATAAAGTATTAATTATATTTCTTAATTTTTAAAAAAGGTCGGAGGGAGTAGTATTTCTAATCATGATAGTTGACTAGTGGCAATATAAACTTCGTCTCAATATACTATTCCCCCCTCCCATCCATTTTTTTTAAAAAGTAGTTAATTAATGGCAATCGGTCATGCAAGATAAACCAATAAAATTAATACTAATTTAACAACTGACTGAATCGATTCTTTTTCCTACAATATAAATTCGGCACATTGTACAATATCTCGTCTTCCAATAATATAAATTCGTTGTTTGTAATTCTTTTATTTTTTATACTAACGGATTATAATTTTAATATATTTTAGTTATTTGAACTGGTTGATTAAAAAATAAAAAAAAAACTATTTACTTTATACAAGCAAAAGAAAGAAATATTTATATAGCTATTTATTACACTACTCTTCATTTCTCTTAATTAATGTAACATCCCAATTAAATCATAACTTATTGGAAGAGTTTATATCATTTTTTTAATAAATATTTCATAATTTTTTATTGACATATATTTATCATTTTTATTAATATAATACATATATAATGTTGAAGATAATTTGAATCAGCATATAACTTTTAGTATTTCAAGAAGAAATTTTTCATATTCTTCTTCCATAATAAAAATTAATTGTAATTATTAATTACCGTATTAAATGTAATATTGATCGTTCAAGTTAACTGATGACTACTTAAGTTAACTGATCATTCTAGTTGATAAATTAACTCAAATGATCATGAGATATGATTATTGGCCATGCTTTTATATATAAAAATATAGATTTATTTTTTTAGATATTTAAGTCACAAATATTGATTTAATTTACAATATTTTGATATTTATTTAAAAACTAAACAAGTACTACTATAAAATTTGGGATAAATGGATTGAAGCCAAGTCCACCTTATACGTTGTCAATTGATTTTGGCTTGAAATACAATTTACAAAATTGACCATAAATGAAGAAAGCCTTTTGGCCTATTGGCTATATGTGAAGAGAAGTCTAATCCCACTTTATATACTCCATAATTTAGTTAATTTTGGGTCGGATCATTCCATGATCAAAAAATCAAGGAAGTACAGTAAAATGTCACATAAGCTATACCTTTAAATTATTATTAAAATATTAAATATTACATTATTTGAAATAAAAAAATTAAAACTTTTAATATTACCTTTTTTATTTTGATTTTCTTGATATTAATTTAAATTTTAAAATAAAAATTAACGTGTCATTTAAATTCTGAAAACAATATACATATTTTATAGTCAGTACTATTTTTAAATAATTTATAATGTTAAAAATTTTATTAAATAAAATTAAATGAATTTATTTCAATCTTAAACCTTAGAATTCCCTGAATTTACTTCAAAAGATCAAAAAAATGTGATTATTTATGGAATATATATAGGTTGTATTACTTTAATCTTTGTCATGCTTTTTAGGAACTTTTCTTTTTATATTGAAGTTTTCATTAATTTGGTTAGACATAATTTTTTTAAAAAAATTACTCTTATACACTGTAACCAAAAAAATATGAAAAAAAGACATCAGCATTTTGATCTTCCTCTATAGTATTTTTAATATAGGATATAGGAAATGGAGAAAACATAAAGAGACAGAAATAAGAATTATATAGAGAAAATCAGGTCTTGGAGCCAAACCAAGGAAGTCTCTGTCCAGTATATGGACATCCGTATCATTAGAAATGGACTTCATTAATAGTGTATCCAAACAGTCCTCAAACTCCTTGCTTCTGCCTTCTAGATCTTTCCCCGTCAACATACGACAGCGCATCCGTAACGAATACGCGCCTTCCATCCAATTCTCCGTAAATAAATAATATCGTGTTTTTTATTTCTACAATTTTCAGGTACCGTGATATTTACCAGACAGAAATTGAAGAAAGAGAGAATTTTCTGATCACAACACAGAAGGTAAGTTCTTCCCAATTCTCTACACGGGTTTGGTTACGATTAATAATTTTTTTACAATTCTTCAAGTCTAAGGCGTTTTGTTAATCTTGATGTCTATGCCTCCAAAGTTGACTGGTGTTTCTTAATTTCTGAATATTATGGCAGAGTTTTTTTTCCCCTTCTCTATAATGTTGATGTTAGTTTCCATGAGAATATAATCTGATTTGTTTTATTTTGTTGTTTTTAAGCTAACACATGTTTGAATGTAATGGAATTTGGGTTTATGATGTAGTTTTAAGCTTTAACAACTCAATTTTGTGGTTAATTGTTGTTGGAGAATTTATGGGTTGTTTTCTGTTTTTTTAGTTTAAGTTTATTGAACTTTCCTGTTCAAATTTCATCATTGGTATTACACTTCTACTGAAACTAATCTGCTTGATCATGCAATAACTCCATATTTGTGTTGCATACTTGTTTGTTGTGATAGAGAGAGATCCATGAATCATCTCTTCATTTGTTTGGTCTTAATTCTTAAAAGCTTCAGATGCTAAGCCATGACCAGTATAAGAATAATTAGGTTAAGGATTGCATGTTTATATGATTTGAATTGAAGAAGCATGTAAGCACCTGTTTTATGTGTTGGTGCATATGTGTAACTCCTAATTTATTTTCTTGATATTCTAAACATGCCTATCTTTTCTACTTTTCATAAAACATTGTCCTAGAGATTTTTGTATCATTTTTTCTATTGACTGGAGTTTGCAAGGATGCTATCTTGACATATTAAGGAGGTATGAGGCTGCTTAGTTAAAACTGTGTTGGCAGCACATTTGTCAAACTGCTTGTCCAAGTTGAAAAGAAGAAGGCTCCAATTGAGCACGTCTTTAAATGATATCAATTTGGTGTTTTCCTATAACCACTTCCAGCATGAGAAAACCCCGTCACCCATAGATTGTTGGTACTCAAATTGCTTTATAAGTTAAACCTGATATATTTGAACACCTTCACATTAATCCTTGTTGAGAACTGATTCATTAATAACTGAGATCTGGCAGACTTTATATATTATTCATCTTGACAGAAATTATTCTTATCAATACTTTCTGTCTTCGTACAGCAGACTATGGAGCAACGACAAAAATCCCATGAAATCTCAGTGACATGGAGGGGGGGAAAGTACGTCTTGGAGATGACCTCAGGTGCCACTCTTAGAGAGTTGGGGAACAGCCTGCAGAAGCTGACTGATGTCAAAGCAGATACTTTGCGGCTTATAGTTCGGTCCAACAAAAGCTCAAAATTGCTATCTCCTTTCTCAGATGAGCATTCTTGTCTTAAATTGCAAGAGACATCCATTTTTGAGGTTCCAAGATTTTTATAGCACTTTGATAATTAATAAATAGTAACTTGTGAGCTGTTACCATAATTTCTTTTTATGTAATAAAAAAATCTTACCGGTTTTGCTGATTTCGTATTGATTATTTCCTTTGCAACTCTCCTTTTTGACGTATATGCATATATGTTTATTTTGAAATATGTTTCTTCATCTAATGATTTGCATCAGAAACTACCTAATTGACAGATTTTCTGATTGTCTGATCTCTTGAATGTTTTTGTATGGAAAGATAATTCTTGGTGCATTGTGTGTGGGAGTTTGTTATAAGATCCAGCTACAGAAAAGGAACTATTTTTCTCCCCAGTGAATCTTGATAACAATCTTTCCTAGCATTTAGTTTTAAATTAAGTGGAATTACTGGTGCTACAATGGAAGCCATAGACACCATTGCACACACGCACACACGCACACACGCACACACACGGGGTAAAGTTAGTTGTTTGATGATTTCCAGAAATGATGTTTACAACTTATTTAGCATTTAAGACCACATTAACGTTAATAATCATGTGCTGCGATACTTTCTTTAACTATAATGTTAAGTGACTAACCCCAACTTCTCTATTTCAGGGAAAATCTATTATGATGATGGGAGTACCCAAAGATGAGGTGGACCAAGTTCTGCTAAATGCAAAAGCAGATATGAGGATTGCTGGTTTTGATGAAGAGGAAAAGAGACTGAGACGGAGAATGTTAAGTGGGCCAGGCACTCCACTCAAACTTCCACAAGGAAATTATGTCTTCTGTGAGTTTCGCACGCTTCATATTCCAGGAATAGAGGTATCATTGACTTTGTTAATTTAAAATTTTCTTCCCCTATTTGAAATTGTTAATTCATTTATGTCCGAATGTTAGGATGATACATGAAGAATAGTCAGAGATACTTTAGATATCTTAGATACCAAGACATGAATCATCTTTTATTGTTCTTCTGCTTCTCTTCTTCTTTTTTTTTTTCTTTTTTAAATTTCTAAGAAGCTGTTTTATTTTTTATTCTTAAGAAGCTACTGCTTAGACTTCAATCCAAATTATCAATTCAAACTTGAAAATTATGGTCAAAATTACCTATAATAATATAGTTTATACATCTTTTAGATCAGCAAAAAACGAAAAGATTTAATGAAGGTTTAGTAAGAATCTTTTTATTACCTATGGTATCATTCATAGAGGTATTTCACTTGAGAGTTGAGACGCTGCCAAGTATTCACCTTGAATTGCTTAAACGAGCTCCTATGTATGGATAAAATTTCATTTGAAGTTTTTAGTTTTTGTTCTTAAGGAACTGTCTAATCTGATCTATCATCCTAGGCATGGGGAAGAGCTGTTGAGACTATATGGCTTTGTTTGTACATATTTTAATATTCATAGTAGTTTACTTTATTAACAATGTGTTAAAATTCTAGGGTCATGTTTGTTTGCAAAGATTATAATTCCGGGACTATATTCCTATGGATTATAATCCCAAGACTATTAATCATAGGATTAAATAGTTTTAGTCACGTGTTTGTTTTTTATGGGATTATTCATGGGATAACTTAAAATAATCCTATGTTATGTTTGTTTTGTCCAGAATTATTTAAAGGATTGGATAAAAACTTACTGTTTGGACTATTATACCCTTGTCACTAATAACAAAGATATCATATTCTCATTAGTTTGAGTATAGATGGATAAGATAGAATACATCGGTCACTTTAAACAAAGTTAATGGTTAATTTTGTCCATAAATTTTTAGTCCCAAATGGTAGGAATTATAATACCTAGTTGGACATGGTATTAAATAGTCCCCCGCTTTCAAGTCCTTTTATTATCGCGGAACTAATAATCTCAAGTCTATTTTTAAAAACAAACAAGAGACTTGGGATTAATAGTCTAATCCCAAGTGTTATTCTTGCAAACAAACATGGCCTAGGAGAAATGCTGAAGCCTTGAGGAATTACCTCAGAGTCACTATTCCAATGCCCATACTTGGGCCAAAATTACCTATTTGAAAAAAGGCATCAAAATCCTATAGTGTTCGGTCACTACTTAGCAAAAAGTGTTTGTATGTATGTAAAGACTTCAATGCATGCCTTGGTAGGGGAAATAACCCATTATCTTGTTGGGTGCATATTAAAGAATGTGAATATGAATATTTATGGTTTGAGGATTTAAATCATAAATTTTTTGAAGGTCGTTACTATAAAGGCTTTTAATTATTGCTAATCAAAATTTTTAGGTATTTGTTAATATGTCTCTTTTCTGGATAAGCTTTTCCGGATAAGGTAGGACTGTATCTCTCACAAGGGTTCTTTGATCTTTGCCTGGGAAGTTGCTTGTTCATTTTGCACAACTGTAGCTAACGTCTTTTGCTGTGTAAAATGAAAAATCATAATATTATTTGTACTCTCTAGTGCACTGGTATTTTAACTGTTTAACGTGCTCTTTTTATTTTAAAAAACATGCTGTTTTTATAATCATCGAAGCAACAAAGGTCTCTTGAAAATCGATTATTGACCTAGTTGTTTTGCCCACAGTTGAATCCCCCTGCTTCAGAGGCATTGAAACTAATGCATATGCTTGCTGCAGATCCAGGAATTGTTGCTGTCATGAATAAGGTGCTACCAGATGCCCTTATTAATTGTTATAAATAACACCTTATTCTGTTGTCTATTTC
The DNA here is from genome assembly GCA_034770075.1 of Aralia elata. Taxonomy (NCBI): domain Eukaryota; kingdom Viridiplantae; phylum Streptophyta; class Magnoliopsida; order Apiales; family Araliaceae; genus Aralia; species Aralia elata. The sequence goes on from CM068385.1 coordinate 91,672,941, forward strand.
ATTTCTGATAAAGTTCCTTTGAATTTGTCTATTTACAGCATCGTTGGCGGGTAGGAATTATGACGGAGATGGCCCCGGAAGGTTATGTTGGTGTGAGTCCCGTATGCATTCTTGGTTTCAACAAGGTAAGCATCATTCTAAATATAAGAAAACAGATCATGAGTGTTATGTGGCACCCCCTCCTCCCTAAAACAGACTCCCCATTTGGAAATCAAAAATTTAAAGGGTTATTTGAGTTTTAGCATAATCAATGACCAGATAATAGTTACTTCAATGTCATGAGATTTGGTTTTTGTTTTCAATGTTGACTCGTCCTTTGTTATGTGAAGGGAAGGGGAAGAGAGAGGAGGGGGGGGGGGGGAGGGGAGGAATAATATGCTTTGTGTTTACTAAGACTCTGGTTTGGTGCTACAGAACCAAGGAGAGGAGATATCTCTGCGTCTTCGAACTGATGATCTCAAGGGTTTCAGGAAATATCAGAGCATCAAAAAAACTCTCTTGCATGAACTTGTAAGCATTATTCAACTGGACAAAACTCTGTATATTCTTTGCCGAGTCTTGTGCTTCTTATCAAGAATATTTTGGCAACCAACATGTGATCATTTTAAGGTACTTATTTATTATTTATTTATTTTGTTTCAGGCTCACATGATATACTCGGAACACGATGCAAACTTCTATGCTCTAGATAAACAGGTGCAGGAATTACCTCTCTCTCTCTCTTTTCTCTTCTCTCTCCCCCTGTGTCTGTGCGTGTTCGTCCATGCATACCTCCACATGGATTTTGAACAAGTGCACATACTCCCTCCACTCCTTAATTGAAATTGCCTTATTATTAATTTGAGATATCCTGTGAGCAGCTTAATCAAGAAGCTGCTTCTCTAGATTGGACTAGATCAAGAAGCCAGACGTTGAGCGGGATTGGGATCTCACAACACCATGAAGAGGAGTTTTACACTAGTGAAAGTAGCAGTTTCTCTCAAAAGCTTGGGGGAAAGGGTACAGATCAACTGGCTAATGCCCGTGCATCGTCAGTGGCTGCTGCTTTTCGCCGTTTAGAGAGTGCGCTCAGTAATGTACCAGGACCATCTGAAGCACATGAAGAACCTGACCCTGATGATTTTGGGCTTGATATTCATCAAGGACCTGATTGTGCCCATACTGCAGGGAATGAATTGAATATGACAGAAGGAAACAAAGATCACTGCGAACCCAACAATGAGCCTGATCCTGATGACGGCAACAGCAATGAGAACAAGATTGAACCTGATCCTGATGATAGTAGAGCTGGGGAAATCATGGAATCTGAACCTTACAATGAAACCAATGAAAGAAGAAATTTTTCGGAACCAGATCCTGATGATTCAGAGATGACAGAGTGGGTGCCTCCTTCGAAGGCTGACCGGGTGTTAGCAAAAACGTCGGTACATGGAGAACCTGATCCTGATGATTTAGATTCTCAAACCCATCTGATTGGAAATTTCGTAGAACCTGACCTGGATGACTCTCAAAATGGAGTCGTGATGGCAGAGCCTGATCCTGACGATAATGTAGTGCCCCATGAGGGAACTTTCAGAACACAGACTGATGAGCCAGATCCTGATGATCAAGAATTAAAGAGAATTCAAGATCCTGTTACCATCGTCAGTGGTCGTCTCAAGAAGGCCATTGAGATGCTACAATCTGAAGTTAATCCCTCAGAGGCTGTTATAATCCTGAAAACTCTATTTAAGATCATCAGGTACTCATCAGATATAGAACAACATTTACTACAGATACCAATCTGTTTATGCCTGATATAATCTGGAAATTCTTCAATTGGTTGCAGGAATGTGATTGAACACCCAGATGAAGTAAAATTCAGAAAACTTCGCAAGGTACAATCTCATTCTATAGGGAAGAAATAAAATATTTCTGCTGTTCTGGAATTTCACTTAATATATCACATTTCCCATTGGATCCATGTCTGGATTGTTAACAGATGTTTATATTGCAGGCTAACCCCATAATCCAGCGGAATGTTGCAAGTCACAAAGGTTTGCATCTTATTCAATTTTACTTTCTCTAGATTCATCAAGTCATACTGTATTGTGGTTCTTCATATGCCATTAATAAGATTAGACTGTAACAATCGGTGGAATAAACTGTGGTTTGCGTTGTGCTCAAAAAAATGTTTGATATTTCAGCACCTTCTTCAAATAAGATTATTTCCTTTTGGGCCTTGATAAAGGCCCAAATGTCTGCCTTCCTTTTTCTGTCATACCTGAGAAGGGGGTGGAGTTTTATAGTTTTTCTAGTGGGTATATGTGCTTTTCAGAGTGCAAAACAATCAGAACCTTTTTGGGGTTGGTGACGGAAATTAAGGTTTGGGTTGTCCATTGTAAATATAGTTTTGGGTTTGTCCAATCACTGGCTGTTGAATATTACATATTAAACCTACCTTGTGTTTGGAGAGAGGTGCTGTGGAGGGAGTTTAGGGCCCTTATTTGCTAGAGAGGAAACTCTAAGGCTATATTTGGAACACGGAAAACGTGAGGGACAAGAAAGGAAAAGGAAATTAAATTAAATCTTAAAAATCTGTTGGTGCTTTATTATCTAACCTTTGAATACACTGCACTTTAACATTATACTTATGTTATGGCTACGTTTGTCTGCAGAAATGATCATAATTAGTCCTTTATTTAATTCCTGGACTATTTCTTATCATTTCTAAGGTCATTTGATACCTCAAAAGGAGGATTTGGAGGATTATATAGTACCACCTATTCACTTGGGATTGTAGTCCATTATCAAATGACTTTGGAAGAGATTAAATAATGGGCTAATCACGGGATAAGTTCCAAAAGGCATTTAATTAGATCAGATAGTCCTATCTCGTGCATCATTTTTGCGTACAAACATAGCCTAGGATTTTTAGAAGTATAAATCATTAGACTTGTGGTAATTAAATTAGTTTATACATTCTTGCATTTAACTTTGTTGTCATATTCCTTCACTTTCTCCCGTGTATTCAAGTGCCCATATGCAGCTAAGGTTATGTACAAGTGGAAGGTTGTTACCTTCCTCGAAAGCCTAAACACTATTAACTTTAATATTAGCGGAAAATGACCAAGCTGGCGAGCTACCCACTATAGTCTTTGGTATCAGTAACATAATTATCTTTTTTTGTAGTTCTATTGCAATTCTGTTTCTGGAACCTTAGCCATTTCCCTCGAGTACAGAGATAAAATTACGAAACTGGTGTCATACTGTCATCCAAGTTCCACTCGGCACATTTTCATGAGCCAAGTGTCTCTCTTTTTGCAGAATGAATTGTTGTATAGATGGTAAAAGGACTCCTCTCTAGCCATGAGGGCAAAAGTTTGATTCTCATCAGCCGCATAAGCTCTCCCTTCTCCCTTCCCCTCCTATAAATAGCAAAAATAAATGATGGTTCTCTTTTCTTTTGCCTTCTCTTTCTTACAACTGTACCCCTATTCAAGGCCAGTGGTATACTGTTTTCCAAAACTTTTCACTTTCTCATAGCAAATAAAGCTTTAGAATATAAAACTATCTTTGCTTGAAGAACTCGTGCATTCACCGGGAATGAAGTTTTGGATTCAGACTGCAATTTTCCTGTTTACAACATGAAACATGCACTTAGGGTGTTGAAGTGTGTCCATGCGTGGTCTACTAGACTAGGCCGGAGAAATGTTGAATTAGGAGTCCTTTTGCTTTCAAAAATTTATATCCATACTAAATAATCATTTTATTCTGCTGCTTCTGGTTACAGCTGCATTGGAAATTCTACTTCTGATTGGTTTCAGTGAAGACACGGTGTTAGACGAGATCGGGAAGGTGGAGACTTATTTGATCTTAAAGCGGAATGATCCAGGCTTGTTATGGCTTGCCAAATCCTCCCTCGAGGCATGCATTGCTTACTAGCAATAAATAATGTGAAACAACTCGGAAACTATAATTATAAAGATGAACAGAAAGAGGGTGAAGAAAGTTGCGTGTGTAAATGCATTGTGTAAGATCTTGTTCCATAATTACTGTAAAGAGGAAGACATCTTACCGCATATCATTTCATAAACAGACCTGACATTCAGTGTATACATTACTTGTCAATAAGGAGTGTTGTTCGGAAGTTTGTATGACGTGAATTTTGTGTCCTTCTCGTCTTTTTGGATGGATATTTTTGTTATTTACTTTCATGCCTTAGTATGAACTCGTTCAATGGGCTTGTACAAGTTTTAGAGCTGATTCATGAATATGGATTTATTTTGGTATCAGTATGGTTCAGGAATATTTTTTGGATGGGTTCTTTTCTTAATTGATGTTTATGTCTAGTTGACTACAAAACATTTAGCACCCCATATTTTTATAGATATGTTGAAATTTGCACCTAAATGTTGTCTCTACTTGCACTCTAATGTCAATGCACCCTTCGGACTCTCTTCCGGTCAAAAGTGATTGAAAGTTCCGGTAATTCAATTTTTCTCTTTTTACTTTGCACTCCCAATCAATGTTTTAAACATCTGTATTTGCATCTTAATATTTAATTAGTGAAACAGAATGTACCTTCCGAACTCGTCAAAATACGTAAACGTCCAATAATAATTTAATAATAATGCATTTACAATAATAAATAAAAATCGAGAAAAAAATGAAAAAAGAAATAAAAAAATAATACATCATTTTCTTCTAAATACATTACAGAATCAAAAAATACTGTCCATCATTTTCTTCTAAATACATCGTTCGAGCAAAAATTGATCAATGACAAAACTATTGATTCAAACTTAACTTCGCACCATAACTTATTGAGGATAAAGCCAAGAATAAAAATTGAAGGGAAAAAATAAAACTAAACTTGCATATATTAATATTATTAATCCATGCCATTGAACACAACTTTCAAGTTCCCTACATGTAAACCAACCTTCCTCAAAATCTCACCTCCACAATTCTCCAACTGCCCCACCATCGGCAAGGCCTCAAACCCCACCAACCTTTTCCGGCCAAGTCACCCACACCATAAGAATCCTTTGCCGTCGACGGCGACTTTGACACGGTGTTAGTAGTTCTTCTATACGATCCAAACCATTTGGACTGCATGTACCCATTTATCCTCCAAGGTGGTACGTCCAATATTCCTCTTTTCTTCATGGACTCTCTCATTGCATTACAATTTACACGAGCCTCACCATTTCTTTTACTTTACTTTCTTTGCAAACCACGATTTGAGGGAACGTTTCGAGCAGGGAAATGTAGGGTTTGGTTGGTCTGGCGATAGTGAATTCAGCTGCGAGTGATACTTCCACAATGTAGCGTGTTTTGGAAATGAGAACGTACGTCTATGTATTCATATTCTCCAGCTGGGTGCCTACCCGTTTTCTCCCACCTGGACTTGCATAACCCTGCATCATTAATTAATAGGATGTTAGGTTATAGGGTTATAAACTTGTAATTAATATGCCATGAATATTTATTATTTGAAATGAGGGGAACTAATAATTGTGTTGTAAGAATGGAGATCTTAATTGCCGGTTCCCACACTTGTGGTACATAACTCTGTTTTAAAATTAAAGAGAGATATTTTTAGAAGTTGTTTATTATCACTGGATACTCAACTATATTTTATTTTTTTAATTCTAAGAAAAGATCATTATGACATTAACATATATATATATATATATATATATATAGTAATTGAATATCAAGTTTGGGAATTGAAATTAAGGCTATGTTTCCATAACAGTAAGTGATGTTAAAAATAATAAGTGTCACCTAAATCATTGTAAAAGTGATGTTATATATATATATATATATATATATATATATATATATATATATATATATATATATATATATATATATATATATATATATATATATAGACACACACACACACACTTGCTGTGACGACGGCAACCTTTGTGAAAGTGAAGTTAATTTCAAATTGTCAAACATTTACTCTAGATGGAGGGTTAATAATATAACTCGTAAAACTAATTTATTAATTGTCACCTGCGTCAAAGCCTCTCTTGCGCAAGTAGCTCATTGCTCGGCGCTTAAACCCCTCCGACGACCCGTTTCCCAATTTCCGGCAAGCCTTTTCCATCTGCTCACGAATAATTTGCTTCGTAAATGTATCTTCATCATCCGGTAATTGTTGAGAGATCAAACTAATCAGCATTTCCTTGGTACAACTACAACAATCAGATTCCAAGCAATCTCTCTCTTCTTCCTATACCTTCTTCTTCTTCTTATTCTTCATTTTCTGATCTTCATCATGTTCCACGTTGACTGTCTCCAGGAACGAGTCGACTAGGTCTGAAAGGTCCGTGACGGAGTTATTCGTGCTCACTTCCGCTGCTCTGGCACAGCCGAGCTCGAGCTACCTCGTCCAAAGCTGCCGTTATTCTCTTGAATCTCATCGGAATCTTGGTCATTCTAGCTATAGATTGAATATTGAATGATATTGCCGATCAACGCTCTTTATAGCTCTCTGATCCCTCTCTCTCTCTAAATCTTTCTTAATGTTGACGAATTATGTAAGATCATCACTCATATGCTTAATATAATATATAGATAGATACATACAGAGTGAGAAATTAAGAGAGAGGTTGGATGAATGGAGTTGGCGCGCAGGTGTCGTAGAATGGCGTGTAGTAGTGAGGATATACGGTGTGATGGATGCAAAATTTTATTAAGGGCGGACAAAATTTTAAATATTTTAAAAAATTTAAATTCAAAAATTAAAAAAAAAATTAATTCAATAAAATTAAACATAGTATTTAAGTGATCAAACATGATAATAAATTTGTGATAGTACAGTTAAGGACGATTTCATTTTATATAACTATACAAAAACTAATGAGATTCTTTCCTTAAAATAAAATTATTTAATAAATATAGCCTTAGTCATTTTTTTTTTTACAATTTAACATATATGTATATATGAAAAAATTACAACAAGTTATGGGTGATCAATTGACCACCCTTGCCCCTACTTAGATGAACAATGTCGGGGACAGGGTGAGAACCTTCCTGTGGTTACACTCTTTCGGTGTCGGTTCTTTCATATTTAGATATGGAGATAGATCTATATAGAGATCTATATCTTTCTATCGATAAAAATATCTATGTCAATAAGGATATATACGACTATGGAAAATATTTTATAAAATGAGTAACTTTCACATAAATTCTCTAATTTATCTAGAAAAAACCTCTACAAAATTGTAATTTACAACTTTAAAAAAAAATTAAATATCTAAACTATACTGCTTCTATTTAATTCGTATTATACTATAACGTCTGTCTAGTTATTTAGTATTATTTTATAATTATGTTTATTTATAAAAATAATGTGTGAAATAGAATTATTTATATTAATTTATTATCAATACGGATTCAGATTAATCCTTTATTTAATTTATAGATTATTTTTTCAAAAAATATATGTGTAATTCAGGATAAGGACAAGAACAAAAGCCGACAAAACATGTGTAGAATACTTGGAGGAGTCCCAACGGCGTAGGCCTCCGCCGTTTTGCTTCCGTCGAAAGGGTGATGACAGAATGTGGACATCTTTACCGACTTATTTTTCAAGTACTACTTAGTCTACTACTCATTGATGATGGGGTTTCCAAACAAATAAAATAATGGATGGTGAATGTTTTGATTAATTCTCAATCTTATCCTGTAATTAAGTAACTAATTTCAATAATATTAAGAAAATAAAAGATTGGCTCGTTTATGGAGTATTATGTAAGCAGGCTATGTATGAAGCACTAGGCAGCCCGGAGTTGGAAATAAAAATAATGCTTTCTCCGTTTTTAAAAAATGATTAAAAATATAAAAAAAAAATTCACAAAAAAATTAGCAAATTAACATGTACATAAAGCATAGGATAAAAATATCATTTAATGGGGTTCACTAATATATATATATATATATATATATATATATATAAGGTTCTTATCACTTTTTATAATCTTGTGGAGTCTCTAAGAATAAATTTAAAACTTTTTTGCCATCTTTTCTCTATTTTATTTTTTTTTAATGTGTGAAAAATATATTTTGCTTATCTTTTGAGGACGAATTGAGTAATTTTTAAGAAATTAAGATGAAGTAACTAACTAAGTAGGGACCCCTTTAGGGTAAGAATAAATTTAACCCTTAAACCCTTAAAATTTGATATTTTTTTCAAGCCCTTTAAAATTTAACTATTTTTCACAAGTAACTTCATAAATATATATATATATATATATATATATATATATATATTCATCGTAGGAAATTCCTAACTAAAGAAAATTTTTGTTGTTGATCAATGAACTTTTTATGTAATATGTATTAATAAAATCATATGAAATTTGAGCACAAGACTTTTGATAAAAATAAAGTCCGTGTAACTTGATAATAGTGTCTTAAACCCAAAGAAAATAAAAACATGCCAATAAAATAAAAGGTTTTTCCATGCTACGTACTAGTTCAAGTTATCCATCTAAGTCTGCCCGCCATTTCTATTCCTGTTTTTATTATTTTTCTTTTTAAAAAAAGAAAAGACAAAAAGCACAAATTATGGACTTGCAGTTATTACTCCCAAAATGTACATTGATTAAATTATGGAAATACCCCACTTACAACGTACATCAAACAATTCAGCAAGCCTCCTACTCTTCTACTTCAATCGTTATATATATATATATATATTCTAATTTTCTAATCATGAGCTCATTCTAAATTCATGTTAATATTATTCTCTCTCATTTTATTTTATTTTTATCTTTTTCATATATATTTGATCATGATCTCATTTGGAGTATATGGAGTTTAAAGTACAAGTTACGGAGTTTACCATTTGGACCCCAACAAAACCTTGGCAGCAAGGCAACAGGGTGACAAGAGAAAATTTAGAAAATCATTTCTTTAATCCTAAACTTTCCTGCTGCTTCAAGCTATTTCATGCCATTTGACAATTATCGTAATACAACGGTTCCATAAACAAATTAGAGCTGCAAGACTATTAACTGGAACTTCGTCTCTTTAATCTCCTATCAAATTAGAGATGGAAAGACGCTTTGCATATAATTTGATGTAGAACATGTCAAAATCTGCAAACCAAGACAAAATTCCAAGCATTTTCTTCCTATTTGATATCGAACTTTAGCTGTAAACTTCATTTAAAGTTGGTGACTCACTAGACTTCTGACCAACAATTCTCAGGAGAAGGTTATGAAAAACAAAAGAAAATCAAGAACCATCCATAGGAACATCACTGCCATTTGGATTCGGTGGATTCACCCCGAGAGGAACACCAGAAGTGTTCTGAGTCTGGGCAGCTCCAAAAGTAAACTCTTGCGGAGGAATGTCTAAAGTTGGGCGTGCAAAAATGGAGGTCGCTCCCGTATTGTTGAAAATAGGGATAGGAGCCGTGTCATTAGGCTTCGAAAAGCCAAAGTTGAAGTCCGGTGCAGCTGAAGATGAGAAGCCAGACAAAGTGGGGTTGTTATTCTGAATGTCCCCAAAGATAGTCTGCTCATACTCCCGTAATTGTTGGTAAACAGCTACAATCCATGAATGAGAAGGATGATTGTCAGATGTCAAATGCATTGTGATTGTTACACACAAAAACGATAAAAAAATACAATATTACTTTTTGAATATTAGCACTTCCAATCTTTCTCTCAAAGATCAATAGATAAGGGATAGAGAAACCAACCTACTAGTCAAACTCTTGACCTCTCATTAGAGATAGATTTTAAGCTCAAGCCCCCATGCCTAAGAAGTTCTTTAACCCTTTAGAATTTGTATGTTTGTAACTAGCAAATATCTATTCATTTTATCTTTTTCTGCGTTTATGTTTTTTCTTTTTTGGGTTTGGTTGGGGGGGGGGGGGGGTGGGGGGAGGAAGTTGAGGCTGGAGATTGGAGAAGCCATGCACCACTGTCAGAAATTTATGCAGATAACTATGCATATATTATTTGGTATAATAATTTGGCACTAAAAGAATTAACAATTCAAGAGGGAACACAAATCTTGAATGAACATGGAAATCAACTCTAAAATAGAAATGGAGTTTTTTGCCAGAACTGAAACAAGACATCCCACAATCATGGATCTTCCACCAATTAACATTGCTAGTAGATGCTCCATGTGCTGTCAAGATTAGGAGTTTCTGAATCATTCTTTGCTACATTATAAGGTTGCTCGAAATTTGTGTGTGTGTTGGGTTTTGGGGGGGGGGGGGGGGGGGGAGGGGGTATTGTATTGATTGAAATTGATTTCCCAACAAAATATGGGAGAATATTCAAAAATTCAACTTACGTGCATACCTTGAGTTATATCAACAGTAGGTCTCCGCTCTTTCACCCACTGGTAGCTCTGACCAAGCCTCCATCCTTTGCTCTTCATCAAGTAAGCTACCACAATAGCTGGAGACCTGTCAAAACAACATAATCATAATTGCCACAACTAAAATTGTCCAATACATATCTCCTAAACAAGAAATTGTATCATCAATCTGGTTTAAGCATATGCTACAATAAGAATTATTTATTTCCTTCAGTTACACCTTGACTCTTTAGCTACGGCTGGTCGAATAGCATCCATATTGCACAATTACCAGAAATTGCAAGGCAAACCTCCAAGGCTCATTTCACCCATTTTCGCCATTCCAATATTACCTACAAGAGATGCATATGCATCTCTCTCTGCGTGAGTGCGTGAATGAGTGAGTGCGTGCATGCATGCGTTCACGCATATCTTCACTTCAGTTCCATTTCTTTCAACAAAAAAAAAAAACAAAAGCATTGTCCATAAATGTTTCCAAATTTTCAGATGTTTGGTGTATGTGGCCAACAGATACCGTGAAGAGTCGATGCTAATTAACCATAGTTTTCAGTTATCCAGATTACAGCTAAAATTTTTGAGCTCAATTAGTCATTTTCCCTTGAAAAGTTTTAGAGAAAATACTTCCACTCAGACAAAGAGATCTCATATCCATACAAATATCTAATTAAATCAGCTTCTAGTAGAATTTTACCTATTTTTGCCTGACATGCAATGCACAAGAACACGAGCCCTGTCCCTTTCACATTGCTCTGCACCACAAAACAATTAGTATGGTCTTTTCCTGCAATTATAATTACCTCTCTTTTTCTCCATATTGGTAAGTAATAAGCGTATAGAAATAAATAAATAAATAAGGAAATTGCGAATCAACTTGCAATAAGGTGTTTTTTTTTTTTTATATAAGCAAACATAAAGGAGCCATTAGTAAGAGAAAAAGGTAATAATTAAAGCTTCTTGTAGACTTGTACAGATATTCTAAATAACATTCAGACCTTAAAAGGCTTGCATTCCTCTTGTCCACTAAACAGTAACCATTTGGATGTAAATATGCCACACATGAAGTCAGTAATTAACAGGTAATTATGACTGTGATCTATCAAAATTATCAAGCATACAGGATTTTGTGGGCATACTATGTCATGAAAAGAATCAATTTCTCCGTTTTGGAAAAAAGTGCCCAAGTCTGTTTCCTTTTAATTTCCTTTCTATGCAAAACAGGACTGTACAAAAGAAGTTTCCACTTCTTTTCATAGGATTGGCAATTTGATAGGAAATATTAATCAACCTAATCCCCAATCTCTCGTAATCTAATATTTACTAATCACCATCAGTTCAGAAGCTTATAATTGAAATATTAACTTTTTCTTCACAGTATTGAGAAAGAAAAAAATTGATTACTGATCAGTGGGTTAAATCCTTGTTCCGCACTTCACAAAAAACTAGTACCACATTTAGCCAAAAAAAAAAAAAAAAAACAGTACCACTTAGGGTCTTTAAGGCAGGGAAAGAAAAAACAAGGGACACATGATCAATTGATGTTCATTGAGAATTACTATAAAATTTTCTTCCAAGTATAAATACTGTAAACTACATAATGCTGAATAATGATTAAAACGTCAAGAAGCATCTAAATCAAATGACCCGTATAAACTAGCAAACAGCTGATAACTAAGAAGCAGATATACACACCTAGAAAATTCATTGCATCATCAAATGGTATGTTTTGGTCATCTTGGAGGCAATGATAAGTGAAAGAGTTCTTGTAGAGATTCTGACAAGCAGGTACTGTCTGCAAAAGAACAAAAACACATTCAGACTCTTCAGCAGTAACTGTTACATGTTTTTCTAGGAGAAATGAAAAGGATATGTAAACATATATATATATATATAGAAAGAGAGAGAGAGAGGGAGAGAGAGAGAGAGGGAGGCCATCACATAATAAATAAAGCTCCTTGAACTTAAGATCAATCATATAAAACCATATCACATAATAAATAACGGAAATAAAATGCAAGTATAGTTTCAGGCATTGACACATCAGTAGTCGCAATGTCTATTATGTTGAATCAGAACCCATATTAAGAATCAGTATCTTATTTCTTCAGAATCATAGCATATCATGAATTGTACAACAAAATTGAACATCTTGACAACAGATAGAGAAGAAAACAAGGCTTGCATGTTGATATCTAGAATAAGATTAAAAACTATACAACAGTGCAACTAATAATCTTGGTAACATGATCTTGATCATGCTGTTTAAAGCCAGGGCACATGTGATACTCACTACCACACTCGGTACTTTTTATAGCCAAAAAATAGCAAGACACAATGCCAATAGAAGCAATACATATTAAAATAGATGGCCGCTATTAATTTTATCTTTCAACATTGTACATACTCTTTCCAAGTTTTGAAATTCCTACAATAGCATATGTATCTTGACTCTTGAGTTTCTCTTTTGCATCAACATTTATATGTTCATTTAGAACAATCAAATAAATCGCCGTAAATTGCACTATTCTCAACCTTGATTCAATTTTTGGAGGAGAAAAGGCAAAAAGACAACTAACTTTCTTTGAGAATTCTAACCAATCAAAAACATTAGCCACATTAACGGACAAAAGATTCATCTAAACAATACTGTGCAAGCATGCAGTATCCAAAAACCAAAAATCCATTGACTCCATTCTATTGTTTGACAACAGGGGGGACTGGTAGACTAGATAATGCTCTTGTTGATAAGTAAAGGTATATATAAAAATAGTATAAATTCTATACATGTCAGGTAGGTATGTTGGAAAAAAATCAAGAAGTTCATATTGCATCAACACGTCCATTTTGGTTAATTAAATGGTTTTTAACATGGTAAATGATAATTACACAGATGTTGATACAATACAATTCCTTAATTTTCTCTTAAAATACTTTCATGGGGGAGTGCATTGGATGGTCTAAATTGCTTTATAGGCAGTCCTCAAAGAATTTATTCTCATATAGAAAACACGGCATCAAAAGGGGATGACATCCTAATGTAGTGGAGTATACAAAAAGCATGGACAACAGCCCAGCAACCCACACACCAAAAAAACAATCTCAATCAGCTAGGATTCTGACACAAAATCAACAAAAGACTCAATTGAACTCAGAAAGGATTGGTTCAGCCAAAATAAGGCTCACGTACAAGGATCTAATATATAATGGAGCGCTCCATCTTGTCAAAATATCTACAATTTCTTTCCCTCCAATAACCCAACCACAGGAAATGAGGCACCTTATCCCATTGATCCCAACTCGCCCTAAGCATTCTCACTCTCCTCCAAGCCTCCAACAAAGCCCAGACTGACCTTGGCATTACCCGAGGAATGCATAAAGCATAAACATAATCGTTAGTAGATCACTAACCTCTCAGTGTAAGAGCAAATGATCGTCGATTCTTACTCCTTCCTGCACATGTAATAAACCCTCCTCCACAAAGACACCCAAGTCAAAATGTCGACCAATGTAGTCTTAGAGAAAAATGTCACCTTCCAAGAGAAACTCATATCTTCCCAACTCCTATCATCCTAGATGACACTCTTCTAGAGTTATAACAATCAAAACATTCTCCACTTCAACCAACTGATGATTAATCTAAACAGAACTGCCCATTTGCAGTGTCCAAAAACCCAAACTTGAATTACTTCTAGTGTTACACATACCCTCTTTGCTACTGACATCAAATGATTCCATTATAAACCCAAAAATAAAATAAAATAAAATTTGATGCCACCACTATAATGGTTCCGTAATTATTCTGATGGCTTCCCAAAAACAGACAATTGATATACAGTAAATAAACGCTGACACATTAAAGGAGCTTCCTTTTGCCAGATACTTCAATGATCAACTAAACCAGGTATAGCTCATTTAACTTTTACATAACCAATCATTTTCGCCATCAAGATTAGCAATCAATTACAATTACTGTTGACAATTTGGATCCTAATAAAAGGCTGAAGAGCAAGTACACACATATGTAAATAAATGCCATCAAACAATATAGATACACAATGAATTTCAATCCCAAAACAAACACGTGGAGGAAAAGTACAAAATTCGAATCCACTCATTGTCACTATCTACATCATAGAAGTAACTTCAAAGAGGATGCAAAATTAACACCTTCTTTTATCAATTTAGTTTATCAAGCTATGATTGAGAAATATAATTGCTCACATTTAGAATGCGAGAAATTCCCTGAGTCTTGAGAAGCTCGGAACGCGAAGCGTTGTCGTAGCTTCCTAGATATAAAAACTCCGGTAAGATCTCAGACGGAAAGGCACTCACTTGAATCGAAGTTTTCTCGGATCCGTCGGGCAACCGGTGCCCACAAATTCCACAAACTTCTCCTTCTTCGTACTTGTGGTAGTGCCCACAAATTCCACAAGGGTTTTCTCGCTCTCTCTTCCTCATACTGAATTGCTCAGACCCAGATATTGATTACGCCTCTATGTATCAAAACAATGAAATCCCAGATCAAGATTGTCAATAAAGTTCAGATGTACACAAATTTGAACCGATTATGTGATGATTGAAGATGGGTATTCGTGCAAAGGACCAGGTATGACTGATAAAAATAGTTGGGTTAAAATCTTGATTTGGCAGTAAGCCTATAATTCGTACTCGCTCCCTACTAAAAATTTGATTCAAACTTTCCTCTAAAAATAAATAATTCAAATATTTTTGATAAATTATTTGATCCGTTTTAAATTATAATTTTTTATTAATATTTAAATTTTAAAAAAATTAAATTATTGAGACTCGATTCGAAATTTTACTTGACTTGATAGTTAAATCAGTCTCAATTAAATTTTATTTCATGTTCAATAAATTTTATAAATCAAATTTAAACAACTCAATATTCATTTATATTTCTATTTAATAGTGTGTTTTTGTGGGCATTTAGGATGTGTTTTTGTTTATTAGGAACGAAAAGATTTTTGTGTTATATATGTATTAGTATATGATAATTTTAATATCATTATAATCTAATCTATATATTATTATATAGATGATAAGAAAACAATAATGGGACAAAACATGTGAAAGGACGTGGAGAGAAAATAAAGGATGAGATAAGGCGGAAAATAAGGAAAATTATAAATAAAAGGAATTTTTTAATATATACTATTAGAACGCATGTTAAGCACACGGTTTAAAAAAATATTTGTTGAATTGTGTGCATATTCTTTTGAATTTGGTGCAAATACAGAAATCAAGGAAATATGCACACAGTTTAAGAAAATATTAATATATCTTTATAAGTATAATTATAAATTTTACAATATGAGAGAGTAAATAAAGAGATGACAGAGAAAACTATTAGAGAGATAAAAAAAATAGTTTTTAAGACGGTGAAACTAGTAGTATATTTGTAATTTGGGAGGGACATTAAACTCGTTTCTATTATTATAAATGTAGGTGTCAATGAACAAAATCCTGTTTCCTTTTCATATAGGTTGATTAGTAAGGAGCTTCAAGAATTTGATTAAATTTTACTATATAAAGTCACACTTATTTGAGAATACAATAGAACAGGCTGATCAACCCCGCGAATGATTAATAGTTTATTATTTTAATTATTAAGATAATCAATTAAATATATGATATATATTTAATTAAAATTTTGAAAACATAATTGTAGTTATTAAATTGTTAAATATTTATTCAAATAATAAATTATTAAATAGGTTCCTTCAATCAATTATAAAGGTAAATGTTTGAATGAAGTATAGATTTATATAGTTATTATAATTATGGAAAAAAATTTATTTTTTATTTTATGTAAGTTTGTAATAGAATTCTATATTAGTGTTTGAATTAACAAAATTTACGTGAAATCTAATTTAAATAGAATTATGAAATTCAGATTTTAATAAATTCTAATTTAGTTATGACATTAGTTAGTAATAATTTTACTATAATATTTCAACTAATTTTACAGTTATTATGTTTCAAAAAAATTCACATATACTATTAATACATTTAATCTTGTGATTTAGTATAATTTCAAGTTTTAATAAATTTAGGTAATATAAAGTATAATGTGATATATTGTCTTAATTAATTACATAAAATTGTGATAAGAAAATTTGTAATTAAATTGATAAAAAACCAAAAATAAAAATACTTTTAGATTTTTTTTATTAAAGATTGGTTGTTTTTTTTAATATAATTTATAAATTTTGATAGTATGTATTTAATCATTATAAATTTGTATAGTACTCATACTAATTGAATAGGAAAGAAAAAGATCTTCCTTTTTCTATTCTTATCAAAAATATGAATATTTTTAAATTTGAATAGTATTTAATTGATACAAATTTGGATAATATTTATGTTAATAGGAATAGGAAAGCTGAACCAAAAATTGGTGAAACCAAATTAAGTTTGCGCTTTTAATTATACAAGTGTAAAGTATGGGTGACATAAATAATAATTTATTATATTAATAATTAAAAATAATAATTGTGATTTCGAGAACATAGTTGTAGTTATTAAATAGTTACATATTTATTCAAATAACTAATGATTAAATTATATATTCCAGGTTCTTTCAATCAATTATTAAACTAAATATTTAAATGAATTATTGTAAATTTATTTAATTATGATTATTAGAAAATAATTATTTTAATTTTATTTAAGTTTGTAATGGAATTCTATATTAGCATTTATATTGACAAAATTTGCTTGAAATTATAATCCGAATAGAATTATGAAACTCAAGTTTTGATAAGTTTTAATTTAATTATGACAATTAGTTAGGAATAAATCCATTATAATTTTTCAAATAATGTTATAGTTATTATGTTTTAAATTTACATATAATATTAATACAATTAATCATGTGATATGATAAAATTTTAAGTTTTAATGAATTAAATTAGTTAGGATATTAATTTAATAATAAAATTTACGACTAATATTAATATAATTAAATCGCGTGATATGTTAAGAGATTTTTTTGACATCTTAATATTTTAATAAAATTATAGCAATAAAATTATCCTATAAATTTATTAAGATATATAAACTAAAGAAAACTATCAAAAAAATATATGTAATAATTATTGATGGATAACATGTAGTAATTATTCAAATTTGTAGAGTATTTATACTAATTTGAATATAAAAGAAAAATATCTTCTTTTTTCTATTCCTCTTAGAAATATGAATATTTTTAAATTTGAATAGTATTTAATTGATACAAATTTGTATAGTAGTTATGTTAATATGAATTAGGAAAGTTAAACCAAAAATTGTTGAAATCAAACCAAGTTTGTACTTTTAATTATATAGTTGACCAACCCTTAAACCCTTGTTGGGCCTGAATTTGGTGAGTATAAATTAGTTACCTTAATTTTTTTTATTATTGTATAATTCTATATAGTAAAATAAAAATATGTTTGTTTATATATTTTTTTTTCTTTTTGAAGGATAATAAGTGACTAGTCCATGTCAAATTGTTTATCATTTGTATTTTTTATTGTACATGTATAGAAATACACTTTTTATTTAATATCAGATCAATCATAAGTTTTAAAGTTTTTTTATATATTTAAAATTAATGCAATTAATTTACTATTTATAAACAATAAATTTTATATATGTAACCACATATTATTTAAGTATGTGTGGTTTAATATTCATCATATCTTCATTTGATTTGACTAATAAATAGCTAGCGCGCGCACACACACACACACATATATATAGATATATAGATATATAGATATATACACTAATCGTAACTTCTTGTAATAATTTTTGACGAAGAAAATTTATTGTGATCGTAATTATTTTCGTCTATAAATATTTATTTCAGTCTTAATAGACTTATAAGACCAAACCAAACCAACAATTGTCATCATCTTGTCTTTTTAGATATTGTTATTATTATACACCATTTACTACTTATAAATAATAAATTTTAAAAATGTAATCGCCTACTATTTAAGTGTGTGATTTAATACTCATTATGATTCATGACTTCACCTTGATTTAAATAATAAATAGGTAGCCGTAACTCTATGTAATAATTTCTGTCGATGTCTCTTTATATATTAGTATACATTACTAAGATATTGGAGTTGAAACTTAAATTAATTCTTTCTATATATTTGTCCAAATATTTTCACTTTCTTCCCTAGTACTTCCAATAGACTGGTAAATAAAAATTCTACTTCCATCTTACCAATAATGTACATGTAAACAGAGTATAGATTGAATTAATATATTTTGTTCGCTGCTACTATATTAAAATCTAATAGTAATATAGAAAAATAAGACGAGAAACGTAACTTAAAATAAACAAATTACATTTTCATGTGCATACAATATCAATATGTAACCATATATATAAATATGTAAACATATATAGAGTAATAGATGAAATGTTACCTCCAATACTTACCATAATATACTATATCATACTTCTATTATGTCTCCCTTGCTAATTAATAATTCCTTTCCTTTATAAAATTATGAATTTAATTTGTGCTGAAAAATAGACTTTATGGTTGAATATATATTTTAGCAAGAGACAATAGCCCAAAGATGTTATTCTATTCTTTTTGATCTTCTGTTTCATCTTATCTACAATATAACCATGCGGAAATAAAAATAAAGCCGATTAAAACTAACCCAATTTCGTGTATACAAATTTACCCATATTGATCAGTGTTAAATCACATGCATTCCTTCCTTGCTAATCACGAACAAATTTTGACTCAATGATTGGGCTATGCTACAATCGTGTTAACGGTGAGCATGACCACAATTTTCACCATCTTAATTGGCTTCGTTGGCAATATCATTAACATGGTATCATGTTCTATATTCTATGTCTCAATCCCCAAGTGAGAGAACTCCAATATGATGTATATTTTCCATTATTTTCATTCTCATACACATTCTTTGCAGTGTCCATGTATATAAATACTCGATCATCTCAAATGAGAATCGAACTTGAGACTTAAAAGTTACAGTATCTCAGTCTTAGCCACTAGACTAATAGTTCATCGACTACTATGATGAGATTGAGAACCCTTTTTACAAAAAAGATTTAAGTTTTTCAAGTCATTAAAATCTTAATGTTTTATATTATCGTGAATTTGAAATTTACAACTGTTACTCTATAAAAAAGGTTAGAAAGTCTAAATTGATTGGTAAGATAAAAATATATAAAGTATAAGAACTCTGACGAGAAAGAAATACTAGGAATTTTTTATGGGTTTTTCTGAACTAAGAATTTGAAATATTCATTGTTTTGAAACTTTTTGAGTCCAGGTATTTATGTTTAGTAATCAAATTTCTTTTATTCTTTTTATGAATTTTATTTGGATTCTACTATGCCTATTGAAGATTTCAATATTGTTAATTTGTAGTGGATGATGGATAATGGATTTAAATATTAATTTTCTTTTCCTTTAAATAATTATATACTTATATGTACTATATCTTATAAAATTTAAATTTAATACATTGACAATGTATGCGCAAACAATATTAAGACCGGAACATGTTATTAAAATAAAGATAACAAAAATCATGACAGTGTAACTGAATTTTTGTATATGCTGCTTTATTATTATTCTTCATTGATTGCTTTGATTTTTTTAAAAAAATAAAAAATATTGTGTGTTTGCCTATAGATACATGTTACCACTTACCAGTGCATCAATATCTTACAAATCCAAAAACATGCCATTTCAGGGCCAGAAAAATTATTAATAAATAGTAAGAATTCACTAAAAAGAAACTATGACAATTGCCTAAAGGAAAAAAGGAAGGCAATGGGACCCTAGAATTTAGCTTAAGAGTACATCGATTTAAAGCCTTCTGTTAGAGGAATCACTTTTGCTGAAACCTTGGATTGTAACTTCAATACAGCTTGCCGGATGTCCTGTGGGAAACAGAGTGAAGCTCTCAGTACATGTTACTTAAATAAGAAGCAGCAAGGGCCGCCATCTCATACAAGACTATTCCTAAAAGCTCCATGAGTATTGGGATTGCAAATCGCAACCACGTATGTCCCTGAAGGGCGCTGCTTAAAACTTTTTGTATTCAGTCTGCACCAATTTATTGGGAGGAGGGAACGAGGAAGACCCACAGGACGGATTGGTGGCTGAAATGCCACCTCCAACACCATTACATGTTGGTTTTGAATCCCCTTCCCGGCTGCCCCCAAGTGCTTTCGTGTACCAAAAAGAGATTAAAATGACTATCAATAGGGTACACAAAAGATCATGGAGATAACTAAATATTCCTTGATCCTCTAAAATGATGTTCTTTCATGCAGTCAAAACAATTTTTAAATGGTCATGCAGGGATACATATTAGATAGGTAGGAGCCAACTAAAACTAGGTTTGTATGGAAAACATCTCAACTGATGCCTATTATGTATAATTCAGTGACTTCTGTTGGCAGGGGAGGTCGAGTTGACACGACGACAGTAGGAGTCACCCATCAATTCACAACATTGCTCGGAATATAACATCATAAGCCAACAGGGCAACACTGGAATATTCCCACTTTTGTCAAACATTATAATATGACCTTAGTTCATCTAGAGGATTAGTTAAATACTACCAATTATTCACTTGATTCACTTAGCTACTTACCTCAATATGATACCGGGAAGAGAAATGAGTCAACAAAATTGCCTTGTTTCGAATCCATTTAGCATGTTCCATGATCTGCATATAAATAATCTGATACTTTAGAAACAACACAATTTTATTACACCCATAGCCTGAAGATCAATAAAGGATGGAAATTCTAATAATCATGCAGTTCCAAATATTAGCCATTCTCCTTGTGGAATTCTCTATGCACATCTCTGCCTCCAGACCCAAGTTTTTCAACATCAGACATACCTCAAGTAAATGAGTATGACCATGCTCTCGTGCATGCTCAATGCTGAAATCTTCATTTAAGAAAGTTGCCTGTCAAAAGAAGAGTTCATTTATTAGAATCCCTGCTTTCTAAAATGGCTCACATGAAGCCGATCTTATTTTTTGGGTGTAATCCGAGGGTTATACATTCACATACTCGTAACAACCATTTCAATTTACAGTATAATTATAATAAGGGGAGAATTTACTATTGAAAATTGTTTAGTTCATCTCTTTCTTTTATCTTTAACTTCCCAGATTTCCTGAGAAGTACACCCACTAAGGGTAGAAGGTCATAAAAGAGGATCATGTCCTAATACACTAATGGACAAGTAGAAGTCATTCATTCTGCAGCTTTGAAGTGGCAATTTTGTTCTCATTGGTAAAGGTTTCAAATGGTCGTATTTTTCAGAATAATATCCCTTTGAGAAGATTTCATCAAGAAATTTGGCAGCATTCAGAGAAAGTTATTGGTTAAATATATTTAGCAATATATCTTCAGGATGGACCGCATAAACTTCCACTTGTAAGATTCAAGACGACATGGGCGAATCAAAACCACGTGTAAATATGCATATTGTACATGGAATTTCATGGATAGTAGTAGTATGTCTAATATGACCTGTACCCAGGAGGCATGTTTGATATTTTTTATTTTATTTTATTTTATTTTATTTTTTTTGGGGGGGGGGGTGGCGGGGAGGAGGAAAAGAACAAAGTACTACAATCATCAGAGTTTATATTTAATACTTTCTTAATATTTATTAGTCGTATGGTGTAGAAGAAGAAAAGTTGATCACTTTCATGTCCTTGCAAACTAAATCTAATGACTAGATGATCAAGATACCTCTTTGAAAACACAAACTTAACTTCATGAAGCATACATGAAGATGACCACTATAAGCATCTTCAAACAGTTATCAGGTACAAGATCATATACCTCAGTTATAAGATTGTTTGCCAAATACGAGATCTAATACCTCAGTTATAAGAATTTTTGCCCTCAAGGCATCAGCACTGCGTGGATCAAGGAAAAACTCTGACGTTGTATCTCCTGTGAAGGCTACCTCTGGAGACAATATGGTATCTGTGATCTAATAGATTGCATTTGAAAGTCAGCCAGAATGGAATGAAAAGGGATATAACCAAAATTTGTTTGTAAGAATTTCAAACCTCAACACCAGACTTCTTCAATTTCTCGATTTGTTTTCCTTTCAAATGAATGTATTGCTTTTTTAGCTTCTTCCTAACTGAGTATATGACATAACCCTGACATATTAAATCAGCAACCTTTTGAGCAATGAGCATCTATATGTTGAAAGGATTGATAAATTCAAAAACATGAATCATCAGGGAAATCACATACATCCATGTTGACACTCCAACTAGTTATTTAATACACCTAGTAAGGTAGAATATTCAAGGACTCAGTGATAAGATGATAGGCATATTTCACATTAAAGATTTTCTGTAACACCTACCAGTGAAATTTTCCAATGTAATATATGTCTAACATCAACTCACCAGGTATTTTACGTAACGCGATTTTTACAGCATGGATATTAAAGGACTAGCCTTTTCAGGTTATTGAAGACATTAAACTAATAACACATGAACTACTGAGAAGCAGGATTGTCCATATCAGAAGTCTGTCATATTCCGACACTCCTCAGGAATGTGCATGTCACTTTCTACTGTTAATCTCTACAGACACTAAACGGACAATTGGGTATTTTTCTAACAAACTCTCAACTTTTAGACACGGCATTTTAAGGCATGGAAAAGATAATAAATTGGTAGAGAAATAAAATTACAGAATAAGTATTTAAATTCATATTAAGTTTGACAAGAAGTGAAAAATAGAATCCTATAAGAGAAAGTGCTATCAGAAGAAGTGTAATCATAATTGTGTTTACTTAATATATATATATATATATATATATATATATATATATATATTGTAGATTAGCTCTGTGTCAGCAACTTAAGCATTGAACCGCAGAACAACTAGTAGTCTAACTTGATTCCAAACATATGTGAGCTGTAAATATATTGTAGGGCCTGTTTTCAGAACAACTTAGGCTTTCAATGGAGTTGGTTGTGTAACAATAATTATGTGTTAGCTCCTTTGCATGATTACGTATGCGGGACAAGATTGATAATCAGACATTCATGAGTAATGATTTCTATTTTGGATTCATGAATGTACTCCACAAAAGGTGACTCATCCTTGGAAGTGTTGACTTTCATTTCTATAGGGTAATTTTTTCACTGCAAGTAAATACATTTGTGTGTGTGTGTGACACACACATGTATATGCATATCTTGTCGTATCCTTAGTACCCCCCGTGCTTGGGCCCTTATTTTTTTTGTAAGCTTGTCATGTTGGGATGCTTTTTCTTTTGTCTCCATGTCCATGCTTCTTAGGAAATTAATGAGTCTATCTTAAATTTGAGTTATTTGCATACATATAGGTGCTCCTTATGGAGTTCTAAGCACTTGTGGTTCCATGGTGTAGTGGTTAGCACTCTGGACTTTGAATCCAGCGACCTGGGTTCAACTCCCGGTGGGACCTATTAATTGTTTTTATCTTTTATAATATACAAAATAAGCACTTTAATACAAAAGTTTCATCTGTTTGATGGAAACGTACCTGACTGGGGATTACATGGTGAGTTTTAAATGGTCGTACAACGAGGTCATTCCGCATTTCATATGTTTCCCCTGAATCAAACATTTTTAATTATGTTCTGCAACAAGATACACATACATACTTTGTAACTATGCATATAGATATAAACTCATCAACTTAAGAGATCTTAAGTAGACATCCAAAGAAAGAAAAGAAGGATATTAAGAACTCCAAAGGGCATACCTATATCCAGTGCAACCAAATCAAGGTTCAGTTCCACCTGACCCATGACCCTATGAATATCAATCAACTTCTCCACATCCTCTTTAATGCAAGGAGGCACAAACACTGTTGGAGGTTTTAAGTTGTACAAACCACGAGTTGCTACATACATTGGCAGTCCACCCTGAATCAATAAATAATATAAATCTCACCACATTTATAGCAAACATCTCCCAAAAGTCAAACCAATAAACTAAACCAACACAATGGAGAATGCCATAACTACAACTGAATTTATTTCTAACCAAATTACTTATAAAGTCAGAGAAGCTCCTATTCCAAGCTATAAGCATGGACACCTTTTATTATTGAGCTAAACCAACTCAAATTGGAATGTCACAATTCAATGAGCCAAAAACTATCTATGGTTTGAATACATGTAGGTAACTGAAACCTTCTCAGCCTCATAACTACTGAAGTTTTCAAGCTCACTCTTTTGCAGAAAAAAGAAGCAACTGATCTCTCCAAAGAAGTTCATAAATTCTGTTCTTATTCTGAATTAGTGACATGGCTGATTCCTTACATTTATGCATATAAAAGACACAGAGTACGCAACACAACCCTAATAAAAAACCAAGAAGACAACCACATTAAGAAAATAAAAGCAAATTAAAACTATCAGAAACTTGATTAAGCTACTTAGTACATGCACAATAGTTCTCTTCATGAAGGGTGCCTAAACCTAATTCAATCAAACTAATAAATTTATAAAAGACAACAAACCACAAACCAACCAATTACATACAATCATGCTTAAAAGCCAAACAATACCTCTGAAGCCAAAAATACATTCTTTTGTCTACCAAATTAAATTTCAAGCACAACCTTCATTAAATCAATCATGGGTATTAACTGAATTAAGCCTAAGAGTTCATTAAACACAGCATATACACAAAACTAATTTAAAATTTGGGGGAAAAAGAGAGAAGAAAAGAAGCCTCACAATGTGATCAAGATGAGCATGACTGATAAACAAGAAATTCTGTTGAACAGCCTTTGCGGGGCACCTTCCAATATCAAAAGCCGATTTCAATTCCGGCACAATCACACAAGTTTCATGCCCACCAACCGAAATTCCCTCGATTGAATAACCCGCCAAGTCTGCCCCTTTACGGTTAACCTCAGCCCTAGCTTTTCTGTAATCTTCTTCTTCGATTGCATTACCAATTGCCGATAAGAAACCTGACCCTTTTACCGCTTGTAAATCTACAAGACCAGCATTGTTGTAGTTTCTGGTGACTGACAGATTATTATAAGGGTTTGGTTTTGGAATTAGGAAATTAGGTTGCCAATTGGGTTGGTGAAATGGGGAGAGAGAAGGGATTGTAATTGTCAGAGAGATTTGCATATTTGTGGGAAAGAAAAAGAATACATAAAATCTTGGAGGGGGAGAGAGAGTAAGGTTTTAGTGGGGTTTTTGCCTTTCTGGTTTTAGACAAAAGAAGATTAGAACTCAAAAGAGTACATAAAAAAATCCACTCTATAAGGTAGTTAGATAGTCCTTTTTTTAGCAACTCGGAATTGGCGGACTCATCTGAGCTGGTATTTGAACCAGTGAGTTGCTTCATTATTAGTACTTTAATTTTCAATTTTTCCTATTTATTTAAAAATTGTTTCCTCCATTTTAAAATGTGTCAAAAATTACAAAAAATAACATAAATACTCATTATTTTTTTGAAAATTATATGTTGATGTAAGAATTAATCCGTAATAATTAATTATGTCCTTTAACATGTGACGCCCCCAAAATAGGTCCACACAACCCATTTTGAGTCGCCAATAACATTCCACAAAATACAAATACAAATACGAATTTTCCCATTTACAACTAATAAGTATCGTGCAAAATACAACAACACAATACAAATACATCTTAAATTCTCAATACACTTATTGACACACTAATAGTAAGGTATTGAGACACTTCTATTGCCTCGGACCATCACTCCATTCCCCGGCTAGTCCCCGCTACACTCTATTTTTCTGAAGAGAACAAAGGAAAATGGTGAGCACAAATAGCCCTAGTAGGAAAATATCATGACTAAGATAATGAAGAATAAAAATTATCTTTAGTCTTCAACAATAATAAAATCAGAGATTTAAAGATATTATAATTGTTCAACACAATAACTGCAGCGGAACGAACAATCCATTAGAAGAGTCAAGTAGATTATAATATCTACCATCGTCTATAAGTTAAAGGATCACCACCAATATTTTATCCCTGTAACACCAATCAACAATTCCTGTTTATGAATATCCAAATCAACAGTTTATATTCAACAACCTCTTTTTGCACTATGTGCCAAAGATATTTATTTGTAACACCAATCAACAATTTCAACAGCCTCTCTTTGCACTACGTGCCAAAGATATTTATTTGTAACACCAATCAACAGTTTCAACAGCCTCTCTTTGCACTACGTGCCAAAGATATTTATTTGTAACACTAATCAACAGTTTCAACAGCCTCTCTTTGCAATACATGCCAAAGATATTTATTTGTACCATCACTGGTCATGATCATGCCAAACGCCAGTTCATCTTTGCACTACGGGCCAAAGAGAACTTTCACCATACGCCTTTGTTTGTAACACCAAAAGTCATGATAATACCAATACACAGTTTGGTCAAAATCATGTCACGCCGGTTCATCTTTGCACTACGGGCCAAAGAGAACTATCACCACAATTTAAGTATGAGGATGAGGATGATGACAATGATACAGTGAGATCAAGGATAAGAAAAGCTTTATAATTTAATCATTATCAAAGATTGACCAAATTGCCAACACGATGACCAAATTGTGGAGTCAAATTCAAGAATGATATTCAAGAAATTATTTCATGATTCAACTATAACGTATAAAATGAAATAGAAAGATTCAAGTGAAAAGATATTAGATGAAGCACAAACTATTAAGGATATTCAACTAATTTCAAGGATTTTCTCCATTTAAAAATAAGGTTTTGGAAACAAACAGAGAATTCTTATCATAAATGGAGAAATGTGAAAGAAAAGATATTCCTTAAAGAGTACAAAAGAAATGATACGTTATACGAGTATAACAGAATATATGAAACTGCAAATGGGTTTTCACCCGTCATGCGGTAATCCGCGTAGACAGATTATTTCCACAAAAGATTAATAAGTAATGAATACGAAGGGTTATTCACCCGTCATGCGGTAATCCGCGTAGACAGATTATTTCCACAAAAGATTAATAAGTAACGAATACGAAGGGTTATTCACTCGTCATGCGGTAATCCGCGTAGACAGGTTATCCCCACAAATTAATACGGAATGAATAACAACCTTTCTGAGTATAATATCACTTACGAACAAGGAAGCAAATGATATTACATAAGAGTATGAAAGAAATGATATCCCCTACCTTCGTTAATAAGTGATTGGATGTTGCTTTCTATGAAGTTTATTAACTTGGATAATACTAATATTCTCACAAATACTCACAATAGCCTAGCACACTTAGAGAACTCAAGAAATTTAGAGAGAGAGATAGTATATGCAAGTAAGGTATGAAGATTTCTTAAGATAACCCCTCCTATTTATAGGAAAACCAAGTTTCATTAATTGCACAATAAGGGCTCGACTTATTACACTTTAGTACCTTCATCTTTGCCTCTACTTTTTAATATAATCCCTCAAGTATTATTAATCTTGCATAACATCCCCTAATAGTTTCCACATGTGAACCAATAGTTCCCACATGTGAGCCAATAGTTCCCAACATGTGAATTTTAAAATTTCAATTAGGTACCCCTAAGTTAGACTCCATTTTTAATCCATCAATAATGCTAAAATATCATAACAATTAATATGAGTTACAGTACTATGATAAATAATAAAAAGTACCATGCGGATGCTATTGTAATTATTGAATCAAAATACTGTGTAATTGCTACTTTATCAATTATTGAATCAATAATTTAAAATACTGTGCAATACCGTGTGCCTGTGAAATACCGCGTACTACTGTGGAATAACGCGTTGATCTTTTTATTACCGGGTATTTCAATAGTTGCCGGTGATAATACTGTTGACAAAATACTGTCGCTTTCAGTATCCGACAATGGGGCCCACTATCGTTGACAATATTTCCATTATGGGGCCCACTAATATATTGATATTTCGGCGCCGTCGTACTTTACCGAATATAATATTCTCCGACATAACGAATATTATCCGACAGAAGGAATATTCCCCGACATACAGGTTTGACTTTTTGTATAAATGAATAGTATATTCGTATGAATAGTACTTTCGTATTTATACCGTATAATTTTTGTATCCAACTCATATAAACGTTATGACGTAATTCGAAGGTCGAAGAAAGTGTAAAAGCGTTTTTAGCGTGAATAGTCCTCCATGAATAGTCCCCCGTGAATAGTGATCGCGTGAATAGTGATCGTGTGAATAGTGATCGTGTGAATAGTGATTTAGCGTTATTACTAGATTTCTCAATTTTTCATATTTCACTAGGAACTTTATCATTATCGATTTAACACCTTTCTGTTTAAAAACAATAAGAAGAAGAAAAAATTTCTCTTTATTAAAATTTTCGGGGTCTTACAATCTCCCCTCCTTATGAAATTTCGTCCCCGAAATTTACGTAGGTACCTGGCATGTCGAAGAGGTGAGGATACCTTGCTCTCACTTCAGATTTTAACTCCCAGGTTATTTCCTCTATATCATGGTTTCTCCATAAAACTTTGACCCGAGGTATAACCTTTGATCGTAGAATTTGTTCCTTCTTATCCAAGACCTTGACAGGTATCTCTTCGTACGTTAAATCTTCTACTATCTCGTCTGGTTCTAATTCAATAACGTGGTTTGGATCTTTCATATATTTACGTAGTATGGATATGTGAGAAGCATTATAAATACGAGACATGCTTGGTGGTAAGGCGAGTCTGTAGGCCATAATTCCTACTCAGTCGAGGATTTCAAATGGACCGATAAATCGAGGGTTGAGCTTTCATCTCTTTTCGAATCTTGTATCTCCTTTCCACGGAGTAACACGTAAGAATACATGGTCTCCGATTTTGAATTCATCATCCCTTTGATGAAGATCAACATAACTCTATTGACGATCTTGTGCTGCTTATATACGTTATCATCTTCACGTGGGTTCGTGGAGTCTTTAACTCTATATTCATCCTTTGTAAGTCATCCAAAATGGGCATTTACGTTGTCAGCATCGTGTTCGTACTTGCATACGTTCTTCTACACAATGCGTCAGCTATTACGTTCGCCTTTCTAGGATGGTATTGAATGGTATGGTCGTAATCCTTCAACAGCTCGAGCCAACGTCGTTGTCGCATATTGAGTTCCATCTAGGTGAAGAAATATTTGAGGCTCTTATGATTTGCATAGATTTCTATTTATTCTCATCTTTCTTCTTTACGAATAAAATAGGAGCACCCCAATGCGATGTATTCGAACGTATGAAGTCGATATCTAACCACTCATGTAGTTGGTTTTTTTTTTTTTTTTTTAACTCCAGAAAATTCAATAGGAGCCATACATATGGGGTCTTAGAAATGGATTTTATATTGGGTTCAAGGTCGATACAAAATTTGATTTGACGGTCTAGGGGTAGGCCAGGAAGTTCTTCGGGAAATATGACAAGAACTTATTAACAACAGAAATATCATTCAAATCTGACGTATTTTTGTTTAAATCAGTTACATGAGCTAAGAAAGCTTGACATCCGTTTTTCAATAAACGAATGGCTTTATGGATAGAAATGACAATTATTGATTTCAACGGTTTGGTTGCTTGAATTCGCATAATAGGTTGATTAGGAGTATGAAAACTAATGACCTTACGAAAGCAATCACTTTTAGCATGATGAGTAGTTAACCAATCAATTCCTAAAATCACATCAAATTCTTGTATTTCCAAAGAGATAAGATCAATGGATAAGGTGAGGGTACCGACTTGAATCAAACAAGATTTATAAATAATGGATGTAATGAAGGTTCCTCCTAACAGAGTTTCAACAGATAAGTCAAAATCCAATTTCTCAGGGGTCAAGTTTAAACGTTGAGCACAAGCAGATGAACTAAAAGAGTGGGTAGAACTAGTATCTAATAAGGTATAGATTCGCAAGAGTTTACGATTAGCTCACCGGTTATGACGTCATTTGATTGTAGTATTTCTTTCTCCTACTCCACTACTTGAGCCCTATCCACGACATCCGAATATAGACAAATTTTATGAAATCGAGATACTTACGAATTTCTGGTTTCAAGCCTCGCAAAAACATTCGTGTCATTCGTTCCTCAGTGTCCACCAAATGGGACGTAAATCGAGACAGCTCAGCAACTTGGCTTCGTACTGCGATACCGTCATGTTGTTCTGTTCCAGTTTGATGAATTCCAACTCCTTTATATGGCGAAAACTTTTCGAAAAATACTTCTTGTTAAATAATTCCTGGAACTCGACCAAAAATATCTCGAGTGCCGAGTGACGGGTACGTTTCACGGATTCCCACTAATGATCTGCTTCTCCTCGTAGCATAAACGTAGCGAAAAGAAACTTTTGTTCGTTAGCGCAACGTAATACATCAAATATCTTGGTTAATTATTTGAGTCACGCCTCTGCCTTGAGTGGATCTGGCTTGCCGAAAAATTTAGGTGGTCCCAACTCTTTGAACTGCTTGGCAGTGACCATTCGTGCATTGTCAGCGTTTCTGCCAGTATTATAAACAAGAGCCCTTCTCGCCTGGTTCTGCATGTATTGCATGAAATTCCTAAACATTTCATCATTCATTCTGTTGTTAGCATCATGATTAACATCATGATGCTCTGAGTTTGCACCTGCATTATTTGTAGCTTCTTGATTTTCAGCCACAATGGTCTCATAGTGAATCTCTTGGTTTTCAGATGACATTCTGAAATGTGATCACAAAACAAAGATTAGCTAAAGAAATAAACGTGCAACATCTTGTCCCTATAACCAAACCAAATACTTAAATAACAAAAATAGCTTAGGTAGGACACACTAGCGAAGGATTTTACTCGTCTCTCCCCTCCTAGTTCTAATCCCAGATCTCTACCAGAGATCATATCCCTAAGCTCTGATACCAACTGTGACGCCCCCAAAATAGGTCCACACAACCCATTTTGAGTCGCCAATAACATTCCACAAAATACAAATACGAATTTTCCCATTTACAACTAATAAGTATCGTGCAAAATACAACAACACAATACAAATACATCTTAAATTCTCAATACACTTATTGACACACTAATAGTAAGGTATTGAGACACTTCTATTGCCTCGGACCATCACTCCATTCCCCGGCTAGTCCCCGCTACACTCTATTTTTCTGAAGAGAACAAAGGAAAAGGGTGAGCACAAATAGCCCAGTAGGAAATATCATGACTAAGATAATGAAGAATAAAAATTATCTTTAGTCTTCAACAATAATAAATCAGAGATTTAAAGATATTATAATTGTTCAACACAATAACTGCAGCGGAACGAACAATCCATTAGAAGAGTCAAGTAGATTATAATATCTACCATCGTCTATAAGTTAAAGGATCACCACCAATATTTTATCCCTGTAACACCAATCAACAATTCCTGTTTATGAATATCCAAATCAACAGTTTATATTCAACAACCTCTTTTTGCACTATGTGCCAAAGATATTTATTTGTAACACCAATCAACAATTTCAACAGCCTCTCTTTGCACTACGTGCCAAAGATATTTATTTGTAACACCAATCAACAGTTTCAACAGCCTCTCTTTGCACTACGTGCCAAAGATATTTATTTGTAACACCAATCAACAGTTTCAACAGCCTCTCTTTGCAATACATGCCAAAGATATTTATTTGTACCATCACTGGTCATGATCATGCCAAACGCCAGTTCATCTTTGCACTACGGGCCAAAGAGAACTTTCACCATACGCCTTTGTTTGTAACACCAAAAGTCATGATAATACCAATACACAGTTTGGTCAAAATCATGTCACGCCAGAGTTCATCTTTGCACTACGGGCCAAAGAGAACTATCACCACAATTTAAGTATGAGGATGAGGATGATGACAATGATACAGTGAGATCAAGGATAAGAAAAGCTTTATAATTTAATCATTATCAAAGATTGACCAAATTGCCAACACGATGACCAAATTGTGGAGTCAAATTCAAGAATGATATTCAAGAAATTATTTCATGATTCAACTATAACGTTATAAAAATGAAATAGAAAGATTCAAGTGAAAAGATATTAGATGAAGCACAAACTATTAAGGATATTCAACTAATTTCAAGGATTTTCTCCATTTAAAAATAAGGTTTTGGAAACAAACAGAGAATTCTTATCATAAATGGAGAAATGTGAAAGAAAAGATATTCCTTAAAGAGTACAAAAGAAATGATGATACGTTATACGAGTATAACAGAATATATGAAACTGCAAATGGGTTTTCACCCGTCATGCGGTAATCCGCGTAGACAGATTATTTCCACAAAAGATTTAATAAGTAATGAATACGAAGGGTTATTCACCCGTCATGCGGTAATCCGCGTAGACAGATTATTTCCACAAAAGATTAATAAGTAACGAATACGAAGGGTTATTCACTCGTCATGCGGTAATCCGCGTAGACAGGTTATCCCCACAAATTAATACGGAATGAATAACAACCTTTCTGAGTATAATATCACTTACGAACAAGGAAGCAAATAATATTACATAAGAGTATGAAAGAAATGATATCCCCTACCTTCGTTAATAAGTGATTGGATGTTGCTTTCTATGAAGTTTATTAACTTGGATAATACTAGTATTCTCACAAATACTCACAATAGCCTAGCACACTTAGAGAACTCAAGAAATTTAGAGAGAGAGATAGTATATGCAAGTAAGGTGTGAAGATTTCTTAAGATAACCCCTCCTATTTATAGGAAAACCAAGTTTCATTAATTGCACAATAAGGGCTCGACTTATTACACTTTAGTACCTTCATCTTTGCCTCTACTTTTTAATATAATCCCTCAAGTATTATCAATCTTGCATAACATCCCCTAATAGTTTCCACATGTGAACCAATAGTTCCCACATGTGAGCCAATAGTTCCCAACATGTGAATTTTAAATTTTCAATTAGGTACCCCTAAGTTAGACTCCACTTTTAATCCATCAATAATGCTAAAATATCATAACAATTAATATGAGTTACAGTACTATGATAAATAATAAAAAGTACCATGCGGATGCTATTGTAATTATTGAATCAAAATACTGTGTAATTGCTACTTTATCAATTATTGAATCAATAATTTAAAATACTGTGCAATACCGTGTGCCTGTGAAATACCGCGTACTACTGTGGAATAACGCGTTGATCTTTTTATTACCGGGTATTTCAATAGTTGCCGGTGATAATACTGTTGACAAAATACTGTCGCTTTCAGTATCCGACAATGGGGCCCACTATCGTTGACAATATTTCCATTATGGGGCCCACTAATATATTGATATTTCGGCGCCGTCGTACTTTACCGAATATAATATTCTCCGACATAACGAATATTATCCGACAGAAGGAATATTCCCCGACATACAGGTTTGACTTTTTGTATAAATGAATAGTATATTCGTATGAATAGTACTTTCGTATTTATACCGTATAATTTTTGTATCCAACTCATATAAACGTTATGACGTAATTCGAAGGTCGAAGAAAGTGTAAAAGCGTTTTTAGCGCGAATAGTCCTCCATGAATAGTCCCCCGTGAATAGTGATCGCGTGAATAGTGATCGTGTGAATAGTGATCGTGTGAATAGTGATTTAGCGTTATTACTAGATTTCTCAATTTTTCATATTTCACTAGGAACTTTATCATTATCGATTTAACACCTTTCTGTTTAAAAACAATAAGAAGAAGAAAAAATTTCTCTTTATTAAAATTTTCGGGGTCTTACATAACAGATATAGGAGAAGAACACTTAAAACATATACAAAATAATAATATTGTATATCTTGTTTGATATCCATAATGAACGCAGCCGAATTGATTTCTCTATGAAAAATCCTCAATAACCTTTTAGTATTCTGAAATCCTTACACTCGTTTTGTGAGGTTTTCATAATAGGATTATTAAAGATTTTTAACTTAAGAAATGATAAAAAAGTAATTTTTCTTAGTTTTGTTTGTGAGTTTAGTAAAAAAAATGTAACAATTTTCTTATTCTATGTTTGTGAGTTGTTAAGAAAAACAAAGGAATTTTAATTTGTGATATATTATATTACTATTGTACCTTTACATATTGAATATAACATGCTTAATGTTTATGTGTTGCAAGTAAGGGTAGTTATATAATTAAAATAAATTCATTAATACTCTGTTTCTGAGTTTTGGACGGAAAAGAAAAGAATAAAAAATTTAAATTAGAACAGAAAAGAAAAGAATATAAAACTTAAAGTTTTTTTGTGTTGTTTCTGAGTTTTTAATAGAAAAAATAGAAAATTAAAAAAATTTCTTTTCT
The DNA here is from genome assembly GCA_034770075.1 of Aralia elata. Taxonomy (NCBI): domain Eukaryota; kingdom Viridiplantae; phylum Streptophyta; class Magnoliopsida; order Apiales; family Araliaceae; genus Aralia; species Aralia elata. Next base: position 91,707,682 of record CM068385.1, read on the forward strand.
TACATTTTTGAGTTCCAATAAAAAAAAAGAAAAATATCACTTTTACAAATTTACCCTTCTATTAATTATAACCATTGAACCATGAATAAAAATATGCAAGATAAATTTAATCAAAGAAAAAATTCCATAATCAAATACAAATATCTAAATAAATGTTAAACAAAAACTACTTCTACAAAGTCATTCTCATACCATACCCAAAAGTCATCAAACATAATTTGTATTATTAATACTAACAGAGATTATTCATCAAATTCTTCAAGAAATTCAATCTCCTCTTTAATGGTAACCCAAACACTGTTTGTGTCTTGTTTTGATTTTCTAGTAACCATAAATAGGCCTCATCGATTTTTTCCTCATTGAAATTCATTTCAGTTAGTCATTTAAAGATATCATTTGCAGAATAGCATGAGAGAATGAAAGTCCCAACCCTGTAGCATAGTTACAAATTCAGAAATAAGATCATCTGTAATGCCCTATTTCGATAGCACAATTGAAAATCACCAAATCAGTAATAAAATAGGGAGGGAAAAACATATACTTTATCAAAGATTATCTAACCTAAGATTAGAAATACTACTAGTTCCCTGATTTTATATTTAGAATAAAAAGAACAAGGACTGTTGAATACTACAAAACTCTTATCGCAATGCCCACATTGCAGATGAAATGATGCAAGCATGATCAAACAGAGAGCATGTCACATACCCATACAGAAAAGCTCTGAGTTTGCTCTTTAGCCAGTCATATATGAAGTACATTGTAGCAATCAGGGAAATGACGACTTGAAGTGTTAGGCCTTCTTTCGTTGGAAAAAGCACAGTTGATGGATACTTAGGAAGAGATATTTTAGGGAGGAAGTGAAATATAACTTTGAAAAATATAAGAACACTTTGATTTCACTTTCTTGAAATGATCCAAGTACATGACTATTTATAGTACTCATAGGATACTTCTAGAGCTACCATAATAATTACTACATGACCACATTCATGAACATGAACCTAACCATTACATGTTCTAAGACATTTTAAATACATTCATGTACATACATGTATCATGTACTTAGATATCACCAATTCATGTATTAACACTAATTAATTAAGATAATTCTTGAACAATCTAGAAATATTTATAAATTTAGTTTAGTTGCTAACAAGGCCTCCCGTAAATCAAATTTATTCTTTACTCCGAGCTTAGTGATTTGCCTCTTGAAAATTTCTCCAGAAACATGCTTTGTAAAAATGTCAGCTAACTACTCCTCAGATTTACAATACTTGATATTAATAATTTCAACATTTACAAGTTCCCTTAAGAAATGATATCGAATGCGAATATGCTTTGTCTTTCCATGAAGAACTGGATTTTTGGTAACTGAAATTGTTGAAGTGTTATCACAAAACAAAGTTGGATCAGCTTCTTATTTTTGCTTGAGATACTTCAAAATTCCTTCTAACCAAACTAGATGACATCCAGCATGCGCAACCGCTATATATTCAGCTTCAGTTGTTGAAAGAGCGACAATTGGTTATTTTTTTGAACTCCAAGAAATAGCTCCACTTTCAATATTGAAAACATAGCCTGAAGTACTTTTGCTATCATCAATGCTACCTCCAAAATCACTATTTGTAAATCCAGTAAGACTAACTGGAACTCCAGCTTCATAGAAAATTCCATAATCAACTGTGCCTTTCACATATTTCAAAATTCTTTTTGCTGCTTCCCAATGTTTTGAGTGAGGCTTCTCCATGAACCTGCTAATCATACTAACAAGAAACATTAAATCTGGTCTTGTGGTAGTTAAATACATCAAATTTCCAACCAAACTCCTGTAAATAGTTGAATCCACAAGCTTTCCTTCATCTTTCTTGCTTAACGCATGGAGTTGAAACAGAATGAGTATTTTCCATCTTGAACTTCTTCAAAATTTCCCTTGCATATCTCCCTTGAGAAATAAAAATTTCCTTACAGGGCTGATTAACTTCAATGCCCAAAAAATGATATAACTCTCCCAAATCAGTCATGTCAAACTCTTGTTTCATTGAAATTTTGAAATCATTAAGCATCTCCATATAATTGCCAGTAAAAATGAGATCATCAACATAGAGACTTACCACCATAAATTTTCCTTGTGAAAAATCAATTGTGGTGTATAAAGTATGCTCTTGAGGACATTTTTGAAAATCATTCTTCTTAAAGTACGAATTAATACGACTATACCAAGCCCTTGGTGACTGCCTCAGACCATATAAAGCCTTATTTAACTTGTAAACTTTATATTCTTCACCTTTTTTCACGAAACCAGGTGGCTGGTTGACATAGATCTCTTCCTCAAGAAACCCATTTAATAATGCCGATTTGACATCCATTTGGAACAATTTTCAATTGTTTTGAGCTGCAAGAGATATAATTAAACGAACAGTATCAAGTCTTGAAACAGGTGCAGATACCTCATTAAAATCTTCTCCTTTCTTCTGCGCATATCCCTTTGCAACGAGCCTCGCTTTGTACTTATTGACAGAGCCATCTGAATTTAACTTTATCTTGAAAATCCATTTAACTCCAATGGGTCTTTTGTTTTGTGGTAAATTGACAAGCTCCCAGGTATCATTCCTTTCAATAGCCATCATTTCTTCCTTCATGGATTGTTTTCATTTTTCTTCTTTTGTTACATCTTCATGGGAAATTGGATCTTCCCCTGCATAAAAAGCAAAGAAAATAGCTCCTGTATTTACCGGCTCTGTAGTATCATAAATCTCCTGCAAAGTCCTTGTCTTGATTCCTTCGGGGCTGCTACTAGAAGACTCTCTTGATAATGGAACATCAGTTGGGTTCAAGGATGGATCATCTTCACTTGGCATGCTGCTACAACCATCCAAATCCTCCATGAGCAATGGTGCCTCATCTGTAGTGTTTATGTCAATATCATTGAAAAAAGATTTTTTATCAAAGGTTACATCCTTGCTAATAACAATTTTCTTTGTTTTTGGATTATATAGCTTGTAGGCTTTTGACCTTTCACTGTATCCAACAAAAATACATTTTTCTACCTTGTCATCAAGTTTTGTTATTATTGCATCTGGCACATGAGCAAAAGCTACACTTCCAAAAATCTTCAAGTGTTAGACATTTGGTTTTCTCCCATACCATGCTTCATGAGAAGTACATTTTTTTAAACTTTTTGTTGGGGACCTGTTGATCAAATAAACTGCACAAAAAATAGCTTCTGCCCAAAATTGGCGTGGCAACGTTTTTCTTTTCAGCATGCACTGAACCATGTCCATGATTGTACGATTTTTCCTTTCGCAAACACCATTTTGTTGTGGTGTATAACGAATTGTCAATTCATGCCTTATGCCATTATCTTTACAAAAATTCTGAAAATCATTTAAAAGATATTCTGTCCCTCGATCTGTTCTCAAAGTCTTTATGTGATAACCAGAAAAGTTTTCAACTTCTGCTTTAAATTTTTTAAAAGCTTGAAAACTTTCAGATTTTTCATGAAGAAAATAAGTCCACATTTTTCTTGTATAATCATCAATAAAAGAAATGAAGTATCTGTTACCTCCAAAAGATGACACTGTCATAGGTACATACAAGTCTGATGAACAAGTTCAAGTGGCTGTCTTGCACCCCAAGAAGGTTTTGAGGGGAATGGATTACGGTGCAACTTTCCCAACTGGCATGTTTCACAAGTTTCCTCCATTTTATTAATCTGAGGTAATCCATTCACCATTCCTTTCACTGCTAACAATTTTAGGCTGTCGAAATTCAAGTGGCCATACCTATCATGCCATAACTTGAAAACTTCTTCATTAAAACCAGCAAAACAATGAAAATTTTCCACTTGGAGTGGAAGTGGAAATAAATTATTCTCCGCCAAGCCAATCTTTGCCACAACCTGATTATTTTTTGACAGAGTACATAATTTATCATGAAAGAATATATCAAATCATTTTTGCAAAAGTTGTCCAGTACTTAACAAATTGCTTTTGATGCCTGGAACGAAGTAAACATCAGTCATTTTTTCAAACTTTCCAGATTTTGTTTTTAAAGTGACTTCACCAACTCCTTTAATTGTATAGGCTCTAGCATCTCTAATTTTTATTTGCCCAAAATTTGACTCTACCAGGGTAGAAAATAAATCTTTATTACTTGTCATATGTTTGCTGGCAGCACTATCCAAATACCAAACATGATTATTATTTTCTTGACAAGCAATTAATAATGACTCTAAACAATCTTTCTCAACTGATTCATTTTCATGCACTAATCCAGATTACTTTTTGTTAGATGGTGCAAACCAACATTCACTAATTTTATGACCAGGCCTATGACAATGAAAACATTCAATATAACTTTTTCTCCCTCTTTGATTAATACCACGACCTCTTCCTCTTTGAGAATTATTTGAATACTCAAATGACTCTTCCTTAAAATTATTATTGTTACCTGGTGATCCTATTCCATTTCCACGAAAATTAGAGCCTCTACCTCTGTTTCCTTGGAAGCCACCTCTTCCACGTCCACGACCTCCTCCACGGTCGCGACCATGGGGAACACCACGGCCTCCCGTAATTTCAGACTTGAAAGCTTGATCATTAGAAGGTGGATTTCTTTGATTAACACGAAACTCGTGTGCCTTTAAAGAAGCCTGCAAATCTTCTAAAGAAAGTTTTGACACATCTTTGGACTCTTCGATAGCTACCACGATAAAATCAAACTTTTGTGGTAAGCTCCGAAGAATTTTCTCAACAACTTTTTGATCTTGTAAAACTTCTCCATTAGTTTCCATTTGATTAACAATTGAAGTAACTCTTGAAAAATAATCAGCAACAGTCTCATTTTCTTGCATTTGCAACTTTTCAAATTCTAAACGCAAATATTGAAGTCGTACCATTTTTACTTTTTCTTCACCTTTATATATTGATTGCAAAATATCCCAAGCTTCCTTTGAAGTTGTTGCCTTTGAAATTCTATCAAAAATTGTCCTTTCAATTGCTTGATAAATTTGAAAGAGCGCCTTGTTATCCTTCTCTCTTTTATCATTTAGGCTATTTTTATGAACTTGTGACAAACCATCTTCAGTTTTCGGTTCATCATAGCCATCTTCAACAATACTCCACAACTTAAAGGACTTCAATAATACCTTCATATTATGGCTCCAATAATCAAAGTCTTCTCCTTTGAAGCGAGTAATTAGAGAGACTAAATTGTTTGAATTTGCCATAACGACGTTGCTTTGAAAAATCAACAATTATTCCGAGTTCCCACTTTGCACACCAGGTGAATTTTTTTTGAAATTAGGTGGTACCTGCTGAAATACTTCTCTTGAGTAACAAAAAAATAATAGCTGGCTTGCTTAGTTTTGCCACCGCTATAAAGGTCCTTTCCGAATTGATTGAATACCACTGGTTCACTTTAGTATGCCATATCCCAAAATTGACTCGGCAGCCCACTGATTTCTCGTTAAAGCAAGGCAAAAGAATTATTTTGGATCATGATGATGGGACCACGTGTGGATATTGGGGATATTGGAGCTACTGTTAAGACCAAAGCTCTGATGCCAATTTGATGGATACTTAGAAAGAGATATTTTAGGGAGGAAGTGAAATATAACTTTGGAAAATATAAGAACACTTTGATTTCACTTTCTTGAAATGATCCAACTACATGACTATTTATAGTACTCATAGGATACTTCTAGAGCTACCATAATAATTACTACATGACCACATTTATGAACATGAACCTAACTATTACATGTTCCAAGACATTTTAAATACATTCATGTACATATATGTATCATGTACTTAGATATCACCAATTCATGTATTAACACTAATTAATTAAGATAATTTTTGAACAATCTAGAAATATTTATAAATTTTGTTTAGTTGCTAACAACAGCGAGTGCCCCGAGTATGATAAAAATAAATTGGGGACATGTATTGTAATTTAAAATTTATTATATTGAAAGTTGAGGATAATATAGAAATTATAAAAATATTACTTATTCCAATTTCTTTTCCGTCCAAATCAGGCCAATTTTGGACGAAAAACTTTGACAGGAAAAGTGGCCAAGTTTTCTATCCATTTCTTTTCTTTTCCGTTTATTAAAAAACTCAGAAACATATAAATTAGAAAAAACACTTAAATTTTCCGTCCATTTCTTTTTTTTATGTCCATTTTAAAACTCAGAAACAGAGTGTAAGTCCATTTTTCTTTCCTTAGCTTTTCTATCGTTTTGGTCAAGAAAATATATAAGAAAAATTGAGTTCAATTTTCCTTTCTTTGCTTTCCTTATCTTTCTTGACTAAAAAAACTCATAAACATGGGATTTCTAAAGAAAAATATAATTTTTCTTAGCTTTCCTCTCATTTTCTTAGTTTTAAAAACTGACGAACATGATTTAAGTTTGTAGGATCAAAGAAGATGACCTAATTATTTATTTATATTATTTCGGATAAGTAATTGAGTGGACCTACTCCTCATAAGCCTAAAAATTTATTTTTTTACTCATACTAGCTAGTCCATATTAGACTTAATTAGAGTACATATTGTTAAATCAATCGATTAATTTGGTTTATATAAATACAATTAATATTATCCCTTAAAATATGCTTGCATAAGAAAGAAGTGAAAAAATAATCCTAATGTTTATTTTTGACATATTTTATAATTTGTGCCAAGATATAATATTAAAGAAAAAGAGTAAATAACATTTTACATCTCACTTATATTTATAATTTTAATATATTAAAATATAATTGATCTTATAAATAGAAACGGATGAAGTAAATTTTACTCCCTCCGTCCCCAAAACAATGACTAAATGTATAATTTTTTTTGTCCTCAAAAGGATGAGATAAAGTGCATAAATAAAGAGTAAATATGTCATTTAATAGAGTCCATTAATAATAAAAAAACAAGAGTTCTCATCACTTTATATAATCTTGTGGAATACTAAGAATAAATTTGAAACTTCTTTTTTATTTATTTATGTTTTTTCCTCTACTTTTACTTTCTTAATATATGTGCAAATTGTACGTTGCTCATTCTTTTGGGACGGATGGAGTAATATTTATAATTAACAATTTATTTTTCAAAAAAGTTGTTACACATCAATTACAAAGATGAAATATATATTAATTACTCTCTTTATTTCACAAAAATAGTCCTATTTATAATATTTGTAAATATTAAAAAAACTATCTATAATCACATGTTTGTCCTTAATAATAAAAAATTGTTAGCTTAGTATATATTGATGACATGTTATTCAAAATTATGGTGATAAATTTAAATATATACCACGACTAATAAATAAAAAACTACTTCTTATAAAATAAAAAATTTAACAAATGAAACTCTTTTTTTCTGAAGCAGATTAAGGATCACATGTATTTAACATTTATTTGTATAAAATTTCATTTATTTGTATAAAAATTGCACGATTACAATTTTTTTAAAACTAACTAGAGGAAAATATCAAAATATTAGGGGTGTATGAAAAATCGACAAACAAAAAAACACACACTACATATGGGTTACCCTTAAATTTATATACTCACATAAAATATATTGTTCTGTAAAATTAGTTTCTTTTTGTTGATGATAGTATAAAATACATAATGTTTTAAAATTTAGCATATAATTTCACTATGAGTCCTGTTATATATTGCGAATTTTTTTTGTCGAATTACGATTGTGACGCATATCAATATATGAGATTGAGTAGAATTATAAAATTAGTCCACCATATTAAATAAATTGTTAAAATATTAAAAGTCCAATAATAATCTAGAAGGGGGGTTTAATAGATTATTACTGTTTCAAAATTTATCTTAGATCTTTTTGAATTTTTAATTAATTAATTTACAGTGTTAGAAATTAATATGCAAGACAGTAAAAATTCAATCACACAATGCACAAAAATTTGTCTTGTTCACAACATACACTCCGGGTATATTGTTACGTCTAGTCTCAAGCTCCTCTTCAGGAGAGATCCTATTACTCCCAATAATAAATACTCTTTTAACAAGCGAATTTTTTTTATAAAGTTTTAAAGATAAACTTTCAACTATACACAACTAACTATCTTGGACAGTAAGCTCCCAGCTCACTCCTCAAGTTTAGTTGCACCTTTCTTTTAGTTCAGTTATACTTTATGATCTGGTCTTAAAACGACAGTCTCTTCCTCACCTCACAAGTATACTAGAGACCCAACTCCAGTTAACTTCTCTAAGACGCTAGTCTTGGTCAAAGAATTACTCGTCTTTCTCACAGGTACTAACTCTACCCTTTTTTCTTTTTACAAATAATTGAGAAAAATATGCTTCTGAAGTAAGCAGATAAAATTCAGCACAAATATATATGAAAGTTTAAATAACTTTTATATTTTAATGTTTCTCAAATAAGTAAATAACAGTTAAAGATCAAATATTTATAAAAGTTCAAGAACTTTTATATTTTGTATGAAATATGCTTTTGTGTAAGCAAATATATAAATTTAGGTCGTATGGTTCTTGACCCAATGGTAACTATTATCTTATGGTTTCCATGAGGCTAAATGTTCGATTCTTGAGTGTGTGAGTGTGGTGTGTGTGTGTAGAAATTAGCAAATATATATATATATATATATATATATATATATATATATATATATATATATATATATATAAAGGTTTACCTTTCCTTAATAAATAAAGAATGTGTTTCTATGTTAAATAGACATGACTTTGATTTCAGATATAAAAGTTTAAATGACTTTTATAATTAATGATATGCTTCTTTTTAAGCAGATATATTCACTTAACTTTGTGATATAAAAGTTTAAATAACTTTTATATTATGTAACAAGTATTTATGAATAAATAAATTTTTGATCAAATACTTATGATAACAGCTATCAAGTATAATAGATTAATCAATTAAATAATACTTGATATAACAAATAAATCTGTTTAATTCAAAAATATATATAATAATATATTTTATCTATTATGTGAATATTTTAAATAAGGCCACTTATGATTTTAAAGATCTTTCAGATAATTCACTCTATCATTTACTCAAGAGGAATATTTTCGAATTTTATCGGTATCTAAGTACTGACCAAATTTATAGTTTCACAATCGGTATTTATATAAATATCTTCGATAGACCACTTAAGATTTTAAATACTGTTCGGATAATTCACTCTATCATTTACTCAAGAGAAATATTTTCAAATTGTATTGGTATCCAAGTACAGATCTACTGTACGATATTTATATAAACTATATCAATAAAAAGCCACGTAGGATTTTAAAGACCGTTCAGATAATTTACTCTATCATTTACTCAAGAGAAATATTTCTGAATTGTATCGGTATCTAAGTACTGACTTTTTATATGATATAAATAGATGAAATATATATATATATATATATATATATATATATATATATAATTGTGTATAACAATTTATATTTATATATCTATAAATGTAAATAAGTAAGAGATAATTCAATTAAATCAATCAAATAACTTTTCTCAAATATTTTTGACCAATTTTCTCTTCTTTAAACGATCAGAACTTTGAGTAGAAGAGAAAGAAAACTTCTTTTAGAGAGAAAGTATGTAGATAAGGAGTATAAGCCTTTTTTTGTTTTGTGAATTGACAAATTGAAATAAATTGAAAAGCCTCCTATTTATAGATTTTTGATGCTAAGGGCATAATGGTCTTTTGAAAGTTTATTTTAAAAATTAAAGGCTGAGATTTCTTGGATTTAAAATTAATGGTCAGGATGGAATGAAGCATGATCACACGGATTACCCAAGAGAAAGAAACACAGATTCTTTAATTTCAAGGCCCATGAAAAAAGTTTGCTTCCAAAGAGAAAATAAGCACATGGCTTACCCAAGAGAAAGAAACACAGATTTTTGAATTTCAAGGCCCATGAAAAAAGTTTGCTTCCAAAGAGTAAATAAGCACATGGCTTATTTATTTCTTCATCTCAGCATGCCCACGGGTCAAAGCTAGCAAAGGCTTTGGCCTTTCTACTTTTTCCAACTTCTTCTTTATTTCCAAGCACAATGGCACATACACATGCACAATAAAATTTCAAAGCTCCCTTATATATTCGGATAAATGCAAGACAAAAAGCCCTCAACTTTTTGTAATTTATATTTTGTAAAATGGATTTAATATATAACATATATTTTTGAAAGCTTTAATGAGTAAAAAATCTTTTAAGAAAAATAGGAGTTCTCCTTGCATTAGAAAATGTTATTTTGTGAACTAATCTCGTTAACACTTGATATTAAATTATCAAGGCCAAGAAAAGATTAATTCAATTAGAAAAATATTTTTGGTCAAAGTAAATAAGATAATTAAAAATAATTATAATATAAATCATATGGAGAGGATTCTACCCTTTTAATTAACCTATTTACTAATTATTAGAGCATTCGCAACAGTTTCCCCAAATAAGTCTTTATCCTCAGCTTTGAAGAATATATCAACAAATCATTATCCAACAGTTTCCTTATCCTTATTTAACTCCCTATCTTAATCTCTATATAGGATTTTACTCCCCAAAGTGAGGGAGTCAATAGATGGTTCTCTATATATGCAAAATGATATTTCACACCCCCATTTAAGCGGACAACTCATCAATCATACACATCTTAAAATTATTGTCACATGACTTTTTTAGTACTTCGTTTTCAAATTATAAAATTAATATTGACTTATTTTTTTAAAATTATTTTCAAACGTATTCAAATTTAAATTGATATAAATTTATTTAATTTATGTCCATATAATTATAAATATTATAAAAGTACTATTATTTTTAAAATTTATTATTTTCAAAATTTAAATAAATCATATTAATTTTAAATTTTAAAATATCACAAATTAACTTTTTAAAAGTTAATATTGATCTTATGTACATTTGCAACTACAATCCATTCAATACTCACTCCATAAATTACTTAAAATTTAAAATAAAATAAAAGTTATTTTATAAGTTAAAATATAATATGTATTTATTAAATTTAAATTTAAAATTTTTGTTGGAACTTTCAAATTTTAACTTTTAAATTTTATTATTTAAGGAAACAATATAAGGAATTTGTTGGGTACATAATGAAAAAATTGAATCTCTATCTTGCATAATGACCTAGTGACATGCAAAATAGGGATAGAGATAAAGAAACTATTGTGAATGCTCTTATTATGATCAAAATATTCCTAAAAGTTGGAGACCTATCAAATATTATCAACCATAATTATCCACGTAACTCGCAACTAAAAAGTAGACATATAAAGTTGAAAGATATATCATTATCCTTTCACTGTTATGTCATCAATTATTATTAAACTAAACAGTCATCACATTTAAAAATAAACATGAAAAAAAATATTGATCATTAATAAACTAAATACTCATCACATTTAAAAATAAATATGACATAAAATTATATCTTTAAAGTTTACAAATTTTATAAATAAAACTCATTTTTTAATATTTAAAAGTAAATATAAAATAAAAATATATGCTTAAAGTTACAAATAAAGCTCTTTTGATAGAACATAGAGAATAACCATGCCAATTAACTACCTAACCCCCTTAAAAAATATCTTCTTCTCCTGATGACGTTTCAAACATAAAGATAATATAGTCACCGAAAATGAAGTGGAGGGTGTGGATTCTTTCTAATCATATCCATGAATAGAAGTTGAAACAGGCCAACTTTTCTCACATTCATTAATTTACAAAATATAAAAGAATATAATATAGTTTTAAAAGATTATAGTATAGAATTAATAGTTTAATAGTTATCATATTATTAATAAAGAACTACGATGATAAATTTGAGAATATTGTATTATTTAATATTATTATTTATAAAAAGAGTATTGAATGTGAAGAAAAAAAATTAAAGAGTATTGAAACTCTTTTTGTGGGATTGAGAGTAATATTTTCTATTCCATGCAGTTTTTTATGTAATTTCTTTGTAAATATGTTATAACCTAAGCATAGCAATTTTGCTTTTTTTATTTAAAAAAAAGCACAAAAATTGGACGATGTACTAATTAAATAAGTACATGTTTCTAATTTAACTTGTATATAACTACAGATGCAGCTGAGCCAGCAACTAAGAAGAATGCAACAGGTTTGGGTGATAGAAAAAATGCCGAAACTTATGGCGATATAGACCCCCTGCCAAATAACTGTAATGCATGTATGAAGGATGGTACAGCCATACGTCGTGGCTGCGACAGACATAATTAATCCATAGAATTTATGAAATACTCTTATATTTTAAAAATGGAAGAGTATTATTATGTACTGATAAATTAATAGTACTTCATCACAAATAAGTACTTGTATAATCGATACAAATATATAACAAGTTAAGAAGAGATCTTATACAAATTAATTTGGTTGATCATTTTAAGGATAATTTAGATATTAACTTATAATTTTCAAATATAAATTACATAATTATAATAATACATGTTCAAATTCAATAAATATAATTATAATTTGATATATATATATATATATATATAAAACTTAAAAGATGAATTTACAATTAAATTATTTTGATAAATAAAAAAAATATATAAAAAATAATCCGTACCTCGTATGGGTTCCAAATTTATATAATACTATAAAAACACTAAAGCATGATAAATGAATCCATGCCGATCAGTCGGATATTGATAGCTATCTCAATATCTAATTTTATTATGAAAATAAATTACTTAAGGATGATACGTAATGTTTTACGCTATCCAATAATAATATGTCATGTAGGGAATTTAGGAGAATATATCAAAGAATTTAAAATAAATTATCATATTGTTTAATTACTATTTACCATGTTAAAACTATTTAATCAATATAATTGAATTTTAAATCCTTGATCTTCTCCACTTACTTGACATATTATCATTGGACGGTGCAAAACACTAGTTTTATAGGTCATCATTATATAATTATTCATTTTTATTTTATCATGTAATACCTCTGTCCATTTCAAATTATAAGGCTAGTATTAACTTTTAAAAAAATTATTTTTAAATATTTTTAAACTTAAAATTGATATGAATTCATTTAATTTATATTAATACTATTATGAATATCACAAGTTATCTTAAAAGACTACTATTAATAAGATTTCTTATTATTCAAACTTAAATAAATCATGTCAATTTTAAATTAATTTGTAAAAAGTCAACATTAATCTTATAATTCAGATCAAAGTGAATATTTTTGTATTCTTTTTTTGATTTTTTTATTAACAATTGAAAAATAACTAAAATATATTAAATTTATAAACCTTATTAGTCACATAATTTATATTTAATTCTTATTTTTTTTGTTTGTCAACATGTTTCGTTTAACTAAAATAACTCATTGTCCATACAGAGTATGTTGTGTTGTTTGTTATTTATTATTGTAAGTTTAATTTATTATTAAGACATATTTAAAAATTTTGTGTTTAATAATTGAATAAATCATGACCTGTTATTATATTAACATAATAAATTTTTAATACAATTTACTAAGTAATACAAAATTAATTAGTTTGATATTACTTTGATGATTGTTGATTACAGTTGATAATAATCACATGGGTGAATTATTCAATTAAAATTAATAAAAGGATATTTTGATAAAAGATCAATATTAGAAAAAATATACTCAATAATTTTGAATTCATACCAAACACTCATAATAGTAATTACCGGTAATCACATATCTTCTACTAAACACAAATGACACAATATGATCATTTTCTATTATCGATAATCGAATACTCAGTAATCTGTATTTAAATTAGTATTCATCATGACCCGTAATAAATCCTCTCTTAAAGTATCCCTAATTAAATAATGAATTGAGAAGAGAGGTCCACCATGTTTCTAACTTTCCCTTTTTTTCTTTTGACGCTTCAAACCTAATAAAGATAAATATGATCAAATGCCAATTTTTGGGATTGTTTAAAATTAATAATAATGTTATGGTGACAAAAAATAGATTATAAAAAAGTGAATACAAAATAATGTATTAAATTATAATTAATAGATATTTTAGCATATAAAAATGAGTTCCGTGATTATAACTAATAAGTATATATCATTTATATTATTTTGGGTGTAATTGAAAATTAGTGTTGGCCTTTGCCTTTCGGAATCCTATTGTCTTTTTCCAACAGTGACTAGAAGTTGGTCAATAAAGACAACTTAGATATTTTTTCTCATGTCCAAAAAAGAAAAAACAACTTATATTTCAATGCCAACTATTTCCAGGGTGATTAATACCTTTCTTTTTTCTTGTTGGAAATTTAAAACAAACCGTGCCAAATATCTAACCGCCTTAATAGTCAAGTCTTTATTATATCCGTCTCAATTTAAGTGACACATAAGTTAAAAGTGAGTGTTCCATTCATTTTAAAATTCAAGACATATTTTAATTTTTAAAACCAATTTATAGAAATTTTAAAATTTAAAATTAATATGAATTCATTTAAATATAAAAAATAAATAATTAATAATATTTTTAGCTAATTACTTTTGTGTTGATTTTATATTTTAGTATTTTTTAAATTGACGTTAAAATGTTGAAATATATCCCGAATTTCGACATAAAAAAAGAATTTCTGGTTGTCCACCAAGCTTCAATTATTTTCGCTTTCCTTTTCTTTGATGTTTCAAACATAAAGATAATATCGCTTAAATTGGGATATTGGAGGGTGTCCATACATTCTAATTTCTCTATAAATAGAGGTCGAAATATTAAACTTTTTCTCATATTTCACTACAGAATATATGAGAATATAATATTGTTGTGAAATACAACCAAGTTTAACGAATATGGGTTCCAAGAAGTCACTTATTCTTTTCACTCTTGCAGTGGCCGCTTTTGTTATTCTAGTGAATACTTCAGAGGTGGCAGCTGCTAGAGACTTGGCCGAGACTACTTCTACGTCCACTTCAAACAAAATCAGTAAGTTTTAACCATAATATTTTATATATATGCGTAGTTTTCTTTTTAATCTCATTATAATATTGTTAATATATATATATATATATATATATATATATATATATATGCAATTGAAGCATAGCAAATTCGTGCGGAAGAAAAAATAAATAGAGAAATACAAAAAAATTGGATTATAAAATGTTTACTAAATATATTGTTGGGATTCACTCATACTTAATTCAACGGGTTCGAACTATAGTTGCTATGATCGACTACGTAGTCGGGAGGTGAACAAGCAGAGTTAGTCGGGGTGAGCCGACAGGGTTGCTCGCTCACCAGCAGACGGGGATGTTGCCCCTGTATTAAGCCATGCGTCATGTGTACATATTTGAGTTGGTGATTTATTAATAGCTCAGTTTTGGATTAGTCTAATGTTTTAGAACTCGTGTTTAAACCTATATTATAGCCGTTAGGATTTTTTAGTTGCTATGTAAATCGATTATATTATAGTCGTTAAGGTTTTTTAGTTATCATGTAAACCGATATTTAATGTGTAGATACTGTAAAGTGTGCGTGATGTATTAATGAATACATTAGACATGCAATATTAGTCACAATTTGGTGAATTGAATATATTGTATGTTACTTTTTATATAATTTATGTGTAATTGTGTCTAATATTATATCTTTAACTCTAACAATTATGTTTTGTAATTAATATATGTACAGATGCAGCTGAGCCAGCGACTAAGAATACAATTGGTTTGAGTGATGCCAAGAATGAATTCGATGATCCAGGTACACCTGGACATCCAACAGAATATCCAACACACCCTTATTATCCCCCAGGTGGTCATGGACCCCCCGGTGGCAATTAATTAACCATTGTGGCCGCGGTAATTGAGGCAATAACCACCGTTAGGGGTGGTAGGGAGGTTATGGTGGAGGGTACAACCGCATGTTACAACTAGTTAGCGGTGGCCCGGTGGCAAATAAAGAGTCAAATCTCATCATAGTAGCGTCTTTTTGGTTTTTGCCCTTTATAATCTTATCTTGCAATATTGTAATACTCTATTAGTCCGAGGGTTAATAAATTAATACTACTTTATCAAAAGTACTTGCATTGTGATAATTAAGTAGACAGTAGTCCTGGCGATAGCTGGCCAACCATTCATGGGTGGAATTCAAATTCCACTCCCATCCCCTGTATTGTAATATTTAAATATTGTAAGGTTTAATAATACATATATATATATATATATAATTAAGTACTTGTATTAAATAAAAGCATTACGATCAAGTGGATGCTATTTTTCTCATGAGTATGGATGCCATATTCGATTGATAGCCATGTCAGAATTTATTTTTGCTTTCATGTATTCTTTGTTGATATAAGAAAGAAGTCTCGTTAATTTTTTCATGCTCGTTCCAAGTTCTGAAATCTGAAGGACGTAAGCAATAAATAGTGTAAAACACTACTAGATCTGGCAAACGGGCTGGGTTGAAGACGGGCCGGACTAATAACAGGCCGGACTGAAAAGGCATGGATATTTATGGGCTGAAATTTATAGGTCTGTAGCCCGGGTCGGGCCGGGCTAGCCCGCGGGCCATCTCTCTTTTTTTACAAAAATAATGCGCTAGTAATATTTGAAAACATGACCTCTTATAACTAAACAAAAACTCTTACCAACTGAGCTAGTTGAACTTTTTATACATTATGTACGTTAATAACATATATATACACACGTTAATATATATATATATATATATATAACGTTAATAATATATAAATATATATATATATATATATATATATATATATATATAACTTTAATAATATATATAATTATATATATATATATATATATACACGTTACTAATATATAAATATATATATATATATAATAATTTTTGTAAAACTTTTGAAAATTTTGGGAAAGAAAATGTAACTTAGAGAGAGAGAAAAATAAATAATAACAAATATTGTTATATATATACACGTTAATATATATATATATATATATATATATATAACGTTATAATATATATATATATATATATATATATATATATATATATATACACACACACACATACACACGTTAGTAATATATATAATTAATATATATATTATAATTTATATGTAAGTGTGTGTGTATATATATATATATATGTATATATATATATTATATGGGTCATAATCCGTGACAACCGGTTGTCACGGACACTATTCCAGCAACCAAGCTATCATCCGTTGATCAAATGAATTAATGGCTGAGATAAAAAAAAAAGAAAAAAGGTCAGCTTCTACAACATGTAGTGGCACTGTCAATTTACCAAAATGCCACCAGATTTTTAATATAATAATATATTAACATCACATCATATATATATATATATAATAATAATATATTTTCCTCCTTGCTGCTACATGTTGTAGCGGCTGGAGTCCTTTTTTTTTTTTGCCTCCTTTGTCCCACTTTGTTGTCCCACTTGGTACATTTTTTTGTTTAACTAATATTAATATAAAAATTACATTATTAATATTGTTAATTATTAATATTAATATAAAAATTACATTATTAATATTGTTAATTATTAATATTAATATAAAAATCACTTTTAAAAATCGTATGTTAATATTAATAATAATAGTAATAATAATAATAACAATAATGTTAATATTAATAATAATAATATTAATATTATTATTAATATTAACATACGATTTTTATTAACATTATTGTTATTATTATTATTGTTATTATTATTATTATTACTATCATATGTTAATATTATTAAAAATAATAATATTAATATTATTATTAATATTAATATACGATTTTTAAAAGTGATTTTTATATTAATATTAATAATTAACAATATTAATAATGTGATTTTTATATTAATATTAATAATTAACAATATTAATAATGTAATTTTTATATTAATATTAGTTAAACAAAAAAATGTACCAAATGGGACAGCAAAGTGAGACAAAGGAGGCAAAAAAAAAAAGACTCCAGCCGCTACAACATGTAGCGGCAAGGAGGAAAATATATTATTATTATTATATATATATGATGTGATGTTAATATATTATTATATTAGAAATCTGGTGGCATTTTGGTAATTTGGCAGTGCCGCTACATGTTGTAGCGTCTGGCCTTTTTTTTTTTTTTTGATCTCAGCCATTAATTCATTTGATCAACGGATGATAGCTTGGTTGCTGGAATAGTGTCCGTGGCAATATATATATATATATATATATATATATATATATATATATATATATATATATATATATATATATATATATATAACGTTAGTAATATATATATATATAATAATTTTTGTAAAACTTTTAGAAATCTTGGGAAAGAAAAAGGTAACTTAGAGATAGGAAAATAAATAATAACAAATATTGTTATATATTGTTATATATATATATATATATATATATATATATATATATATATATTACTAACGTCAATAATATATATATAGATATATATAAAATAATATATATATATATATATATCTATATTATGTAACAATAATGTATATACATTAAAAAGATTGTAGTTAATGTATAAAATTGTTGTAGCTCAGTTGGTTAAAACAGTTATTTACTAAGGGGCTGTTTGTTTAGAACTTAATGGGTCTGAATGGCTGAATCGGTAAGTGGCTGAATCATTAAGTGCGTTTGTTTTGAAAAAAAATCGTCTGAATGGCTAAATCGGTCAGATACTTTGGCTGAATGGTTAAGTCAGAATTTTTGGTCTGAATGGCTGAATGGTTGGCTGAATGAAGTAAAAAAATAAAAAAAAAAACTGAAAAAATAAAAAAAAATATTAACTATTATATTATGTAATATTAAATAAATTTACAACAACTTTGAATTTTTTCAGAGGGGTAAAATATTAAAAATATGTCATTCAGATCTTTAAGATATGTCAATTATCAAACAGCTTTTTTCATTCAGATTCAGCTCATTCAGATTCAGATTCAGATTCAGCTCATGGAAGTATTGGCATCAAATTTTTGTAACAAATAATATGTGGGCGGGCCGGGCCAAAACGGCCCAGCTTTTCGTGGGCTAAAAATCTTAAGCCCGTAGCCCAATTTTTAGTAACGTATATACGTTACTAATATATAAATATATATATAATAATTTTTGTAAAACTTTTAAAAATCTTGGAAAAGAAAAGAGTCTTTGCTCGATGAACGAAGGGCTTACCAATTCTCTGTTGTACATAGGGAGCATATGAGTTTGATGCTGCTGGTGCATTTGTTTAACTTGCTGCGTTGCATTTTAACGGATGTAGTTTCCTGCTATATATATACTTCCTCTTATATCTAGAATAATAGATTCACCATTTCTTTAGAATATTATAGCTTGCACATGACACATTTAAATATGTTTTTTAATATTAAAGTCGGACAAAAAAAGAGGTGAGGAACACCGCATATAATTGGATAAGTTATTGCACAAAAACAATTTTTTTTTAATTTTTTTTTGCTAAATAAAACAATTTTATTTTTGTTGGAGTAAGTCACGCAAATTAAACAACACAATATTTAACATGATTTGGAATTAACTTTTTGCACAAAATAAAACCTGAAAAAATCTTCCCTCACACACCAATCCAAAACCTAATTACATCATCTCTCAACCAGGGACGAAGCCAGGATTTAATCTCTGGGGGGGCCAAAATTTTTATCGAGTCATAAATAATTTGACGGGGGTTCGGGGGCAGCGCGCCCGAGCCAATTTTTTTTAATACTTTTGTACTTTCAGGTCACACACACACACATATATAATATTATAGGGAGATATACATATATTGAGAGAATATGAGTCATATGTGGTTAAAATTTGACTGACAAAATTATAAAATTTTAATTTGACCCCGTATAATAGAAAATTTATAAAATTTTAGTGGAGTCAATTTATATATAATACTTAGTTTTTTTAAAATTTACCTTACATTATAAAGTAATTATTATTTTTAGTGCAGTACTATCCAAGTGTTTCTAGTGAGCTTCCATTTTTTTTTTCATTTAGTATGGAGGTAGGAGTCGCCATTTTTTATTTGGGAATTTTATGGGGCAATTTATAAGCAAGAAGGGCAAGTCTATAATCTATTTATAAGTATATGAATTTGGCTAGTTAAGATCAGAATGAGACCGATGTGTAAACTTATATCTTGTTACAAAGAATGTGTTTGTGGTCGTTAGTTTGGTAGTAAAGAAATTTATTTTCTCCTAAAGCATTGCATTTTTCTTGAGGGGAGCCAAAAATAATTTTTTTGAAACTTTGAGGTGGGACTTACAAAATTTTCAAACCTTGGAGGGGCCATGGCCCCCTCCAGTCCTAAGCTAGCTTCGTCCCTGCTCTCAACACTTTAGGATATTACTACATCTTATTGTGTTTTTTACCTACTACAAATAGAACTACTTCCAAAATAATATTTTTATTAAAAATAAGATTTTTTTTCATAATAAGATTCGATGAGTTACCTAACAATTTCACCTTTGACTCGAATCTTCAAATACTTCAACTGCATCTTTAAACTTCACTCGATGATTACTTTTTTTAGTCTTCTTTTCGCACTGTGATCGACCATCTAACACACAAATTACACCTCTTCCCCCAGGTGGTTATGTACCCCCGGTCCTACATATATAACAGCACCTCTTTCCCCTGCTGGCAATTAACCATTGTGACCCGTGGTAATTGAAGCAATAACCATGGTAAGTGAAGCAATAACCAACGTTAGGGGTGGTTGCGGAGGTTATGTTCAGGGTACAATTGTATGTCACAACTAGTTAGCTGCGGCAAATTGAGAGTCAAATCTCATCATTAATAAATAAGTAGCGTCTTTTTGTTTTTTGTTCTTTTCTCTTTATAATTTATCTCACAATATTGTGGATCCTAGTTGTCACATAATTTATTATCGAAAAGTTGTATAATTTTTTTGCATCGAAAAGTTGTATAATTTTTTGCTGTATTGGTTATGGTAGAAATTGTATTTTTAACTCTGATGTCATATTATGTGTCATTACAAATGCAACATTTCTTATATCCAGTACAACGAAAAAACTATAAAATCTATCGATAATAAAATATGTGACAATTTCACCATAATCATATCACCATAATCAGATCTTAATATTGTAATACTCTATTAGTTCAAGGGTTAATAGATTAATAAGAGGTACTTATATTGGGATACGAAGTAGTCCAGCGCAACCATTCATGGTTGGAATTCAAATTTCACTCCCATCCCTGTATTGCAATGTTTAAATATTGTAAGGTTTAATAATAATAATAATAATAATAATAATAATAATAATAATAAAGAAATACTTGTATTAAATAAAAGCATGGTGAGTGGATGCCATTTTTCTCATCAGTATGCATGTCATATTAGATTGGGATCATGTCAGAATTTATGTTTGCTTTTATGTATATTCTTTGTTGATATAAGAAAGAAGAAGCCTCATTAATTTTTTTATGCTCGTTCCAAATTCAAAGTACCATTTTAAATGAATTATAGTGGAGGGCGCTAGTAAATAATAAGTAATGCAAAACACTGTCGTGGGATTTACTCGAAGTCGTCGTGAACTCTATTGAGTTTATTAACACAGAGATAAAATAAGACCAAAAGTCTTTGCTCGATGAGTGAAATTATGTCTTACCAATTCTCCATTGTACATAGGGAGCATATTAATTTGATGCTGCTAGTGCATGTTTAACTTGCTGTGTGGCAATTGGCATTTTGACGGATGTAGTTTCTTGCTATATATGTACTCCCTCTTGTGTCGATATAGAATAACAGATTTACCATTTCTTTAAATATTATAGATTGCATATGACACATGTAAATATATTTTTTAATATTAAAGTTTGGCCAAAAAAGAAAGTAACATATAATTGGACTAGTAATCGTAGAAAAACGACTTCATTTTGTCTATTATTAAAAATACATTCCTTCCCGGGTTATACGTGCAAAAGAGTATTTTTTATTTTTAATTTTTTGGTTTTCGAAACAATGTTCAAAACAATATTCTTTTAAGGGACAATTTATGCAGGAACAAAGTTTGCATATAAGTTACGCTCGATCACTCTAGAGATTTAATTTGCTATTGATTTTTTGCTTTTCCGGAATACATTTAGTTTGCATATATATGTTATTATACACTCATACCAAATTTTATTTAATGACTTAAAAAAAACTTATTGTTGGAAAAAACAATTATATTTAAATTTATATATCTTGTGAAAAGCTTAATATTTGTAAGGAAAAAAAAACTGAGTTTCTTCCCGTTAGTTTATTTTTTGTCGTCATGGTATGTTAATTTTCCTTTTTCTGGCTTTTGAGCTGTTGGTGGAGGAGGTGTTTAGGGGTGTTTTATACTTGGTTTCTTAGTAGAATAATTTTAGCTGAGTAAAAGCAAGAAGAATGAAAATGAAAATAAAAATAGACAAGGAAAGGAAAAAAAAAAAAACGGGGACAACCAGCCGTTGATGCAAATACACGATCATGAGGATGTCTGTGCTATCCGTACTACTAGTATTTTGGTGGTATTTTGTACTTGCTAAAATCCCTTTGTATAATTTATAGTTTTTAATTATGAGAAAAGTTTATTTTTTAGTGATAATAATATAAAATAAAATAATATATTAAGTTTACAATTGTGTCATTTTATCATATTACATTACTAAATTAACTATTTACTCCCTCTGTTCTTTTTTAACTTTTTTTCAAGTGAATTGTTTTTCTTTTTTATCGATTGTTTGTGCATTCTAAATAAGAATTAATTACTTAATTCTTTATATTATTTCTAAACATTAAATGTAAATATATCTCTGTCTTATCTTTTCAACTACTTTATTCCAATAATATAACTTTCCCTCTTTTCACTCTTATCCTTCTTAAGAATAATAGAAGGTTAATATTGGTATTACTTTTTGACTCAATTTAATTAAATAAAATATTAATTATATTTCTTAATTTATGTATTTACTCCTAAAACATTAATTAAAAAGACAATTGGGATATATACAAAGAAGTGAGAGAACTTGGGTTGGGCTCAACAATACAAAAGATTACTACAAGATTTGCCTAAGCTCCACCCAAGCCCAATTTTTTTTTTCTTTTTTTCTTTTTCCTTAAAGCTTAAAAAAAGAAGTTAGTATCCAACTTTTGTTTTGCTTAGAAGAAAACATAGAGAGTCTAATAGGTTAGTGGAGCAGGTGAATCAAGAAATGCGGATGTATACCTGTCAATAAGCAAAAATAAAATAAAAATAATTAAGTATTTAAATTAAATTAACATTGAGTGTGTATTTTTCTGATCATTTGGCCAGAAATGACAAAATGTCATGCAAAAAAATAGACAAGTGGGATAATTAAGGATGTAATCCACCCTTTAAAAAAAACCAAATATGCACTTTTACATAAGAAAAGTTTAAACTGAGAAGAAAAATGAGCGGGAGCTCAACAAACAAAACATACGCCAATAATATTTTATTTCGTGCGTGTGTGTGTGTGTGTATATATATATATATATTCTATATCTATATAATAAAAAATTTATAATAAAATAAAACTTAGTTTTTTGATCTTCGGTCTTTGATATGTGCCTAAAATTTAACTAAAAATAAACCACTTTTTATGCAATTATATAATTCTAGGATTAATTTAATTAAAATTAAACCTCTCTTTATCGTTCTATAAATTTTAATATTAACTTATTATTCTACAATAATTTTATTTTTTATAAGACTCATTTAATTACTTAGTCATATAATAAATTTTAAACTAAAAATTATATTTAGGATTTTAGTTTAAGTTTCTACTCACTTTAGTCTCTAAATGACTATATATTAAAAATATAAAAAAATATTATGAGTACATAATAATTAATATTAAAAAATAATATATATTAATGATTAGTTTAGTTACCAATTCTATTACATATAGGAAACCTTTAGTTAATATGTTACAAAAACAATTCTAACTAACATATCAGTCATTAAAATTTAATTAGCTAGCTTTAAAAACTAAAAGCTTAATGACGACTCATTATTCTACAACAATTATATTTCTAAATAACTAATATTAAAAATATAAGAAAAATATTATGAGTAAATAATAATTAATATAAAAGACTATAATTTATATTACAAAATATATTAATGATTAAATTTTAGTAAACAACTTATAATTATTCCACAACAATTTTATTTCTTATAGAATTTATTTAGTTAATTAATTATACAATAGAGTCTGACTTAAACACTACGTTTAAGCTTTTAGATTTTTACTCAACTTTCAACTCTAAAAATGCATATATAAATATGAAGGATTGAATATAAAAACTAATTACTAAATTTAAAAATTATATAAAAACTTAATATTAAATTAAAAATAACAAAAGAATTACATCAGTAACACTCAATTGTGAGTGTTCGACAATTATATGTAATCTGTAGTCATTCGTTTTTAAACAAAATTTGTAGTCATTTTAATAATAATAGTAAGTTAATTTGAAATTCAAGAAATATATTTTATAATCATTATATATAACATAAATAAAAAATAAAAAATATTTTTATTTAAAAAACAACATGTGCTTCACACGAGACACTTAGCTAGTAATAAATATATAATAATACAAAACTTGATTTTTTGGTCTTCGTGTTTAGTATGAGCTTAAAATTTAAGTAAAAGTAAAACACTTTTTATACTTCTGTATAATATTAGAATTAATCTAACTAGAACTGATACTTTATTATGGTTCTACAAACTTTAATATTAACTTATTATTCTGCAACATTTTTAATTTTTATAAGAGTACTTCAGTTACTTCGTCATATAATAAATTTTAATTTAAAAATCATATTTAAGATTTTAATTTAAAATTCAACTCAACTTTAGCCTCTAAATGACAATATATTAAAAATATTATGAGTACATAATAATTAATATTAAAAATTATACATTATATATATATTAGAAATATATTAATGATTACTTTAAATATCAATTGTATTACATATAGAAGACCTTTAGTTAATTAATGTTATAAAACAATTCTAACTTATATATATTAGTTATTAAAATTTAGTTAGCTAGTTTTTAAAATTAAAAACATAATGGCAACCCATTATTCTATAATAATTATATTCCTAAATAAAAATATATTAAAAATATAAGAAAAATATTATGAGTAAATAATAATTAATATAAAAAACTTTAATGTATATTACAAAATCTATTAACAATTAAACTTTAGTAAACAACTTTATTTCATATAGGAGACCTTAAGTTAATTAATGCTAAAAAATTTTTTTGACTTATATATTACTGATTAAAATTTTATTACTTTTTAAAACTAAAATTATGATTATAACTTATTATTCTACAACAATTTATTTTTTATAGAATTTATTTAGTTAATTAATTATACAATAGAGTTTGACTTAAACACTACGTTTAGGCTTTTAGGTTCCACTCAACTTTGAACTCTAAAAATACATATGCCAATATGAAAGATTGAATATAAAAACTATATAAAAAATTAATATCTATATAAATATATTATAAGACAAAATTGATTTTTTTAGTCTTTGTCTTTGTTAAATTAAAAATAATAAAAGAATCATATTAGTAATACTCAATTGTGAGTATTCGACAATTATATATGATAAGTAGTCTTTCATTTTTTTCAAAAAATTTGTAGTCATGCTAATAATAGTACTTAGTTAATTTGAAATTCAAAAAATATATTTTATAATCATTATATATGAAATAAATAAAAATTAAAAATAATTTTATTTTAAAAAATAACCCTGCTTTGCACAGGACACTAAACTAGTATACATGAAATATGTAGAAATTAAAACAAATTCAACATTGATTTATTATATATTAGTGTTAAGAGTTTCATGTTAATTGTAATTCAATTTCAAATTCGTCTATAAATAATTTTTTTAAGGGTGCACATCTTTATATCTTGAAGAGACTATATTAAGCTTATTATACTCAAAACTAAATTAAAAAAAAAATTCTTCAAATCTCCATCAATTATATTAATAAAATGTAAATTACTCATATATTTTATTAGTACCTACTTAGATAATCCCTCTATTTACTGAAAAAGAAAAAAAAGAAGAAGAAAAAGAAGTCTCATTTTGATTTTTAAAAGTCAATTCATAAATTTAATAAATTTGTAATTGACAGTTCTTTTTAAATAGTTTATATTATTTAAAATTGTATTGGCTATGTAATTTTTTTATTTGTTTTGAATTTTAAAATTTTATGAAAATTTATTGTCAAATTAAAATAAAATCGTTTGAATTGGATAAACAAATTAACTATATTGCGAAGTATCACTTTAATTTACTATATTTGAAAAGGAAGGTTTACCATTTATAAATCTATTTTGTTTTTGTTTTTCCTAATTTTAGGTATTCTAGTCTTTAATTTATTGTTTTAATATATTATGTTATTAATTATCTTCTCATCAAAATAGAAGGAAAGGTTTTAATAAAGAAAATAATTGGCTTAATAAATAATAATACATATATAGTCGAGGATCGGCCAACTATAAGTGTATATACATTTTATCTCGTAGATATGATGTATATTATAAAATTGGGGGCAAAGTGGAAAGATTAAGATAATGAGTTTATTAATTTTATATATATTAAAGATTATATTGTCTCTTTATTATATTCGGATGTACAACTATATATGCAAAATAAAGCCATATAAAGCTAATTTTGAAATTTTCAATTGAATTGGTCAATATCCAAAAATTTACATCCAGTGAACATGTAGCAGATAGCAGTAGCACAGTGATCTATGAACATAATTTTGTGATCGATGGCTGGCAGATATAAATTTATATTTTATGGCTTTTGTCATGACTCATGACAAGGCTACCTAGTTTGACACGATTCTGTATTTCAGGAGAGGATAAGCTTTGACTGATTGCGTTGAATAAAAATCATTAGAAACGAATATGCTTGATGTATGAAGTATGAATTTAAGAAGTTAGGTATTTTCACTACTAGTTTATTGATCTTAGTGTTACAAAAATTGTACATTACTTTACGATTAATAAAAATTAAATTAAAAATATATTTTCTAAAAAATTTACAACATAAAGACCAGTAATAACATATATATATATATATAGGAAGAGGATTAAGTGCATACCCATTGATTTTACATACCTTGCATATCCCCTTTAGCGACGGACCGGACGACGGTTCGATCCGTCTTCTTAGGTTCGGTCCGTCGCTATATGTTATCCGTCGTTATATGTTGTCTGTTGCTAAAAATTAAGACGACGGTTCTATGATATAGCGACGGACCGAATCGTCGCCCGGTCCGTCGCTAAAGAGGGTATGTAATGTATGTAAATTAAGAGGGTATGTACTTAAAATAATATATATATATACATGTCTCCGTATTTAGTAAAAATAATTAGGATAATGTTGGGAGTAATGCATGAAATTATATACAATAAAGGGGAGAAATCTTACCACTAGATTACTAACATATTTAGTCTATAATAATAAAATAATAAAAAAAGACATGTATATATAATTAAGAGGTCTTTTTATTTTATATATATATATATATATATACTGACATTTCACTACTACTTAATTAATTAATTAATTATCGGCTAATCGTCTTTTCCAATTAACTCATCTCATTCTCCTTTCCATTTAAATGAATTGAATTATGTTCTCCTTTATTTAGTAAAAATAAATAGGATAATGTTGGGAGTAATGCATGAAATTATATACAATAAAGGGGAGAAACCTTACTACTAGATAACTAACATATTTAGTCTATAGCAATAAAATAATAAAAAAAGACCTCTTAATTAAATGCTAACTTAGTAGTAAGAAATTTGTATTTTCTCTTATGTCCATTTAAGAAAAACTTATATGTATTTCAAATTATAGCTAGTTTTAAAACTTTAACATATGATTAGATGAAAGTATGAAATGGATCAATAAGGTTGCAAATTAACCAAGTTAATGTTATAATTTTTTTTAGTATTTTCATATTAGCTGAACTCATTAAATTTGCAACCTTAATACATTTAATTACCGCTTGGACTTTCGAATCCTTTGCTTATCGGGAGAAAGAAATTGATATGTATGATGTATTTGAAGGAGAAGAACAGGAGGAAGCGGTGCGAGACACTTATGCTACGTTTGGATTGAAGGAATAGAATGAAGAGCAGAATGATTTATTCCATTTTAGTTGGAATGAGTTATACCATATGCTCTCCCTCTCTCAAGGAACCAAACACAATTTTTTTCATTCTATTCGCAACCAAACACAATTTTTTTCATTTCATAGGAACAAGTGATTCCATTCTCTCTCTTATTCCACCAATTCAAACGTAGTATTATTTCGTTCCACCTGCAATTGATGCTCAACTCTTCTCTTAATTAAACATTAATAACTAATCTACTGTTCCAAAATTAATGATGGATTTTAACTTTTTAACATTCAAGACAATTTTTGAAATCCTATATATAATTCAAAATCTATACAAATTTCACCGACTTTAGTACAAGTAAATATATTATTGTAAGTTAATAAAAAAGTATTAGTGGCTATCATATTTGTTACTTTCAGAATTTACATAAACAAATATTAACTTGGAATATAGAGTTTTGCAAATTAACTTAAAAAATTTAAAATGTATGTTGAATTTTGAAACAAAGGGAATGTATTGGCATTAGAAAACTCTCAAGGATCATGTACAAATGAAAAACTGCCCAAGCTATAATTTAATAGTCTTGATATGTATTATAATAAATTTAAGTTGAATTATAATTGCAAAATTTATCAATACATGAGATTGATAAGAATTATATGAGGGTCTCAGTTATTACATATCTCTCCAAAAATATTATCACTAATACTTATCTATGTAACTGACAATTAAAAAATTGTATTTTTCAAATTTTAAATTCATTACCGTTTATGGACTATTTAAGATGACTTAAAAAGAAATTGTAAGGATATAGTGAGAAAAGCTATATAAATCACTCTTTCTTTTTTTCGGAGAAAAAATGTCATTGGTTACACAAGATTTTGCGAAAATTATAATTTTATTTAAAGCTTACAAATTAGTGTGGACAAATGTAATAAACTTTTCATGGCTCAACTTTATGCTACCGACACTGACAATTTATTGGCTAACTTTCTGAATTTGGATTCTGCGAAAAATTATCACACTTTTGATTATATGTAAAATAATACTCATTCGTTCTAAAATATTAAATTATTATTGGCCTTTTGAATTTAACTTAAGATATTTTTAAGTTTAAAATTAACATGAATTTCATTAGTTTTAGTCAATATAATTAATGATGACTATTACAAATTATTTAAAAAGTTTTACTTATTATAAAATTTATTATTTCATAATTTATAACATATGAATTATTTAAATTTTGAGTTTAAAAATATCTTTAATTAACTTTTAAAAGTTAATAATAATTTTATAATTTGGAACAGAGGGGATAATTTGTTCTATTATTATAACAAAAGTTACATTCAAATTTTTTTATGAGTATTATCGAAAGCCTCTTTTTTTTTTTAAAAAAAAAAATAATGTTAACCAACCCAATATAGTATATATTTTAACAAACACCACAAACAATTTTAAACTTGCATATAATAAAAATAGGGAATGAGAATTTTATGAGATACGGATCCCTGCAGACCTACCTCTAAGAAGAAAAGGTTCAATGGATTGGCAATGGAGGAAGACTTTGAGTACACGGTGGGCCTGATTTTCAATGCACGCCTTGACTTTTGTAACACCTTCTTCTTCTACTATTTCTTTTCTTCTTGTAAAAATTTCTGCAACGTAGCGCATGCCTTATTTGTGCATAAATCTATCGCCATCACCAACATTTCTTCCCACTTTTAAAGCAATAAGTGAATGGCCGACAGTGAGGAAAATAGAAAACGAATTAAGCAAATGAAATTGATTGATTGAAAGGATAATCAATCAAGATGAGATTGGATTTAATTAATATATTAATAATTTAAAATCCAATTTATATTTCTTTCAATACCCAACCACATTATTGACCGGGGGACCATGCAAAAATGTTTTTTCTTGTTTTCGAAAATTTAAAACTGTGCCACGTGTCCAATTGTAACCCCTCTGATATCTGTTTACAACTTTTTTTTTTCTGAGCCTATAAATAGAGATTCAAACACACTAGTTTTCTCATCCTTCTCTACAATATATATTGTGAGAAAATTGAGTGGAAAGAAATTAAACATGGGTTTTAACAAGACATTTCTTTTACTTGGCCTTTCGTCGGCTATTGTTCTTCTCGTTAGTTCAGAGGTCGCAGCTAGAGAGGTGGTCAACAGTAAGTACTTAATTAATTCTAGCTCATATATATGTGTGTAGTATTAGTTCACAAGTATGTATATTTGTGTAGATACAATATAGTTTTACCATATATACTATAATCTATAGACGTTGCAAAGTTATAATATATATATATATATATATATATATATATATATATATATGCAATTGTTGCAAATGCATATATCAAAGGTAGCAGGTGTAACATGATTCTATACTACCCATGCAGCTGACGCAGCTACTCATGGCGGCGGTTACAATAATGACGGACACCATGGCGGTGGAGGCGGACATAACGGCGGTGGAGGTGGAGGCCACCATGGCGGGGGCGGTGGAGGTGGAGGCCACCATGGCGGTGGAGGTGGAGGTCACCATGGCGGTGGAGGTAAAATAAATAGTAGTCTGCATGTGTATATATAGCATTATTGCCATCTTAACATATATTGTCATGTCACCTATATATATATATATATATATATATATATATTCTCTACTGTCTCAATCTCCTCTACTGTCTTGTGTATTATTGTTAAGTATTTTTTTTTATCTATTTGTAAATAAATAATATATAGAATAAATAAATAAATAAAAATACTCTTGTATATAGCATTATGTGTAATTTTGTGTGCAGAATTATTAATTACTTATACAGTTAGTTATTGCTAGAATTATTCATGGCGTCTATGTTTGTTTGCCTTTCAGTTTGTTAAGTAAATCACACAAGTGATAATAACATGAATGTAAGGAGTGCTATATATATATATACACACACACACACACACACACACACACACACACACACACACACACACACACACACACACACACACACACACGCAATTGTTGCAAATGCATATATCAAAGTTTGTAGGTGTAACATGATTCTATATATACTACCCATGCAGCTGACGCAGCTACTCATGGCGGCGGTTTCAATAGTGACGGCGGACATGGCGGACATGGCGGTGGAGGTGGACATGGCGGACATGGCGGTGGAGGTGGAGGCGGTGGACATGGCGGTGGAGGTGGAGGCCACCATGGCGGTGGAGGTGGAGGTCACCATGGTGAGGTGGCTGAGGCAGAGACTACCGAAGCCAAGCCTCAAAACTAGAGTATTTTGATGATGTTAACGCACTCTTCATCATTCATATAGTTGGTGAATATTGTACGGATAATATATATGTGTACTACTTCTTCACCGAGGGTAGTACTATATATTTTATGTAAAATAAAAGCATGCATGATATCACTCCATATTTCATTGGATTTCAGTAGTACTGATGCCATTTAGATGGATAGCCATGCATGCTACTAAATTTCCCTTAAAATGTTAGACGGGAGGGCGTCTATGTTTGTTTGCCTTTCAGTTTGTAAATTAAATCACACAAGTGATAATAACATGAATGTAAGGAGTGCTCTATTTCTATTTCTATTTCTATTTCATAATTCTAGCAATAACTAAGTATATAAGTAATTAATAATTCTGCACATAAAATTACACACAAAGCATATTCAAGAGTCTATTTTAATTTATTTATTTATTCTATTTATTATTTATTTACAAATAGATAAAAAAAATTATTTAACAATAATACACGTGATAGTAGAGGAGATAGAGACAGTAGAGAAGATATATATAGGTGACATGTGAAAAGATCTGAATTCATTTAAGATATATTATATATATATGGGCTGTGGGGTAGCCTAGTTGAGTAGAGGGTTTGCCTTTCCAAGCTCCGCTGGTCTTGTATGTCCAGATCAATTATGTGCGTAGATATCGAGTCAAAGCCGAAAATAGCATGCCACCACTAGCATAAACCATAATTCTTTAGATTTTAAGAAAACAAAAAGGAGGAGACAAGGAAGAGGAAAAGGTGGAGGAAGAAAAAGAAAGGAAGAGGAAAAAATAAAGAAAGAGAAGAAAAATAAAACAAAGAAGCTGAAGAGATAAAGAGGGAAAAAAAAAGAGAAGAAAAATAAAACAAAGAAGCTGAAGAGACAAAGAGGGAAAAAAAAGAATATAAATTAAATACTCCACCCACCTCATTCTTTTATTCGTCAACTTTAGGCGGAAGAGAGGAGAGAGAGAGAAAGGGAGAAAAAAAAAGAAGACGAAGGAGAAGAAAGAAAAACTTATTTGAGGATATACTCGGCTATTAATTTTGAACTTTGCGATATCGGGGGTAAGTGACTAGTAAGTGGTTTTTAAAATTGTTTAGTATTTCTAAAATTTATATATAGTAAGTGACTTTTAAAAGTATTTAATATTTTAAAATTATGTATGTTTTAGTAATTATTTGGATGTTTAAATGTACTGTTTTAAAATTTATTATGTTTTATTTAAGGTTTTCATTTAAAATGTTATATTCTTTTATTCAAATTTCGGGTATTTATTTTTGAACTGTGAAATGAGATTATATGATTTTGTATTGTGAAATAAGTATAGTTTTAAATATCGATAATTTTGAGAAAAGATTTTGAAATTCTCGACCTGACTATGTTTAGAACCTGTTAATGATTACGTTAAGTTCCGGAGTTAATATTTGACCTACTAAGACGCACACCTTTTAGACGCTCTTCGAGGAGCGTGCTATAAATACCTTAGTAGGAGCATGATTATTGACATTTTGAACTTTTGGACCGTGTTACAGGGCAACTGTAACCTGTAATATGTGATCATTGACATTATCGAATTTTAGGTCGTGTTACAGGGTTACTGTAACACCAAGGCTGTAGATTTAAAAGATGTATTGTATATATATTAGATACTTTGAAATCATATTTGAATTGTTTTGGTTTTAAAAGTATATTTATACTATTATTTTTGAACAAAAGTTATTTCAAAAAAGTATTTTGCGAAAAAGTTATTTCGAAAAAGTGTTTTGCAAATTATATTTGATCCACATAAATGGTGAAGATTGTTACTTGTTGGGCTTTACCGCTCACTCTTACATAAAATTTACAGGTTACATTGTTGTTAACTGGACACTTTTTGATACACTTTGGATAGCTAGAGTTTAGATTAAGATGATTATTTCTTTTGTCATTGTATTTTTGGTAAAGCTATTTTAATTTCGGGGAGTTACATCTACATTTTACGAATTTGACAGTTAATTGATATTCATCGAATTGGATTTGAAAGATTTTTACTGTTTTATTTTGGCTTTGCTATCAATGTTGTTGTCTTGCGGGACTTTGGGCTTGCGACATGTAGCACTTTGGGCCTGTAGCGAGTTCGGAGTGTTACAAAGATGATATCAAAGCAGTGACCCTTCACAATATGTTGGATCGAAAAACCTACATATTCCTTGAGAAGTGATTTTGGGAGTTAGCTGTGGATAATAATTTTGACTAAATTTAAGAATTTTGGAGTAAATAGAGAATAAGGTAATCGATATTTTTATTGTTCGAGGTTAATTGGGTATTTTCTTTTAGAATTGTAATTTTGAAATTTGGAGGACCAAATTCTTTTAATGAAGTGAGAATGTAATATTCCAAACTTTTCAAACATTTGAAAAAAAAGGGTTTTGTAAGGTTGGGACTTGGGCCCATGGGGCTGCAGCTGATAAGATTGAAGAGGAGAGGTCTGCAGAATTTAAGAAAACAAAAAGGAGGAGACAAGGAAGAGGAAAAGGTGGAAGAAGATGTAAATGTGGGAGAGGAAAAAGGTGGACGAAAAAGAAAGGAAGAGGAAAAGATAAAAACAGTGAAGAAAAATAATACAAAGAAGCTAAAGAGACAAAGAGGAAAAAAAGAATATAAATTAAATACTCCATCCACCTCATTCTTTCATTCGGCAACTTTAGGCAGAAGAGAAGAAAGAGAGAAGAGATAAAATAAAAAGAAGAAAAAGATAAAGGAGAAGGAAGAAAAACTTATTTGAGGATATACTCGGCTATTAATTTTGTATTTTGTAATATCGGGGTAAGTGATTATATAAACTATTTAGTATTTTGAAACTATATATAGTAAGTGGTTTTCTAAACTATTTAGCCTTTCCAAAATTTATATGTAGTGACTTTCGGAATTATTTAATATTTTAAAATTATGTATGTTTAGTAATTACTCGGATGCTTAAATGTACTGTTTTAAAATTTATTATGTTTTATTTAAGCCTTCTATTTAAAATGTTATGTTCTTTTATTCAAATTTCGGATCAAATATTAATATTTGAACTGTAAAATGAGATTATATGATTTTGAATTGTGAACTAAGTATAGTTTTAAATATCGATAATTTTGAGAAAAGATTTTGAAATCTTCAGTCTGACTATGTTTAGAACCTGTTATTGATTACGTTTAGTTCCGGAGCTAATATTGAACCTACTAAGGTGCACATCTTTTAGATACCCTTCGAAGAGTGTGCTATAGATACCTTAGTAGGAGCGTGATCATTGAAAATTTGAACTTTTGGGTCGTGTTACAGGTAGGGTTGAGCAAGTAACCAAATTGGAACCGAAACCGCACCAAAAACCGCACGAACCGCACCAATTAAAACCGCACCAACGGTTCCGGCGTATGTGGCGGTTTTAGATGGGTTGAATAACCAAATTTACGGTTCCGGTTTGGTTACTAGTCAAAACCAAACCGCATAAAACCGAAACCGCACCATGTGACATGTATGTATGCACTATGCAGGGCAGCAGCCAGCAGGGGAACATGTATCTATATCCTATGCTAATTTTTTTTTATAGGTAAACTTAAGGGGGAAGAATTTATAAGTTAGTAAACTAAAGGGGACAGATTAATAAATAAAGTTGAACTTGGTGGGGCAAAAAAAAAACATCCACACTAATATCTAACTCTCCATTCGATTTCTATCTATTATCTAATATCCCTAATTCCCTAATCCCTATTACTTACTGCATAGTGCATACTAACTTATAGAGAGTAAGAGAGCGGCGGCCGACGAGAGCTTCACTGCTTGCTTGGCCAAGCACTGCGAGTCTGCGACTACCGTCCACCGGATTCAGGTGATGCTTTTAAGCCTAATTCAGGCGTAATGTTTGGTACTAGGTTGTGCTGAATCTGAGTTTTAGTAAAGATTAATTAAGACACCATTGCTGCTACAGTCTCAACTATAGTCCCTTAATATAGTTAGTAAAGCAATTAACAGAAAGCAAAATCAAGTATATTTACATAACTGGTGAATCTGTCAGGATATCTGCCTCTTTGTACAAATATTCATTACTCACAATTGCTTTATTTATTATTTCGCTTAGGTTATGGGACAACCATTGTATCTCTAATAAATAATTCGCATGAATAACAAGTGGGGTATATATATGTATGTATGTATATGCATAAACTAATTCAACAGTGCTAATTTACTTGGCTTATCCCATTACATTAACTCTCCTCTGTTTTGATGAAACCCATAAAAACTATAGTATAGTACTCCACATAAGAAGCTAGCTGGAAAGTGGCCAGATGTTTTAGACCATCTCTTGCTTAAACTGTGGAATCAATATGTGTATGTATCTAATTCCTATATATATAGAACAGGTGATGCATTTGAACTTTGGCTACTCCATGCAGCATGTTCTTGAAAAAGAAATAGGGATAAATGTCCTAAGAATTCCCAATTTATCATAGTTTTTGCTTCACAAATAATGCTTAAACTCGTACCCCCCCCTAGTCTCCACTAACCTGATAAATGGAAACAAGAAGAGAGATGTCACCAACTTCTCCAGTGAGAAATTTGTGCATACATTTGCTTCTGTTGCTGATAAAAGACGAGAAGGTTATGCTGAATCTGAGTTTTAGTGAATTTGGCCAGACTTTATATCATTTTTTTTGTTCTTCATATTCATCTCGTAATTGTTTCTAACTTGATTTGTGTAATGTGTGGACTCTCAATTAATCTGGTTTTAAGCATTAAATTTGTCTTCCTACATTTTGTGTATAGAAGTAACCAGCTTTATATCATATTCATGCCAACTTATTATATGTTTGTGGCTGTTCTTAAGTTGTTTGCTAAAATACGTTCAGATGCAATCTACTAATTGATCTCTCTACATTCGAAGACCATAAAATATCAAGTCATATTTTGGTCAGATCATGGCTTAGGAAGAAAGTAGAGAGTTTTTTATGTTCACAAAATATCAAGTCATTTGTGGGATTAGGCTGACATGTTGACTTAAACCCAAAAGGAAAAATAGGCTGATATGTTTGAGTGGTATTGTCAACTTACAAAGTTGGCAAGGTTGCGAATAACTAAGACTTACAAAAAACTAAGACTTACAAATCAGTGTTCTGTTTTGTTTGTCTATTGTCTTCAATTGTGCATCTATATTTAAATGATCCATCTTTCTCTTGGTTTGTGTGGGTTTAGAATAAAATAGGACTAATAAGTTGTCAAATTTTATTTTCAGGGAACTTTAGACAACAGTAAGGCTGAGAGCTTTGTGAAAAATCTTCAAATGAGTGGGAGGTATCTGCGTGATGTATGGTAATTTAAAGTGCAATATTATTTAAGAAGTAGTGATGCTAAATTTGTTGTTAATTTAAAGTGCATAAAATTTTGTTGTTACAATTGGTTTTGAAACCGAAACTGCACCAAATGAAACCGCACCGCACGCTTCAAAACCGCACCGCACCAATCACAAGCGGTTTCATGTGCGGTTTTGAATTTGTCAAACCGCACTTAAGCGGTTTCGGGTGCGATTTGGGCTTCAAACCGCACCATGCTCACCCCTAGTTACAGGGTTACTATAACCTGTGATATGTGATCGTTGACATTAGCAAACTTTAGGCCGTGTTACAGGGTTACTGTAACCTTAGTCACTAAGGTTGTGGATTTAAAAGATATATTGTATATATATTAGATACTTTGAAATAATTTTTGAATTGTTTCAGTTTTAAAAATATATTTATACTATTATTTTTGAACAAAAGTTATTTCAAAAAAGTATTTTGCGAAAAAAGTTGTTTCGAAAAAATATTTTACAAATTATATTTGATTCACCTAAATGGTAAAGATTGTTACTCGCTGGGCTTTACCGTTCACGCTTACATAAAATGTTATAGGTTATATCGTTGTTAGCTGAGTACTTTTTGATACTCTTTGGATAGCTAGAGTTTACATTAAAATGATTATTTCTTTTGTCATTATATTTTTGATAAAGCTATTTTAGTTTCGGGGAGTTGCGTCTTCATTTTACGAATTTGGCAGT
Organism: Aralia elata; assembly: GCA_034770075.1. Classification (NCBI taxonomy): domain Eukaryota; kingdom Viridiplantae; phylum Streptophyta; class Magnoliopsida; order Apiales; family Araliaceae; genus Aralia; species Aralia elata. The sequence continues at coordinate 91,745,289 of CM068385.1, forward strand.
TAATTGATATTCATCGAATTGGATTTGTAAGATTTTTACTGTTTTGTTTGGGCTTCGCTATCAATATTGTTGTCTTGCGGGCTTTTGGGCTTGCGGCATGTAGCACTTTGGAACCTGTAGCGGGTTCGGGGTGTTACATACACCCCAAGAAATAAACAAATATAGAGTTTGTTATTCAAAAGATATAGATGAAATTAAATAAAACAATTAACCTTGGACCAAAATCATATTCAACAACATAAGTTTATCACTGTTAAAATGAACTACTGACAATCAATAAAGTATATCCAACTCCACCAATCAAGTTTAAAAGGCAATCAAGTTTGAAAGGAAATAAAGACATTAAAAAAAACAAAAACAAAGAAACTACATGTTTATTTTAAAGTATACTCCTCAAATAAACAATTTCAAGTTGGTTGGAATGAAACTTAAACTTTTAAAAATATGCGTCATTTTTTCTAAAGCCATCTTCCGCTTTTCTTATGGATAACCTAAGAATTTCCTCACCATCTTATCATTGTTTAGAATCCAGTCTTACATAAGTTTCTTTAAGAAATGGCTCCTTAAGCTCCCATAACATCAACTCTTTATAAATCTCATCCGAAATGTAGGCATGCGATTGAGAACTTTTTAAGGTATTCACGAGATGTTTTTTCCCAACATTAATTATCTCAACTCAACTACGCGACTAAACAAGTTATTGAAATCATCATCTTAGCTCCTAACAACCTTCCTCTTCTTTGCGTTTGAAGTAGCTCCAATTGAAAATTGTGCTTGAGTTATTGATGTAGGGGGAAACTCCTTAGCTTCATCCAAATCCACAAAATTCTCCAATGAAACTTCATTATGATGAGACACTAAATTGTTAATATCATCTATATCCATTTCTTTCTCAGACAAGTTAGCCCATCTTTTAAGTTTTTCCTTTGCAGTTCCAGCTTCATCTCCTATCGCACTATCCTTAGCAAAAGCTCTTCCAATTTGTCATAGTGGTTAATAAGTTTTGTCCTCTATTTTGATGCCTTTGGTTTTGCCTAATTCAAAAAATATATATATTCAACCAAAACAGAAGGACAAACTAAATCAGCACTTACCTATATATATATATTCAACCAAAACAGAGGGACAATCTAAATCAGCACTTGACCTAAAAAACTATAGGTAAACATAGCTGACTGTATTATCAGGAAATAATAAGCACAAGTAAGATTACTGTACATTAGAAAATATTGAACAACCCAAATATAACTTCAATTAACTAGTTCTTTCCTGACTGCTCAAAACTAGACATGTCCACAAATAATTGGGTAAAATAAAACTCAAGAAGTTCATTACTGATCACCTAAATCATACATAGAATTAATGAACAAAGAAAATAAAGCGGACAAGAACCCTAGAACGCTGCATCATATATATTTATTGTTTTACAATTTTTTTGCTGTCTTTGCAACTTGTTATCGGTGCTTGAATTTGGGACACTGGAACTGGTATATTCGTTGTCCTGATAAATTTAGTTTATATGAATTTTAATAGAATTTTCAACCGGAGGAATTGTAAGAACAATTGTTCTAATTAAGTTACGAATTTAATAGTTAATTATAGTGAAGGCGTCGCATAGCAATTCAGTACTGTCCAACAGCAGAATCAACATGCAGCAGATATATAATCAGAAGGCAACACAAATATGTCCTAACATATAATCAGCATAACAAGAGAATAGTCAGTTACAGTTCAGTAAAATCTGCATAAGAAGAAAGATCCTTGCACCATTTTTAAGAGATTGGGAATTAGTAATTAGAAAGTATAATGATAATAATGCATACACTCATTCTACTATTAACATTACCATAGTAGGCAGAACAAAATTTGAATTAACAAATGTAACCTATGCCTCTATATATATTATTCCTTTTAGAAAAGGTAAAAGCTATTAAATAATGTCTGCAATATTATATGAACAAAATAATGAAACACAAACCCAGTGGAGCAAAACAGATTCATAATACAAATATCAAAGATATTGCCATAATAGAAGTAGAATAGAATTTAAAGTTTCAACTTATATACCTGTTTAATGTTATTATCGTTCAAGCAAAGCGATTTTAGGTGAATGAGTTTGCAAACTGAAGCAGGAAGGGGAAAACATAATAATGAAACTGAGAAGAAATAAGGATTAAAAAGACACACACACACTAGCTGTAGGATTAAAAGCCACACTCATTCTCCACTAAGAAACTGATCATACTTAATAGCTATATATATCACATGCATCACATATATAGATAGATATAGCCAAGGACACTAGCAATATAATTATTTCTAGGCTTCTAGCAATAATATATATCAATGTCTTATTTCCTTTTTCTTTTAATTATTGATGCACACAAGAATATGCTTTGCTCACAAAATGTGTCACGTGAGAGAACTAGTTTTAAAACAAGGCTGAAAAAAGGTTGCAAAAGTAAAATTGGAAGAGATACAGCTACTGGGTAAAAGCACGCGTACTTCACAATATACCCGAATGCAAATTGATATACTTGTGTGTTCTAATATTTTAAGGCCTGAACATTCTTGTATGAGAGAAAAATTTTAAAAACCAGAAAAAAGTCAAGGTGAAATAACAGCAATTCCCAGAAAAATCAGAGCCACAAATTTGATATTTAGCCATATTTCACCATTTTTTCATATATAATATATTGCACACATGATACATTTAAATATGTTTTTTAATATTAAAGTCTGACAAAAAAAAAGAGGTGATGGCACACTTTAATTTTTAAGATATTAATCTTTAATATCTCTAAATTTTTATAAATTAAACCTTTTAGTCACCGGATTTATCACTTCTTATCGAAATTAGTTACGAGACTCAAAATGAAAGGGCAATTAAGTTTTTTAAGAGTATATATCATTTATATTGACTTCAATTTTTTCTGTGTTTTTTTTATTCGTCACGTGTCTACAATGTTGTGTACTTTCAAAGTTATTTAAGATTTTCTATAAATTTGGGAAATTAAGTTTTTAAAAGGTATATATTATTTATATTGGCTTTAATTTTTTATTTTTTTCCCTTCATCAAACATTAATCACGTGTTTATAATTTTTTATACTTAGGAAGACATTTAAGAGTGAAATTACTCAAAATACTAGCATTGGGTTCAATTATTACAGCCCAGCAGCCAAATGATTCTAAAGACATTAAGATTAGTATCTTAAAGTTGAAATATTAGGGTCTAAATTATATAAAGCAAAAACAATTGAAGTTTAAAATGTATTAAAACCGGATTTTTCTGATCATTTGGCAAGAAAGGAAACATGTCATAAAAGAAAATAGACAAATTAAGGATGTAATCCACCCTTTTAAAAAAATAACGAATATGTACTTTTACATAAGAAAAGATTAAACCGCGAAGAAAATTGAGTTCTTAAAGACAAAACGGGAGCTCAACAAATTAAACAAAAAATAAGTCAATAATATTTTATTTCGTGCATATTTAAGTGTAAAAAGAATCAAAATGTATAAATATATATATATATGCATAAAATACAATTTGGAAAAGAGATTGCTGATATTTTTTAATTGGGGACTGTTAAGCTTATACTGCCCCCCTGTATTAGTAATATAGAAAATTCACAAATAATTTGTAATCTAGAGACAAAAATTGTTTAAGCTTACAAAGAGACCGAGGCCGAATGTTCTATGAATCGGAATAGGAGAAATTCATGGTTGAGTATACAGCAGTGGACCAGCGGACCTTCTTCCTCTTCTTCTTCTTCTCATTTTGTGCCATCAATATTACAAGACCCTGATATGTTCAAATGGACACACATACGTACACATGCACATGCAAAGCAAGTTGAGAACATAACAAAATAAAATAAAAAGTCTTTTATGATAAATTTATGTCGATGATAAATATTGATGTATGTCGTTATATAGAATATAAAAAAATTAAAAAAAAATCTCGCATTGATTTATTTTATTTTATCACTTAAAATTTTACATTAATTAGAATTCAACTTCAAATTTATCTATAAATTACTTTTCAAAATAAAATATAGAAAATTAATTTCCATTGAATTGGTCAATATCCAAAGTTTACATGCACTGAAATTAAGTTATTAATTGGTTTTGTCATGATTCTGGATTTCGGTAAAGGATAAGCTTTCGACTGATTGAACGGAATAAAAATCATTAGAAACGAATATGCTTGATGTATGAATTGAAAACGTGTATGAATTTACGGAGTTAGATATTTTCACCACTAGTTTATACTCCCTCCGTTTTGATACAATTTCTTCACATCAAAAAGTGCAAAAAAAGGAAAAAAATTATTTTTTTTTAAAATTTATCTTTAGTGATCTTATAAAGTTATATAAAATAATAAGTATTTTTATTTTTTATACTAATAGACTCCACTAAATAACTTAGTTACCCTTCACTTTATATATTTTATCTCATCTTTTTAAAGACAAAAATTTATACTTTTTATTATCTTTTTAAGGACGGAGGGAGTATATATAGTTTCATATGATAGGTGCTTAATTCATTTTCTATATTCCTCACCAACTGATTATTTTCAATTAATGTGGTTTAATAATATTAGATGAAATTTTGTTTATGGTGATAGATTTATAAATAAATAAGGTGTCAATGATATTTTAGTTTAGTGGTTAAAACTGAGATACTGTGACCTTCAGGTCTCAAGTTCCGATTCTCATTTAGGTGAATTTATTTTTTCCTTTATGTGAATTTTTTTCTTTATGTGAATTTTTTTCTTTATGTGAAACTTATTTTCTCTTTATATAAAGTTTAATTATAAAATTATATTGTATTACTCGAAAAGGAGGCTTTCAAAAATAAAAATAAAAAAATGATAGACTTATATCATGTGTAGCAAAAATTATACATTATTTTACAATTAATAAACATTACATTAAAAATATATTTTCTAAAATTCACAATAGAAAAACTAGTAATATATATATATATATATATATATATATATATATATATATATATATGTCTCCGTGATTTAGTAAAAATAAATAGGATAATATTGGAAGTAATGCATGAAATTATATACCATAAAGGGGAGAAATCTTACCACTAGATAACTACCATATTTATTAGGGTCGTAAATGATAATCAAAAAATTTGTATTCGTATTCATATTAGAAAAAAGTGGATATTATTCGTATTCAGAAAAAAAACGAATATATCCGTATTCGGTTTAAAGGTATCTGCAAATAAACAGATACGAATACGGATGTAGACGTATTCGTATTCGTTTAACATCCGACAGTAAATATATTCGGCGGATAACGGATATCCGAAATCTTATATTCGGATTCGGATTCGGATCCGTATTCGGAATTCGTATCCGAATAACTTACATATATATTAATTATTATATAATAAGCAAAATAAATTTTTTAAGTGGCCTTCTTGTAAGATCCCGACTTTATGAAATAAAAGTTTATTATTTTTTTTATGATTATTTTTCTAAATAGTGAAGTGCTTAATTGTTATAAATGATAGTTAAGGTGGTTATTTACAAATTATCTGATAAACAGTATGTCGGGGAATATTATTTTTGTCGGGAAATATTCTTTCTGTCGGGGAATATTATATTCGGTACCGTACGACGGTGTCGAAATAACAAAATATTAGTGGGCCCCACAATGACAATATTGTCAACGATAGTGGGCCCCATTGTCGGATACTGAAAACGACAGTATTTTTTCAACAATATTATCACCGGCAGCTGTTGAAATACCTGGTAATAAAAAAAATAGTAAAACGCGTTATTCCACAGTAGTACGCAGTATTTCACAGGCACACGGTGTTGCACAATATTTTTAATTATTGATAAAGTAGCAATTGCACAGTGTTTTGATTCAATAATTACAATAGCATCTGCGTGGTACTTGTTATTATTTGTCATGCCACTGTAACTCATATTATTTGATATGATATTTTAGCATTATTGACGGATTAAAAGTGGAGTCTAACTTAGGGGTACCTAATTGAAATTGTGAAATTCACGAATGAACTATTGGTTCACATGATGGGACTATTGGTTCACAAGTGGGAACTATTAGGGGATGTTATGCAAGATTGATAATACTTAAGGGATTATATTAAAAATAGAGGCAAAGATGGAGGTACTAAATTGTAATAAGTCGAGCCCTTATTGTGCAATTAATGAAATTTGGTTTTCCTATAAATAGGAAGGATTATCTTAAGAAATCTTCACACATTCCTTGCTTATACTTCCTCTCTCTCTCTCTCTAAATTTCTTGAGTTCTCTAAGTATGCTAGGCTATTGTGAGTATTTGTGAGAATACTAGTATTGTCCAACTTAGTAAACTTCATAGAAAGCAACATCCAATCACTTATTAACGAAGGTAGGGAATATCATTTCTTTCATACTCTTATGCAATATCATTTGCTTCCATATTCGTAAGTGATATTCTACTCATAAAGGTTGTTATTCATTTCGTATTAATTTGTGGGAATAACCTGTCCGTGCGGATTGACGCATGCCTGGTGAATATCCTTTTGTATTCATTCTTTATTACTCTGTGGGAATAACCTGTATGTACGGAGTGTCGTACCTGGTGAATATCCCTTTGCATTTATTCCTTATTAATCTGTGGGTATAACCTGTCCGTGCGGATTGATGCATGCCTGGTGAATAACCCTTCGTATTCATTACTTATTAATCTTTTGTGAAAATAATCTGTCTACGTGGATTACCGCATGACGGGTGAAAATCCATTTGCAGTTTCATATATTCTTTTATACTCGTATACCATATCATTTCTTTTGTACTCTTTAAGGGATATCTTTTTCTTTCACATTTCTCCATTTATGATAAGAAATCTTTGTTTGTTTCCAAAACCTTATTTTTAAATGGTGAAAATCTCTAAAAATTTGTAGAATATCCTTAATAGTTCGTGATTCATCTAATATCTTTTCACCTGAATCTTTCTATTTCGTTTGATATGATATAGTTGAATCGTGAATTTTATTCTTGAATATCATTCTTGAATTTGACTCCACAATTTGGTCATCATGTTGACAATTTGGTCAACCTTCGACACTGAATAAATTAAACATTCATTTTTATTCTTGATCTCACTGTATTCATTTTATATCATTGTCATCATCCTCATATTTAAATTGTGGTGATAGTTCTTTTTGGCCAGTAGTGCAAAGATGAACTGACGTGACATGATTTTGACCAAACTGTGTATTGGTATAATCATGACTTTTGGTGTTACAAACAAAGGCGTATAGTGAAAGTTCTCTTTGGCCCGTAGTGCAAAGATGAACTGGCGTTTGGCATGATCATGACCGGTGGTGTTACAAATAAATATCTTTGGCACGTAGTGCAAGGAGAGGTTGTTGAATATAAACTGTTGATTTGGATGTTCATAAACAGGAACTGTTGATTGGTGTTACATGGATAAAATATTGGTGGTGATCTTTTAACTTATAGAATATGGTAGATATTATAATCTACTTGACTCTTCTAATGGATTGTTCGTTCCGCTGCAGTTGTTGAATAATTATAATATCTTTAAATCTCTGATTTATTTCGGTTGAAGGCTAAAGATAATTTTATTCTTCATTATCTTAGTCATGATATTTTCTACTTGGCTATTTGTGCTCACCCTTTTTCTTTTTGTTCTATTGTTCTCTTCAGGAAAAAAGAGTGTAGCGGGTACTAGCCGGGGAACGGAGTGATGGTCCGAGACAATAGAAATATCTCAATACATTATTATTAGTGTGACAATAAGTGTATTGAGAATTTAAGATGTATTTGTAAAGTGTATTGAGAATTTAAGATGTATTTGTATTGTGTTGTCGTATTTTGCACAACACTTATTAGTTGTAAATGAGAAAATTCGTATTTGTATTTTGTAGAATGTTATTGGCGATTCAAAATGAGTTGTATGGACCTATTTTAGGGGCGTTACACTTCTTATATAATAATTAGTTTCCACTATCATACAAAAATTATTTTAAAAATATGTCATTTAACTTCTAAAAAGTAGGAAATAACACTTTGATTATAATATTAATAAACTAAAATAAATTGATTTAAGTATAGTTAATGGATTTTTACTATTATAAAGTTAAAATATCTAAAATGTATATATCATTTAACAAGAAAATTATATACTGCAAGAACAAACTATAGCTATTAGCTTGTTACAAGTTTTTTACTTTCAAAACTTACTTGCGATGCCGGAGGCGGGAACAATATTAATGGACAATATAATTTTATTGTTAAAATGTGTTAGGTCCTAATTAATTTAGAATTAATCTAGAAGGGAATGTTGAATAGATTAATTAATGTTTATGAATTTTTGAGTGGATGGAGTATTTATCACTTTCATTTGTCAAATTATTTAGAATGTTTAAGTATTACTTTATTAAGAATATGAGGTAAAAAAAAGTTTATGCCATAACATTATATTAATTATTGTAATAATGATGCCCTGAACTTTTACATGAAATCTTGTAAGTTAATACTTAGCATTAGGGTTAAATCACTTTTTTATCATTGAATTGAACTCCAATTTACATTTACATCATCGAACTACTTTTTTTTCTTTCCCATTTGACTCATTGTACTAATTTTTTTTTAACAAAACGTTACAAAATCCATCCAAGTTGGTTGACTTTTAATGGAAAGAAATAAAAATTTTAATTTTATTCAGTTATCAACGTAGACCTCACATATTAGTCTATATGGCTACCATAATAGAATTACAATTTATAAAAAAAAGTATATTAGAAATAAAAATAAGCTAAAAAGTAAAAAAAAAAAATCTTAATTTCCCTTTTTTAATATAGTACAAAATTAAAAGGAGAAGTAAAAAGAATTATAACATATTAACATACGAAATGACTAAGAAAATCAAATCATATGAAACAACCAAATTCATCGATCAAATCTACTCTTTTAAATACTTCATCAACAACTAAACTCATCGATCAGATCTACTCTTTCAAATACTTCATCAACAGCCAAATTCATCATCAAACATGTCACCCATGCTTTTACACGCACAAAACAATCGAGAAAGATGAAATCCAACAAAAGTGAAGGTAACCCGACAACAATTGCAAGATCAGAATATAGTTTCTTCTTCTTTTTTTCGAACCCCTTCTTACTTCCACGAATTGTTTGTTTTATCACTATCGATGGCTGATAAAGAATTTACTTTGACAGTGTTTTCAGCGTTGAATCTAATTGTTGGAGATCCGGGACTAATTTGGTATTCTTTTCTTTATAGATCTAGATCTAATGTGCCCAAAAGAAATTTGGGTAAAAAATTTTCAGAACAAGATTTTTTGGCTTTTGGATTTGATGAAGATTCATGTTGAATCATGATGATTATATTATTTACAATACATGACCTTGGACTGTTTTTTTGTTTGTTTTAATTTCAGAAAAGTTGAAGGAATTTCTAGTTAATCTATATATTTGTGTTTTAGATTGATGTATTCTTGAAGAAAAGGAAGAAGATTCGCGATGGTGGACAAAGATTTTGGGCAGAAGTTGAATTTTTTAGAACATGCATGATTCATCAATTTTTTAGAACGACGACAATCATCGATTTAGAGGACATAAAGTTGTCCGGAGATGGCAACATTTAGAGATCCGTACTAGCTCAGAGGAGTTTTTCTGTTTATTCGAATAAAATAAACAAAAACAGATATTATCCGTATTCAGATATTATTTCGAATACCGGATACGAATAATATTTTTAAAATCCGTCGAATACCAGATATGAATACGGATAACGAATTGATTTTTGGATACAGATACGAATACGAATACTATTGTATATATCTGTTTACACCCTTAATATTTAGGTAATGTTTGATTACCTCTTTTTACTTCTTTTTGGGTGGGTTAAATATTTTTTTCATCACTGTACTTTAGGTCAACTTACAAATGACTAACTATATATTTTTTTTCTCACAATTAACTCACTAAATTAACTTTAATTTTCTTACAAAATTTTAAATTCCGTCTTGGACGTTAAAAATTTAACGAAATATTGACATTGTAACCTGTTGCGGCTTAATTTATTCCAATTTAAAGTATTCAGTCTAGGTGGCATTTTTGCCCCAATTTAAGTAGCAACCCGCTTTGAATATAACCTACCCATAACCTACTATCTACCCAAAATCCACCCACTAACAAGAAACTATGTAATTTATTTTGGTTTTCAAAATCAAAAATAAGAGTTTAAATATGTATTCAAAGTCTAGAATGTTACCTTAGATCTAGATCAAGATCTAAACCTCTGACTCAAAGAAGGAAAGGGAAATATATTTCCCTTTTACTATTGTACTTATGAAAATAATCAACTCATTTCTCAGTGTTCTTCAATTTCTCAACTCAACCCAATTAAAGAATCCCACTGCCATGGCGTTACAAAAGTTCAAGCTTCGTTGCCGGCGAACTTTCTCTAACCACGTTTGCAAAGAGAAAAATTAGGTTTCCTTACAATTTCTCTTAAATTTATGTCAAAATTTACTTCAATTTCCCCCATAAATTTCCTTATCATTTTATCTTATTATCACTCGGATTACAGAGGAGAGAGATAGTGAGCGAAAATGAAAGTATAATCCAAAGGTTTTTAGCTTCTAACCGCTGGAAGAACAATAAAACCCATTTTTTCACGTCGACGTCGATGATCCATCACGTTGCGCCTCTCACTGGCAACCTCTGCTGTAAATACAATGTTTTGTTCATGTGGGTTTCCTACTGTCAAATGGGTCAATTAGAAGAAATAATGAGTTGGTTTTTGAGATTGCAGAGAGGTGGATTTCATAAACAAATTAATAGTTTTGTATTTCCATGCAGGGAATCAACTATTGGAAGATATGATGGTTTTGGGGGATTTTTTATTTTGGGTAACCCTGTTTTAATCTCTCTTGAAACGCAAGAAATGGTTGAAATTGAAGAGAATTTGGATAAAGCTGGACAAAATCTCAAAAGGCACAACATTGTGTTTGGTTAAATTACTTTTATGGAAAGTGATGGGGAATTAGAACATGCAACTTTTCTTTCCCTTTGGTTGTCAAAGTTTGTTTTCACTGCTTAATTTTCTCTCCAATTTAAAGATTTAAAAATGGAAGAAGAAAATTTTGTGGGATTGATGTCGTGCCGATGGTGTGGAGAGAGAGAGAGAGGAGAAATAATTTTTTTTGTTTGATTAATTTTTTTTTGATAAATGAGTTAATAAAGTCCATCATCGGTTAGATTGTCAAATCATGATTAAGGTGGAGTTTCGCATTTCTAATTATACGCCAATTACTCAGCTTTCTGTTAAAAGTCAAACTAGCTTAACGGTTTTTGTAACGTTTTGTTAGAAAACAAAAGTTGAGTTAGTTGACTGTAAGAAAAAAAACATAGTTAAACATTTGTAAATTGATCTAAAGTACAATAAGGTAAAAAATATTTAACCTTCTTTATGGTCTCACCTCTTTTTCGGGTTGAGGTAATCTTGTTTGCTAAAAATTTAGTCAACCTATTTTTGGCTCTTAAAAAAAAAGAAAATGAGAAATCTTTTTAGAAAAAGAGGTTCCTCATTACTCTTTTACCCTTACTATTCTAATTTCATTTTTTTAATTTTTCACGTCACTTCACTTATTACACCACCATGCACCACTCACCACTCACCACTCACCCCCACCCCCCATCCACCACCCACCATCACCATCTATCGCCACCCAAACCACAACCACCACAACCCATCATTCACCACCCACAACCACCACTACCATCCACCACCCACCACCATCACCATCCACCGCCATCCACCAACCACCACTACCACTCGCTAATTTTGAAATTTTCCATTGAATTGGTCAATATCCAAAAATTTTACGTTCACTGAATATGTTGCAGATAGCAGGAGCACAGTGATGTATGAACATATAATTTTCAATTTTGAGATCGATGGCCACCAGATATAAATCCAAGTTATATATTTATGGCTTTTGTCAAGACTCATGACAAGGCTACCTAGTTTGACACGATTCTGGATTTCGGGAGAGGATAAGCTTTGACTGATTGCAATTTGCATTGAATAAAAATCATATGAAGTATGAATTTACGGAGTTGATATTTTCACTACTAGTTTATTGATCTTAGTGTTACAAAAATTGTACATTACTTTACAATTAATAAAAATTACATTAAAAATATATTTTCTAAAATTTACAACAGTAAGACCAGTAATATATATATATATATATATATATATATATATATCAATGTCTCCGTGATATAGTTAAAATAAATAGGATAATGTTGGGAATAATGCATGAAATTATATACAATAAAGGGGAGAAATCTTACCACTAGATAACTAACATATTTAGTCTATAATAATAAAATAATAAAAAAAGACCTCTTAATTAAATGCTAACTTAGTAGTAATTTCTCTTATGTCCAAAGCAAAACTTATATGTATTTCAAATTATAGCTAGTTTTAAAACTTTAACATATGATTAGATGAAAGTATGAAATGGATCAATAAGGTTGCAAATTAACCAAGTTAAGTTAATATTAGATTTTTTTTTAGTATTTTCATATTAGCTGAACTCATTAAATTTGCAAACCTTAATACATTTAATTACCACTTGGACTTTTGAATCCTTTGCTTCTCGGGTGAAAGAAATTGACATGTATGATGTATCTGAAGGAAAGAACAGGAGGAAGCGTGGGAGACACTCCGTTCCGCCTGCAATCGATGCTTACCTCTTCTCTTAATTAAACATTAATAACTAATATACTGTTTCAAAATTAGAGATAAATTTTAACTTTTAACATTCAAGCCAATTTTTGAAATCCTATATATAGTTCAAAATTTATACAAATTTCATTGACTTTAGTACAAGTAAATATATTATTGTAAGTTAATAAAAAAATATTACTGATTATCGTATTTGTTACTTTTTAGAATTTAAATAAACAAATATAAACTTGGAATATATATAGAGTTTTGCAAATTAACTTAAAAATTCAAAAATGTATCTCGAATTTTGAAACAAAGGAAATGTATTGGAATTAGAAAACTCTCAAGGCCCAAGCTATATTTTAATAGTCCTAGTATGTATTGCGATAAATTTATGTCGAATTATAATTGCAAAACTTATCAATACATAAAATTGATAAGAATTATATGAGGATATCAGTTATTACACATCTCTCCAAAAAAATTACTACTAATATTTATCTATGTAACTAATAATTAAAAAGTCGTATTTTTTAAATTTTAAATATTCATTACCGTTTATGGACTATTTAAGATGACTTAAAAAGAAATTGTAAGGATATAGTGAGAAAAGTTAAATCACTCTTTCTTTTTTTTTTGGAGAAAAAATGTCATTAGTTACATAAGATTTTGAGAAAATTATACTTTTATTTAAAGCTTACAAATTACTGTGGAATACTTTTTGAAATACTCATTCGTTATAAAATATAAGATCATTGTTGACTTTTTGAATTCAATTTAAAATATTTTTAAGTTCAAAATTAACATGAATTCTATTAATTTTAATTAATATAATTAATGATGACTATTGCAAATTATCTAAAAAATTCTGCTCATTATAAGATTTATTGTTTAATAATTTATAATATATAAATCATTTAAATTTTAAATTTAAAAATATTTTTAATTAACTTTTAAAAGTCAATAATAATTTTATAATTTGAAACATAGAGAATAATTTGTTATATTGTTATAACAAAAGTTACATTCAATATTTCTTTTATGAATATTATTTCTACCTCTAAGAAGAAAAGGTTCAATGGATTGACAATGGAGGAAGACTTTGTGGACACAGTGGGCCTGATTTTCAGTGCACGCCTTGACTTTTGTAACACCTTCTTCTTCTGCTATTTCTTTTATTCTTGTGATTTCAATTTAATAAGGTAACGCAGCGCATGCCTTATTTGTGCATAAATCTATCGCCATCACCAAAATTTCTTCCAACATTTAAAGCAATAAGTGAATGACCGACAGTGAGGAAAATAGAAAACGAATTAAACAAATGAAATTGATTGATTGAAAGGATAATCAATCAAGATAAGATTGGATTTAATATATGAATAATTTAAAAGCCAATTTATATTTTTTTCAATACCTGTTGGCATGCGTTTACACAGGCCCGATGGATAGGATGGGTTACGGTCCACGTGAAGAGATGTTCTCACGTAAAAATTTATTTTGGATAGTATGCGGACTTTAAAAAATCTAAGATTTCTAACTGTATTTAAATCCTGGTTCATAAGGAAAGAGTTAGGATTATATCCAACTCTTTCTTTAAGTATATTGTGTTTTATCCAATCATAGGTAATTAACATGATTAGGAGTTCTATTACAATTGGAGGGCAGAGCGATGAACGTGGTGTGAAATATAAATACAAGGTTAAACCCTAAATTTACAGGTAATGACTTTTTTTTCACTAAAGTGCTAAACCTCCATTGTTAATACCTTGAACATCATGTATTTATTCTCACACCGGAGCTATCCCCCGGCGGCCAAAACCGCTAGGCTCCTGAGCGTGGTTTCGTTTTTTTGCAGGATTTGGCGCGTATTTTTGTGATTGGACGCGCGGCGAATCTTGGCGTTAACATTGACTCTAGAAGGAGGGCCTAGTGCAGCATAATACACAATCACTCAGTTGTATTTGATCAGAAAGCATGGTGTCGAACAAGGGAAAAACGGTCTCGGCATATGGCGAATCTACAACTGACCGGTCTCAACCAGTGGTTCGGTAAAGGATAGATTGGGGCCATCGAAAAGCATCTCGGATAGACTTGGACCCCAAAGCAATTCGGTGGGCCAACCCGACCCTCAGACGACAATCGTCAAAACGAAACTGTTCTCCACCACATGGAGGACGGGCGATCATGACGATGGTACCGATAACCAGAATTCTAGACGGGACCAAGGTCGAGACAAGAGGGAGTTGATCTTGGCCATGAAGATGCAGCAGAACAGATATGCTATGGAGACCATACGCCTTCAGCAAATAAAGTTGGATAAGCAGTTGGCGTCTTTGTTACACGGAGAAGAAGTTTCTTCCAGTGATCATCGACATCAAGAAGATTCGTCAGGTGACCGATCCAGGATACACTGTCCGGACAGTGCCTGTCAAGAAAGAAGCAGGCCTAGGAGCCGCACCCTAGTTCGCGGCAGGCACCGAAGTCGCTCGTAGGACAACAGCAGGCCGAGGAGCTGCACCCTAGTCCGCAGCAGGTACCGAAACTGTTCGCATGACCGGAGCAGGCCAAAGAGCCGCTCCCCGATCCGCAACAAGCACCAAAGCCCCTCGTAGGACTTGAGCAGGCCAAGAAGCCGCTCTCCGATCCGCAGGAGGCACAATAGCCACTCGCAGGATAATAGTAGGCCAATGAACTGCACACCAGATCGGGGCAGGCGTCGTAGCCGCCCAGGGATAATTCAAGAGTCAGGCCTGAGCCGACTCCTCAAGAGAATGGGACCGATACCCTAGCGAGAAGGTTAAATCGGCAGCTAACCAGTCAGTAGAGTTGTCGAACAATGCCAGGTCGCCTTTTACTCTGGAAATAAAGCGGGTGAAGGCTGACAAGACAAAGAAAATGCCTCCATTGGAGATGTATGACGGCACTAGGATCCATATGACCACACACATGCCTATAATCAAATCATGGATTATTACGACCATCCTGACACCGCCAAGTACCACATGTTTATTACTACGCTGAAGCATGGGGCTCGGGAATGAATGGCGTCTCTCAGTCCGAACTCGATCGGCTCATGGGAACAGCTATGTGACCTATTTCACGTCCGGTTTGGGAGCAACAAGTGGAGAGGAAGGCTGACAACGTCTTTGATGCAAGTTAAATAGCGTTTTGACGAAAGCCTTGGCCAGTATGTGAAGCGGTTTAGAGAAGTGGTCAGCATAGTGACCGACTTGAATGTGCAACAAGTTGTAGGGTTTTTCACCACTAGATTAGAAATTATGAAATCCAAGAAGCTGGTTAAAGACCTCATTCTTAATCCCCCTTGAGACTTGTCAGAGGCTTATAGTAGGACTAATGGGTTTATCACCTTAGAGGAGGCTATTGGGAGCTTAAAGTTGTAGGCACATTTGGAAGATAGACTAAGGGACTGAGATCGGAACAATACACCCAGGTCAGATAATCAACCGAGGCAAGGCTTTAATGGAGGGGGTTCGGGAGGAGGTAGACCGCCCTTTCTCAACAAAAGCGTTAACAAAGTCTATACTCCCCTGAATACCGATCGAGCGAAGATATTGAAGGAAATCCGGAATAAGCCTGGCTTCGAACCTTGCCAAACGAGAACCAAATTCTATAGGGGAAATCACAACCAATATTGCAACTA
Organism: Aralia elata; assembly: GCA_034770075.1. NCBI lineage: Eukaryota > Viridiplantae > Streptophyta > Magnoliopsida > Apiales > Araliaceae > Aralia > Aralia elata. The sequence goes on from CM068385.1 coordinate 91,761,727, forward strand.
CCACCAGGCTTCGGGACATTCTATAGAGGACTGTTATAATTTGAAAGACCTGATTGAAAAGAAGGTGCAATTTGGAGAGTTAGTTCAGTATGTCGCACGACAAGGGGCTTTGGAAAGGACAACAACTAATAGCAATGCTCAGTAGAATTCGAAGTCTCAATACGATCTAGTCCTGGAGGTTCGAGGAGTCATGAATGTGATAACGAGCGGATCAATCGGGAAGGTACTTGGAAAGAAAAGGCGGGGTATGCTGGATTCAATTATGACAGTATCCGAACAACCTATCGGGAAGGAGCGACTTTATCCGGGCAATGTGATTTCATTTACTGACGAGGATTACCCATCGGAGTCGATTGAGCCATATGAAGGAGCTCTGACTATTACTGCCCAAGTTGGGTCCATGGATATGAGGCGAATCATGATCGACAACGGCTCTTCGATAGACATATTGTATGCTCATGCTTATCAAAGGCTGGACTTGGGAGGTAGGAAAATGGAGGTCGGGCAGGAGCCACCGCTTTACGGATTTGGTAACGATCCAGTTTGGGTGGCAAGGACTATCGAGTTGTCAGTCATCTTCGGGACGACCCCTCGATAGGTGGAGGTCAATGTCAGGTTCTTTGTGGTACATGTGGATTCGGCCTATAACGCTATTTTGGGAAGATCGATATTACTAGTGCTGCAGGTGGTGACCTCCATCCCACACTTCAAGATAAATTTCCCTACGTCGAATGGGGTCGGCGAAGTTAAGGGGGATTTGGATTTGTCCCGTAGGTGTTATAGGACTTCACTGATATCTTCAGTTGTAGGAAGGTGTAAATAAAAGTAGACTATGGCGATTGAGATTGAACCCTTTACCGAAGGAAGCACAGAACCACTCGCCCTGCCAGCCAAAAAAATAGAAGATATTGAGTTGGTTCCGGGAAAAAAGGAAAAGACAATAAAAATCGGTTCTAGTATGTAGGAGCCCTTTAGAACGGGGTTGATTGACTTCCTTTGGGTCTACACCGATATCTTTGCCTGGGAGCCCAGCGATAAGCCGGGGGTTGACGAGTCTGTTGCAGTTCACAAACTGTGTGTAGACCCGATGAAGAAGTCTGTTCACCAAAAACGGAGGATTTTTGCCCCAGAAAGGCAAACAATTATTGATGAGGAGATAGCAAAATTGCTTGAAGCAGGATTTATCTTTGAAATTGATTATCTGGAGTGGCTAGCAAATGTGGTACTCATACAGAAGCAAAATAGCAAGTGGAGGGTATGCATTGATTACATGAATTTGAATAAAGTATGTCCGAAGGATTTTTACCCCTGTCGCACGTTGATCAGTTAATAGATGTGACTTCGGGGTTCGCAATGCTGAGCTTTATGGACGCCTTTTTCGGGTATCATCAGATCTCGATGTGCAAGGAGCATATCCCAAAAACGACTTTCATCACCCATCGGGCAATTTATGCATATAAGAAGATGACATTCGGGTTGCTTAACGCGGGGGCCATGTATCAACGGATGATAAACTACGTCTTCAGAAAGCAATCAGGGAGGAATATGGAGGTCAACGTATATGATATGATTGTTAAGAGCTCTTCTGTTCGCGGCCATTTGGATGATCTTGAGGATTATTTTCAAACCATTAGAGAGTATAATATCCGCCTGAACCCCACCAAATGTACCTTCAGACTTGGGTCTGGGAAGTTTTTGGGATATATGGTGAGCAAGGGAGAGATTGAAGCAAATCCTGAAAAGATCAAGGCTATTTTAGACATGAAGTCTCCGAAGACGTTCAAGGATGTACAGAGACTAACAGGCCAGATCGCAGCGCTTCGAAGATTCATATCAAAATCGATAGAAAGGTGTCTTCCCTTCTTCGACACTCTGAAAAGGTCCAAAAAACGAGAAGACTTTTCAGTGGAATTCAGAATGTGAGGATGCGTTCCAAGGAATCAAGAAATATTTATCCTCTGCACTGTTGCTGATGAAGCCGATCGTTAGCGATTAGCGGAAACTTTGTACTTATATTTGGCCGCCAGCTCGTTAGCGGTCGGGGCAGTTTTGATTCAGGAATCGAGTGAAAAGCAGTTCCACGTTTATTATGTTAGTCATGCACTTAGGGACGCAGAAATGAGATATCCGAACTTGGAGAAGTTTGCCTATGCGTTGATCATTGCCAACAGGAAGCTTCAGCATTATTTTTAGGGCCGGTTGATAGTGGTGTATACAGATCAGCCTCTGAAAAAGGTGTTACACAAATCGGATGTCTCGGGTCAGTTAGCTGCGTGGGCTATGGAGTTGATCCAATTTCATTTGGAGTATCATCCTCAGACGGCGATAAAAGGTCAGGCTTTAACCGACTTTGTGGTGGAGTGTTCGTTTTTCGAAGACGATTCAGTTGTTCATTCAGAGGTAGTGGATTCTGTGTCTAACATTAGGCCGGCTCAGATTGCTTGGACATTATATGTGGACGGATCTTCAACTTCGGATTCCAGTGGAACATGGGTAATTTTAACAAGTCCTGAGGGATTCAGAGTTCAGCAGGCCATTCGCTTCGGATTCAAGGCGACCAATAACGAGGCTGAGTATGAAGTGATTCTGGTAGGGCTTCGGTTGGTAAAGAGTCTAGAGGTTCAGAGACTGGTTATTTTTAGCCACTCTTAGTTGGTGGTTAAGCAAATATTGAGAGAATATAAAACTCAGGGGCAAAGATGTCCAAATATCTGGTGAAGGTTAAGGATCAATTGCATTACTTCGGTTCGTTTATTTTCCAAGGGGTAGATCGGTCCAATAATACAATTGCTGATGTATTGTCCAAGTTAGCTGCTTCGGATACAGATACTTTCAGTGGATCATTCTATTTGGAAGTTTTGGAGTCTCCAAGTATTCAAGTTTCAGAGGTACTAGTTGTGGAGCATTCAGATTGTTGGTTGACCCTATATATAAGTTACTTGGTTGGTGGTGAATTACCTTCGGATCGATTACTGGCGAAGAAAATAAAGTATAGGAGTTCGAATTTTGTGTTGATCGATGGGGATTTGTATAGGCGTACGTTCTCTTCACCTTTACTAAAGTGTTTGTTCCCATCCAAAACGGAGTACGTACTTCGGGAAGTTTATGAAGGGATTTGTGGCGATCATATAGGGGCGAAAGCTTTGGCGCACAAGGTATTTCGACAGGGTTATTACTAGCCTACCCTTTTTAAAGAAGCTAAAGAGTATGTTCAAAAGTGCTCCAAATGTCAGCTAAACAGTCTGATCCCTCATCAGCCGCCCGAAGAACTCTTTTCTGTTCTGTCCCCGATTCCGTTTGCAGTTTGGAGGGTTGATATCTTAGGTCCATTGTCGAAGGCAAAGGGTCAAGTCAGCTTTGTGATAGTTGCTATTAATTACATGACTAAGTGGGTAGAAGCTAAACTTCGTCGGGCGATCACAAAGCAAGAATGTCTCAAATTTCTTAAAGAATTTGTGGTGTTTCGCTTCGGGATTCCCATGGTTGTGGTATCAGACAACGGTCGGCAGTTTGTGGGGTCAAAATTTGAAGAATTCCTTAAGGATTTGGGGGTCCAACATAGAAAGACTTCGGTTGCTCACCCTCAGTCTAATGGTCAGGTCAAAGTTACTAATCGCACGTTGCTCAATGGTATTAAAAGAAGGTTAGACGAAGCCAAGGGGAGATGGCCTGAAGAGTTACTCAACATTTTGTGGGCGTATCAGACTACTCCTAGAACTACAACTGGTGACTCGCCGTTCAGATTGGCTTATGGAACTGATGCTCTTGTTCCAATTGAGATCAGGTTTCCTTCACTTAGGGTCAGTCAATATAAAGAGCTTTATAACGATGAAGGCCTTCGAGTTAATCTGAATTTGTTAGATAAGGTTCGGGAGTCAGTTTTGGTAAGGTTGGCAGTCTACTAGTAGAGAACGGCTCGACATTACAAAAAAAGGGTGAAAGCGCGGAGGTTCGAAGTTGAAGATCTTGTACTTCGGGAGGCTGAGTCGTCTACCCCCCAGGATTCGGGTAAGCTTATGCCGAACTGGAAGGGTCTTTATGAAGTTATTGAAGTACCGAAGCCAGGTCCTTACCGGCTTCGGGCTATGGACGGGTCAAAAATAAAAAATACTTGGCATATTGGGAGGCTTCGAAAGTATTTTCAATAAGTAATATATATTTCGATATTGGCAATGATGTAATTTTATCTAATAAAACATAACGATTTAATTTTGCTTAATAATATTTGCATTAATGATCGAACGTACATAAGGCAGTGGTTACATAATGTATTGTTGCGAAGTAATTTATTAACTAAGTAGAAGATGTTTGGCTGGAAGCTTCGGCTGCGGTTTCATCGTCTGAAGTGTCCAGGATTGCTGCGTTGAGATGATATGTTACCTTTTTTCCTTGTCTTTATCCCGAGCACTTTGGTAGTCGAGATTGAACTATTTTATTACTTTTTCGGTTAGCTCGGTAGATTTTCGATACTCTTGTCGAATTTGTTGTTTGATCTCATCGGTCAGAGAGGGTGTTATTATTTTGTAATCAGCAAAGTCTTTTTACATATTGTCGCGCTCTTTTATAGTCATCTTGAGTTTCACCTCCACACTTTCGAGTTTTCTGTGTACAGAATGGTTTTCAGCTGATAGATGGCTGCATTCTTTCTTCAGGTTGTCATATTTTTTCTTCAGTTCGTCGCAGCCTTCCGAGAGTGTTCTTCGGCTAAGTTCATTTTCGATGGCTTTTTCTTTAAGCTTTTCCACTTCGGCCTGAAGTTCTTCACAACGATTGGAAGTTTGGGCACGAAGTTCTTCTTCCTTTTTTAAGTTAGTTGTTACAACATGCAGCATTGACTTCAGGCGGGCAACTTCGACCTTTTGTTCTTCTTTTTTTCTTCAGCTTGGTCAAGATGCCGAAGGAGTCGGCCGGTGATAGCGGTGGCCATGAGTAAGAAGGAAGAAAAGATAGTTCATAAGTTTAATATGATCAATTTAAAGGCAAGAAAGGTCAGAGATGTTTACCCGACTTAGATTTAAAGCGTTGGAGTTCACAAGTTCCCATAGACTTGCTCCCTCAAAACTTCGTCATCTTCGGGGAGAACGAAGTGGTCGAACAGGTGGATGGGAAAATCTTCGGGTCTTCGGGGCCATAATGATGCTGTGATGGGCATTTCTTAGATACGATTGGGGGATATTGGAGGTGATTCACGGTTTGAGGGGGTATTTATCTGATGTTTTTTGGCCGATGGTTTGGGAGGTGACTCTTGGTGTTCTTTTTGAGTCTCCAGTTATAAGGCTATGGTATATGGTGGTTCGGAAGGGGGGACTTCATGTTCCTTTTGGGTCTCTAATTGTGGGGCTGTTGTAGTTGGTGGTTCGGTGTGTGGGTTTTGTTTTGTTTAAAGAGCTAGGATTTGTTTGACAGTCTTCGCTTGGCGTTTTCTTTTCACTCTTAGGATGTTGGTCCTCTCAGAGGGGGGAATGTCTAGAAGGCTCCTTTCGGTGACAATAGAAGTGGGAATGATGGAGGGTGGGGGAGTTTGGGACATCGGGATTGCAGTGATATGTTGGACTAAAGGAGGGGTTTCGGTTGATTTTGGTGGGTGGTTTGTTTCTTCGGCATGCTCGGTAGAGGTTATTTGGCTGATGATGGTTGCAAGGGTCGGCTTGATGAGACATACTGTCACGATATGAAATTTAAATCAGTATAAAACAGTGCCAAATTAGTTGTGAGATAGTAAAGCGAATAGGATGGAACTGACATTTGTGGTTATAAAGCCAAGTTGGGTTGCTTAGAAGATTGAGATCCCATTCTTTAGCCGGTAATCTTGCAACGATGTTCACCAGTTCTTTAAGACGGCCTCGGGGCAGTTCTCCGATGGTTACGTTGGGTCGGGAGGCTTCGGCCCAGTCTGGGATGTCATGTGTACTAGGGCCTTGGATGAAGAACCATTGTGAGTGCCACTCTTTGCTGCTGGAAGGCGTCTTTATCAGTGGGCGCTTCTTGAATTGTTTGTTTTGCTGCTTATTTATTTGTCTAAAGCCAGATTCTCAGGATCGGCTTATAGAAAATATGAAGAAAAAAAGGTTGATGGTAGGGGTGATGTTGAGTTCATGGCAAAAAGCAATGAAGGCGATGATGTGGATGTAGGAGTTTGACACCAATTGGGCGAAGCTGACTCCAATAAATCCTAGGAGGCCGATGATAAAGGCGTGTAGTGGGAAGCGAACCCCGTACCCGAGGGCACTCAGAGAGACGACAGTCCATCCATTGGGGTAATGGTATATCCATTCAATGTGAAGGGGAGCGCATATTTCGTGGGTAGTCGGAATACTGTATTGTTTACATATTCCGACGAGGTCTTGAGGGGTGATTGTAGAAACGATGTTAATATGGGCAAAGGATTCTTCATTTGAGTATTCTTTTAGCATTTTCAAGTTGTCAATTTCGGCTTTGGATGGGCCTTTTGGTCGCGGGTTTGGGGATGCGGTCGCGGTTACGGTGGTGGCTTCAGTTGTGATGGCGGTGGTAGTGTTAGGGTTGGTTACAGGGGGTGCTGAAACGAAGGGGACGGTGGTGCCGATTGAAGGTGGTACGAAGGGGGTTTGTTTGTTTGTGTTGCCCATTGTGGTGGAGGAGAGTAGCTTGATTGGAGAGTAATTTTTCACCGAAAAAGGTAACAGTTGCAGAAAGGACGAAGATGAAGAGAAGGAGCGCACGATTTGGGATGGGATTTGGAGTTATGGCGGTCGATTTTGGGGAAAAGGGGGGTTCTTGAGTTATTTGACTTTTGGGTTCCGCGCGGTTTCCCAAAAGCGGTGTAATTAATGGGTTGTGTGATGGTGGGGGGGGGGGGAGCACTGGTATGTGTTGGCTGGATTACCGAAGATTTAGGCTTCGGGTTTTCAGATTTTAATTATTGGGTTTTTGATAGTTGAATTCTTCCATTAAATGTTCCATTGTAATGAAAGTCTGAGGGGCAATGTTAGTATACGTTTACACGGGCCCAATGGATGGGGTGGACCACAATCCACGTGGAGGGATGTTCCCACGTAGGAATTTATTTTGGGTAGTGTGCGGACTTTAAGGAATCTAAGATTCCTAATTATATTTAAATCCTGGTTCCTAAGGAAAGAGTTAGGATTATATCCAATTTCATTTCTTTAAGTAGATTGTGTTTTATCCAATCATAGGTAATTACCATGATTAGAAGTTATAGTACAATTGGGGGGCATGGCGATGAAGGTGGTGTGATCATCTATAAATATAAGGCTAAACACTAAATTTACAGGTAATGACTTTTTGATCACTAAAGTGCTAAACCTCCATTGTTAATACATTGAACAACCTGTACTTATTCTCACTCCAGAGCTATCCCTCGGCGGCCAAAATCACCAGGCTCTTGAGCGTAATTTCGTTTTTGTGCAGGATTTGGCGCGTATTTTGGTGATTGGACACGCGGCGAAATCTTGACGCTAACAATACCCAACCTCATTATTGGCCGGGGGACCATGCAAAAATATTTTTTTCTTGTTTTCGAAAATTAAAAACTGTGCCACGTGACCAATTGTAACCCCTCTGATATCGGAATAAAATCCTCTCCATTTGGGTTGCCCTCTATTATCATCAAGTTCACCAATTTTTGATAATAATAATTTTTTTAGTAATGATCCAATTATGTTAATAGATAGTTAATGATATTAAGATCAATCCTAAAATAAAAAGTAGTAATCCGACACTTTTTCACTGTTAAAAGTCTAAAATAATTTTAACGGTAAAAATTCTTTTAGATTTTTAACGGTGAAAAAGTGTCGAATTACTAATTTTTATTTTAGGATTGATCTTAATATCATTAACTATCTATTAAAATATTTGGATCATTACTAACAAAATCATTATTATCAAAAATTAATAAACTTATCTGGCCAATTGCTCTCTTATCATTTATATATAGATCTTGTGTTCCAAAATTTAATATTTATTAAATCGTCCGTCAAACAATTGCATGACGTAGACAAACAGTTTGATAGACGAATAAGTATTATGTTTAACCATGCAAAAACTTAAGTTGCCTACAAACATTTTTGCAACCAATAGACAATAGTGTTTATTTATTCGGATTAGAAATTTTGTCTTCTTATCATTGATTTATTTTATGTATTATACATTTTAAATATATGCCTACATGTATTATGATTTTATAGAAGTATATACACTCCAAAAAATTATTACAATTTAAAATAAAATATTAAAATACCAATTAATTAAGTAAATGGAAGAAGAGGGGGAGAGAGAGAGAAAGAGGAGAGAGAAAGAAAAGGAGGAGAGAAAGACTAGCGGGGAGAAAAGATGAGAGAGAAAAGGAGGAGAGATGAGAGAGAAAAGGAGAAGGAGAGAGGAGAGAGAAAGAGAAGGAAGAGAGAGAAATTTGATAAAGAAAAAAAGAAAAAAATTGATTATTTTCTCTCTTCTCTCTCCCTGACACGTGACATTTTTCGGCGAATAATTGAGTTTTTCGGCCAAAAGGGACACTTTTGTTATTTTAAAATACTTAGAGGTATTGATTGCAGATTCCCAAACTTTGAGTATCAAATTGATTTTGTCCAAACTTGGAGAGACAGTTTTGTCATTAGCTCTTAATAAAATAAAAAGAAAAAAAAGGATTAAAAAATTTAAAACTTATTTTTAGTAGCTCCATAAAATTATATAAAATGATGAGTAGTTTTATATTTTATACTAATAGACCTTTCTAAATAATTTAGTTACCATTCACTTTATGTAGTTTATCTTATTTTTTTAAAGACAAAAAAAATTATAACTTTTGTCATTCTTTTAGGGGCGGAGAGTATATATAGTTTTCATACGATATGTGCTTAATTCATTTTCTATATTTCACACCAACTGATTATTTTCAATTGTTGGTTTAATAATATTAGATGAAATTTTGGTTATGGTGATAGATGTATAAACAAATAATGTGTCGATGAGATCTCAACTTAGTGGTTAAAACTGAAGTACTGTGACCTTTAGGTCTCAGGTTCCGATTTTCATTTAGATGAATTTATTTTTTCCTTTATGTGAATTTTTTTTTCCTTTATGCGAAGTTTGTTTTCTCTTTATATGAAGTTTGATTATGAAATTATATTGTATTTTTCGAAAAGCGAGACTTTCAAAAAATAAAATAAAAATAAAAATGATAGAGACTTATATCATGTGTAGCAAAAATTGTATAATATGTTACAATTAATAAACATTACATTAAAAATATATTTTCTAAAATTTACAACAGAAAAACTAGTATAATATATATATATATATATATATATATATATATATATATATGTCTCCGTGATTTAGTAAAAATAAATAGGATAATGTTGGAAGTAATGCATGAAATTAATTATATACCATAAAGGGGAGAAATCTTACTACTAGATAACTATATAATATATTTAGGTAGTGTTTGATTATCTCTTTTTACGTTTTTTTTAATCTCACCTCTTTTTCGGGCTGAGATATTTTTGTTTGATAAAAATTTAGTTAATTTCTTTTTGGCTCTTAAAAAAAAGAGTCTTTTAGACGAAGAAAAAAAAAGCTCCTTATTACTCTTTTACCCTTACTATTCTAATTTTATTTTTTTAAAATTTTTCACTTCACTTCTTTTATTACACCACTACTCACCACCACAACCCATCACTCACCACCCACAATCACCACTACCATCCACCACCACCACCCACCACCATCACCATCCACCGCCACCCACCACCACCACCATCTTTCACCATCCACCATATATCACCACCAACTACCACTCGCCACCCATCACCCATCGTCATATTTTATAGTAATTATGTAAAATTATCATTATTATTATGTTTCATTAGACTTGAAATATTTTACTAGTTATATATTATTGGTGATTTTATTTGATTTAATTATTTAATATTTATTATATTTTTATCCTCGCCATATAAATAAACTAATTTAAGGGTAAAATAATAAAATGTTTATACGTATTCAGACATACAATAAAGATTAGTCATCAAACAAATTTTTTACATTTAAATTCTAACTAGAGAGCCTCTACTTTATATAAAACCTCTATTTTAATAAGTTCTTATTACACAATTTTATCAAACACTAGTCTATAATAAAAAAGACCTTTAATTAAAAGCTAACTTAGTGTTAGAAATTTGTAGTTTCTCTGACGTCCAAAAGAAAATTTAAACTTATATGTATCTCAAATTATAGCTAGTTTTAAAACTTTAACATATGATTAGATGAAAGTATGAATGGATCAATAAGATTGCAAATTAACGAAGTTAAGTTAAGTTTAGTATTTTTCAATATTTTCATATTGGCTGAACTCATTAAATTTGCAACGTCCTTATTACATTTAATTATAACTTGGACTTTCGAATCCTTTACTTATGAAAAAGAAATCGATACAAATTTATTTGATGGAGGAGAACTGAAGGACGCGTGGGAGGCACCTATTCCGTACTGCATGCGTTTCGTGCGCCATTAATTAATTGATGCTCAACTCTTCTCTTAATTAAAGTATTAAACATTAATAATTAATCCAATATTTTAAAATTAGAGATAGAATTTAACTTTTAATATGTAAATTAATTTTTGAAATCTTATAGTTCAAAATTTATACAAATTTATTTGACTTTAGTACAAATAATTATATTATTGTAAGCTAATAAAAAATACTAGTAATTATCATATTTGTTATTTTTAAAATTTAAATAAATAATATTAAGTTTGAATATAGAGTTTTGCAAATTAACTTATAAATTCAAAAATATATCTAGAATTTTTGAAACAAAGGGAATGTTTTGGAATTAGAAAACTCTCAAGGATCACCTACAAATGAAGAACTGCTCGAGCTAAATTTTAAATATTCATTACCGTTTATGAATTATTTAAGACGACTAAAAAAGAAATTGTAAGGATATAGTGAGAAAAGTTAAATCACTTATTCTTTTTTTTTTTGAGAAAAAATGTCATTAGTTACATAAGATTTTGAGAAAAATATACTATTATTTAAAGTTTACAAATTACTATGGACATGTGGTAAATTTTTCATGGCTTAATTTTATGCTATGGACACTTACAATTTATTGGCTACGAAATTATCGCACACTTTTGATTATATGTAAAATAATACTCCTCCATTGTAAAATATATGGTCATTATTAATTTTTTAAAGTTAACTTAACATATTTTTAAATTCAAAATTAACATGAATTTTATTAATTTTAGTCAATATAATAATGACTATTACAAACTATCTAAAATGTACGACGACTTATTATGAGATTTATTATTTCATAATTTTAATGAATTATTTTAATTTTAAATTTAAAAATAATTTTAATTTATTTAAATAAATTAATAATAATTTTATAATTTAATACGGAGAAGGTAATTTGTTGTATTGCTGTAACAAAAGTTACATTCAATATGTTTATTATCGAAATGTTATAAAACTTACTAAGTATAATAAAATTATATAATTATAATCATACTTATAATCATACCATATACTTAATAAAGAGAGTAATAAGAACAATAATAAGTAAATGAAAATAAGAGAGCATTCAATCTATATGTATTTCATTCATCTTGCTTCTATTTATAGACATATGTATATCAACATTTGGGAGCTCAAGGGTCATATTGGAAGGTGAAGGATTTTCACTAAAATATCATATTGGAAGGTGAAAGAACTCACTTTAGACATCCACTAAATTTATGTCATATTTTATAACACTCCCCCTTGGATGTCTATGGTATAGCCATACGCGTTAAGAACTGCCTCATTAAAAACCTTACCAGTAAAAACCCAATGAGAAAAAAAAACTTGGTTAAGGAAAAAAGAGTGCAATGCGTATTAGCTCCCCCTCATGAATGTATCACCTTGAGATATTAAGTTGCCGCATTCCAATATTACGTCGCAATCTTTCAAATGTTGTAGCTGGCAATGCTTTGGTGAACAAATCTGCTAGATTATCTTTTGAGCGAATTTGTTGAACATCAATGTCACCACACTTATCAAGGTCATGTGTGAAAAAGAATTTCGGTGAGATGTGCTTCGTTCTATCTCCTTTAATGTATCCTCCCTTTAATTGAGCTATGCATGCAGCATTATCTTCATATATAATGGTTGAAGTTCCTTTGCCGGAGGATAAACCACATGTTTCACGAATATGTTGAGTCATTGATCTCAACCACACACATTCTCGGCTTGCTTCATGGATTGCAATTATTTCAGCGTGATTAGATGAAGTGGCGACTAATGTTTATTTTGTAGATCTCCATGATATAGCAGTATTACCACACATAAAGAGATAATCTGTTTGAGATCGACCTTTATGTGGATCAGATAAATATCCTGCATCAGCATATCCGACTAATTCATGATTATCATTATTTGAATAAAATAAGCCCATATCCATAGTTCCTCGTAGGTAACGAAAAATATGTTTCCATTCCAATGTCTCCGAGTAGGAGAAGAACTATATCTTGCTAGCAAATTCACAGAGAACGATATATCTGGTCGTGTATTATTAGCAAGATACATTAGCGCACCAATTGCACTGAGGTATGGTACTTCAGGACCAAGTAATTCTTCGTTATCCTCACGAGGTCTAAAAGGGTCCTTTTTCACATCAAGTGATCGAACAACCATTGGGGTACTCAATGGATGAGCTTTATCCATATAAAATCTTTTAAGGACCTTCTCTGTGTAAGTTGACTGATTAATGAGAATTCCATCTGCTAAATGTTCGATCTGCAGGCCGAGACAAAATTTTGTTTTTCCCAAATCTTTCATCTCAAATTCTTTCTTTAAATAATTTACTGTCTTTGGTATCTCTCCATGAGTTCCAATAATATTTAAATCATCAACATACACAGCAATAATAACAAAATCGGATTCTGACTTCTTTATAAAAACACATGGGCATATAGGATCATTATTATACCCTTCTTTCAATAAATATTCACTAAGACGATTATACCACATGCATCCTGATTGCTTTAACCCATATAGGGACCTTTGCAACTTGATTGAGTAAACTTCTCGGGGATTTGAATTATATGCTTCAGGCATTTTAAATCCTTCAGGGATTTTCATATAAACATCATTATCAATTGACCCATATAAATAGGCAGCAACAACATCCATTAGACACATATCTAGTTTTTCATGAGTTGTCAGGCTAATAAGATACCGAAATGTAATTGCATCTACCACAGGAGAATATGTTTCATTGTAATCAATGCCAGGTCTTTGTGAAAACCCTTGTGCCACAAGTCGTGCCTTATATCTTACGATTTCATTGTTCTCATTTCGTTTTCGTACAAATACCCATTTATATCCAACTGGCTTTACTTTTTCAGGTGTTTGGACTACAGGTCCAAAAACTTCACGTTTTGCAAGTGAATTTAATTCTGCCTGGATTGCTTCTTTCCATTTTGGCCAATCATTTCTGCTTCTACATTCTTCAACAGATTTAGGCTCAAGATCCTCACTCTCATTAATGATATCAAGTGATATATTATATGCAAAAATGTTGTCAACAACTATCTCATTTCGGTTCCATCTTTTCTTTGTATAGACATAACTTATTGAGATCTCATCATTTTTACTGTTTTCAGGTACCTGAACCTCTTCTGGGGTTTTATGATTAGCTATGTCTATATCCTCATGAATATTTTCCTCCTCAATAATGCCAACTTGATTATTTGCTCCTTTATTTTTTCAAGGATTTTTGTCTTTTGAACCGATTGGTCTACCACGCTTCTGGCGTGCCTTAGACTCATTTGCTACAATTTTTGCGGATTGTCCTATTGGAACTTCAATCCGGGCTGGAGCATTTATAGCTGGTATATGAGATTTGGTTACTCCTTTTGAGTCAGTGAATGCATTCGGTAGCTGATTTGCTATGTCTTGCAAACGAAGTATCTTTTGAACTTCTTGTTCACATTGTTTTGTACGAGGATCAAAATTCAACAGTGACAATGCATTCCAAGTAATATCTTTATCCAACTGTTTAATTTCTCCCCCTAATGCTGGAAACATAGTCTCATCAAAATGACAGTCGGCAAATCGTGCCATAAATGAATCACTTGTTAAGGGTTCAAGATATTTAATTATCGATGGGGACTCAAACCCAATATATATTCCCAGCCTCCTTTGAGGACCCATCTTTGTTCGTTGTGGTGGATAAATTGGAACATATACCGCACAACCAAATATCTTTAGATGGGAAATATTTGGCTCATGACCCAAAACCAATTGTAATGGGGAGAATTTGTGATATGATGTTGGCCTAATTCGTATAAGTGCTGCTGCATGTAAAATAGCGTGCCCCCAAACAGAAACAGGAAGTTTTGTTCTCATGAGCAATGGTCTTGCAATTAACTGGAGACGTTTAATAAATGATTCAGCAAAACCATTCTGAGTATGAACATGGGCAACAGGATGTTCATTGTTTATCCCAAGTGACATGCAATAATCATTAAATGCTTGGGATGTGAATTCACCAGCATTGTCAAGACGAATAGTCTTGATTATATGATCTGAAAATTGTGCTCATAATCTAATAATTTGAGCAAGTAATCTCGCAAACGCCAGGTTGCGAGTTGATAATAAACACACATGTGACCATCTTGTAGATGCATCAATTAAAACTATAAAATATCTGAATGGTCCACATGGTGGGTGAATAGGCCCACAAATATCTCCTTGAATACGTTCTAGAAATCTTGGAGATTCAATCCCAACTTTAGCTGGTGATGGTCTAATGATCAATTTGCCTTGAGAACAAGCAGCACACGTGAATTCCTTAAATTGAAGAATCTTCTGGTTCTTCAATGCATGGCCGTGTGAATTCTCAATAATTCTTCGCATCATTATTGATCCAGGATGACCCAACCGATCATGCCAAATAATAAAATTATTTGGTTCATTGAACTTCTGGTTCATTATTGCATTGACTTCAATTGTACTAATATTTGTGTAATACAATCCTGAGGATAAAACGGGTAATTTTTCCAATATTTGTTTTCCAGTAGAGACATTTGATACAATGTAAAGATATTCTATACCATTGTCATTGGCAGTCTCAATATGGTACCCGTTAAGTCGTATATCTTTGAAACTTAACAAATTTTTTCTTGACTTAGTAGAGAACAAAGCATTATTAATAATAAATTTTGTTCCACAAGGAAGCATTATATTGGCTCTTCCAGAACCTTCTATCAAGTCTGTTGAACCTGATATTGTATTCACTTTTGCTTTCATCATTCTTAGATTTAAAAAATATTGCTTATGCCTGAGAATGGTATGCGTCGTTGCACTATCTGCTAAGCATATATCACCACCACTGATATTGGTCTCATTTATAACATGATGCAAATCCATAGTTTCTTCACGAAAAAGAATAAATATATAATAAGTTCATAATAAGATACTATTATAACACAATCTTTTACATTAAACAAGCCAACATGAAAAGAAGAAAACAAAATACATAGAAATATAATAGCATAAAAGGAACACACTTAAAGGATTGACAGAAATCTAAACTAATTATTATCATTACAAGAAATATTAACTTTCTCATTATTTTGCTCAAAGAAATCTGCAACGTCAAGGTGCGTCATATCTAAAGGGTCAAAATAAATATCATCATTATCTTGATGTGGCTGAGAAAAATTTATTTCTATGTTCTTCCCATTTCCTTTCAATGAGGACTGATATAAATCAACAAGATGTTTGGCCGTACGACAGGTACGAGACTAATGTCCTTTCATTCCACATCGATAACAGATATTTTCTTCCTTCTTGGTATCAGTATCTCTGTTATGTATATTTTTCCCCTTTTCATTTTTATCCTCATTCTGTGAAGGTTTGTTAAAGTTAGACAAATTACGACCATCATAATTGCGGTAATTAAAATGTCCTCGCCCATGGCCACGTCCACGACCACGACCACGACCTCTACTACGACCACGACCACGATTATTATTATTATATCTTGTAGCATTCACTTCAGGGAATGGAGCTGAACCAGTCGGTCGTGATTCGTGATTTTTCATTAAAAGCTCATTATTTTGTTCAGCCACAAGGAGACATGAAATCAGTTCAGAGTATTTCTTAAAACCTCGTTCTCTATATTGCTGCTGCAGGAGCACATTTGAGGCATGAAAAGTGGAGAATGTTTTTTCTAACATATCTTCATCAGTGATATTATCTCCACATAATTTCAATTTAGAACTGATTTTAAACATTGCAGAATTATATTCACTTACTGATTTAAAATCCTGCAATCATAAATGTATCCACTCATAACGAGCTTTTGGGAGAATAACTGTCTTTTGATGGTCATATCTTTCTTTCAAATTTTTCCAAAGAACAAGAGGATCTTTTATTGTGAGATACTCTAACTTCAACTCCTCATGAAGATGATGGCGTAAGAAAATCATGGCTTTCGCCTTGTTTTGACTAGATGTTTCAGCACCATCTTTAATGGTGTCTCCAAGACCCATGGCATCTAGATGAATTTCGGCATCGAGGATCCATGACAAATAATTCTTTCCCGTAATATCAAGTGCCACAAACTCAAGTTTGGCAAGGTTTGTCATTGTAACTTCATAAAAAATATCAAAAATTATTAGATATATTTATTATAATAAATATTGTATAAACATTTAGTCAGATGATAAATGATTAGTACGTAGCAAAAATAAAACTTTGACAAATTATTTGTCCATATAGATAAGCCGGCGAACATAATTGAAGTAAAATATAAATTGTTATTGAGCGTAATTATGTGTAAGCTACAAACAATGTGCTAATAAGTACGAATGCAAATAAAATTGTTGTTATGTTTTGTAAACATAGTTAAACAAACAACAATTATTATTAACATAGTTAGTAGTTAATATACTAAATGTATCATACAACTAAACAAAGTTCAACAGTAATAATAGTGATTGCATGTGTGTATAAAGTCGAAACAATGAAGTGATGAAATAACAAAGTGTCTGCAAGTATAATAGTAGCTGTAAACTAAAGTGCAGTGTACTATAATAAAATCACTCATTGCCAAAAACTAAGATTACATGATAAAAAAATGAGTGTACATAAGAATTTAAATCTGCAGTAGTAATGAAATTAAAGTGCCAAAAGATGACATGAATAACGGAGAACATACTTACTGCTTAAACCAAATATAATTATTTGCTTCAAGATGAAAATGAAGAGCAATTCGTGCTGATAACGTGTTATAAAACTTACTAAGTATAATAAAATTATATAATTATAATCATATTTATAATCATACCATATACTTAATAAAGAGAGTAATAAGAACAATAATAAGTAAATGAAAATAAGAGAGCATTCAATCTATATGTATTTCATTCATCTTGCTTCTATTTATAGACATATGTATATCAACATTTGGGAGCTCAAGGGTCATATTGGAAGGTGAAGGATTTTCACTAAAATATTATATTGGAAGGTGAAAGAACTCACTTTAGACATCCACTAAATTTATGTCATATTTTATAACACGAAAGCATTTTTTTTTTTTTTTGTGAACCAACGTAATATAGTATACAATGGAGGAAGACTGAGTACACGGTGGGCCTGATTCGGACTCTTGTAATCACATTTTCGATGCACAGCTTGACGTTTATATCACCTCTTAACCTAATCCATATTCATATGCATATATTTGTATTTGTATTTTCTTTAGAATGGATACGAATTCGGATAATATTTATTTTGACATAAATACGAATAATATTAGTTTTGACATAAATACAAATTTTTGGAGTGAATATCAGATATTTTAGACTCTATTTATAGCCGAATCTTGTTATGTATTGTGATAAATTTACGCCGAATTATAATTGCGAAACTTATCAATATATCAAATTAGTAAGAATTATAGGAAGACCCCACTTATTACACATCTCTAAAGAAAAGTTACCCGTAAAAATTATTCACATAATTATCAATCAAAAAATTGACATAAATATTTGCAATATATATTATTTCCTTTACGGCCTAGTTACACTCTTCCGCTGCATTAGCAGGTCAAATTCGATTTGGATTTTCGTTTACTTGGCAAATTTGATTTGGGTTTTCGTGTACTTAACACATTTGATTTGGGTTTTGGTTTACTTTACACATTTAATATCTGTTTACAACTTTTTTTCTAGCCTATAAATAGAGATTGAACACACTAGTTTTCTCATTCTTCTCTACAATATATATTGTGAAAAAATTAAGTGGAGAGAAATTAAACATGGGTTTTAACAAGACATTTCTTTTACTTGGCCTTTCGCTGGCTATGGTTCTTCTCATTAGTTCAGAGGTCGCAGCTAGAGATTTGGTCAACAGTAAGTACTTAATTCTAGCTCATATATTTATATAGTATTAGTTCAGAATTAAGTATTAAGTATATATATATTTGTGCAGATACTATATATTTTTTCTATACTATAATCTATACACGTTGCAAATTTTTATTTACTATACTATAATCTATAATATATATATATATATATATATATATATATATATATATATATATATATATATGCAATTGTTGCAAATGCATATATCAAAGTTAGTAGGTGTAACATGATTCTATACTACCCATGCAGCCGACGCAGCTACTCATGGCGGCGGTTACAATAATGACGGACACCATGGCGGAGGACATTACGGTGGTGGTGGTGGAGGCCACCATGGCGGTGGCGGACATTACGGTGGTGGTGGTGGAGGCCACCATGGCGGTGGAGGTCACCATGGCGGTGAGGTGGCTGAGGCAGAGACTACCGAAGCCAAGCCTCAAACCTAGAGGAGGAGTATTTTGATGATGTTAACGCACTCTTCATCATTCATATAGTTGGTGAATAATGTACGGATAATATATATGTGTACTACTTCTTCACTAGTGCTATATATATTATGTAAAATAAAAGCATGCATGATATCACTCCATATTTCATTGGATCTTCAGTAGTACTGATGCCATTTAGATGGATAGCCATGCATGCTAGTAAATTTCCCTTAAAATGTTGGACCGTCTAGGGCGTCTATGTTTGTTTGCCTTTCAGTTTGTAAATTAAATCACACAAGTGATAATAACATGAATGTAAGGAGTGCTCTATTTCTATTTCTATTTCATAATTATAGCAATAACTAACCAGGTAAGTAATTAATAATTCTGCACATAAAATTACACATAATGCGATATACAAGAGTCTATTTTTATTTATTTATTCTATTTATTATTTATTTACAAATAGATAAAAAAAAATTACTTAACAATAATACACAAGACAGTAGAGGAGATTGAGACAGTAGAGCAGATATATATATATATATATATATATATATAGAGGTGACATGACAAAAGATCTGAATTCATCTAAGATATATACATGGGCTGTGGGGTAGCCTAGTTGAGTAGAGGGTTTGCCTTTCCAAGCTCCGCTGGGCTTGTGTCCAGTTCAAGTATGTGCGTGTATATCGAGTTTAAGCCAAAAGTAGCATGCTCCCACTAGCATAAACCATAATTCATTCTTTAAATATCTATATGAACATTAATTTAGTATGCTTTTTTTTTTCCTTCCTTGCATACCTATTTTGTTTGGGAAATAATCCATAATTAAGATTAAAATGTTGGATGCCTTAAAATTCGGAAGATTCCACATTCATCAGGGTAAATACGGCTACTCATTGTAAACTATCTAATTAAAAAGTACTCGTGCCTTTCTAAAATTAAAGATATAATTTAATTTTTGAGGTCATTATTAACAAGTTAATTGAGACATTAATTTTCAAACTTAAAACTCATATAAGTTCATTTGGTTTTAATGATGTGAACTATAACTAAAAAGTTTTACAAATCATAAAATTTGTTATTTTATAATTGAAATGAATTATATTAATTTTAAGTTTGTACATGCTAATTAACATATATAGTTTTCATCTAAAGTTAAGAGGATTTGAATAATCAGTGAGAAATATAAGCCTGCGTGATAGAGAACAAAACATTCATGGAATGAGCATATAGGCCTTCTACAAGAGTCCAAAAAAAAAACAACACAGAGAATTTAATTATTTTTGAATTGATATAAATTGAAAAAGGCAATAATTAAAGCGAAGATCTAACAACCAAGATTTTAGTAAAGATGGAGCATTTCGCCATGTTGTGTTACAAAATAAGGTAAACTACCACAACAAAGTGGTCAAGAAGGGAATCTGGTCCGTCAGTCTTACAATAGATGGTACAAGATTGGGAGGCTAAATCGCTAATTAAGACCATAATCATCATAAAAATTATAAATTAAAGTTGATTTTATATATATATATATATATATATATATATATGTATATATATTTCTTGGTGGATATATGGCAGGATTTAGGCAGAGATATGTTTGAATTTGCAGTAATTGATGATCATCTTGGAAAGAAGAGGACTGAAGGGAGAGCAGTAACACCTTACATGGTTTGTAGCTTATGCAAACACTGACTGATCGAGGCATAATATATACTTTTAATTAAACCGAAGTACGTACAGATTTGCCTATTTTAACTCTTTTTATGTATTTTTATGGGGAGTGAAACATGATCAAATTATTTGGAATTTTGTTTATTTCCTTTTTTCTATAATTCATTGTGTGCTTGTCATGACAAAATAAAACTTTGATATATGCAATGGTAAATGTAAAAGTCTGGATTGATTATTTCGTTATAATATTTGTTTTACATGCATGTTTGTCATATATATATATATATATATATATGACGAGTCAATTTCCAACTTTTTTTCCAATCCTGCAGGTTATATATCACCTTCAAAAGGGATTTTTTTAAACAGTTTAGAAATTTTTGACATCTTGAGTCTTGACCAAACTTTATTGCAGTATTTTTTAAACAAAACATCCTTTTTGGGTTTTCATAAACCTGCAAGTCTAATTAATATATTCACCTATATATTATCATTACTTTATTATTAATTCAATTCACATAATAATGAAAACGTGTAGCTTAATTTAGAGATAACTTGTGTTACCAACCATGATATATATTTTTCCCTTTGAATCCGTCGCCTGTAATAGTTTGCACAATCGCAAAACTTTGACTAATCCTTTACATTTTAATATAATACTTAATGAAATTATAAATAAAAAAAATAAAAAACACGTATTTTGATGCAGTTTTTCAATCACATCTCTAATCTTCTTTTCTTCTTTTAAATGATAAACTCCAAAGGCCCAAGCATAGTGTAAAGCTTAATTTTCTCACTAACTCCAAATTAAGATAATTATTTGAGAATTAAAATGCTAGGTGAAAAACTTGGGGAGATGAATTCACACTGGCACCTAGCTACCTCACATATTTATGCCTCTGAAAGTGGCTTTATGGTTCAAATAATTTCCTTCAAATTAATGTTTTAGAACCTTAGCACATTTTTTTACAAATTAAAAAATTGATTTCATTCACAAATTAACCGAGAGAAATTAAAAGCATTGAACCAATAGGTGCATATAATATTTACTCCTATCTTTTTTCAGTACTCATTAACTAAGTAGAGACTTCGGAAAATTTCCGTAAGTTCCAACGATGTTTTCAAAGTCAAGAATTTCTCCATCTTTCTAATTAACTTCCAATATCACTCGTTCGGGTGTAGATACTATTGTCGAGGATTGTGTTCATCTGCGGAGTAATTTTGTGGAGCAACATGGTGATAGGGTTACCCATGGTTTGACTAATTTAGCATATCATATTGGTTTTAAATTTTTAGTTAGATGAGCACTTCCAAACATGTGTTTTAGTACTTTGTGTACGCGTATGTGAGCGCTCTTCGATTCTCCCTCTTTAGTCCAGAATTGGTCGCATAAGCGAGGGCTCCCCTACGCGTATGCGACGCGAGGGCTCCCCGATTCTCTCCCTCCCCCTTTAGCCGAGAATTGGTGTTGCATTGAATTACCCGAGGGCTCCCCTACGCGTATGCGACACGGGACTTTCCGATTCCCCTCAAGAATTGGTGTTGCGGTGATTAAAGAGGTGTTCAAGTGAGACAAAATTTTGGTTGTGATGAACTCACTTATGAGAGAGAGATTGTTATAATATCACAAGTGCGTTGGATCATCCCACATCTAGAAAAATAAATAGTAATTAACTCAATTATGAGGGAGAGAGATTGTTATAATATCACAAGTACGTTGGTGTTAGGTAACTTCTTAAATCCTATTATGAGAAGGAATCATATTTTTTAATAGAAATATTATTTTGGTAATAGTCCTATTTGTAGTAAGTATATTTATTATGTGAGAGTGTCCTAATTTTGAATAAGAAGAGGAGTAGTGCTTTATAAATAGAGTATTATGATAAGTTGTTGAAGTGTAGAACAACCAAAAGTCATGTAACATCCTAAGAGTTGATGATGAGGACATGCCTAGCTTCGACAAGGATGGAGGTTATGGAGCGGATCGGGTGCAGGTTCCAGTCGGACCCGTGACGAGAGCTAGAGCTAAACGCTTCAAAGAAGGTCTTAATGACTTGATTCAAGAGGTTTGGATGAAGAATGGGTCAAAGATTTGTATTAAGGATGATGGATTGAAGCTTTTTAATATGTTACAAACGAGTGGAGCAAGCGACGAGTCAAGTGGGGGATTCAAATTCGAAAAAAGGATAAATCGCTCGTTATCGCCAGACTTGAGCGCCGCCCGCGCTGAAATGGCCTACGTTGAGCGCGGATCGCGCTGAGGTCTCTGCCATTGAGCGCCGCCCGCGCTTGTTCGTTTGCAATTGAGCGCTGACCGCGCTGGAGCGTGGCATGTTTTCCGAGGATGCGTTTTCAACACGTTTTTGACTAGATTTTCTTGGATTTTGCATATCTTTTAGATTTCTATTTTGATTAGGAAGTTTGTTAGATGGATTTTGTGTCTTAGTTAGTTGTTTATTAGTATTTCAATTCCTTTAATAATTAGGGTTTTATTCTACTAGTATAAATAGATTACATGAATGGTGTAATTGGATCATCACAATTTTACTTTGAGTTTATCAATATTCTTGAGAGGTTTTCTCATCTTTTGGTTCTTTGAGAATCTCTAAGTTAATTTTTCTTAGTTTTCTTTAAGATTCAAGTCTGACTTATCATGCAACAATACATAGTTGTGTGTGGCGTCATCTATTGCATCAATCGTCGATTGTACCGAGATTTCTGTTTCTCTATAAACACGGGGTTTAGGTGTCGTTGGTGTTCCATTTAACGCAAATTCATTACTTGATCGATTGTACCAAGGTTATCGTCTCTTTATAGGCATTGGGTTGCGGTGTCGAAAGAGTTCTACTTCAATAGCTTGCTAGAAACGATCTGGGCGACGACCACCTCACGCAAGCGTGCCGTGGAGTCTATCATTTGGTATCAGAGCTAAGTTTTCTAGCGAGTTACTTATCGTTATTTTCGTGTTTAAATTGTTAAGGAAAAAAAGAGTAGAGAAAAATCAATTTTTTTCAGTTTCTTTCAATTATTGATATTCCTATAGTTTGAGGCTTATAAGAGGAGTACAAGGTGATTAATCCGTAATAATTGTGGAATTCCGAAATTTACACACTGTATACTCGTTCCGTGATAAGTTATTTTTGAATTGATTTGAAAACTGTGATATTACTTAGGAATTCGAAAAGAACCTATAAGAGAGAATTTGAGTGGTAAAAGGCAAAAATAGTGAGATTATTCGAGGGTAAAAGCCTAGTTGAGTGCATGCACGAGGGATTCATCGTTGTTGAGCGAAACACGTAAGGGAGTGGTGAGGAAAAATTATTTCTTTCTACTAATCTTTGTTTTGCAGCTAATCATGTCTGGTATGAAGGATAAGGGTTTATTTGGAGAAGGATCTTCAACAAAAGATCAAAAGAAAGAATCAAAGGTGGATACGGACGTTCTTCTACAACAAGTAATCCAGAAATTAGAACACTTTGAGATAGATTTGAAAGGATCCAAAGTGTTCAAAGAGAGCATTCACAGATTATTTTGGGATCTCACAAGGAAGAAAATGGACGGAAGGAGGAGAATAGGGATAACGAGGAGGAGTCCTACGAGAAAGATTTTGACCCAAATCTTCGGAGGCAGTTTGAGGCCAGGGATAGAATGTATAGGGATAATAGAGAAGAAAGAAATCAGGTAGATGATAACTTGGGAAGTATTAAATTGAAAATTCCATCTTTCCAAGGGAGTAGTGATCCTGAGGCTTATTTGAAATGGGAAAAGAAGGTAGAATGGGTTTTCGAATGCCACAACTATTCAGAACACAAAAAGGTATAGTTGGCCGCTACATAATTTACAGATTACGCAGTAACTTGGTAGGATCAGTTGAAGACTAGTAGGAGGAGATGTGACGAGCGTCCAATTGAAACGTGGGTTGAGATGAAGGCGGTAATGAAGAAGAGGTTTGTTCCAAGTCACTACCATCGGGAGCTATATTGAAATTTGCAAACTCTTAAACAGGGTAGTAGGAGCGTGGAGGATTATTACAAAGATATGGAGGTTATGATGGCCCGAGCCAATGTGATGGAGGACCGCGAGGCGACTATGGCTAGGTTTGCAGCGGGATTGAATTGGGAGATCTCATATTTGGTGGAAAGACAACATTATGTGTTGCTTGAGGATATGGTACACATGGCCATCAAGATTGAGAAGCAGCTCAAGAGGAGAGGTAATCAACGTTCAATTTCCACTACAAATTCATGGAAACCCAATGTATCAAAAAGGGAGGAGAAGCCATTCGTGGTCAAACCAAAAATTGAGCCGAAACAAGAGACATCCAATCGGGGAAATCAAGTTAAAAATGAGACTTCTTCCAACAGAAATCGTGACATTGTATGTTTTAAATGTCAAAACAGAGGTCATATTTTGAGTCAATGCCCAAATCGGAGAACTATGCTTGTTCGCGATGATAGTGAGGTGGAGACCGAAGGGGAGGAAAGTGACACTGATTCTATGCCACCACTGGAGGAGGTGGGTGACAGGGAGGTTGCAGTACATGGGGAAATTCTATTTACAAGGAGAGTCCTTAGTACACAGGTGAAAGAAAAAAGTAGTGAACAACAGGAGAATCTTTTCCATACCAGGTGTCTTGTAATGGAAAGGTTTGTTGCGTGGTAATAGATGGAGGAAGTTGCACGAATGTGGCAAGTACTGTCATGGTTGAAAAGTTAGGGTTGACTACATCAAGAAATCCTCAACCGTACCGTTTGCAATGGCTCAACGACAGTGGAGATGTGAAGGTTACAAAGCAGGTTTTGGTGCCATTTACTATTGGGCGTTATATGGATGAAGTTTTATGTGATGTGGTTCCAATGCAAGCAGGTCATTTATTACTTGGGAGGCCCTGCAATTTGATAGGCGTGTGAAGCATGATGGTTTTACAAATGAGTATTCTTTTGTGCACAATCAACGGAAGGTTACTCTTTGTCCTATGACGCCAAAACAAGTTCATGAGGATCAAATTCACTTACAGAAAGATTTTGTTTCAAGGAAAGAGGATGAAGAAAAGAAAAATCAAGAGAAAAAGAATATTGAGGGGAAAAATAAGAGAGATAAAGAAAGAGATAAAAAGAAATATGATGAGAGAAAAATAAATATATATGCAAAAAAGAGTGATGTGAGGCGAGCTTTGGTTTCTAAACAGCCGATGATTATACTTCGGTATAAGGAGGCGCTTTTGAATACTAACGCTAATAATTCTTTGTTGTCTAGTATTGTTTTATCTCTTTTACAGGATTATGCGGATGTGTTTCCCGAGGAGATACCTCAAGGATTACCACATATTCGGAAAATTAAACATCAAATTGATTTCGTGCCCGGTGCTACCATTCCGAATCGACCAGCTTATCGGAGCAATCCCGAGGAGACGAAAGAGTTACAAAAGCAAGTTGGTGAGTTGATGGAGAAGGGGTTCGTAAGAGAGAGCATGAGTCCATGTGCAGTTCTAGTGATTTTGGTGCCAAAGAAGGGTGGGAAATGGCAGATGTGCATCGATTGTCGAGCGATAAATAATATTACGGTAAAATATCGACATCACATTCCTCGTTTGGACGATATGTTAGATGAATTGCATGGATCTTGTGTGTTTTCAAAAATTGATTTAAAAAGTGGGTATCATCAAATTCGTATGAAAGAAGGGGATGAATGGAAAACAGTCACTACAAAAAAATAGGTCATTAGCGACGGCACCATTATCGACGGCACTATTACCGTCGCGATTGAGGGCATTATCGACGGTTACGCCGTCGCCAATATGTGCCGTCGAGAATAGTCTTTTTGCCGGGGTAAAAATGGTGCGAAATTTTCGCGGGGGAAGAAAGTCATAAGCGACGGCGATAATTGGTATGGTCGACGGTACCGCCGTCGATAATGAGGCATTGGCGACGAGGTCAATATCGACGGCGTTGCCGTCAAGAATGAGTCCTGTTTTAAATCCCTAATGTCGACGACAACAACTCAATTTCTCATTCCCTCTCTTTTCCCTCTCACTCTCTGCTACCATAATCGCCGCCTCCGGCCACGCCCCTCCGGCCACACCTACCACCGGCTCCCTCTACACCGGTCGGCTCTACTTCCTTCTTCTTCTTTATTCCTGATTTTTCCTAACTTGCAAAAGGTATGATTTAATTTGTTATATTTCTATCTTTATTTCCTACATATTATTTCAATGTGCCCATTTGTTTTAGGTTTTCTTTTTCTTTTCTTACTGCTGATATTGATAACTTTGTTAATGGTATGGTACTGGTACCGAGTACTGCTCCACTGACCCTTTCTTCCTTATCCGAATAAATGTTGGCCTGAAATTATTGGACGCGGAGTGGCTGACATTTAGCGAGGAAAATAATTTGAGAACTAGCCCTGACTAAGGTTCTGATTTGTAATTTGGAGTTAGGTTTTTCAAGTTAATTGAGCCAGGATACATGTTTAAAACTTTTAAGCTCTCAGTCCATCTCCACAATCTACCAGTCCATATAATTATATCAGTTGGTTGATTGATTTTTTATTTTTTTTTTGCTGTAGTCAACTCCAAAACTTTCCCACATATGATGATTAGTATAAACTTGTCTGGCATAGTTAAATAGACTGTTTCATTTATTTGTTTTCAGACAACATCAAGACGGCTTGCTGATAGGAAGGTTGAGAGGTTTCAAAAAAACATTACTAAGAGAGGAGTCGTGCCTGAAACGGTTTCAAAGAAAGGGAATAACTATCCTGTTGGCCCCATTTTGATTGGCTTTATCGTGTTTGTGGTCATCGGCTCATGTAAGATAACCTCAGTTTTTACTTATCAAAAAAATTATGATAAACTTCAATTCTCTTTTAATTGTTATCTAGTTGATGTTCGTTTGGTAGCATTATCTTGCTTCACGTTTTTTCTACATCTTTTCTGCTATGAAATTTTATTGCTATCAATGTTACAGATGTTTGTTGGCTTATTAGATAATTATAGCCAATTAGGGTTAGTCAAGATATTTTAGATTTGGATTGTTTAGTTTTATGTCAGTTACATATAATAAACTAATTATTAAACATCAAGGTTTCTGATACAATAGCGTGATTGCTGTGGAAAAAAAAATTGTACAAAATCCATGTCAAAGAAAAATACTTTAGAAGAGAGTCAGTCATATGTATGAGTAAAAATAGTAGTACTTACATGAATAGTATCCAAGTAGTATCTTTTTTGTGATTTGGTTACTGATTGTCAGAATTATTGCTCTATTAGCGTATGAATACTTTATAAATATTAGGATCAGTTAAGTTGTTATAAGTTGGCTCATAGCGAGTGTTGGCTTGAGGAAGTCTTTATATTTTGAGAATTTTTGGCAAATGTCTCTTCATGTTCTTCGGGTGCATATTTAGGCTACGACGTGGTAGTCTATTTCGTGTACTTCATATGTATGTATAGAACCTTTGCAAGTTGAGTCTACTAGTGTCACACTTACTGATGTGACTGTTATTAGTGAGTCTAGTGAAGATGTGAAGATGAAGATGTTGTCATCGTTGTGGAAAGTGGAGACGATGTTGTTGATGATGAAGATATACATGAAGAGATTGTTGAGGATGACTGATGACAGCGAAAATGAAGAGCTATTGCGCGAAAATGACGATTCTGATATTGATGGATTTGATGATATAAATGATTAGGAGTATGTACTACTTATGTCTATTTACTTGTACCTATATGTAATAGTTTGTAGTATTGCAATCATGATGGTGTAACATATTCGATTCTATTATTTAAGTTGCAAAATTATTATGATTACAAATGTCCTATAATATTTTGTTTTCCTATTTACAGTTACATACATATGGCTCGTACACCACACGACGATCGTGGTGGGCGAGCTGGTAGTACAGGTCGTGGGGGCCGTGGAGGTAGAGGGAGTGATGATCAACCCGGATCTTCAGGTACAATTACATGTTAAGTTCTTTTACGTCTTACTTTTTTCTTATATAGTATTGACATGATATTCATTTATATAAAAATGAACACATATTGCACTACATATAGGTGCGCGTCCTAGGCCTCCGCGGGGACTAGCACGTGGCTTGCTAGGAAATCCCCCCCAGGCGCCTCATATATGCCGTGTCGGGACTAACAGGTAATTTCATTATCTGTTTATATCATTTTACATTTGTTTTACATAAAATCTTGCATGTATATATACTTTAGAATTTACAAATGTATTAATTTCAATTATAGTATCCTTGACGCGACGCCAAGGAACACGTTGCTTGGGATCGTGCGCAATCAATTCTCAAGCGCGTGGATGAGGTGGGCAGATGTGGATGATCGCACACGTCAGCTGATTATCGATGAGTTTTGGGTAAAATGTCATTATATTACATTTGCATATTTTTATTTATATACTTCTCGGTTTATGTTGTATACTAAGCTTAATAATGTATAATGTGCAGAGATATTACCGATTTGAGGACGGTCAAGAAGCTCATGGCATGACTGTGCTTCAGAAATATCTAAAGATGAACTGGCACAAGTGGGTCCACGAGTGGAAGAAGAAAGCCCAGAGCAGGATGATAGATGGACAGACGCTTAGAGATGTCCGCCCAGATTTTCTTGGTGCTACGATTTGGGAGCAGATGTGCAGTATTTGGGAGGGAGCTGATTTTCAGAAGAAGTCGGCACAACGTACAGCAGCCCGACAGCAGAGTCGCCTGCCCCATTGCACAGGCTCTCAGTCGTACGACCTTTTTCGGGAGAGGCTCAAGGATACTTTGCAGCACCCACCTTACCGTTTAGAGTTTTGGTGGCACGCCCATCAAAAGAAAGAGGATGGTGGTTATATCTCACCTGAGGCAGAGGGCATTGCTGTAAGTAATGTTATCCTTTTAATTTAAGTGATATTTTTTTTCATGAAATTCGTATTAAAATTCTTTAAACAATTATGCTTTTCATATTGTTATATATTCTTTTTCAGCGACGGTTCGAGACACTAGCAGCGGAGCGGAGCAGCCAAAGGACGGATGGCGTCATAGATGCTGAGACTCGGGAGGCTGAGGAGCTGGAAGACTGGCTGCAGGCTACAGGGGGACCGAAGAAGGGTAGAGTTGTGGGCATTCCACGGGTCCCGGCCTACACATTAGTGCCTGCTGCGCGAGCTAGGCGTCGCCCACCCACCGGAGCAGGTGGTGCGAGTGGATCGGGTGCCGGCCCTTCATTATCTGACGACTTCTTTCGGCAGATCGTAGAGGGGTGCATGGAGAGCAATGCTATACAATCAGGCGCACCATCCCGTCAGCGTATCTACCAGCTTGCTCAGGAGGTCGTCCACGGCTCTATCGATCCAGATGAATCTGCCGACGAGATGATGGGTCTGGTCCGAGAGGAAGCCATTCGTGTATGTGCGGTTGTCCTGGCCAACCTCTTTCCTCGACATATTCGAGAGGTAAATATAATTATTGATGTCTGTCTTTATTTAATTCACGGGTTTTCATATTATATTACTTATATAAACTGTCAAACATTGAAGAGTAAATTTATATAGAGATAAGTTTCATTAATTATGCACGTTGTTTTTCTTCATATAGAGTTGAAGAGTAAGAGACAAAATAATAAACCAGCAATTTGTAGAAATTAAAATCATTACGTTTGCCGAACTTGTATAAAATAAAGAACACTTAGAAGAATAGTTGAAAAAGAGGTTAAAACCCGCCTCGGGCGTCAAACCAACACAAAACTGTAGACGTAGCACCTCATAGATATTTGGGACACGTTAGAACTTACGGAACTCGATTCCGATATCCGGAGGCCGAGTTTTCAGCTCGTTTGCCGAACTTGTATAAAATAAAGAAAAACTTAGAACAATAGTCGAAAAAGAGGCCAAAACCCGCCTCGGGCGTCAAACCAACACGAAACCGTAGACGTAGCACCTCATAGATATTTGGGACACGTCAGAACTTACGGAACTCGATTCCGAGATCCGGAGGCCGAGTTATCAGCTCGTTTGCCGAACTTGTATAAAATAAAAAAAAACTTAGAATAATAGTCGAAAAAGAGGCCAAAACTCGCCTCGGGCGTCAAACCAACACGAAACCGTAGACGTAGCACCTCATAGATATTTGGGACACGTCAGAACTTACGGAACTCGATTCCGAGATCCGGAGGCCGAGTTATCAGCTCGTTTGCCGAACTTGTATAAAATAAAGAAAAACTTAGAATAATAGTCGAAAAAGAGGCCAAAACTCGCCTCGGGCGTCAAACCAACACGAAACCATAGACGTAGCACCTCATAGATATTTGGGACACGTCAGAACTTACGGAACTCGATTCCGAGATCCGGAGGCCGAGTTATCAGCTCGTTTGCCGAACTTGTATAAAATAAAAAAAAACTTAGAATAATAGTCGAAAAAGAGGCCAAAACTCGCCTCGGGCGTCAAACCAACACGAAACCGTAGACGTAGCACCTCATAGATATTTGGGACACGTCAGAACTTACGGAACTCGATTCTGAGATCCGGAGGCCGACTTATCAGCTCGTTTGTCGAACTTGTATAAAATAAAGAACACTTAGAAGAATAGTCGAAAAAGAGGCCAAAACCCGCCTCGGGAGTCAAACCAACACGAAACCGTAAACGTAGCACCTCATAGATATTTGGGACACGTCAAAACTTACGGAACTCGATTCTGAGATCCGGAGGCCGACTTATCAGCTCGTTTGTCGAACTTGTATAAAATAAAAAACACTTAGAAGAATAGTCGAAAAAGAGGCCAAAACCCGCCTCGGGCGTCAAACCAACACGAAACCGTAGACGTAGCACCTCATAGATATTTGGCACACGTCAGAACTTACGGAACTCGATTCCGAGATCCGGAGGCCGAGTTATCAGCTCGTTTGCCGAACTTGTATAAAATAAAAAAAAACTTAGAATAATAGTCGAAAAAGAGGCCAAAACTCGCCTCGGGCGTCAAACCAACACGAAACCGTAGACGTAGCACCTCATAGATATTTGGGACACGTCAGAACTTACGGAACTCGATTCTGAGATCCGGAGGCCGACTTATCAGCTCGTTTGTCGAACTTGTATAAAATAAAAAACACTTAGAAGAATAGTCGAAAAAGAGGCCAAAACCCGCCTCGGGCGTCAAACCAACACGAAACCGTAGACGTAGCACCTCATAGATATTTGGCACACGTCAGAACTTACGGAACTCGATTCCGAGATCCGGAGGCCGAGTTATCAGCTCGTTTGCCGAACTTGTATAAAATAAAGAAAAACTTAGAACAATAGTTGAAAAAGAGGCCAAAAAGAGGCCGAGTTATCAGCTTGTTTGCCGAACTTGTATAAAATAAAGAAAAACTTAGAACAATAGTCGAAAAAGAGGCCAAAAAGAGGCCGAGTTATCAGTTTGTTTGTCAAACTTGTATAAATGAAAGAACACTTAGAATAATTATTTAAATATGCTCTCTTTTGGACTTTGTAATTAATATTTTAATTTTGTAGGGACTTGTTGATGAGCCTCGTGAGGGTGGAGGTAGCGGCGAAGGCGATGACCGTCGGGTTGATGCTGATGATGCTACGGATGGTAGGACCGGCGGTGGTACGGGAGATGGCGATGATGATACCGATACTCCTGATCTGGGGATATAGTTAGTGTTTATATTTATATTTTCATGTATGTACAGATACAGTTTTTGCGTTGTATAAACTTGGATTTTGTATGTAATTCGGTTGATGGTTTTTGTATCTACTAATATTTTATACCTTATCATACCTAGATATTTAATGGTTGATAGTAAAAGATTTGATGGTTATTGATTTGCGTTTTTGAGGATTTTATTTATTTTTTTTAGTTGATAATAGTTACAATTATAACAGGTATTTGCATTTTTTTTAATTTTTTTTTTAAAAAAGCAGATTTGTTAGTGCTTACTCATTACCGACGGCGATCATTGCCGACGGCATTTTCCGTCGCCAATGACTATTTTATATATAATTTAATATACTCTTTAGCGACGGCTTTACCGACGGTCTTCCCCGTCGCCAATTACTCATTGCCGACGGCGTGCCATCGCCAATGGCCCCGTCGCCAATGAGTACTTTATCCACGGCCATCGACGGGAGCCATGGGCGACGACCTGTGGGGCGAGGGCGAGGGCGACGGGAGTTGCCGTCGCCAATGAGTCATTGCCGACGGCATTTGAGTCATTGTCGACGGGAATGTCCGTCGGCAATGACCCTTTTTTTGTAGTGAGTTTTTAAAACAAAGTATGGTTTGTGTGAGTGGTTAGTGTTACCTTTTGGTTTAACTAATACTCCTAGTACTTTCATGCGTCTAATGAATCATATTTTGTGTCCATTCATAGGCAAATTTGTTGTTGTGTATTTTGATGATATTTTGATTTATAGCAAAAGCTTGGAAGAACATGCATTGCATTTAAAATCTGTTTTAGATGTACTTCGTAAAGAAAAGTTGTTTGCTAACATGGATAAATGTACATTTTGCACGGATAGAATTGTGTTTCTTGGCTTTATTGTGAGTTCACAGCACCATTAACGGAAGTGATCAAGAAAAGTGTAGGGTTTAAATGGGGTGATGAGCAGGAAAAGGCATTTAAATTGAAAGGAAAAATTGACTAATTCATCTTTACTTGTTCTACCTAACTTTACTAAAACCTTTGAGATTGAGTGTGATGCTTCAAGTTTAGGGATTGGAGCTGTTTTGATGCAAGAAGGGAAACCAGTGGCGTACTTCAGCGAAAAGTTAAGTGGGGCAGCTTTAAACTATCATACTTATGACAAGGAGATGTACGCATTGGTGCGAGCGTTGGAGACATGGCAACACTACCCGTGGCCTAAAAAGTTCGTGATTCACACCGATCATAAATTATTAAAGTACTTGAAGGGTCAGCACAAATTGAACAAAATGCATGCACGATGGATGAAATTTATTGAGACGTTTCCCTATGTCATTCGATACAAACAAGGTAAAGAAAATGTCGTGGCAGATGCTTTATCGCGTAGGTATGTGTTGTTAAATACTCTTAATACGAAGTTACTTAGTTTTGAACGAATCAAAGACTTATATGTTAATGACCATGATTTCTGTGAAGAGTTTAAAACTTGTGAAAAGAATGTTGTGGGTAAATATTTCAAAGTTGATGGGTTTTTATTTCGTGAAAATAAGTTGTACGTATACCTATATATTCTTTACGTGAGTTGTTAGTTAGAGAGTCACATGGGGGAGGATTGATGGGTCATTTTGGGGTTGACAAAACTTTATCTGTCTTGAAAGAACATTTTTATTGGTCTCATATGAAACGAGATGTGAAGAGAATTTGTAATAGGTGCATTACTTGTCGTCAAGCTAAATCTCGTGTTCAACCCTATGGATTGTATACACCATTTTCTATATCTAATGAACCTTGGGTTGACTTATCTATGGATTTTGTGTTGGGTTTACCTAGGTCTAAGGATGGTCATGATTATATATTTGTGGTCGTGGATAGATTTTCAAATATGACACATTTTATTCCATGTCACAAAACTGATGATGCATCCCATGTTGCTAATTTATTCTTTAAGGAAATTGTGCGTTTGCATGGCATGCCTAAAACAATTATTTTAGATAGAGATACTAAATTCTTGAGTTATTTTTGGAAGACATTGTGGTGTCAATTGGGTACTAAACTGTTATTTTCAACTACATGTCATCCTCAAACTGATGGACAAACGGAGGTAGTAAATAGGACTTTATTTGCATTGTTAAGGGCAATTATTAAGAAGAATATTAAGCATTGGGAGTAATGTTTACCACATGTGAGTTTTCTTATAATCGATTTGTTCATTCTGCTACTAATTTTTCACCATTTGAGATTGTATATGGATTTAATCCTTTGACACCGTTGGATTTATCTCCATTACCTGTTTTTGAATATACTAACATGGATGGAAAGAAAAAGGCTGAATTTGTTAAGTAGATACATGAAAAGGCAAGACTCAACATTGAAAGGAGGACGGAGCAATATGCAAAACAGGCCAATAAGGGTCGGCGTCAAGTTATCTTTGAACCGGGAGATTGGGTGTGGTTACACATGCGGAAGGAGAGATTTCCGGCTCAAAAACGATCAAAGTTACTTCCGAGAGGAGATGGTCCATTTCAAGTTCTTGAGCGCATTAATGACAATGCTTACAAATTGGATTTACTGGGTGAGTACAATGTTAGTACATCATTTAATGTTTTTGATCTTAGTCCGTTTGTTGTAGGTGATGATTTGAAGACAAATCCTTCTCAAGAGGAGAGGAATGATGAGGACATGCCTAGCTTGGACAAGGATGGAGGTTATGGAGCGGATCGGGTGCAGGTTCCAGTCGGAGTCGTGATGAGAGCTAGAGCTAAACGCTTCAAGGAAGGTCTTAATGGCTTGATTCAAGAGGTCTGGATGAAGAATGGGTCAAAGATTTGTATTAAGGATGATGGATTGAAGCTTGTTAATATGTTACAAATGATTGGAACAAGCGACGAGTCAAGTGGGGGCTTCAAATTCGAAGAAAGGACAAATCGCTTGTTGTCGCCAGACTTGAGCGACGCCCGCGCTGAAATGGCCTACGTTGAGCGCGGACCGCGTTGAGGTCTCTGCCATTGAGCACCGACCGCGCTGGAGCGTGGTATATTTTTCGAGGATGCGTTTTCAACGCGTTTTTGACTAGATTTTCTTGGATTTTGCATATCTTTTAGATTTCTATTTTGATTAGGAAGTTTGTTAGATGGATTTTGTGTCTTAGTTAGTTGTTTATTAGTATTTCAATTCCTTTAATAATTAGGATTTTATTCTACTAGTATAAATAGATTACATGAATGGTGTAATTGGATCATCCCAATTTTACTTTGAGTTTATCAATATTCTTGAGAGGTTTTCTCATCTTTTGGTTCTTTGAGAATTTCTAAGTTAATTTTTCTTAGTTTTCTTTAAGATTCAAGTCTGACTTATCATACAACAAAACATAGTTGTGTGTGGCGTCATCTATCGCATCAATCGTCGATTGTACCGAGGTTCCTGTTTCTCTATAAACACGAGGTTTAGGTGTCGTTGGTGTTCTATTCAACGCAAATTCATTACTTGATCGATTGTACCAAGGTTCTCGTCTCTTTACAGGCGTTGAGTTACGGTGTCGAAAGAGTTCCACTTCAATAGCTTGCTAGAAACGATCCGAGCGATGACCACCTCACACAAGTGTGCCGTGGAGTCTATCAGTTGAGAGAGGGTGTGAGTATGTTTTGTGTTTGTGTGAGTGAGAGGGTTTTTGCAGCTTTTATATTCCGTGCAAAAAAGTTGTATTGTGAGTGAGAGGGTTTTATAGCTTTTAGTCCGTGCAAAAAGTTGTGTCGCAGTATTGTGAAACCTCAAGATTTAGGGCGTAAAACTTGGGAGGATTATTGTAAGCCCATTATTTTGATATAGTGGAGATTCGGAGTTTGGTCTGTGATTTTTTCTTTAAAGATTTTTCACATTAAATCTTCTGTTGTTTTGTCTCTTTTTATTTTATTGTGTGGTTTATGTTGACTTAATTCTCAACTGTTGAAATCCCACGTCCAGAAAAATAAATAAATAAACTGAAGGACTTACAATACATATTACAATAGCATTAGAGTCCCACATCCAGATAAATAAATAAAAAGAGTTTATTGTACAATACCTATGCACTGCAAACTTATTTGTGAAAAAGAGTATAGTGTGTAATATATACGTATGTACTGTAAAATTATTTTTGAGATAATAAGATTTAACATGATATCAGAGCCACACGGCTAACAGCCTCTTGATCCTAATGTTCTGCCGAAAGTCTGCTGCAAAGCTTACTTATCTCCTGCCTGTTAGTGTACGTAACTAACTAGCTTGCTTCTTTTCTTATTCTTTGAATCCCATGAATTTCTCTTTTACCTTAAAAATTCTCATTAATTGTGTACACTCTTTCCCTCACATCTCACAACTCCATTTTGATCCTAAATATTTTTTCCCCCTGGCAATGTTATCGACTCCGCTTCAATCAGCAATTCCTAAATTAATAATTTTATGTTCATATGGAAAACATTATACATTCACTAAGGATTAAATATAAATTAACTACCTATTACAGTATATTCCATCTTAGTTCTTCCTAAAGCTCTTTCTTTTAGACACATTATCCATGACAAGTTAGACCTCAACATACATTTTTATTTTGTTCAGCTATTCAACTTCTGGTAAAAATAAAATGAAATAAAATAATAAAAAAAAAAAAAGTAGACGAAAAACATTATGTGCCTCCGAAGTAATGTGTCCTGAGAACCGGGCAATTAAGAAAGATACATACATATTATTTGTTGTATATGTTTGTTGTGTATATATAATATTGTCCTCAAGACAGAAATATATTAAAAATATATCGTACATATTTTTTTAATAATCTAAACTATTAGGGGCTTAGGGAGCTGGATACAGGGAGTGGGGTATAAGAGAGGAATTGAAAAAAACTTAAGAAAAATTACCTTGTTATGAAGTGTTTGTGTGACTTAATTTGCATGGGAATAGACGGGAACTTATGACCATATAACATAAAAAATTATAAAAAATCATGCCACTAGTCTATCAGATTAAAGATAACATAGATTAATTGGAGAATAAATAAATAGATTCTCTAAATCTAGAAACTTTGCACCACCGAGCAATGTCTCCGTTGGTATCACCACACATTTAATAATTTGCTTTGCATAGGATTGGATGTGGATTCGAACCCCCCTTGCCATTGAAATATTGTAATAAATTAATAATATCAAAAAAATATTAATAAAGATTAATATTTTTATAAGTAAAATTTGATATTTTCACAAGTTCTTGCTTACATAAGTGTAAAGTCTATTTATTATTCATGTGTGAGAAATTTTGTAAAATTATTATTTTTACTTATAAAAATAATAATTTCCTGACTAAAAATAAATAATATATATATAGACACTTTGTAACTCTTTTCAGTAATTCTTCTTTTATATCCTTTATTTTTCTCAACCAACAGAAGATAACCTAAGCTTGACATGTAATAAAAGAACCGAATATGAAAATTTGACTTATTAGCCCAACAACATCACATTAATAGCTAATACACAAAACTTAGAAAAAATAGGTCATAATTTGACTTTCTTGCCCCAATTTCCAGTCACATAGTTTTGACTATTAATAATCCATTTTCAAGATGCATGGATCACAATTCCAATTTCCAATGCCACTTGTCACCTCTCCAGGCCAGCATTACGGAATTGAGTTGACAAAAGCTAATATAGGTCGTAATAATTGACATAATGATTTGAAACACAACATTAGAATCCAAATCTTCATCCCCCAACCACCCCATATTTAGAAAGTGAAAAACAGATCACATTTAATGCTCAATCACACTTCATCCTCTCTTTCTCCTCCATTACATTTTTTTCTTCAATTCTATTCGATATATTTTATTTTATAACTTTGAATAGTATAATTAAAATTAACATTGATCATCTAATTTATATTATATTGAATAGTATAATTGTTTCAAAAATGAAGATAATTTGACAATTTTTCACCATTTGATGAACATATAAATTTTTAATCAAAATTTCAGTGGTTGAAAATTCTTTTAAACAGTAAAAATATTTTTAATGATTCTAATTTTTGATAGAATCAATGTAATATCATCAAATATCTATTAATATATTTTAATCATTATTAACAAAATTTTTAAAAACTGATAATTGGTGTATAAGAGGAAAGGTGTAATGAAATAGAGTCAAATCCCTTTCTATCTAGCTCTCTCCCTCTCTCTCTTACTCCTCATACCCTATAAATAGACGTAAAGAAGAGAAAACTTAACATTCCCATATTTCTCAAGATCTCTCTTCTGAAATTCATAAATAATTAAGTTGCAGGTTTCAAGCTATATAACTAGCTAGCCAGGAAAAATGAAATCTAAAGCTTATGTTTTCCTCGGAGTTGTATTTGCTCTTAATCTTCTTATCCATGTGGTAGTCGATGCAGCCGAAGGTGAGAAAATTAAAGAGTTAATTTCTTAGTTGGCCATGCATATTTACATGCAAGTACATACGTATCATAGTACTATATATATATATATATATATCAATGTGAAAATGGCCAACTCTAGCTAAGAGCTTTCTTTGCTTCTTATATTAGTTAATATGCTAATCAGGCAAGGTAAAATAGCTATATATCATGCATGCGTAGCAATTTATATTAGGTAGACTCGGTAACCATGTAGTGGTTCTTATCTCGAATCACTTCCAAAGAAATTGGTTTTATTTTTATTATATTTGGACTAATTCTTTTCAGCTTCATTTTACATGATGAGACATGGGTGTGAAACCCAAATTAATCTTAGGGGATTTACAAAGTTGTCCCCTCATTTTTATCCTTTTTTATGATGTCATCTTTTCGATTTTCCCATTATATTCACCTCTCATTAAATTGGGAGAGATCATCCCATGTGAAAGTGTATTTTTTTCCGCATAATAAAGTCGCATTTTCTTTTATAAAGGCAAATTGGGTCATGAGAAAACACCATTATATTTCAAGAAGAGGGGACTTCTATGGGGTGTGTTTGTTCCGCAAACCGTTGTTTGGCATAATCATGGGAGGCAGAAGGACAAGCTAAAAAGAGGAAGTTCATTGTAAATAGATATAATGTTTTTTCAAGGGTTTTCTGTTTAATGGTTTGTAATGTAACTCATTGTGGCTCCATCCAAAAATTTTAGGTTTGTCACATTTGTATTACTCTAGATTTCAATAAAATTTATTTTTGATGATAAAATAAAATTAAAAATGCCATTAAATTGTTTCACATTTTTGTCAAGTGGGCTGTTATCCCCAATTTGATTATAAATAAAAAATTGGAGACATGGTGGAGAATAATGTAAAATTTTTAAAATCATGAAGCACAAACACAATGCAAAAATGGATAAACATTAGAGGACAACTTTAAATTTTTCCCTTATTTTTAAACTAAGTTCAACATGTAAAAGATTAATTTAGGGTTTCGGTTAATCTGTGCAGTTGACGAAGTCAAGGAACCCAACCAACAGTGGGGCGGCGGTGGAAAGAGTTGCAGGTGGCAAGGTGGCTGTTGTCGCTGGAGGCAACATTATGGATGCGTTCAGTGTTGTCATTTTGCAGGTGAGATTCATTTCATGTATGTATTTATGCACGTGTATATATATATATATATATGCTAATATGCATTTACATTTGATGATTGTATACATGCTAAATTGTCTTCTGCAGATAAAATTCATTAATTTCACGTACATCAGTGTCTGTCTGCATGGTTATTCACAGGATATTCGTTTTAAAATATAAGATTACTTGTGTTTATATTATTTTATATATAATTGTTTAAGGTATCTAAACTATTATAATAGACATACATTTATATCATATATGTATGTATGTATGTTATGGTGAATTTAATTAATGACGAGTGATGTGCAAAAAATGCTTTTAGAAAAATATTAATTGCCGATCGAGTGCATTTAGATTGAAGCCAAAATGTGAGAATTAACTAGTCTATAGAATATATTAACAAATAAGCTTGTTTTATTTAATTTTCAAGAGAATAACATATGGTTCGATCATGTGTGTTTAGCCAACGCAGCTGAGGAAGCATCTCAGGTAGATATAAACCATTATAATGGCGATGGAGGCATCAACCACGGCGGAAGTGGATGGGGTCATGGTGGAGGAGGTGGTGGTGGCGGTGGAGGGGGCTGGGGAGGAGGTCATGGCGGTTACCAAGGAGGTGGAAAGGGAGGAGGTGCTGGTGGTGGGTACCAAGGAGGAGGTGGTCAAGGAGGAGGAGGTCAGGGAGGAGGTGGTGGGTACCAAGGAGGAGGTGGTGGTGGTGGGTACCAAGGAGGAGGTGGTGGTGGTGGGTACCAAGGAGGAGGTGGTGGTGGTGGGTATCAAGGAGGAGGTGGTAAGGGAGGAGGTGGTGGTGGTGGGTACCAGGGAGGAGGTAGTGGTGGCGGGTATCAAGGAGGAGGTGGTAAGGGAGGAGGTGGTGGTGGTGGGTACCAAGGAGGAGGTGGTCAGGGAGGAGGTAGCGGTGGCTACCAAGGAGGAGGTGGTCAGGGAGGAGGTAGTGGCGGCTACCAAGGAGGAGGCAGCGGCGGCTACCAAGGAGGAGGTGGACAGGGAGGAGGCAGTGGCGGCTACCAAGGAGGAGGTGGACAGGGAGGAAGTAGTGGTGGCGGTTACCAAGGAGGAGGTGGTCAGGGAGGAGGCAGTGGTGGCGGTCACCAAGGA
This sequence comes from Aralia elata, assembly GCA_034770075.1. Classification (NCBI taxonomy): domain Eukaryota; kingdom Viridiplantae; phylum Streptophyta; class Magnoliopsida; order Apiales; family Araliaceae; genus Aralia; species Aralia elata. The sequence continues at coordinate 91,802,600 of CM068385.1, forward strand.
GGAGGTGGCGGTGGGTACCAAGGAGGGGGTGGTCAAGGAGGTGGTGGCGGTGGGTACCAAGGAGGAAGTGGCAAGGGAGGAGGTGGAGGTTATGAAGGAGGAGGCGGAGGAGGTAGTAAAGGGGGAGATGGTGGTGGTTACCAAGGAGGCGGCAGTGGCGGTGGTGGTGGTGGCGGTGGCGGTGGATATGGAGGAGGTGGACACTGAGAACATAGATGAAAACATAAAAGGGAGAAGCGATGTATTCGTTTTGAAGAAGCTCTCCCCTAGTAAAAGTCATATACAAACCATGTATCCATGCATGTACATATTTATGAATAAGGTACAAGGTTGATGTAACTGTGTATGACCAAATTATGAATAAGGTTCTAGTTGCTTTTAATTTTTTATTTTTATTTTTGCTAAATTTGTTTGTATATTGAAATAGACCAAAATGTACATTGGCTAAGGGCATACCCCATCTAAAGATAGGCCAATAGATGAAGCAGCTATAGGAAAAGTAAAAGAACACAAGCAAGACAAAAGCCTACAACAACCAATTACAGTAAGATTGACAAAAATTAGTAGCCTTTGTAAACATCGGTAAATAAATCCCGCTTTGGTAAGAAAAGAAGGGAAAAAAAAAGGACGTGAGTCAAAAAAGGCTCTGATGCCAAAATAAATCCTGCTTTGGTAAGTGAATGAATTTCTTATATTATTATTGATTGTAGTGCATGACATTTATATAGAGATGATACAACATATCTGGGTTAGATATTAGATATGTATGACTAACCTACTTTGGATAAAAGATATAACCTTATCTATATACAAAACCTATCTAAATAATATAATGATCAGGTTGGATTGATATCGGTGACTGAGATAACTGAGACTTAATGATGTGAACAGTGTCATTTGCAAGTTGCCTCGGTGGAAAGAATTGATTCCGGTGCAGTTTCAAATTGCGCGCTTCCCAAATCTTATAGAAAGTGGCAGCTAAGGATAAATATAAGATACATTTGGAAAGCTTTCTTCTTTGATACTGAGTGATTGAGTCAATTAATGCAGCCCAGTCATGTGAAAAATTGTTCCAGTTTCCCAAGCTAAAAGTAGCAGTTAGAACAATAGCAGACTAATCACAAAGAAAAGAACAAATGCTCAAAAGTCTCCAGCTGATTGTGACAGAGCACGCAAGTAAAAGGTCTGCCATTGGAGAAATGTCTAGTAATATCATTTGTAGGTAGCTTCCTTAATAGACCCAGCCAAAGCATGAAAGAGTATCGAGGCACATGAATTTTATTCCATAAGATTTTATGCCAGCTGAGCAGAGGTTTTCTAGCGTAAATACTGTCCCAAATGACTGAAGCTTTAATGTTCTGGATATCCACATTGTTCCAAGTAATGTAATCATCAGCATTAGGTGGAGCAGGAAGGGACTCAATTTGACTTCTAAGAATGATGACTTCGTGATGAACCGCATGAGATAGATTCCAGTTGAGATCCCTTATAAGATTTTATCTATGTACAATCCTTTCCCTCTCATGTTCACCATTTAGGGTTTCAGATTTCTCTTGCTTGTTTGTTTTTTTATGTACCGATCATATGCTATAAATTATGGGTGAGCAAAAAAATTGAAAAACCGAAAAAAAAAAAAAAAAGAAGAGAAAATTAAACAGGAAAAAACAAAATACTAAACCGAAAAATACCCAAAGGTTAGATCTGTAAATGTTCCACTTGTACCCTGGCTAGGGTTAGATCCCTAAGGTTGTTTCTCTAAGGACACAACTTGGTCTACGCGTGTTCTTCAATATATATATATATATATATATATATATATACGGTCCGGCTCTAAAACGAACCTTAAAGAGCGAACCAAAGACGAACCGTCGTCTTTGGTGTCTATGGCGACGGTTCGACCCGTCGCCATAGCCATGTAATCTTTGGCGACGGGTCGAAACGTCGTCATAGACACCAAAGACGACGGTTCGTCTTTGGTTCGCTCTTTAAGGTTCGCTTTAGAGCCTCTCCGTGTATATATATATATACACACACACACTTGTGCATAAATACTCAATGAATATATGTTGTAAATATAATTTCATGAATAATGTTAACTTCCTTAATTAATTATGTTTGGAGGCGGATTATATTGATCCAAGAGAATGATATTACTGTCAACTGTGTTCTTTGGTTACACACACAAGAAAAGATATATAATATGTAAAATTTATAAATTTAATTATTTTTATTTCATATTTACCTCTAAACTATCATAAATAGAAACAGTGGTATATTTTAGCTAACGGGAATGTTTCCATCTAACTAACATGAGTGCCGATGAGATTATAACTTAGTGGTTAAAACTGAGGTATTGTGACATTTAAGTCTCAAGTTTGATTCTTACTTAAGTGAGTTATTTCTTTCATTAATTATGAAATTATAAGGTTTAATTGGTTCTTGATGATGTACTTAAATATGAAATTATATTATATTCTCCCAAAAAGTGGGGGCTTTCTTAAAAAAACTAACATGAGTTTATATGATGCAAAATTGCAAATAATTAATGAGCAATCTGTTCAAGTACGACCTAACAGAATGTGAAGACATGGTTGGCTCGAAATTAAATAAATCATGCGAGGGTGGGAGTTTTGGGAGACATCAGACGTATAGATGAACAATTAGATTTGTAAAATGGACTCAAATCAAATATATAAACACATCAAATTCTCCAAATCAAAATCAATTAGCAATGATATTCATTATATACTCAAGTCTTAATCTTTAATAAAATTGAAGGTCAAGAACAGTGACCCTTAAGAAATGAAGAGTAAGAAGAATATATATATATATATATATATATATATATATATATAGTTAGTTAGTTAGTTAGTTAGTTAGTTAGTTAGTTAGTTAGTTAGCCCAAAAATACCGTTATGTAATCTTGTTAATTAGATTTATTAAATGGATCTAAATCAAATATATAAATACATCAACCTCTTTAATTAATTCAAAAATAATTAACAATGAAAAAAGATGATCACCTAATTATTATATATTATATATAATTTCTCAAAGTATTTGATATGGGGCAAAATATATACTAATTAACTAGTGTAACTTGTATACTTTAATTTTATTTTAGTGGATTTTTATTTATTTATTTGTTTATTTTTTAGTTGGAGCTAAAGTGAAAGGAAGTAATGACCGATGTAGATTTTTAATTGATGACATATTCCTTGACTTGGCTTTAAAATAAGTGTGCTTCCAATTTTTGGACTCGCATAAAACTTAACAAACTTTGTCCATCGTTTTTTTTTTTAAATCCAAAAAATCATAACAATAGTGGCGAATTCACAATTTTGTCCATCCTTGCTACCATCTTCACGCTCTTTCTCACCAACAAATGTAATAATACTTACCTATTCATCTCAAATTAGACAACCTTAAAATTTACTAAGATAAATAATCACGTCACTATATATTGCCAATTAAAAAAGAAGAATTAAGTTACTTTAATATAGGTGTACGTAGTAGCCTTTGTTTAAGAAAGTTGAAGACAATTCTAGACAAGTAATAATTAAAGGAAACTCAATTATCATACTAAAATAGAGATTCAGTAATCTAAGGTGGAAGACCCTACTAGCATTTTTAGGTTATAATGGATAAGAAAAAATTAAAATGTAAAACTCTTCTTGATTTAAAACTGACAAGTGACATAATTAGGTCATTAAAAAAACTCTTCTCTCGGAAACTCGAAAGAATTTCTCTTATTTTCCCTTTGCTTCTCCTCTCTATTTAAAAGTCCAAAGCATACTAGAAAAAATTAAAGAAAAATGAAAAGAAATTAAAGTGCCCTACTGTTATCAATTTATCTTCTTGCTTTAAAGAGATGAAGGAAGAAAATATTAGCCTCGCCTTTTCCTCTCTTTTGTTTTTAACCAAATTGGAAATAATACGAGAGAAGATGGAGAAATTATACATATATATAGTTGTTGAGTTATTGCCTCATATTAGTGGGAGACAAGGACAATGGTGGCCAACTTGTATCATATGTTACATTAGTCAAAAGTGGCCAGCGAATGTATTTGTTAAAAGTGGGCAGCAGATAAAAAAATGAATTGCTGCAGAATTTGTTCCTTTTGTCCAATAATTCAAGGAATATGCTCCCTCTGGTTCAAGTATAAATAGAGCATCTGAGAGCACAGAGCAATACACCTTCAGAGAAGCAAAGAGAGTTTGAGAAGCTCAGTGAGAGCATTCTGAGTGTCAGATAGATAAGAATTAACAGATGTTTAGTGAGAGGAAAAATTCTCTTAGAATAATTATCTTTCTTGAGTGGGTGTAAGGAAATTTCTGAGAGTGTGAGTGATTGTAATATTATTCACATAGTAAATTTTCTCTGGTTGTTTTTGGCAACGAAAGTGGTTTTTACTCTGGTTTTGGAGTTTCCACTATAATTCTTGTGTTGTGTGATTGTGTTATAAATTCTCAATTTCATATTTCTCTATATCATGAGATATTGTAATTCTCAACAATTGGTATTAGAGCTTTTGGTTCACGTCGTTGGTGTCTAGGAAAGTGGTTCAAAAGGCAGTGCCTTTAAGAAAGATGGTTACTTAATTAGTCACTGTTGCAAAAGTACGGAGAAACTCCCACCCGACTTACACTTACCTGGTCAACTGGTACGATCCGTTTAAAGAAAAATGTCTGGTATGAAAATCGACATAGAGAAATTCGATGGGAGAATGAATTAACTTTGGCTTGTGGAAAATTCAAGTCAAAGATGTGTTGATTCAATCTAAGTTACACAAGGCATTGAAGGGGCGCTCGACCCCTGATTCTAGCAAAAAGGATAGAAAATCGACATCTGATTCTAGCAAATAAGATTTTGCATCTAGTATGAGCGATGAAGATTAGGAAGAATTCGATTTGAGAGCTGCAAACATGATTCGCTTGTCTTTGGCCAAAAATATTCTTGCTAATGTGCAAGGAATTTCAAAAGTCAAGGAGCTTTGGGAGAAGCTTGAAGAAATGTATCAAGCAAAATGCGTCTCAAATCGGGTATATCTCAAGGAGCAATTTCATACGTTGCGTATGAATGAAGGCACATCCATTTCTGACCATTTGAGTGTCTTAAATGGTATCATCTCTGAACTGGAATCTATTGGAGTAAAGATGGATGATGAGGATATAGTGTTGAGGCTCATCTGGTCTCTTCCAAATTCTTACGAACACACGAAGCCCATTTTGATTCATGGGAAGGAGAAAATTATGTTCTCAGAAGTTATCGGTAAACTTTTTTCTGAAGAGAAGAGGTTGAGTGGTGAATATAGTGTTTCACCTAAAAACTCAGCTTTGATGGTAACTGGAAATTGGAAGAGGAAGAATAACTCCATGAACAAGAAATCGATTTGTTGGGGGTGTGGACAATCTGGGCACCTAAAAAGAAATTGTCCGAAAGGTGGAGCTAATTCGAAAAATAGCTCCAAGTCAAGATCTGACAGTGAAGCTAACATTGTGTCTACCTGTAGTGAGGGGGATGATCCTAATCTTTACTGAACGAGGAAAAACATCCTCATGGCATGTCGCTAGTATCCAAAGTTTCCATGAAAGAGGATGTGTTACTACTAGCGGGTTTTTTGCACACGGGTATTGGTTGGCATTGATGCAAGGTGTGTGGTGATGTCGATGGCTGATGAACTTCCTGGAAAGCCAACGTGGAAGTAGCACCATAAATTTTCAGCAAGGTTGTTCGACATGAAATCTTAGAATGGTTGATTCTAAGTGGTGTATGTGTATACATGAAATCTTAGAAGGGTTGATTTTGAGTGTATGTGTACTCTTTATGGTGGAGTATGATAATTCTCTATACCGAGAATTATGACTGTTGGTGAAGACGGTGATAGCAGAAGCTATGGAGATTATTTAGAGAATATGAGTCAAGGTGAAGATTGTTGAGTTATTGCCTCATATTAGTGGGAGACAAGGACAATGGTGGCCAACTTGTATCATATGGTACATTAGTCAAAAGTGGCCAGCGGATGTATTTGTCAAAAGTGGGCAGCAGATAAAGAAATGAATTGCTGCAGAATTTGCTCCTTTTGTCCAATTATTCAAGGAATATGCTCCCTCTGGTTCAAGTATAAATAGATCATCCGAGACCATAGAGCAATACACCTTCAGAGAAGCAAAGAGAGTTTGAGAAGCTCAGTGAGAGCATTCTGAGTGTCAGATAGATAAGAATTAAGAGAGTTTAGTGAGAGGAAAAATTCTCTTGGAATAGTTATCTTTCTTGAGTGGGTGTGAGGAAATTTCTGAGAGTGTAAGTGATTGTAATATTATTCACATAGTAAATTTTCTTTGGTTGTCTTTGGCAACGAAAGTGGTTTTTACTCCGATTTTGGAGTTTTCACTATAATTTTTGTATTGTGTGTTTGTGTTTTAAATTCTCAATTTCATATTTCTCTATATCATGAGATGTTGTAATTCTCAACAATAGTTCCAACTTTACCCTCTTATTTCCTTCTCATGTATTTCTTTCTAATTTTATGTTATAGTGGTAAATGAGTAATATTCTCTTCTTTTGAGAATCTTTAACTCCCGGTCAAAATGGAGTGTCACTTACTAATTTCTCTTTACTTCATTCTCTTCTTTTCTTTCCGAAATATTATCATCCCTTCGGTACATTTAAGAACTGTACATCGAGCATAGAATAAATCCATCATAATTAAGGATAATATTAGAAGTCTAAAATTTTTTGTATCAAATAATGTATTTTAAATAATTGTGTGTCATTGAATAAAATAAATTATATTTTATATTATAGTTAATTGCAAAAGATGTACTAACTGACACATTATTTGAGACACAAAAAAATATTAGAATTCCCTAACTTTTTCATAAACAATCACAAAAGGATAGGAACATCGGAATAGCTAGCAAAGTTTGACTTACAAGCCAATAGCATGAGCTATACAATATATACATGCAGGCACCTAAACCTCAAGGGAACATGACATTATCTTTTCCTTGTTGGGGTTACATACATATAATTTTGACTCTTGAGGAATCTTCCACCGTATACAGATGGAATAGCTTTCAATAGATCGATGTCCAAAATGCATCTGCCAGTACTTGCCACGACTTCATACAAGCCTCCCTGAGTTGAGTATATAAAGGTTGTACCCATGCATGCATATTGATCTCGTAATCATATAGATAAGTGTTTGAATAAAACATTTGAATCCAAATCTTTAACACCCAACCAAACACCCCATTCATTTAATGCTTGCTAGCTCACAGTGTTCAATTTCTCCTCTCAATCTCCTTGCGTCAGTCATATATAATATAGCACTACTCCTCCTACTCTATAAATAGATGCAAAGTAAAGAAAGGCTTGCATTCCCATATACTTCCCCAACATCGATCTTTCTTCTAAAGTTTTCTATTTTCCAGTTTAATTAAGGACTAGGTAGGTAGTTTCGAAGAACAAAAATGAAGTCTAAAGTTTATCTATTCCTCGGTCTTCTTTTTGGTCTCCTTCTTCTCATCTCATCTGTCACCGCAACGGAGACACCTCAAGACGTGGAACAGAGTTAGTCGACTTAATTCTATTCTTTTTTTTTCCTTCTACCATTAGGCTTAATTTTTTCGCTATTCATCCTTACATATATATATATATATATATATGTGTGTGTGTGTATGTATGTATGTATGTATGTATGTATGTATGTATGTATGTATATATATATATATGTGTGTGTGTGTATATGCATGCCTGAGTAACTTTGATAGGGATATATCTAGATTCCATTAACTTATAACCATATGTAAGTGTATAAGATTATGTTATGTTGCATTTATTATAACAAAAGTTGCATTCGCATGGATAATACAAAAACAGCGAAAACAACTTTTATTATATTTAGCAAATTCAACAAATTTCTATACACTTGCATAAATATATATGGTAAGTTATATGACGACTTTGATCATGAAATTTGGATCCTTTTGATAGAGGTTTTTTAGATAATATTTCCTATTCATGCATGCAAGTAGATTAAGGGTTTGTTTAACTTGTACACTTATTATGCCTTTTGAACCTTTTTAAGTGTAGTATCATTTCTTATATATATATATATATATATATATATATATTCATGGAGAATCAAGACCTAGCTAGGGATTTTGTATATAAAAATACACTTATACAATTTGTTCATTTGCAGCGAATGAAGCTTCTGAAGCAGATCATGAGGTAAATGGTTATGGGGGTGGTGGTTATGGGGGTGGTGGTTATGGAGGCGGATATGGTGGACGAGGTGGTTATGGAGGCGGCTATGGTGGACGAGGTGGCGGCTGGGGTGGTGGACGAGGAGGCGGCTGGGGTGGTGGGCGAGGTGGCGGGAGAGGTTGCAGATGGCCGGGCTGCTAGACCCTAGGTTAAAACCCACTCTTAAGCCAATCCGTGCATGTTTGTAATACTAGCTAGTTAATAAACACCATGTAACATATATATCTATGTTTTATACATAAAATAATGTGCATGGGGGCCAATTTAAGTTTGGCGGGAATAAATGCAAGGTGCGCGGGGGGTTTATCTGTAAATGTTCCCACTTGTGCCCTAGCTAGGGTTAAATCCCTCACTCCTAAGGTTGTTTCTCTACGAACAACTTCTACGTGTGTACGTTCTTGTGTAATAGCTATGGAATAAATAAAAAGTTGTGCTTTTTACAATTAATCTAATTTCGTGACTAATTTTAACTTCCATAAATTATTATGTATTTTAATTTCGTATGTTCTTTTCATCGTCTGATTAATTAGAAGAAAATAGAAAAAGGCCAAAAAAATGAATAATAGCTCTCAAGTTTTTTAATTTCACGGAAGGCCTTTGGCCCGAGTGGTATTACTCAACTCATGTTAACTATGAGGTTAGATATTCGAGTCTTGATATGCATATCAAGGTAGAGTGTATGAGTACGTTCAAATTAACAAAAAAATAAATAAATAAAATAACGTTTCTTAATTTCCTGTTACATGAAACAAGTTCTTTTCGTTCTTTCTTTTCAGTACACAAGGGGTTAATTAACTGCAAAACGCGCCCCCGCTCTAGCTAGGTTTTGCGACGTTAGTCCAAAAGTTTGAAATTCAGAGTCAAAAGGATAATGACAACCCTTTTCAGTAAAGTAATACTCCTCTCTTCCATATTATAAGATTATTATTGATTTTTTAAAATATTTCTAAACTCAAAATTGACTCAGATTCCTTTAATTTTTAATTAATACACATGAATATTATAAACTACTTAAAAAAATATTATTCATTGTAAATTTATTATTTTATAATTTTTAATGAGTCATTTCAATTATGAGTTTAAAAATGTCTTAAATTAAATTTTAACAGTTAATAATGGTCTTATAATTTTGAACTGATGGAGTATATCTTTGCCTTTTGCATAAAAAGTTAAATTTAAACTGTATAGGTACTGTCCAACTTATTTATATTTTAAGTAATGACATGCACATGTTAGAAATTTATATCACTTTCTAATTTAAAATTAAAATGTATTATTTATTTTAGAACAGATTAAGAAAATATATCACTAAATTTTGACTGGAGTAATACACTTTGTATAATCGATAATATATTTAGGATGTTGATATATGTACACTCTAAATTTATTGTTGCACACCCTTTTATGTAAAAAAGATAATAGTATCCTTAATTAATAAAAAGTCAATTAAATCATTCAACACTTGTCCAAGCTTATTATACTTAAAACTCAAAAAAAATATATCTAATAAATTTCTGTCAATTACATTCATAAAATGTAAATTATTTCAATAAATTATATCAGTCATGGTAGTAATAAATTTGCGAATTTCTAAATTTTGATATACTGCTGCCATTGAAAGAGAAAAGAATGAAGATTTGTGTGTGTGTACATGTGTGTGTGTGTATATATATATATATGATTGGCAATTCTTTTTATACTTTACAATATTTGAAATTTGTTTGACTAAATAATTTCCTATATTTACTTGAATTTTAAAATTCATGATTTGATTTCACGTCAAAATAATAATAAAAAAATTGAATTAGATGGACCAATTTGACTATATTGTGGAGTATCACTTTAATATGATATCAAGCTAAATTATTTATCATGTCTTAAAATATACGAACAAGAAGGTTTACTATCTATAAATCTTTTGCTTTTTATTTTTTCTAATAGTTTATGGATTCGAGTCTTTAATTGATAGTATCAATAAACTACAATATAAAATTTCTCAAATTAAAAAGAATGCTATTAATTAAGAAAATAACTAGCTTCATATAGTAGTTTAATTTTATATATGGTTCATAATCATGTTTTGAAATAGCTAACTAGGTTTATACACATTTTGTTTTGTAAATATGATGTATAATAAATTTAAAAACAAAATAGATAGATAGTAAATTTATAAATTAATTTTATATATAGCAAGGGTGATATAGTCTCTTCCAAAGAAAAATGTGCAATAATACATTTAGAGTGTACGTATACAACATCCTATATTTAAGTGTGGAATGGTATGAAAATGGTGCCTTTGCTTGAGCTTTACACTTACGGTAAAAGTCATTTTACATTATTTTATTTCTTGAGATTTGTTTTAAATGTCTTTGTACTAAAGCTGAGAAGTAGGTGATGTGGTCTTTTAATTATTTTTGCTTTTGTCACACAATATATATATATATATATATATATATATATAATAAATAAATAGATAAAGGAAGAAGCTGGCAGCACATGAATTAAGATCAATCATATTGGAACATGGAGCTCCCTTTCTTATCAAGGAACCCCAACTGCCCACATGACAATTGATATACATAGGAGATCATTTGACTTATTTCTCACAAAGTCAGAAATAATTTTGTCACTTTTACTGTTTTACATATTATCTGGTGGTAGTAAGTAGCTAAGCCTTGGATTGACTAGCCACAATTGATACTAGAAGTCCCCACCCCACCCCATATGCTACAATTATTCTAAAATAAGAGTTTTATTTTTGTATATTAACTTCTTCTTCTTCTGTTTTTTTCTAAATATCAAATTTTACTTTGAGGCATGCCATGTATTCTTATCGAGATTACACAATTGCTCTAACTTTCTAGACATTTATACGATTTTATATCGAGTTGACATACTTTTAACATTTTATTTTATTTTTTTACATTTGGTATATACTCTTTTGTTTATTTATTTATTTGCACATTTGGCAGGCATGTGCTCTTTTCATCTGTGTATTGGGCACTATTTTACTTCTTCAACAATTCTTTTTAAACTTCCTACCAAACAAAGACATCCTGAGCCACCAATAGTGATAATTAAATTTTTGCCGGCCAATCAAAAAAATAAAAAACAATTGCAGTCCCCATAAGCCTTGTAAATTAGATGTACACACCACATTAAAGAACACTGTTTTGAAACCCGGTTTGGACCAGCCGGTTCAACTAGTTGAACCGGGAACTGGTTTTATGTCAAGTCTGGTTTGACCCAGTTAAACTACTTTAATCAAAATTCAGATTGAACTGATTAACCACCCATCGAATCGGTAGTTCAACCGGTAAAACCGGTTAAGTTGACCTAGTGAACCGATTTTTAATTATTTTTTAATATTTTTTTGTACCAAAATTTTTTTAATATTAAAATTAACCACTTAATATTGTAGCTCAACTTTATTATGTTTTGGTCTATAAAAAATGATATTTTTTAAAATTTTATTAATTATTAATAATATATATTTTTATATATTTATAACGTTATCGGTTCAATAACAGTTCAACTACTGCTTGAATCAGTAACCCATCTATCCGATAACTTTTTTGGTTTGATGATCTGTTCGGGTTGAAAACATTGCTAAAGAAGCCGAACCAGACTGAAGATGTCCCAAAATTTTGTGGGGCCCAAAATATCCTACAGTGAAGAAGAAATCGAGTTTGCCTTCAGATTAAAGGGATACTCTCTGGTTCTTTGCTTGGGCTTGGGCTTGGGCTTGGGCTTGGGCTTGGGTTGGGTTGGTTCGTTGGGTAGCGGTAAACTAATCCAAATAACCAAAAATGAGGATTTGGGCAGCTTATGACAGACAGAAAACTGATAATAAGTGTTAAGATAATTATCGTAGCGATAATTTTCTTTGAAATTATTTAAATATAATTTATTACCTTAGTTGATGCCACTAGCATGAAATTCTGTGATTTACTCTTAATATCTATTTTATTTATTTTTCAATCTACAAAGATTCGTCATTCACCATTCCCCTAAATAATTATTAAAAAAATGTGTTTAGACTTAACATGCCTAAAAAAATGTTTGAAGAAGTTAAATATAATGACAAACGATCAATCGAGATATCGAAAAGAATGACCTCAAACTTAAGGTTGTAAAACCAAACCCATTTGTAAAATCATCCAGACAGTTCGAATTTGATTCATATTAGTTCAATTAAAAATTTGATTTAAGTTCGACTCAAAATATAAACGATTCAAATATGAATAAATTTTAAAATTCTCGAACCTTTTCAAATTATAATTTTTATTAATACTTATATTATATTCGTTCGAAAAGTTCAAACTGACTTCTAATTTCTCATATAATACATTAAATAGAATTGAAAAAAAAAATATAACGAAAAGAGAGTTAAATCTGATTTCTCATATATCCCTACCTAATCTTACTAATTTTCTTTTCATAATCATAGCTAAGATCTATTCTTGAAAAAATCTTTTCAACTTTTTACCAATAAAGTCTAATCACATTGAAAATTTGTAACTCAGTATTTTTAAAATGTTTTAATTAAGGGTTTAGCTTTGACGTTATGATTCTCAATTTGACATGAAAGAAAGATATAAGAATAAATTTACTATTAAACCATCGGAAAACAAAAGAATAAAGATTAGGCTTAGAAACAAAGATTTGGTTTTTCTTTTTTCTTTTTTCTTTTTCCTTCTAGATAATTAAAGTTTAGCCTATCCAATTAACTTGGGATAAAACTCCTCAGAGCTGAGGTGGGTTTAACTTTTCATTGGTTATTATTATTATTTGAAAATTTCAACGTTAAACACTACTAGTAGTATTTTCTGCTACCCTAGTGTCCCCACAAATACCGCGCCCAATGGCATCATCATCTTTGATTCTCTCTCCCCTGTCTCTCACCATTGTAGTAGCTCCCCCACAAAATAATCATCAACGTTCTGCTTAAAATCTTTATTCAGTCCATTGTGTATGAAAATTAGAAATAATAGTAGTATATTAAGAGAGATTATTTCATCTATTTGGGTAATGTCCAAAATGTATGTAATGCAGTAAATGTTACATGTTGTAAGAAGAAAGCCTCTCCTTTTATTTTCGAGCCTCCCCAATTTGGACCAACCACCGATTCTTTTTCAAATTCAAGCCTTTTTCACGACATCCTAAATTTGGGGATTTCCCATTTTGCTCTATAATTTTGTTTTCTATCATCCATTTTTTTTTCTTTATTTCCCAACACAGCTATTTTTCACAATATTTCTTCTTCTTTTTAGGCCAAAACCCATGCCCAAGTAGCCTTGTTTTCTCTCATTTCTTGTACGTATTTAAAGAGGAAGAAGCAGAAGGATCTTTGTTTATCTGGATCAGACGGATTTTGTTTTGTTTCTTGTTTCGACTTTTGTCATTCTTTTGTTTCCGTTTCTGAGGACTTTTTCCAGCATACATTTGGAGAAAGATTCAAAATTTATATCAGATTTTAGGGGATTAGTGCAACAAAATATAGGCTTTCTTTGCATTCAAAAAAAGGTGGGGTTTTTTTTATTTTTTATTTTTATATATAGCTATTTTGTATTGGTGATTCTTTTCCCATCAAATCCAAGATTCCCATTTTCCAAAATTCCCCATTTAAGTTTTAGATTGTTCAATTTGAAGCTCATAGAGTTCATTAATGACCATTTCATGATTTGTATAATTTGGGTTTTCTAGACATTATACTCTCCTCTCCCCTTACAAATTCTTGATCCATCATCGTGACCCCATAAGATGTATGGAATTAAAAGCAAGAGAGACTTAACCTTTGAATTACAAGCCCAAATTTCCATTTTGAGACCAAGTATTCATGCCAGAAGGGCAAACATTGTTGTAAAGTTTCAAGATCTTTATGGGTTCACGGTTGAAGGCAATGTTGATGATGTAAATATATTGAATGAGGTGCGAGAGAAAGTGAGGCAACAGGGCAAGGTTTGGTGGGCGTTGGAAGCTAGCAAAGGTGCAAATTGGTATTTGCAGACTCATGTCTCTTCCACCCTAAAATCATCCCTTAAATTTTCGGCTTTAGTCAATGCCATCACGCTCAAGAGGCTAATCAGGAAGGGAATTCCTCCGGTTTTGAGGCCTAAGGTGTGGTTTTCGTTGTCTGGAGCAGCTAAGAAGAAATCGACAGTACCGGATAGCTATTACAATGATTTGACCGTTGCAGTTGAGGGTAAGGTCACGCCTGCCACGAAGCAGATCGACCATGTAAGTAATTGGTTGATCATTGTGATACATGAAAGAATGGTTTAATGTTTCTTACAATGTGATTTTGAAATTTCTGTTTTTGCATAGGGAATGGTAATTAGAGGTTGTGGATTGCGATCTAGATTATTTGGTTGTTTGGTAGGGGCGTGTTCCTGCTGTAAATGAGCATAACAGGCATTCATGATAGTTGTGATTCCTGTCATAATTAGAGGCATGCTTTAACTAGGAATGTTCTTGTATCAGTTATTTGACGTGGAATGATTTATGGTTTGTAGTATTTTTGATTGTCTGAAAAATATTGCACCAGACTGGCTGAAAAGTTACTCTATAATTCACGGATAATTATGGACTAATAGGAAAATGCTCTTGATTCGGGTTAGATACCTTAAAAAGAAGTTGTTGTAGGGTTACTGAAGTTTTCTTTGATAAAATTCCATGGTTAAAATAACAAGGATGATGAGTGTGAGATCGCAATATATTTCAAAACATAACCACACAGCCTTTTTGACACTATATGATTGCAGGTCAAGGAGGATCATGGTTGTTTATGGCTTCCTGGATGATGACATTTTCATTTGGTTAAATTTAGTGGTTATTTCTCAAGATTATGTCAAAAGTTAACATATATAAATTAGCATTGAGAGATGGCGTTGATTACCAGTTGCACGGAATTTTATTATCTTCAGTCAGTCATTTGTTTATAAACTACATATCTTAAATTGGCTATCTCTGAACACGGTTGCCTTCTAATCGGAACAGTAGGTTTGCCTCTTTACAATGCAGGGTATTTTCTTGCAGGGACACAAGTAAACTGGTCACCACCAATAGGGAGGGGAGAAAAAAGGGATGTTTCATTCATTTGTATGGCCATTATTGCAAAATAATGTGTTACTGATGTGCAAAAGTATGTTGTAGATTATCTAGCATCCAATTGTGTTTCCTAGGTCAGATATTAAAGGCTAGGTCATGTAGATTTCTTGTAGCATCCTGCCAATATCAGTCCATATGAATGTGGTGCTATAACCCAATCCCCCAACCCCCCCCCCCCCAAACCTGCAGTTTTAATCATCGTCAATGTATTTTGCTTGCACCTTGGAACATCATAACTTTTGCTCAGCTTACATGACCTATGTTATGTTTGCATTGGCAGCTGAAAAATGTGAGATAATAAAATTAGTTGCTTTTTCCTTCGGTCAGTAGTCCCATTCATGCTCTAATTTGTATTGGTTATACCTTAATTCATGTTTAGTTTTTTATTTTTGCCCTGTGCAACTATTATAATTTTTTTAGCACATTCAAGTTTACTTTTTTGAGATATAATGCTTAAATTACTATTTACTTTGGATGATTCTATATTATGTATACAGGACCTACCGCGAACATTTCCTGGCCACCCATGGTTGGACACTAAAGAGGGTCATGCTGCTCTTAGACGGGTTCTTGTTGCGTATTCTTTCCGTGATTCTGATGTTGGTTATTGTCAGGTGCGCTCAGTCTTCTTTTATGAAAACTCGTGAAATGAGTTTAGATAATGGCTTACTACTTCATTGAATACCCGATAGTGTATCAAAAAAAGAATTTCTTCATTGAGTACCTAATGAAGCTTTCTCCAACTTTTAGGTGTACATGAATGTGGTATAAATGGGTCTACTAAGAGTGATAGTGCTTGCTAAACTTATGCCCCTAATTATTTCAGACACCGATCAGATACTACAAACTAATATGCTATAAAGTTGTCACTGAAATTTGTAAATTCATTCAAAGTTGTTGATATTAGTTTGCAATGTTTTTCAGCTTCCTACATATTATTCTTGTGTAATCAATTACTACATCAGCCTTCTTGGTCAGACCTATTAGTGACTGCATCTTAAGCATGAATTAACTTTTGTCATGTTATAATATTCTGCCCATTGTATTGATCTGCAATTTTAATCACATAACATTCCCGGTGCATCTCTAGTAACCACTCATTATAGTTTCTTGGTAGTTACTTGGTTGCTCCTTGTACATCACAGAGATTTTGACTTCATGACTCTAAAAATAGCATAAAAGTAAAAAACTTAAGGTAAATGATGTCAACTTTCCAAGTTTGAAATTTTTTAATTGTTTTATACTAACCTTGATGCATTTCGATCCAGGGTTTAAATTATGTTGCAGCATTGTTGTTGCTTGTGATGAAAACAGAAGAAGATGCTTTTTGGATGCTAGCCGTCCTCTTGGAGAATGTCCTAGTTAATGATTGCTACACGAATAACTTAACAGGATGTCATGTTGAACAAAGGGTGTTTAAAGACTTGCTGATTAAAAAATGTCCAAGGTATATTACCTTTCCTTGTATTTGATAATTTAGCTCATTTTTTCTTCTTGATGGGTTTTTAAGTTCAAAATTAACTGCAGGATAGCTGCTCATTTGGAAGCTCTGGACTTCGATGTCTCCCTTGTTGCCACTGAGTGGTTTTTATGCCTCTTTTCCAAGAGCTTACCTTCAGAGGTTAAATTTCTCTCTCTCCCTCACCATGCCCACGTACGCGCACACCTACCTACGCATAAATTGC
This sequence comes from Aralia elata, assembly GCA_034770075.1. Taxonomy (NCBI): domain Eukaryota; kingdom Viridiplantae; phylum Streptophyta; class Magnoliopsida; order Apiales; family Araliaceae; genus Aralia; species Aralia elata. The sequence continues at coordinate 91,819,670 of CM068385.1, forward strand.
AATCTATTTGAAGCTTGGTTAGTTAAAATTTTCTGTTTGCTTAACATGTTCAGACAACATTGCGGGTGTGGGATTTCCTTTTTTATGAAGGTGCAAAGGTCCTTTTCCATGTCGCTTTGGCTATCTTCAAGGTGAGTTTCTTCTTCTTCTTGTTCTCTCTTTTTTTTTAATAATTTTTTTAACATAGTTCTTTTGTTTAAACAAAGAAGTTTTATAAGTAGTAACGTAAATACAGACGTAGAGAAGGTTATGAAAGTTATAGATTAATGGTTGCAGATGAAAGAAGAGGAGTTACTCATGACACAACATGTTGGAGATGTAATCAATATATTGCAGATAACCACTCATCATCTCTTTGATCCTGATGACTTATTGATGGTAAAATCTCTCATTGCACTCCACTTTCTAATTTTCCTCCAACTCGGTGCCCTTTAACCCCTAAAAATTATTAGAGAAGAAAAACTTCGCAAAATGCTATGCTCAGTTCCTATTCATCTGTAAGAGTGCGATGATTTCATTTTTTTTTTTAATCGTAGTTAACTAAATTCATTCAAGTTATTGCTCCCCTTTCATGTTGATCTGTCTTTTTAGTTGGTAGTGATTTTCTTCAGCCAATTTTTGAGTTCATTTGTGCAACTTCTAAGTGTTCATCTATCTTGATTGTAGGTTGCGTTTCATAAGATTGGTTCAATGGCACTTACCAATATATCAAAGCAAAGGAAAAAGCAAGAACCGGCAGTCATGGCAGAGCTTGATCAGAGAACAAGACGGTTATTAAATTCAGAGACGACAAATAGGCAAATTCAGTAGTACATCGAACTGTAATTACACAAAGCTGTCTTACTAGGGGTATGCTGAATTGCTGACCCTTTTTAGGAGATGTCTATGTTCTGTTGTTATTATATTCCTCAGAGGGAAGATAGCAAGGAACTCTTGTTTGGAGCTGTAAATGTTAAAATGTAAACCAGCCCAAATTCTGTGCAATTCTGAAGAGGAATTCTCCAGAGAACCTGTTGATTTGAGATGTAGATGTTACAGTGTAAACCGGACTAAATTCCTTGCATTACCGAGAGTAACAATTCAATTAAAATAATCTAGCGAAAAACTATTAAATTAAAATACAAACTCTTCTGTACCCTTTTTATTTGTTTGGAACTCATAACCTTACAAAAAATTATTTAAAAAAAAAAGAAGAACAAATGGGGAAGTGTAATATAAAAAAAATAAAAATTTTATAACTATTAGCTTTATACTACATTTTTAGCTTGTAAAGGAAATTCATAAAAATTTCGGCTCCCTCTCAGTCAAGCTCCTGGCTACGCTCCTGCTTGTGACACTTTCTTTAATCTAAGCATGCCAACTTTGTATTGGGATTTAATTAAAGGTAAAATGGGAGAATCAACCAAAGCTTTACAGAAATTGCATGGAAAAAATTGGAGGCAGTAAATGATTTGCTCTGAGGTAAGCTAATTTCTATTTGGTCTTTTATCTCGATGACATTTTCAAATTTAGACAGTTCTAAGGAAAGACCACAGCAAAGAGACCAGCTAGTAACAATCTGTGGAAAACTTTTTCCCCATTATATTCTATATCAAATGAATGTGATAGTATACCTATGAACACAAAACTCTAATTACACATAAAATATCAGCCACCCCCTCTCCTCTTCTTTTTACTAAATTCTGCAGAAAAGTGAATCCTCCAAAGAAGGAAAAAGGCCAAACATATCCCTTGCGCATCGGATTAGCTACTGATGTGTCACACTGCTGTAACTAAATTCTGTTCCCTTTTTGTCCTCTTGGGAGAAATCTGAGGACGAAAAAGGAAAGGAAGGGGGAGACAAAATACAATTCCAGGTCATTCTTTATCAGGTATGCCTTCTGCAGTTATTTATCAGGGTTCCTCGGCTTCAGGCAGCTCACTGGAAGCATCATCAGTTGGAATAGTTTCATGGTCGCCATCCGCGGATGCTATTGGGGATGCAACAGGAGATTTATCGTCTTTATCAGGGATTCTCTTCTGACCCTTTTGATGTAGGCTCCAATACATGATGCTTGCTGTTGGGTGAGGATCATCTTTTGGTTCACCTGTCATCAAAATTCATAGGACACCAAAACTGGCACATTGAGTTCTGTATCAATATTAGTTGAAAAGTCTACCAAATACACAAAATTCCTCATTAATTTCTAAGGGGGGGGGGGGGGGGGGAATATTCCAAATAGCATGTAAATGCTCTAAGTAAACTACATCGTGACTTGCGACAGATTAAGTTCATAATTTTTTAAACATACCTAGCAGCTCCACTTAATTAATGATGTAAATGATTTAGTTCTTCAGATCAAAATGGTTTGCATACTTTTCTGGACAAAAAGTATATCGTCTGAAGCATACCTAGGTCCACTGAAAGATGTACTTACATTTGTAGGAGAAGCAAGAATTTGAAATGCATTCCAAATTGAGGGACTTCCCGTATTTATGAAAATGAACACTGTAGTAGTCAAAATTAGCAATTAAGTTCATCATGATCAAAGTCTTGCCTCCATAATATCCTCGGGCAACAAAAAAATCGAGCACCCTAGCTTTCGCGCCACACTAATTATATATGTAGCGTTTGACTTCTTATCCTCATCTGCAATTGCAGTGGCAACTGTCATTCTTTTTACCAAGACAATTAAATTCCTAAGGTTTTAAAATTAACATACCATTTTCATCAGTAGTGACAAGTCTCCAGTTGACAACTCTTGGCTCCGCAGCACTAAGAAGTTTGAGGAAGAAAACCCCATTGGAAAGGCTTTTATCCTAATAAACGTCTCACAAGTATCAATAGATCAATTAGGACTGTGTGATTGTAATAATAGTTCAAGATTTAAAATTGTTCCCTCACCTTAAAGCTCTCCGAGATTTCCTGCGGGGTTTTTTCACTTTGTTGTTTGCCCAATTTAGAATATCAGAATCTGTTATATCCTTTCCTTCGGAGCGAGACTTAAAGTTTTTAAGTAGTTGGAGCATACTAAACCTCATCAACTGCCACAGAAAAGCTGGGCCAAAGATTTGATCAAACTTAAAATTCACGAGTATATGACCAAATCCTCGACTTCATATCTAGACAAGAAACTTTCAATTCTGAGTATATGACCAAATCCTCGACTTCATATCCAGACAAGAAACTTACAATTCTGAGAACACAAGAACGATTGCAGATGCACCATATTTACTAAGTTCTCCATCCTCCTCTGAAGATAACACCACATCTAAGATGCTTACGTGCTGTACTCTACCATCTCGAATAATATCATTCAAATCATAGTTTAAAATAATTGTATTTATAAGCTTGCATACAGTTTTTAACCCTTTTTTTTAAACCCAAACCATGCTAAGAAATAGAATCATTATTACAAATAAGAACAAGCTTAAATGCTACTTCTACAGTACGCAATGTAAGCTTCCAAGAGCAATAAATTTATTGCCTGACATCTCAGAAACTCGAGAAAAAACATCTACCAAATATAAAATAGCCAATACATGTAGTTGTTAGACATAGCTAGATGAGTAAAAGTTGAAATAGACTAACACACTATGAGCTTCTTGTTTCCTTGTACAATATCATTTCCAGCTATGTTCACTGGGGAAAAGTTTAATTCCTTTCCAATACTAATAACTTGGTTACAATTCTCAACTTTTCTGAAAGGCATCTTAATGGGAGGTTTTGTTGTTTGCTTCCAGTTGACTGATCCAGGGAAGACTTTGTCAAGAACTTCCAAAATAATCCATCTGTAACCAAAGGAATAAACGTCAAGCAACATTTGCAAGGGCACAACATCATTCCAAGAGAAGTTCAAAAGCTAACCCATTTCTTATATCCTCGAACAAATTATTGACATATGTATCAATTCCAAGACTGTTAATCCACAATCGAAAGCATCTCTCTTTAGAAGTTTCAGCATCATCTGTCATCATTTCTGCATATGAATGTTTTGAGTTGTCCACTGATAGGCCATTCCTGCGGAGGAAAATACACACTGATAACACAGATATTCATAGAGACGATCACGAGTAAAGCACAAATAATAACAAGCAGAACCAGAAAAGGAGTTTAATCTAGATTATTGAAAAGACGATACAAGAATTATCAGAGAGATGACCAGGGAAATCCAAAATAATCTTTGGTACTTTGGGAAACAAAGAACACTACTAGCAGTAGCATGGGACAAAAGGAACAGTTGATTGCTCTGTTAAAAATGCAAAATATGGGTAATAGGAAGTTGATGACTGTTCTAATTCTACAACATATGCTCCTTTACAATAGAAAAATAATTTTGGGTCACTAACGTTGCCAGATGTATTTGTAGACAATTTTTCCAGTCTTTCAACCATCATTTATCCGAGTCTGTTCAGTGGAGATTTAAAAGGTAAATACACATGCACAAAATAATGATAGTACAAACTGCATAATGGCATAACCACATATTGTTTACGGTAATCTTACCTATGCTGGAAGATTTGAGCAACAAATGCAAGATTTAAGTTTGCTGAGCCCTCAACAATGTCTTTCGGAGTGACAAATCTTTTGCAGTCCAATTTCTCTGCTTGCTCCAGGATCAAATTTGCTTTTTCAGTAGGATCTTTCGCCTCCAATGTGCTGGTGGTACCATGTTCAGGGGCAAGAACATTAAGCAAGTGAGAATAGGCCACTCCATCCTGAAAGTTAACAAATCTGTTATGTCATCTAAGACCACAGGAAACACTAACAAATCTGGAATGCACTAGAAAGATGGTAAAGCATTAACAGACCCATTCTCTAACAACTTTAGCTATTAGAAAAGTGGCACCTTTTCAATAAGAAAAAACCATCCCCAATAATATCAAGAGTTATACTTTGGCTTCTGTCCAGACAAAGTGATGCTTAGTGGAATATTATATTACAGTTTTTTTTTTTTTACCCAAATAGTACATTAGTAATTATAAAATAATTTGCAATAAGAAACAGAAAAAATATAAGCAGAAATCTCCTCCTTTATGAGAACATCTATACAGGACTTGAGAAATTTCTAAACTTCATGAAACTCAACCAAGAAAGCTTATCAACCTTGTACGAACTCATGATTGAAATGAATTATGGTGACAATGTAGTATTGTTGGCATGTTATCAAAGCACGGGGTAGTCAAGCGATTAAAAGAGTAGGAGAGAAATTCTGAACTAAAGTAATTTGCAAGACCATATAACCATCCTTACCCAGGAAAATTGATTGGTCCCGACTTCAATGTTGGGTTAGAATTGATGTTCTCAACTCTCAAGTATAATTTAAGTGCAGAAAATGTCCATTTATTAGACTACATGGATAAATATATATCTGATTAATTTCCAATCTATTAGTCTAGCTATACACGATATCCCGTTATGTGGAAACATAGTGAAGATTGTCGACACAAAACTGATTTAGGACAAACATTAGAAAAGTGTGCAAGGAAATGTAAAAGAAACAGAATGGTCAAACATACTAACAAAGAAAAAGTATTGGCGATAAAAAGATGGAAGAAATTTATCAAATCTTGTAGGGTCTTTTTCTTTCAGCACCATTGCTAGGGGATATTTCTATTAAAGGATAGAAAAAATGAGCAAATGACAGTAAAAGATGTTGTGAATGTTAGAAGACAATATTATTCCATATCATAATGTGTACAATAGAGAGAGCATTTATATAGGCTAAGTGTCAAAGCTAAATATGGAAAGTCATAGTGATCAATGATTACCACTAATCATGCTTCTAGAATAATCCTACCACTAATCACTCCTAATCAAATCAATCATAGAATCCTAGAATTCTTTAGATTAATCTAATGCTCCCCCTCAAGTTAGAGCATGTATATCAATCATGCCCAGCTTGTTACAAATATAACGGATTCTAGTAGCCTCTAAAGCTTTAGTAAACACATCCGCAAGTTGATCACCAGTCTTCACATGACTTGTAGAAATAATCCCTTCTTGTATTTTCTCTCGAACAAAATGGCAGTCAACCTCGATGTGCTTAGTTCTCTCATGGAATACCGGATTAGAAGCAATGTAGAGAGAAGTTGCATTATCACACCAAAGTTGCATAGGAACTATCTTGTTAAAATCCAACTCAGTTAACAAAAGCTTCAACCATATTAATACACAAGAGACATGAGCCATTGCTCGATATTCTGATTCCACACTAGACCGAGACACAACATTTTGCTTTTTACTTTTCCACGATACAATAGTACCTCCAACAAATACACAATATTCTGTAGTAGATCTCTTATCAGTTGGACTCCCTGCCCAGTCAGCATCACAAAATCCTTCTACTCTCATGTGATTATGATCTCTACATACTAATCCGCGGCTTGGAGCACTTTTAAGGTACTTTCGTATCCTCACAACTGCATCCCAATGTGAGGACCTAGGGGAAGATAAGAACTGGCTGACCACAGGGAAAACAATATCTGGTCGAGTAACTGTAAGATAATTGAGTTTGCCCACAAGTCGTCGGTATCTTTTTGGATTTTCCAGAAGATTTCCCCCTTCTGTTGTTAGTTTCTGGCTTATATCTATGGGTGTGTCAACTGGCTTTGATCCAAGCAAACCTGTTTCTTCCATCAAGTTTAGAACATATTTACGTTGTGAAAGGAAAATACCTTTACTAGATTGCGCCACCTCAATCCCCAAGAAGTATTTCAATTTTTTCAAATCCTTAGTCTCGAATTTCTGCATCAAAAAAGATTTCAGTTCACCAATTCCCTATCTATCATCTCCTGTAATGACAATATCATCCACATACACAATCAACAATATTTTGCCAGCACTACTCTCATGATAAAACAAAGAATGATCACTATTACATCTCAACATCCCAAATTGGAAAAATAAATTTACCGAACTATGCTTGTGGTGATTGTTTCAGTCCATATAATGATTTCTTCAGTTTACAAACTAGGCCTGACTCCCCTTATGCAATAAAACTAGGTAGTTGCTTCATATACACAACTTCTTTGATATCACCATGAAGGAAAGCATTTTTGACATCAAGTTGATGTAATGGCCAGTGCTGAGAGGCTGCCCAGGAAATTAACAATCTAACAAAAGACATTTTAGCAACAGGAGAAAAAGTCTCAGAATAATCAACACCATGAACTTGAGCATATCCTTTTGTAACTAATTGAGCTTTAAGTCTATCTAGAGATCCATCGGGATTTACCTTTACTGTATATACCCATTTACAACCAACAATTGATGCAGTCGAAGGAGGTGTCACCAACTCCCAAGTAGCATTTTTCTCCAAAACAATCATTTCCTCTTCCATTGCTATCCTCCAGCCAGGATGCAATAGTGCTTCCTTAACAGGTTTTGGGACAGGATGAACAAAGATAGTAGAGAGACATTTATGATGAGTAGAAGAGATACCAAAATAAGAAAAAGAAGCGAAAATAAGATGTTGGGTACAACTTCGTTTACCTATCCGTAGAGAAATTTGTTTATCTAGATCAGAATCAGAGGATGATTCTCCAAGATTTGCCGACAAAGATGAGGAGGTGAGAGCCGAGTCATCACTAGATGTTATATCTGTTTTTGGACGACGACTATACACATATCAGATCTCTGACACTGGTTTATTATGTGCCATAGAAGGTACAGTCGACTTGATGATATAAATGGGCAACTCTTCATCCAAATCAGACACGGAATGAGGTTGTGAAGAAAATGATGTTGTCTCAAAAAATGTTACATCAGAACTAACCAAGTAACGTTTAAGTTCAGAAAAGTAATAACGATAACCTTTTTGGGTATTAGAGTAACCAACAAACAGACATTTAAGAGCCTTAAGATCTAATTTTGACACACCGGGATGGTGATCTCGAACAAAACAAACGCACACAAAAACACATGGGGACAAAGAAAACAAAACCTGAGAAGAAAACAAGACAGTGAGGATTTCTCTGCCTAAAACAAAAGAAAACATGCGATTAATCAAGTAACATGCGATTAAAATAGCATATGCCCAAAATGGTTTTGTTACTTTCATATCAAAAAGTAAAGCACGAGTAACTTTCATAAGATGACGATTTTTTCTCTTTGCAACACCATTTTGTTGTGGTGTATCAGTACACGAGGATTAATGGATGATGCCATGACTAGCCATGAATGTAGAAAATGGAGATGAAAAATATTCAAGAGCATTATCATTGCGTAATGCACGGATCGTGAGACCAAATTGAATCTGAATTTCATTCACAAAATTAGAGAAAATAGAGAACAATTCAAAACGATTTTTTATTAAGTAAAGTCAAGTTATCCGTGAATAATCATCAACTAGGGGAATATGACACATGATGGTGTTTCCCAAACTGACAAGACTCACATTCTAAACTAGATAAAGAACTAAAACAAGGCATCAATCTTTTCAAGTTGGACAAAGACGGGTATCCCAATCGACAATGGACTTGAAGAGGTGAGGCGACATTGGAACAAGTAATGGCCCTAGGAACAGAAACTAACTCATTAATAAACCTCTCGATGCACAACCTCTACCAATCATCTTCTTTGTCGTAAGATCCTAAAAAACACAAGAATCAGGATAAAACGTCACGGAATAATTATATGTTTTTGTCAATTTACTAGCAGAAAGAAGGTTATATGAAAATTTCGGTAAATATAATGCAGGTGCTAAAGAGAGAGAGGGGCTAAGATTAGCAGTACCAATACCCTTTACAGTGACCGTGGAGCCATCTGCTAAGGTCACACTAGGTATAGAAGTAGGATGAAAAAGAGAAAAATTACTAGATATACCTGTCAATCAGATGCCCCAGAATCAATTACCCAAGGATGGGATGTGGTGAAGCAAGTACTAGCATTACCTGTTTGAACTAGATAGCAGTAGAATTAGATGATGGTCGTTGAGAAACTTGATATTGAGTGAAGGCAGCATACTCTTCTGGAGTCATACTAATTGTTTTCTCCCCCGAAGATGTGGGCATAGAAGATGATACTGCCATATCCGAACTATCAACTGCATTTGCAAATCATGGTTGCCCCTGATTACGAAGATGCCGACAAAATCGTCGAATGTGTCCAGACGCTCCACAATGATAACAAATTCTACTGGGATCGGTACCATCAAATATTTGACCTCGACCACTAATATGGCTACTCCCCCTACCTCCAAAATTACCTCCGCGACCTTGGCCACCTCCATGGGCTCCAAAACGACTGCCACGTATGCTCTCATAACTACTACAGGCAACACCTCGCCCATGCGAAACCACAAGTGTAGATTTGTCAGATGAATCAACTATATGAGGAGTTTCACGGGAGACACGTAAAGCACAAGCAAAAGTATCAGTAAGAGATGGCACTGTCTAGCTACTAAGAACCTGTGAGCGGACAGTCTTAAATTCCGAACCAAGAGCACTAAGAAACCCCATCACAGTTAATTACTCTCTTTGTTCTTGCATTTTTTTGATATCGACAGTAATAGGGAACAATGAATTCAATTCCTCGTACATCTTTTTATAGTCTGCAAAAAATTGAGTGAGTGAACGCCCATCACGATTAATCCTGTAAAAATCTAGAGAAATCTCAAGCATACAGGCAAGATTATTTTGGCCCGAGTACAAAACCTCTAAGTATTCCCACAATTCTTTTACTGTATCAAGATGAGTGACTAAATCAACAATCTTACTGTCCATGGAATTAATCATCTGATATAAAATCCTGACATCAACTAGCTTCAAGCCTCGTCGGAAGTATCTGTTTTCGTTAAATGATCGTCCTACTCTCTACTAAGTAGGGCCATACGCACAAATCTTTCGCCACTGCTGATAGTTATGGACTTCCTCCAATTTCTTATCAATAAGACGATTCGAGGAAGACAACACCTCTGTAACACCCATGGACTGCCTAGAATCAGACGCATTTGATGTTTGGCTCGTAATAGTATCGGATACAATAGACATCTTGCTCATATTAAATCTGTCTAAACCTTTTCACACAATAAAAATACAATCACGGCTGAAAAGAATGACGAAATGATGGTAACAATCACATGCAAAACCCCTCACAGACCCAACAAATCCAAACCCAAAGTGAGCAGTGAACTAATCATTTTCTGCCTCCTCAAAAATAAAGAAACAACTCGAACATATATTTTGGAAGAGCACAAGAAATTAGAACTTGCACTTGCATTGATGAACAAGAAACGAGATGAACAGTGTTTTTTTTTTGGAACGGAGAAAAAGAAGATAAAAAAAAGGAGAGGAAAAAATTTAGGAAACCATAGCTCTTGATACCATGTGAATGCTAAAAGACAATATTATTCCATATCAGAATGTGTACAATAGAAAGCCTTTATATAGGCTAAGTGTCAAAGCTAAATATGGAAAGTAAATCATAGTGATCAATGATTACCACTAATCATGTTTCTAGAATAATCCTACCACTAATCACTCCTAATCAAATCAATCATAGAATCCTAGATTTCTAGATTAATCTAACAGATGTAATACAGATAACAAAACATAGGTGAAAGAGGGAGGAGTCAAATTTCACTTAATCAAGGAGTGTTCTGCCCCTCAATCTGAATAAAAAGGCTAGACAATTATACCTAGAATAGTAGGTACTCAATTGCAACAGAGGGTGTGCAGAATCATTTACAATGAATTGTCTCAAGATCTCCATTCACTTCTCAATAAAAGCCACTAAGTCACTATTTATAAGAAAGAAATACATCAACGTATAAACATCCCTTACAAAACAAGAATCCATGCCCATTTCTACTAGATTTTGAAAGAGTAATTTTCAGTAAGAACTGACATACTTTTCTTAACCTTTAAATCGGATGAAAAATTGGTAACCACTTTTGCATATCCTGCTTTCTTTAATTGAAAATTCATCCATTTCAAAAGAACCTTTTCAGGGGATAAACCCATGAGCTCCTCCACATCCTGAAAATAGAAATATAAAGTTTTAATCCGGGCATAAATATCACACAATATACACATAACTTTCCACCCAAAATATAATAGAAACACAAAAGAACACAAGACAAATCAACATCTTGCAACCTTGTCTTCTTCCACCAATTCCTGGAGTTGAGGAGTTTTCTTGAGATCGAGATCAGATAAAAGTTGTATCTGATGTTGCCAATACATGAAAGCACAAAAAAGGCTTAAAAATCTTGGTAATCAACTACATGTTTTTGGCGTATGTTCAATACCAATGAAAGATGTAAAACATACCTTAATTTATCTAGGAAATTAAACCAAGCACCAGATGGGGCTGTAGAAAGTGAAGAAAAAGAAAGAAACGTTAGCAATATAAGCAAAGAAATAAACATTCTTAAACTTCCAATATATATAGCTGCATTAAGAGGTAGAGCCAGAACTTTGTTTAGTGGGTTCAACCAGCATTGCATTAAACCTCCTTAGGACCGTCAGACCTTCTGCTCAAGCTGTGGACAATGAATAGGTTCAGGCTATGCTCTTGTAAAGCTCAAACAGTGAAAATATAATAAATTAAATTATGAAAAATCCACCACTATCAGTGCCCTTCCTTTTCTCTCCCTCCCTCGTGGTATTCAGAAATTGGAATTTTGTTACAGTATCAATTTCATTTTTCTTCTTCTTTAGGTCATAAAAACTAACATTAGGTATACTTCTAGTAACTTCCGTTTTTGTAGGCGAGTGGAAGGAGAAGACAGAAAGAAGTATTTTGTCCTTTAATTGAGATAAAATCCTGATTGCACCTTTGGTTTATGGCAATTGATAAACTGGGATGTTGATATAAAAACATAGCTGAACAAAGGTTTTGAGTTTATATTTTTACATTTTGAAATTTCCTCGTAACCTTTCAAAACTATGACACTTTTTTCCTACTAGGGATAAAGGTTTCTCATAAATTTTAAGTTTTTCAAAGCTTTAGTTGAATCAAATACACAAAAGCTAAAAAAATCATTGAACATCAGTACATAAGCCTCAAATTTTGTCTCGACTCATGGTAGCATCAACTTAACTTACTCTAGTTTCAGCTTCAGACAAATCTTGAGTGCCGATGTTTACAACAGTGCAACCAATGGCTTTTGCAGAATTGAGGCACAGGGTGTGATTTTCATTCTTTTCCCACAGGATTAAGAACACGCTTAGTATTTATAGCTCACTTGTCTATTGTACCAGGGACAGCCACGTTGATAAGCTTGCTGTACAAAATAGTTGTTAAATGGATAAAGAAACACAACACAAGAAAAACATATCTAGACTGATTAGAACAAAATATTGAAACGGGTCCATTATAAGTACCAGAGAAGAACACCATCCTTAACAAGATCAAACAAAGCATTGGTAGATGGATCAATAGGAAGATATTTCTTCAAAAATGGATCTTCTCCAAGATAGCTATTAATGTGGGAAACATAAGAGACCTTATCTGATTCACTAATGCTATGCCGAAGTGTGGTTGTGGTTGCCTTTAGGAACGAAGTATCAGTTTTGAATTTTTGAGCACCTGGTTTTGTTTGAGCTCGGCCATTTATGTTTAGGCATGCCTGCCATCATGGAATTCCATGAATAATTTTATTTCCTTTCCCATTAGTTCAAAATCTATGTTCATTTACGAAACATGAGAGACATGGATTGATTATTCATAGAGAATGAGAAATACGCAAGGAAAGTGCATGTTAAAAAATACACTAATTGCAAATTGTTTTCTTTCCATTTCCATATAATAATATTTCACTAACCAAGCAATAAGTATCACAATAATTAATATGAAGTAAATCAACTAACACTTTTTACAAAGCTTAGCAATTAGTCAAATCATATAATATTCCACCGTGACTAAGCCATATTTTCTCACTTCCTAAAAGTTCAAGTTCATCCACCAAGTATGAAAAACATTAGGAACAAATGATCAAGAATGGAAAAAGCAACCTTTGCCGATCAACATATAGAAACTCACCAGAAGGAAGGATTCATAATCAACTTCTTGATTCATGTCAGAAGTTGATTCACTCAAAATAGCTTTAATGTCCAGCTCCCTAAACAGCTCACTGAAATTCTTTAATTTCAACATCCCTGGTGGCAAATCCACCAACGTGACACGGCCTGATTCATTCCTTACTGAAAGATACTGCAACCAAAGACAACACATTTTACATGTCACTAAAAAAATGTCCACTTGATCACATGCTGGTACATTCTCAAATTCTTGAAAATTGAATTCATAATAAAGGGCAGAATATGTGTTGATACAATATCACACTTTGGATTCGAGGTTGCGAAGCTCGACTTGAGTGAATTGGCTCTCAAGCCATGGATCAGAGACAGAAACTCCCAAAAAAGCAGACATCTTTTCTCTTCTTCTTCTTCTTCTTCTTGTTTGAATCCCCAATGAGAAGAAGAAAAGCTAATAGCCCACAAAGCAAGCATTAAAATTGAAAAAACAGAAACTCCCAACATGAATTTGGGTAGAGTAATTATTGAACAGTCATACAAACTCAGATCCATATAAGTGACTTCCCCCAATACCCAATTGAAAATAAATGTTACATAAGATTGTTTAACATGCATGCATGTTCTATTTCTCCTTATTTAGCTAGGAAATTTAAGAATCACACAATATTGGTTGATGAGAAAATGTTGGGAAAGAAAAAATAAAAGCACAATGTCTAATTTTCCGATTGATCATTCAAATGAAGAACGAACCCATTAAGGGAAATGGAATTTTAGGGTAATGAAAGAGCAAACCTTATGAAACTCAGGTTGATTAAACATCTTTGTCGTTCTGTTGCATATTTTCACTGTTCTTCCAATGCCAGAGAAAGTGTGGAGAGAAGAGAGAAAACCGTTTGTACTTATGGACCCGCGAATTCCTCAGGTGGGCAGAAGAAGAAACGATAGATAGTTCGCATGGATTATACAGCATCATGTAATACCGCTTGACTACACCTACGCCCACCCTACCAAAATTAAATACTCCCAAAACATGAACAACCTGCGACTTGCACATATATTAAAAAAATTAAAATAGAAGAAAAATAAATAAATAAATAAATTTATCTATAATGGTCTCACAAAATTATATAAATAATGAGTATTTTTAATTTTTTTTTATACTACTAAATAACATATTTACTCTTCATTTTATGTACTTTATCATATTTTTTTGAAAGACAAAAAAATTTGTAACGTTTAAAGACGAATGGAGTATATAAATTTATTAAGAGAACCAATATTGATAATAAAAATAATAATAAATTAAAAATATTATGTCACTTTATTTTAAATTAAAATATATTTTTATTTTCAAAATAAAGTAAAACATATATGTTTAATTCTGAAATGAGTAAAATTCTAACCAAAATTACACAACCATTTGAAGACTTGGCAAGTTGTTGGTGTTTGAAGGATCATGGTACTTCACATAAGGTTGATAGTTGTTCAATTTTATATAAATGTTTCTTTTATTATAAATAAAATTTCACATACAGTACTTAATTACTCATGTATTTTAAAAAGTATTATTTCATTTTTTTTATATTTCAAACTAACAATTTATGTGATCACATAAGTGCGTGAGATTTAATTACTATTTAGATTTAAAAAATAAAAAATAAAAACATTTAGAACTATCAATTCTCTTTAGTTTCTTTAATTCAAAATCAAATGGCAAAAGTCAGGACACCAAGCCATAGCACCTTCAGAATCAATTCCCAAATGCAAAAGATAAAAAGTTCAAAACTTCAGATCCACAGTTTCAGAAGTTTTGCACCTATAATGAAGCAAATACTAGTTGTCATAGGATATAGAGCTGATTTCAGAAAGATGTATATATATGTATGTGTTCAAAAAAAAAAATTAGATTTAAAATTAAAACAAAAATAAATAAAATTTGGCCCATGCAGATCTCGAACCTGCAAACACTCTAACCAACTGAGCTAATAGGCCATGCATTTTAGGTTTTGATGAATCTTTAATTATTTCATATAAATATTTTTAAAAATATATTTACTTCTTTCCTATGGAATAACCTCACAAAGGCATGCTTATAATGGTCAGTGTTTTAAAAATTCTTGTCTAGGTCTGATTAATTTCCGCCTAAGTATTAAGCGGTCTTCTACTGCCTAAATTTAGATGGGCGCCTATACCCCCGTCTAGGTAGAATCAGATCTCTACTTTGAAACTTTACAATACTTAAATGAATTTGTTAAGTCTTAAAAGATTTTTTTTTTTAATGTTTCATGTAAATTTTTTTAAAAAATTACATTTTATAGTATAACAAGTATGCACAATAGAAAAATAAATAAATGAAAGTGCTTAAGAAAACGCCTAGACACCCCTTCCGCCTCCTAGATTCGCCTAACGATTTTTAGAACACTGATAATGGTAAAAGGAAGTTTTATCATTCCTGTAAGGTTCATGATTCCTATTTCATATCAAGGGTTCCTGCCACAAGGTTCAAGAGATGAAGTAGCCATCCATAAATGCCATACAGCATACATGGTTATCAAGATTATCAACATTCTGTGGTAATAATGGCCTTCACTCACCCTTAAAGGCCAATAGCAAAAGCCATTTGAAATCTTTTCATATCATACTGATGACCGAGTGCCAAAGTGGTGGAGAAAATGTTCATCAGACATGATGATATTTTGAGTTGTGACAAGTTTTTAGGTAGTTGGATCATAAAAAAAAAACAGGCTACTTCATACATATATCCAGTTCATAAGTTGCTATACGCCTCCATATTGTATATAGAACCATTCGACCAAGCCATAAAAAATTTAGAATATTAATTCGATAACTTGATATACAGAATTTGATACTCTAGTGGAAGTTTGGTGGCGCTTGGGGGCTCAGAAAGAGATGAATCATGAATGTTCTACATATCGATGTGTGTCATATTCAATGACAACCTTAGACGATGATGTTTCTTCATCGATTGTTTGACAATCTAAACACAACTCAAACACAGAGAGCCAAAACTTAGGAAAGGAACACTAATATGGGCTTGTTTACCGGAAGTGAGACCGGTAGCGGCATATGGCTTAATTCAATAATACTGATGAGTTGTTGGATTCTAAACACAAGGTCAATGTCAAAGGGGAAAAAGAAATGATTTGATTATCAGTTTATCACATCATTACCATAAAATCAGATCACTACCATAAAAAAATACACTAATTTATAACACAATATTCAATCTCATACACAGTGTGAATACAATATATGATTCAAAAAATGGCTTGAAAAAAACAAATCAATTTAAAATGGATGTATCCCCTTTTAATATAAATTAACATAATAAACAAAAATCGCCCCTACAAGAACAAGGCCAATCCACTCGATAGAGCCAAAACCAAGGAACTCCAAACGCTCCAGCTGATAATCCTATAAGAAGATGATGGAGTTGAAGTTGATGGTGATGATACACTTCCACCATCTGCATCTGGAGCATCTGCAGTTGGGGCAATATCAGGAGACGGTGCTGGAGCAGGCATCGGAGGTATATCAGTGCCAAAAATTGCTTCAGGAAGAAGCACCTTATCAACCTGATAAATTGCAACAGGATCGGTTGAATGCACACTGCTACTCACTTTGGTGTTTGTCCATCCGGAACCAATCAACACGGTGCCAGAATTATCTGTAAAATTCAAAGTGTATGGTCCACCAGCGAATGTATTAACAGGGCTCACTTGACTGAGGTTCTTGAAATCTGATAGACTGTAGTAATGTGGCAAGGCATGGAAAAGGCAGAGATTTTTGAGCTGGTCTGCAGTGAGGTTGGAAAGAGAAGGATTTTTAAGTGATGAGAAGGCTTTATCTTTGGGCACAAACAAGGTAAGTCCTTCTTCAGTATTATTGGCTTGGTTTTGTAAGGTCTCAATGACTTTGGTTGACACAAGGTAATTGAGGAAGGTGTGGAATGGGCCGGCAACAGACAGTAACTCGGTTAGGTTTACATGTTCTGGTGCCGGTGCTGGTGCAGGAGTTGGGCTTAGGGATATCGGAGGAGATCCAGACTTTTGTGCATATGCTGATGTTGAACACAAAAGCACTAGTGTGCTACAAACTATGAAAATGATGGTATTTTCCATAGCCATTAAACAACTCAATGTCTTTTTACAACAAACAGAATCTCCAAATTCCTGCAATCTTTAATATCTTTCATAGTTAGATCTCAGTAAATTAGCATCGATCAAAAATATACTCAGGCTGGAAAGTGGAAACTTATATCCAAATCCAGATCAAATCATCGATCTAGTTAGATCTCAGCATTTAAGCACGCATTTAGTAATGGAAATTCAACCACAATGTGAGTAGAGAACTACAAAATTCGCTTAAATAAAAATCCCTTTTGACTGAATTAATAAAAGATTGTCTAATTTTAGTTACATCAGCTGCCATCTGGGTATCTAAGTCCATAAAATTAAGAAACGAGATGCAATAATATAAAGGAAATTGAAAATAAGGAGACTATGACACCATGTATTCCATGTAAAATAATAATACTAATAATAATAATAAATAAATAATGCGATTAACTTTACAAACCACACACCACCCAACAAGTTAAATTCCCTCAAGATTTTCTTGCCACTTGAGTAACCAGATCAATACCCCATTTTGATGAGCTCCAAATCATTATAAGTTTAAGTGAATGTAAGCACACAAAAAATCCTAAAATTAAACAAGGTTATACTCAACCCAGACAAAGAACAGATCTAGATCAACTCATCCAAACAAACAGAGGCAGCAATCAAAGAAGAAGAAGAAGAACCCAGAAACAGAAATCACCAAGGAAACACTAATACCCACAAAAGATAATGATGTATAAACAGAAAATAATTGAAATCAAAGGATGGTTATAATGAGAAAACTGACCTGGGCAGAGGAATTCAGAGAGGAAAGGTAGAAAGTGTTTGATAATACAATAGAGATTAGAATGTACCAGAACACTTTATATAGAGAATGTGTTCATTATGATTGACTATTCAGTGTGTGTGGCAGCTGATGCCTGATGCTGGTCTGGAGAAAAAAAAGCTAAGAATAGTTGGCACAATTTACAGCATAGAAGGTTTTTTTTTTTTTTTTTTTTAAATATTTAAATTAAAGAAGAGTACAACGGAAAATTTTATAAAAAAAGATTTATTGTATGGTGTGCTTTCTAAATCATTAGCCCAACAAATGTGTTTTTAATAAAATAAAAATAATAAAAAATTAATATCTCCTTGAGTTCCCAACCTTCCACTCAACCTTACCATTCTTACCGGCACCAAGTTTTTAATCCTTTAGAAGATTCTCATTTTCACAGAAAATTGTGCTGCTATATATTACTGGGTAAATTTTATGATCTTTACTAACATGAGTTGGTATTTGAAGTAACCCGTCCCATACTTTGCCGCCTTCTTTTTTGTTTCTTTTCATTTTTTGGGTGGACGTACCGATTTGCTAAAATTTGGAGCTTAATTAATTGAGTGAGTGGTCAGTAATTTCTGTACAACGATTCATTAAAATCAATGATCCTTGTGTTGTTATGTAGTCACTTTCAAATATATTACGATTTTGACACTCCATGAGTCGAGTATGGGGTTTGGTTGGATTGCTTTCTTCCCCCACGAATATTAAAAGAAAAAATAGTTACACGACTTCTTTTATGTTTGCTCCCCATTGAATCTAGACGGTAGTGACAGGCCGATGACCGAGAGAGTTCACCAATTAGATTAATGGTGGTATTTCACTAACATAATAAAAATTTTAGTGAGTAGAGTTATAATTATGGTAAAAATAAAATAAAATAAATTTATTTTAAATAAAATTTAAACTTAATATCGTTATCTGTCTATCCAGACCTTCACAAATTGTATAAACTTGTAAATCTATCATACTTAATTAACCCAATTATAAAAGAAAATGTTATGTAAATAACTTGATTTTAAGCATGGATAGTTCATAGTTGGGAATTAAAATTGCAAAATTTTAAATTAGAAATTGACGGTAATTAGTAAGTTTCAAGTAGTAAATTTAATAAGTAGTATTTTTTTTAATAAAGTTTATATAAATTATGATTATATTAGCTAAATAAATAACTTTTCTAATTTTAAAATTTAAAATTTCAAAATTACTTTAGAAAATTTTTAAAAGTCACTTTTCTTGAAACATGGTTGTAATCACACGAATCATGGATAGTCATCTAGTTTGATTCGTTCTAATTGCCAACTTACCATAATATATTATATTACCTTGTTCTAATTTATAAGATTATTATTAAATTTTTTTAATGTTAAATTAAAATATTTTTATATTTAAAATTGATATGTATTTATTTAAGTTTAATCAATACAATAACAAGAATTTTAAATTACTTACGGAGTAGTAATAATTGGAAGATTAATTGAATAATTGATTTATAATTTTAAATAAATCTATATCAAATTTGCATTTGAAAATAATCTTCATAAAGTCAGTGATGTTATAAATTGAATGGAGAGTATAAGACTTCTATACAATACATATAGGATGTATACACATACTCCTTGCAAGCGGCCAATGAGGTAATCACATGTAGCCTAATTATTAATCTGCAACCGTATAGCCATTAGCAATCTAAACCCGTAGGAGTAAGATAAAAGACAAAAAAAATTAAAAAATAAAAATAAAAATTGAGTGACTGCACTTGCAGTCACAGGCACCACCGTGGGTCCAGTGGCGGAGTCACGTTTGGGTTGGAGTGGGCTAAAACTCTCCCTAATTTTTTTTTTATAGGTATAAGACAGGAGAAAATATATAACAAATTTGTGATTAGAAAGGAATATTAGAGGTCAATAAAGAGTGTATACATATATATATATATATATAATATAATGTTATTACTTGTAATATTAACAATATTGTAATTAAATATATGTTTTACGTATGCAACCGGCTGAAAAATATAAAATTATCTAAAAAAATTGGCTCGGGGCACAGCCCCCGAACCCCCGTCAAATTATTTATAACACAAATTTTTTACCGCGCAGTAGCCCACCCAGAAAAAAAATCCTGGCTCCGCCCTTACGTGGGTCCCCACCGTTGACTACGACAAATGTAATAAATCTTGGTAAATGAAAATAAATAATATGGTAGACGACTAATGTAATAAATGTTGGTAATGAATATGGTAATGCTAGGGTTAGTTATAGGTCATTGCTGTACGTTTGTTTGATTCATACACGAATATTATGCAACAATGGTAATGTACATGGCCATAAGTTATAAATATTTGGGTTCTCCTTCAAGTAAAAGTGGTCTATTGGTTAATTTGAATTGATTTGAAATAATTCCAAGATTAGGTTTGAATTTGTTCTTTTTCCAAAAGTTGGCAAAGAGAGGTACAGACGCATCGAATAATGCAGATCACAAATGGAAGAAATGAAATGAATAGTACCCCCATTCCTTTCATACTATGTGTCATATTCATAATAATAATAAAAAAATTATTTCACAAAAATTTCTTCTTTTTATTTATTTATAATTATATCAAATGATACAATATTCTTAAAATTAACATCACAATTTTACTACCATACCATTACTACAAAACTAAATATTCATTATATTTAAGGATGAATATGAAGAAAAAAAAACGAGTTTCGTAATAAATTTATGTTAAATTACAATTGCGAAACATATAATACATGAGATTTGGGATTGAATAAAATTATAACAATCAAAAATAAATATTTATCCGCATAACTGACAATCAAAAGGTTGTAAACATTCACGATATGTATCATTTTTCTAAATAAATATATACTAAAAATCTATAAATTTTATAAATATCATTCTTTTTATGTGGAATGGAAGAAGTAATAAATAGATGGATGACCCAAACTAATTATTTAAGTAATGTGATATTATATGCATAAAAGGTAAACATGCCTAATACAAGCTACAATTAGTTTGGGAGATTGTTTTGAAAACATTATTATTTTCTATTTTCATGTCTTGTACTTTGGTTCTCTATTTCACATTTCTTAAATCTGGGCCTTTTGTGCTAAACATATACCAACCATGATACCTGGTACACAACCAGCGATGGTTGTATAGTTCTTGCTGTCACTAGAAGCCAAGTCTTAAAGCCCAATGATTTGGCAAATATACCCCCACCACCGACACCAACCCTCCTTTCGAATATGATCATTACAATATTAATTATTACACCATTATATATATAACTATAAATACATACTCCCTATGTAAAAAATTGAGATTTCATTTTTATGGTTTTGAGGCAATTTAAGTTAAGATTTTACATTAAGAATTGATTTACCAAAACCTCACTATTGCTTTTAGTAAATTGTGGATGTTGTGGATTTACCATCGTTATAATTCTATCGTTATAATTCTATCTGATTCAATGTGTATCGATGTATTTTTTAATTATAATCGACAAAAAACTTCTGCAATAAGTAACAGACTCATGATCTTATACTTTAAAATAAAAGGAGAATTATTTTATTCTGTATATGTACTAAAAAATAATAAGATGTTAATTTCATAATAACACGATTATGATGCTAAACTTGAAGAAATTATTTTATACCATCATTAATAAAAATAAACTCTTTTGTTGAAACAAAACAAATTGTCAAATGGAACTTTTTATGTAACAGATAGAGTATTGAACTAATCTAATTGATTGATTGAGCTAAGAGTTGAGACCCTAATGTAGTTTTAACTTTGTTACATGTAAAAAATTAGCTTTCACTTGTTTATGACAATTGACAAGTTGTCTTAATCTTTACAGGAAGAAGGTTCCTTGGCAATTTCTTACGGCAAAACTATACACAAGGCAGTACTTATTTATTTATTTATTTTGAAAAAAAAAAGTGCATAAAGTATTTTAAACTCCTAACAATCGACGGAACATATTGCGCCTATAACAAGTACACATATAAAGAGCTAGATAAACGATCTACTTATCATTAGAGACCAACAAATAGTTGGTAGGCAGCAGGACTTGAGGGACGTAAAATGAACATATAACTGGCATATTTTCTTTCTCAAATAAAAAAAAAAAAAAAAGAAATCGAGGGATTCAATAAACTACAAAATGTTGTTCTGTACACCATAAGCTATGAAAATCATCAAATTTCTTGCTCAATTTCTTATCCAAATAACAATGCATGTGTGTATATACTAGTTAAATGATTTGCAATGAACTAGTATTTCTCAGCCGTTAGCATAAACATTTCAACTTAACGTGGTATTTCACCAATAAAATCTTGTGGAAGATGTAATGTCTCATTCCAATTGTGTAATGACCCGTATCAATCATGTGACGACTCATTCTAATGGAATGGGAGTAAAATATGCTTGGTTGTTTTCAGGGACAAACCAATTTTTTAGTACAGTAGGGTCAAATTTAAAAAAATTGTACAAAAATAAAAATATAATAAAATAAATCACCAAACTAAATAATGCTCAAATATTGTTTATAATTTTTTTTTCCGAGACTTCATTGCTTAAAATTGTTGCATAATAGTCTCATTTTTAATAGTTACAAAAATATCACGTTTAATATAAGTTATTAAATAGTCATTCATTCATTCATTAAAAAGAATGACGAAGTTCATTTTTCAAAATATTCATGACCGAAAATCTACTTGAATTTTCTCTAAAGTCGAGCGCGCATGGGAACTAGGAAGAATTGGATGAGCCGAGTTACAGAGAAAGAATTGGGTGCGTTTAGTAATTATTTTTGTTTGCATGTTGTTGTTTTCAATTTTTGTTTTCATATGTTTCTGTTTTTACTTATTTTCACTAGTGAGAATAAAAATTTGACAATGTTGTTTGATAAATATATTTAAGTGTTAATTTTATTTTATTTTATAAAGAAGTAAAGTTTAAACTTTTATTGTTGACAAGATTCAACGCATGGACCTCATTAGAGTTGAAACCGCTCCTTGTGTTGCCAAAATTGAAGAAGTAATTTTTTTGTGTTTTCACTTTTTTACTACCAAATTGATTTTGCTTCCACTTTTTTCAAAGCAGAAACACTTACCAAATAGTATTTTTTGTTTCTAATTTCAAAAAAGTGAAAGTAGAAATAAAAATTTGAAAGTAGAAATAGTTACCATACGTACGCAAAAAGTATTGTTTTATAGCCAGATTGGAGTTGCCGAGGTAAGATTGGATTTGGATTATAGAAAGTTTAATATTCCCTCCGTCTCATAATAAAAAATTTTATTATTATTTTAGGTAGTCCCAAATTAAATATTTACTTACCTTAATTTATTTATTTTTTACAATAATTTGCCTATAATACCCTTAATATTAATTGTCATATTTCTATTTTCTATGCATATTTATGGAACATCACTAGTCATGTGCAAAAAATTGTGCAATTAAATAAGAATTTAAATATAGATAATTTTGTCATTTTATCTTCTTTCTTAATATGCGCAAAAAGTCAACCAAAATTTTTATCCTGAGATGAAAGGAGTAGTTTTCTAATCTAAAATATAATAATTACATTAAACTCCCTCAAAAAAAAAATTCTTTTTTGATCACCAGAAAATTCAATGGGGCCAATTAACCCCATGTCCCTTACTTAGATTCGCCCCTAATTTTACTATTAGAATGAAATAAATTATTCATATTCCTATCAAATTTATAATTTTATTTAATTGGCGTTGGTAAACAAAATTAAGGAACACAAAAACAGAAAGCAAAAATTAAAGCTCTGTTTGTTTCAGCTTTTCTTGACAATTTCTAACTTTAGTTTCTGAGAAATTACATGAGTGATGTTTGTTTCGGCTTTTGATTCCAAAAACTAGAAGTTGAGTACAAGTAACTTAATGCATAAAAAACTGGAAGCTAAAATCACCTATTTAGGTATTTCTCAAATCAACTTCTCAACTCTTAATAAAATAAAATTCTAATATTTATATATACTACATATTATATAATATATACATAAATATTTATATTAATGTAATAGTATTTATATTATATTTTTATATATGTTAATATATATATATATAATTTACATATTCATATATATATATATATATATATATATAAATAATTACAACATATAATAAATAAATAAATAAATAAATATATTAATAAATAAAAAATATATATATATATATATATCAATAAATAATTATATATTAGTATATATTTATACTATACTATCATATATATATATATATAAACATATATTTAATATATGTTTATATTAATAAATGAATGCATATAAATAATATATTTATAAATAATTAAATATATATAATATAATATTTATATTTTAAATATATATTTATGTATATACAAATATATATATATATATATATATATTAATAAATAAACATAATATATCAATAAATAATTATATATTAGTATATATTTATATATATATATATATATTAATTAATAAATATATTAGTTAATATATATATATTATATATATATATATTAATAAATAATTACATATTAATATATATTTATAAATAACTAAATATATAACACAAGATTTATGTTTTAAATGAGAAAGTATGGTACATCATCCTTTTCTGAAATAGAACTTTCATGCTAATATATATCAATAAATAATTATATATTAACATATTTATACATAATTAAATATATAATATAAGATTTATATTTTAAATATATATTTATTTATGTAAATACAAATAAATATATTAATTAATATTTTGTTACAAGAATCTAGCTTAATTAGATTATTTGTCAAACACTTGTTAACAGATTTGGATAATCAGAATCAGTCTAACAAACACTAATTAGCAGCTTTTGAAGAAGCAAAGTAGAAGCAGAAGTTAAATATGGAAAAGTGCAGAGTGGAGACAAACAGGGCCCAAGTAAAACTTTTCAAACCATTATCCTTAAGCAGCTGCATGCAACACTAATATGTCTAACTTTCAAATTTCTTTAGCTTCCGATATATTCCACCTTATTTTCTATGAATTTAATGAACTCTAGCGGATTTGTTGGACTTCAAATTTGTGTTCCTCGGTGAATATTTGCTTTTCAGCAAAAATATTTAAAAGTCACAATGCTACAGTGTTATTAAATTCTTTTGCGTTTTTATGTTTGTCTTTCTTTTTTACAAGTTTAATAACATGTGCAAAACATGTGTAAACTTTAAAACGACTTATCATATATTTTTTTTCACGTAAAATATTACGTGTAATTTTAGCATCTATACTAATTTATTGCTCTAACTGTATTTATGAAACAAGATATGAATGATAATGGTTGAGCGATAATTTCGTGCATATTATACAAACAAAATCACTACTTATCACCGTATTATCAAAACAGATGGATCACCCTTTATTTCTTGTGCCAAACTTGGGCTTTCGTTATCAAGTATTGTTATGCTCTGCAAGTAATAGGTTTACTATTTAGCCCAAGGCTTGAGGTCCAAAGAGAAGAATTGTTATCCATTTTGCCCAATGGTTAGTTGGTTACTCCACCCCTTGTGTACTTAGAAGGTGAAATTTTCAATTTGGACAAGAATTAAATTCAATTTTTCCCATAACTCGATCTTAATTTACATTTATTTCGTTAAATTCAAATTTTTTATAGTCAATTCATTCTACTACATATTTATAAAAAATAAAGGGATTGTCATTTTCCGTAAAAAGTTAACAAAAAATTTATGTGGCAAAACGTGACACTTATTTGGACTCATATTAAATTAAAAACAAAAAAATGACTCCAAAAAAGATAGCAAATTAAATTGTTAAAATCAAAATAAAAATCTAAACTATTAACATAGATCCCCAAAATCTTAAACTTGAATCAGTTAAGCTATGAATAAATCAATCCATGATTCTTTCAATATCTGAACAAGGGATTATCAACACTACTTAACCCCAGCACAGTACCTCAAATATGAAGCAGGTCGGACACAACACCATAGTCGCCGAAATGGTGAAACTAGATTTGACGGAAACAATGGTGAAACTAGATTTGCAAGATGGGTTTTCAATTTCTTTTAAAACTTAATTTAATTGATAAAGATTATCAATTGAAAAGGACGCCGATGAGAAAAATCACATTAAATTCGAAAAAATAACTCAAATAAAAATCTTCATCATTGATCTGTTACTTTGCAAAATATAAGTCCACAGAATTTTTCGCACTTCAAGATCCACGAGAGACAGAGAAAAGAAGGCGTCAAACTCACTTGCTTTGCAACATTGACAAAAGTGAATCTCAATATGCCAAGCCCGAAGATATTTAGTTGAAACGTAGCAAAGCAGAATTATTTGTAAATATTTTGAAGTTTTTCATAGGACGAAGATGAAGGCGAGTCGACTTGCTCAAGTGAATCAACTCATACGAATTATCTCAATTTTCTCTCTCTTAATCATATGTCAAAATAGCTTTTTCTCTCTTCACATGTCGACCACCTCAGCTTTGTCTCTCCTTAATGGCATACATGTGTTTTTTTTATTAAAAGTCAAACTTTGTTAACAGTTTTTGTAACATTTTGATTTTTTTTTTTAATTTAGTGAGTCGATTGAAGAAAAAAATTTGTTCAATGTTATAAATATAAATCGAGGTCGAGTTCAATGGGCAAAAATGGATTTAACCCTTTTCCTCCTCTCCCGTCGATGGAACCGAACCGAGCTCTGTGTTCTGGTAAGTAACAGGATACTTGACGGTGACTTAAAACTCATTGGTGTTCAAGAACCTACAAAGATTCATATGAATTTTTTTCATTCTCAATTTTATTTAATTATAGTCCACTGCAAAATAATGTAATAGAAGTAGTAACAAAGAAGAAAGCCTGATAAATAGCATAATTTATGTTGTAACCCGCTTTGTTATTTGATATAGAACAACAATATTACTGCCTGAATCGAATGATTGACCATTCTTTCCTTATTTTTGCTAGTCTGTAAGAATGTTATTGCCATGACTTGAACCCAAGTTCTTAATATTAAGAACTTTTTATTTTATCTAACTGAAACAATTTAATTGTTGGCTGTATAGACAACATATAATATATTTATTATATACTTTCTAAATTTAAAAATATCCAACAGTTTATTAATATCAAAAACTTAAAATTATGAAACTTTTAATGAAGTAATGGTTTTTAACCTGTAAGGAATCAATAACATTGATGAAGGAGTTTTGGTCAGGTCGAACTGAAATCCAAGAGCCATCATCTCTCAATGAGATATGAAGGCTTGATGTGTTGTTAGATCTCAGAACTGAGATAATTTGTGGGTGGGTGATCAGTATGCTCTCCAAATCCAACCAAATTTCTACCATGAAGCTCAGGGCATGGAGGATAGGGTAGTGATTGACCCTAAAAATAGAGTCACTATGTTCATCCATCAAAAGCTTCCTAAACACATTCCTCTGTTGAATCCTCAACCCATAAGCCATGCATCTACTCATTACTACACACAATCTTTACCCTTTAGAACGAACGCGAATTGGAAAAGTAAAATTTTTCCAAAGGTAACCATAATAATCAGAGTGTCGAGAAGGAAATATCCATGACGACGCATTCCGCCGACCCACTATTCAACCAACTCAAACTTAGATTCATTCAGTCCATATCAAATCCAAGTGTTTGATATATATGTTAGCTTCATTCGTTACGATTTAAGTTATTCTTAGGGGGGGTTTTAGATGTTTAGGGTTTACTATATTTGGGAGAGATTGGTGCAAGCGACTTTATGGAGGGAGCACTGGGCAAGGCCACAAAAGGACATCAAGTGGGATTGCTGGTTCGTTACCCGATACACTTCAAAAATACCACCAATATCAATGCAATCTTACAAGCTGCCAATAAGATTCACGTTGAGGACTCCAATGTTGCCAGAATTCATTAATTAGTCTTTTTCACCGCTTATATATATATAATCACTCTCGGCACCACTGAAATGAAAATTACAAAAAGAAAAAGAAATTTCTTAACATGTGCCCTTAGAGTATATATGCTAAGCACACAGTTCAAGGGAATATTTTTTTGAATTGTGTGCATGTTCCTTTGAACTTGGTGCAAATGCAGAAATCAAGAGAATATGCACATGATTCAAGTGAATATTTTCTTGAACTGTGTGCTTAGAATGTGCTATAAGAGCACATGTTAAGAGGAACTAAAGAAAAAACTCAATTAACATATATTTCAATAAAAATGAAATGAACTCTGTTTTCATCTTTCTGGAATAGTTTTCGGGTCGGAACAGTTTTCGGGATAAGAATTAACGGGACAATTTTCCGGCAGGTAGTGTTAAAGAGTAACCGGAAGAAAAATCATCCACAAAATGAGATAGCCATTCAAGGTCCGCCAAGTCATCCGCCTGTAGAAACGGTTACTAATTTTCTCAATTTACAACCCCTAAAAAATACTCCCTCCGAATAAAAAAAATAACGAAAATATAATTTTCACATAAATTAAGGTAGTGAAAAAATTAGGAGAGATTATACATTTATTTTTTCAATCTACCTTTTTCCTCGAGTAGTGCAAAAAGTTGATATTTGTATGAGTTAATATATTTAATTAGGTTTTGAATAGAGAGAGAATTAGTGATGTGACTGGTTGACTATTGAAATAAGTAAAATATGATAATAAATCAAATGTAATTTTGTCCAAATAAAAATTTATGTAATACTTTTGCTATCTTTTTGAGAATAAAATATTTTTTTACCACTTAAGTTATGAGGTTGGAGGGCAGTGGCGGAACCAAAATGTTTTTAGATGAGGGTCAAAATACATCAGTAAAAAAATTATTTATTGACGCTTGGAGTGTTTCTTTCGGTTGTACGACTGAAAGAAGGTAACTGTATCATGCGAGTCTGCATAGTTTGAAAACGTCTCAAAATTTGTTCATTTTCAATTGCTGAAAAAATATCATTCTCAATATAAACTACCAGACTGTCATTCATCCACTCGTCTCATATTTTATTACGTAAGTCAGTTTTGACAATTTTCATCGCAGATAATATTTTTTCAACAGTAGCAGTCGCAACCGGTAAAACTAAAGCCAACTCAATCAGCTTTTTAGTAAGACTTCCCAAACCCAAATCTTTGATCCCAAAAAATTGATTATTGCATTGCATATCATAAATGTAATTTTTAAATTGATCCCC
This sequence comes from Aralia elata, assembly GCA_034770075.1. Lineage (NCBI taxonomy): Eukaryota > Viridiplantae > Streptophyta > Magnoliopsida > Apiales > Araliaceae > Aralia > Aralia elata. Next base: position 91,848,809 of record CM068385.1, read on the forward strand.
AAGTATCATGCGATCAGTCAATGAGAAGTCTTCTGAATAAAGCTCAGCAAGACGGAGTAACTTATTTTTGTTAAATTTAGAGAACGGATCCCTTGGATCAAGGCATGATATGCATAAAAGTAACTTTATGCTTGCTTCTGAAAAATGATTGTTCATCTCTTGAACAATTGAATCAACAACCTACCTTGCAATAATGAAAATCAATAAAAAAAAGAAGATAAATTATTGGATAGGAATAATGAAAAAAGATTTATAGAGATTATACCTGACAAAAAATCTCAACACGATAATGATGAAAATTAATAATAATTTGTTCATTGGGCCTGTTAGACCGTGGGATCTCATGTTGTCTTCCATATTAATTATTGGGATCATGTTCTTCTCGCAAAAAATATTGACTTCTTTCAAAAAAAATTCTACTTTCGCTTCCCTAAAATCTTGTAGTCAAGCTTTCATTATCCCAATCAAAAATTTCTACCGAGGTCATTTGACCCCCTAGTTCTGCCGGTGGCGGAAGGAATAAATTTTTAAAAGGAAGAGAAACCCAAAATACGCATTCCAAGATAGACAACCGGCTAATAAACAAAAGAGAAAACCATACTCTGATTCGAGCTTTGTGTTCCTTGACCCTTTTCCCCTTCATTTTTCATGTAGGTCTACATTAATAGCTCACATGGAATTTTTTTTAAAATTTTAATTCTACTTCGTTTCCTTTTACACACAGTAAGAATCACATTGTTCATTTATAAAATTATACGAGGACAATTATGAAATAACAATTGTACAATGACTAAATTAAAACTAGAATAAGAGTATAAAGACTAAAATGTTTTTTACCGTCGTAAAAGTTTAATATGTCGTCGTTTGATTTTGAAACGGAAGTAATATTGGAATTAGTACGAAATTTGAAGAGTTTAAGGCATAAAAGGGCAATAAATGAGGGTATAAATTAATTCAACTAATAACAAGTTTAAGATAGATAAAGGCAATCAAATTGGAATAGTATGAAGAGTCTTCACTTACATTATAAGGAAAATCACCGGCCAAGCATGCGAAAGTCTAATGTTCCGCCAAGGCTTTTGTTGATAAAAAATTGAATAATATTGTTATATATTACGAATAATTTTAATTGAATTATAATTATAACGTATATTAATAATATAATTGAATAAGATTATAAAATTAACTCACTTATCAAATATATCATAAGAGTATTATTAATTAAGTTTATTCACTGCTTACAACAATTAAGAGAGAGAAAGGGTTGAGAGGATTTGAGTTGGCTTTTGGACTTGGGCTCAGTTAGAGCATTTGTTTTTGGAAGAATTACATATATTAGTACCTTTTTAAAAATAATTACAAAAATCATACATATAAAAAATAATTACAAAAATATGACATTTTTTTATTTTTATTTACGATATTAATATAATTATAAGTCCTTAATTTTAGGGATTATTATTAACAACTGATATGGCAAATTAGAAACCAATTTTGTTTTGAAATACGTGATAACCGCCATTATCAATCATATGTTTTAAACCCTTGTTTGTATGCTGCAATCTTTTTTCTCTTTCTGTTCTTCTTCTCTATCGTTCGATCAGTTGTTTTTGTTCGCCATTATCATTATTCGCCATTATCCCAATTTTTGTTCGTCTTCGCCATTATTTCTGTCCGTCTTCTATATCGTTCGATTATTTGTTCTGTTCGCCATTATCAATCTTAGGTTTTAAACCCTTTTTCTATATCTGTTCGTATTCCCTAGCGTTTTGAGACAATGAAGAAGTTCGGTAAGAGAAAGAGAAATACGGAGGATGATTCTGTAAAAGATTTGAAGAAATTTGTTGTTGAAAGCAAGGGGAAGGGGGAGAAGAGTAAAGTTCAGAAATCGACTAAGAGGGAGGATACGTTGGTGCTTCATAGTGATATGAAGCATTCTGAAGCACAGTTAGTTAAGTCAGAAGGTCAAGAGCTTAACCAGAACATAATTCTAACAGAAAGAATTTTGAAGGTTTGTTAGTTTAAATTTTGTTATTTTTGATAATATAAATGTTTTGTTGTAATTAGTTTGTATTTTATTGGTTACAGTTAGTTTTTGATTTGGATACCAAATGTGTTTAATCGATTTGGTACATTTGGTTACTTTTTTTATGTTATGGTTAATTTTTTAAAGTTGTTTTGGTTACTATTTCATAATTGCTTGGTTATTGTTATATTTTTTGTTTGGATACCATATGTTTTCAATCGATTTGGTATATTTGGTTACCTGTTGAGTATTTTTGGTTAATGTAATAATATGATATTGATACCATTTTTGTTCCCTTGAGTTGAGACTTTGGTTACTGTTTGTTGTTGTTATGGTTGCCATATATTTGCTTTTGTATACCTGGTTGACTAAATTGTGGTTGATTTATATGTTTATCTATGTATTGGTTACCATGTAAAAATATATTGGTTATTATCATATAACTAATTGGTTACTTGTTTAATATGTTTGTTGTTAATGTTTGCTTATGATTTGGAATATATTATTGTTCCCTTAATTTGGAATATTGGTTACTTTTTTATGTTGGTATGGTTACCATGTATATTTGTAGTATACATTTGTTGGCTGAAATGAATTTGGTCTACATGTTGTTCATATTTTGGTTATCATGAAAACTTGTTTTGTATAGTATGATATATCTGTTTGGTTACTATGATATAACTGATATGCATTACATCTTGTTAATATTTTGGTTAGCAGTAGATTATATAATATAACTGTTTGGTTATTGCATTATTATGTTATGGTTACTTTTATATTATGATATGGTAACTATTTCTGTGCAGTCAATGTGGGATGTTGAAAACTTTTTTTAGTCTTTTGTTGGCTTATGTGTATATTGTATATTAAGTTTTTTATAATATGATATAATGTGGTTGTTAATGTGTAACTGTTTATGGTATTTATCATGTTTGTTAATAATAATTGTGCAAATCTGATTTTGTTTATTTGCAGTTATGGGATAAGTATTATGATGAATGCAATAGAAAATTTACCGGAAAAGTTATATATTGGTGTGATGTGGAAGTCCCCAGCACTATTGCGAAGAAATTGAACAAAAATCAGTTGGAGGTGTTTAAATCAACATGTTTTGGGAATTTTTTGGAGTTTGGTGATCAGCACCAAATGTATTCCCAAATTATTCACCATGCTCTTGTAAGGGAGATTCACCAGACTGATGATGGTGAAATGTGGTTTTTGTTTGGGGATCAAAGGGTCAGATTTGGTTTGCCGGAGTTTTGTTTAATTTCTGGGTTGAGATGGCAAGGCGGGGATGATATATCTGCGTATAAAGGTAGGGAGAATTTGCTTATTGAAAAGTTTTTTGGGGATGAAGCTGTAACGCGTAGTAGTATTGGTAGGGTTTATCGGAAGGCAGTTTTTGATGATGATAATGAGGCTGTCAAGATGTCTTTGATTTTTTTGGTGTGTAATTTCATTTTATCCACAGTTTCTGAAAATTATGTGGATGGGGCATTGGTAAATTTTTTATGTTATGGTGATGTTAGTAGTTTTCCTTGGGGGAAAGTTGCATTCGAGATGACAAAGTATTCTTTATCTAATGCGTTGAAGGGGCGTTTGAAGAAAGGAAGGAATGGTGCGTCAATATATCATTTCTACAAGGATCATTATTCAAAACTGTACAAGTTGAATGGGCTACCTTATGTATTTCAAGTGTTTATGTTTGAAATCATTCCGACATTCAAAACTCGAGGCATATGCAATAATGAGTATTCGTCGGATGTCCGTTTGTTTAGATGGAAGGAGCTAGTGAAGCCACCTACGAACGACAAGTTGAATGATTTAGTATTTTGTTCCGGACAGGTATGAAGTTTACTATTAATAGTATAATTGGTTACCTTTAGTTATATATTTAGTTACTGATTACATTTTATGAATTTTAACGTTAACAATGTAGTTACTTATCTTTATATAATCATTTGGTTAATGATTATTTAGGTGTATGTTAATAATAGCAATGTATTTTTTTACATGAATATACACATTTGGTTACTAAATTAAATTAGCCTCATGTTGCTTATAACAATTTTGTTGGTTATCCTGTTATACAAATATGTGGTTACATTTATTCATTGATTTGGTTACTGATTTATGTACATTTGGTTACCTGTATAGATGTAGTTGGTTACTAATTATGTTTTATGATTTGTTATTTACTATTTTTCTACTGTATTTGTACAATGTTTGTTAGATGTTATACTAACCGTACTTATTTTTTTCAGTTGAGAGTAAAAAGTTTGACTCCCACGTTTAAGGAGAAGAATCGGCTTGATTTGGGCGGCCTAGAATTTTTTAATGGGAAGGATGCTGTTAAGAAGGTTGAAAAGAAAGAAAAGGCTGACAACACTGGATTCGGTATGTCTGAAGATAAAGATGAAATTGAGTCACAACCGTTGGAGAAGAAAGTTTCTGAAATTAAGAAAGACATTGTAAAATTGCGGGATGATATTAAGGATGATATGTATTTCTTACATGTTCAGTTATGTAGGGACTTTAGGTCCATTGTTAGAGATGAGTTACGCCGCATGAAAGATGTTGGGGTAAAACAAGTTGATGCCGATTCTGATTCTGATGATGGCGGTGATGATGATGATGATGATGAAGCTGGCGTACCTGATGATGTTGTTGTTGATGATGATGATATTGTTAAGGGTAACAATAATGAAGATAATGAAGCTGGTGAGGATGGGCTGAAAGTTGATAGGAAGAATGTTGAATTTGAAACTGAGATCGTTAAAGGGCTTGAAGATGTTGTTATGGTTGATGAAGCTGTTAAAGATGTTGTAGATGTTAAAGAGTGCGAAGACCCCCATGTTGATGAGGATGTTGGTGATGGTTATAAACTGAATAAGAATGATGATGGTGATATTGTGTTGGATTTTGTTGAGAAGAATGATAATAATGAGATTGATATTGGTAATGAAGCTGTTTGTGATGTTGTGGATGAAGAACATCATGAAATTAAAATTAATGATGATGCAGAAAATGTCAAGGTTAGACATATTTGTTTGTTTTGTTGTGTTATATGTCTTTTGTTTTTAATGATTAATTGGTTGTTTTTAATTTTGCATAGATTGGCAAACATAGTTACATACCATCGTTTGACATATTAAGCCAATGCACTGGAAAAGAGATTGTTGTGTATGTTCCTCCTGAGGTTAGTGGTATAATTGTGATGCCATCATTATTTTTACATTAATTTGGTTATGGTTACTATTATATATATTATGTTCGCTGTCATATCATTGGTTTGTTACTATTACATTGTGTGTTGGTTACTATTACATTATTATTTGTTTATTTCAATATAAACAGGGTGATAAATTTGAGGCAGAAAACAAGTCTGTTCTTGATCAAATGATATTGACGACACAGGACATAATTCAATGCGATGAGTTAGAGAAGAGTGCTCATAAAACCGGTGGTAGACCTGCACGTGAGCATGCAAAGAGTGCCGTTTTGCGGTCTCCATATATTACAATGTTTGGATCGGCTGGTTCATCTTCTACCGCCGTGGGTGCTAGGCAAACTCTTTTATTTCGTTCAGCATTTTCGAAAGTATGTATGGAGATGCCATCAAAGTTTGAAGATGCGTTGTTTGAACAATGGTTCAAAATTGGTCTAAACAACAGGAAAAGGTTTGTTTTTTATTGTTAAGGATGCTATATTTTTTTATTTAAACAAGTCAATTTTTTATTTTTTTTAACACATGGTTATTATTAAATAATTGTTATGGTTATTATTATTTTATGTTTTGGTTACTGCTTTTATCATGTTATGGTTACTGTTATATTATAAGTTGGATACCATTTTTGTTTTCACAAAATGGTTTTTTGGTCAGTATGTTGGTTACTATGTAATTGTTAGGTATATGCATATTGGTTAAATTGTTTTTGATTACTTTATATCTCTGTTTTATTTACTGTCATATGATATTTTGGTTACTGTCATATTATGTTTTGGTTACGAATATATTATATTTTGGTTACTTTTATGAAATATGTGTTTTATGTTAATGTTTCATCGAAGTAAAGTGTTTGTTACTTTATATTATATTTTGAATTATTAATAGTTTTTTTTAGTACATTCATGTTGTTTAAAATTATTATTGAGTATATAATGTTGCATGTTTTGGCTACTATTAAATTATTTTATGGTTACTTATATTTTATTTTTTGGTTACTGTTTTGTTCTGTATTAGTTACTGTTTTGGTTACTGTTTACTATTAAGTTGTTGATTAGTTTGTTAATTATTGTATGTTAAAGTCTGATTTTTTGTAGTGTATGCTAATACTGAAATTGTTAATGTTAATATGTATACTAATATGCTTTTTTATTGAAGGACCGACAAATTTCCCGGAAAGAACAATAATATTGAACCTGCTTTTTTATTTGGGTCTGTTCCAATTTCATAAAAAATGTGGTTCTATAAATTGAATACTCCTGGAGAATGGTTAGACGACGATGTGAGTTCTTTTTTTAAATAATTATGTTTTTGTAGCTATGGTTACATTTTTTAGTTGGGTAGTAACTAGTTTGAACAAAGTTGGTTACATTCATTACCTACTTACATTTTTCAGCATCTGTGTAATAATATATGTTTTTTTATGGTTCAGCACATCAATGTAGCGTTTTATTATTTGCGTAAGTTGGCCAGACATTCCGACAGTGTTCAAACGAGGGTAACGACTACGGACTGCTGGTTTCATAACAAGATAACCGCTCTTTTTGAGGAGTATAGCAGTAAAAATGAAGATAGGAGTGTTCTGGCTGTTGATGGTGATGTTGATGAATACATCCATGGTCTGTTTATGGATGTCAACACACCATGGAGAAATGTTGATTATGTGTTGTTCCCTATTCATATGTCATTACCGGAACATTGGTTTTTGTTGACATTTGATGTGCACCGTAGACGTCTAACTGTTTATAATTCTTTTCGGCCAAAAAAGAAATCAATGCAAACAAAAATTATGGATGTTTGTGAGCCATACATATTTATTCTCCTAACTTTATTGCGCAAGAGTGGTTTTTGGAGGGCTAGGTCTGACATTGACTTTAGCAGTGAACCATTTCGCAACAAGGAGGAAGAAGATATAATTGAGTTGGAATTTGCAGAGGCGGTTCCTGAACAAGTCGAGGGGTAAGGGTTACATTGTTTCCAATTTTTTAATTATTTCTTATAGGTCTGACATTGTTATATGTTTTTTGTGTGTGTAGTGATTGCGGGATGTTCACGATATGTTTTGCTGAGCATGTCATTCATCAGAAAGTTGATGAAATTCCTATCCCATTCCCCATTGCGCAGTATCGGAAGAAGTTATGCACAAACCTGTATATGCATGTAAGGAACAAACAGTTGGAGGGATATGAGTCTGATAGAGAATTTCCAGGAAGTTTTGTTCCAGATTTTGATTAGTTCGGATCTCGTTGTTTTGTATTTATGAATCGAGTTTTGTAATTTTTTGGTATATTCACAACAATTTTGTATGGGTTATGAGTTGGTGATGTTTATTGGATCTTATGCAGATGGGAAGACATATTTGAGAATTTTAGCAGTAATGAAATTATCATTGTTTGTTGGTTGGTATTTGTTTCTTTTAAGTTGTGTTTGAGTTGTGTTTGAGATGTACAGTTGGTAACCAAACATGTATATAAAGGTAACCAACTATTATTTTTATAGTAAACAGAGAGTTACAATATTGTTTTAGGACATATATCAATTGTGAAATTTAAATGTCAGAGTATACTTGGGTTTCCTAAACAAACAATATCACATTCTTTACATGATGCTATATTTATTAGAGGATAATTTGGTTGTTTTGTTTTGTGGTTACCATTAAAACATGTTATGATTACTGTTATTTAACTGTTTGGTTACTTATTTATTATATTTGTATTACTTTTTATGTAATGGTTTTTTTTTAACTATTGTTGTAATCAATGAGGCATTTTATTTTTATTCTATAGTTAATATTTGAGATTTTTAACAGTAATGAAAGTAGCATTGTTTGTTGGTTGGTATTTGTTTCTTTTAGGGTGTGTTTGCTAAATTGTTTGGGATGTACAGGCTGTAACCAAATATGTATAAAAAGGTAACCAATTATTGTTTTTATAGTAACCAGAGACTTACAAGCTTGTTTCAGGACATATACCAATTGTAAAATGTACATGTCAGAGTATACCAGATATTTAAGCTAAAATGTTAGGTCAATATCCAAACAATAACAATTTTGTTTATTGGAAATTCATAATGAAATCAGAAATCAAAATACTAACCAATAACAATTTTTTTTACTGTACACAACCAAAAATGTTACCAACCATTTTTATAATGGTTACTAATAGTATACAATTATGTATCTATGTATTTACACTCTTAATGTAATTGCACTATATCAGACCTTTTTTGGTCTTAAAACAGGTGGATTATTGCATGTTTTCCTGTTGTGTCCCTTTTCTTGACACCTGCTGCATTTGTTTTGTATTTTGACTTCAGACCCGTGTTTGTACCTTCCTATTTTTGGTCTTCCCGCTGGTCTTCTTGTGTTCGGTGGTTTTACACATATGTTTCTTACTTCCTCTGGTATATCCCAGTTTTCTTTGTCATCTAACGACATTATAGAACCTGAATATGTGTCGGCCAAAGTTGTTTTGAAGTAATTTTTTGAGCAAAAATCATAACAGCTCAAATTTCGCTTGTTCATAACAGCAGCAGCGTGCGGACAAGGCATCTCTTGGTACTGAAATTTACGACATATGCATGTCTTTTGGTCGATGTCCACAATATATTGTTTTGCAACATCATAAACAGTGAAAATCACCAAGTTGGATGTCTCAACCTACAAACCAAATTAAGTTTTGTTAGAATAAAGTACATCTGGATTCATTTTTATTGGCTGAAAACAGAATAAATATAGTAAAGTAAACAACTCAATGTTATAATTACAAAATACAATAATATTATTAGTATTCAAAGTAACTAATCAAGCATCAGTTAGTAACTAGTACAATGATACACAATAACCAATTCAGCAATAGTCAGTAATCATTATAATGTTGTGCAGTTATTAATTATGTACTATTTAGTAACCAATATAATATTACATAGTGACCAGGTTACCATTAATTAATAAACATGTTTGTATTAGTCAGTAACCATTATGCTGTTAGATAGTAACCAAGTCAGAAGTAGTCAGTGACCAATCCAACATTATTTAGTAACATTATGCAGTAACCCAAACAACATTAATGAATATCTAATACAACATTAGACATTATACTGTTACACATAAACCAATAGTGAACAAATAAGATTCCACAAAATGCAACTGTAACTGATGATGCAATAATGTAAAATTTGTATTAGTTACCTTAAGTTTCTTTGATTTGATGATATTAGATTGCAACCTTTCCTCAGCCGTTGTAGAAAGTGTTGTGAATGTTGACATGGCTGCTTGTTTGTTTCTGAAATACCATCTTTGAACGAGACAACGTAGGCATTCAATCATGGATGCAACTGGAAGATCCCGGATCATCTTGATTGCGTTGTTAATGGATTCGGCGGTGTTTGAAGTCATTGTTGAGTATCTGTTTACAGCCCCATGGAGCCTGGTGCACTTCTCCAACTTGACATCTTCCTCTAAATATGTCCTTATTCGAGGATCAATGGCATCAAGTTCAGCCATGTGTTTGTTGAAATCTTCAATAGTGTAAGCTCTACAAGCCCCGTTGTAAGCCTGTTTAAGTTCATCTCCTTTCTTTTTGAATCTATTTTTTATATTTTTCAATACATGGTATGTGCAGAAACCATGCATGACGTCCGGGAACACAACATTCAGTCCTTGTATAATGGCTTCATGTCTATCTGAGACAATGCATTGGCCTTCCCTAACTCCACAAGCAATTCTCAAATTTATGAAAAATCATCTCCAAGATAATTCATTTTCGCTGTCAACCACTGCAAAAGCAATCGGAACAATGTTTCGATTTGCATCTTGTGTGCTTGCAACCAGTAGTGTCCCCCCGTAAGTTGATTGTATGAACGTTCCATCGATTACAATTATTGGAAAGCAATGGTTCCATGCTTGAATGGAAGCTCCAATAGTGAAGAATAAATATTTGAAACGACCATTTGTTTCCAATTCCAGGGATGTGACAGAACCTGGTATGAAACATGAGCAAGCACATTAGAATCACATGTAGTAAACAGTATACAAATCACTGATAGTTGGTAACCATTCAGTTGTTTAATGGTATCCAAATCAGTAGAGTTGGGTAACTAAATCATTTTATTAGGGTAACCAACTAATTTTGGAAAACAAATAAAATGTTTTTAATTGTTACCTGGATTTGTTTTCTTCAGCATGTGTAACCATGATGAGATCATTGAGTAGTCGTGTGGATTTCCTCTTACCTTTTCCAACGCTTTCTCCTTCGATCTCCAAGCTTTTTGGTAAGAGATAGACACATTATATTCGGTCATCATGTCCTCCACAATATCGGTTGGTGTGTATACTTTTTCCAAATTTGTTAATTTGTACATTATGCATTCACTGACCAACTCACTATTTGCCTGTCTGTGGTCTCCCATCAATACATTGACTGAACACGTATGGATGTCGTTGAATTCTCTCACCTTGAACATATTGGTTTTTCGCAAACTTGATGCTCTCATCTTCCATTTACAATTTTTATCATATAGGCACACTAGGACAAAGTCTCTATGACCTGTTTGTTGAACTTTGTGTTGTCTGTTTTTCCTTATTGAATGCAGCCTCATAGCTTGTGATAGGATTTTCTTGTCTTTGTAGGTTTGATGTAATTGTACTTCACGTTCATTCGGATCTGTTATTACATCATCATATCGTTCTTCTGTGTACGATCTGTCATGTTGTCTGTCTAGTTGTTGTTCAATAATTTCCATTGCAAGGTCATCGACATACTGCCTTCTAATTTGGCAATCGTCTGTTGGTAGTGGAACTAGTGCTGAATTCCCTTGTATTGATCTGATTGGCGTTACATTGTTAATGATAGTTTCTTCTACATTTGTCAAGATTGTTGTGCGTCCCCTTCTGTGTTCACTTTCTATAATCAGCGGGAATTTTCCTTCCTCACCAGATTTTCTACTAACTTCAATAAAAAATCTTAAGGTTGTTTCATCCGATATGTTGATTGGAGGAATATCACTTCTAATTTGAAATTTGATTGACAATGTTGTTGCGTTTGTGTTTAGCTGTAATGCACTGCATATCATGTTCTGCATTTCTCTGAACGAACAATTTGATGGAACTAGTATGCCGGTAACTTCAAATCTGGTGTATTGGTTACTATCGGTCCATGTACCATTGAAGTAAAGTACAACTGGAATCATATCCATTTTTCGGCAACAAAATAATTACTGTAAAGTAACCAATCCACTGTTAGCTTGTAAACAAAGTGCATGATGTTAATAACCATTATAAAAAACAACCAGTATAATTTGTTTGTAACCAACTTAAGGCAAACTATTTGTAAGAATGTAACAAATGTAGCTAACAAGTAACCATTAATATAAAAACATATGTAGAAGTGTACATTATTATGCTTTAGCAAGCAATATTACAGTAACCAATTAATCACTGCAATAATTAAGTTTGCATTATTCAGTAAACAAATCAACTTTAGTCAGTAACCAATACATCATTAGTCACTAACTAATATTTTTACATAGTAACCAAGTCAGCATTATAATTTTACACAGTAACCAAGTCATCATTGGACAGTTAACATTATAATGTTATCCAGTAAACTAGTTAGCATTAGGCAGTAACCAAATCAGTATTAATTAGTAATATTAATTAATGACATAGTGACCAATATAATATTATAATTTTACACAGTAACCAAGTCATCATTAGACAGTTAACATTATAGTGTTACCCAGTAAACTAGTTAGCATTAGTCAGTAACCAAATCAACATTTATTAGTAATACTATACAGTAACCAAGACAGCTTTAGCCAGTAACCAAGACAGCATTACACAGTATAATGTTTCACAGTAACCAAAACAAAACATGCAGAAACCAAGACAATATTGGACAGTAACCAACTTATATAACCTTAATAACCATTATATAAAAATGTATTGAAATACATTTTGCTAGCACAACATTCAGTATGTCAACACATACATGTGTACATTAATATGCTTCAACAACAAATATTTCAGTAACCAATTAATCAATGCAGTAATTAAATTTACATTAGTCAGTAACCAATTCAACATTAGTCAGTAACTAATACACCATTAGTCACTAAACAATCTTTTTACACACTAACCGAGTCAGCATTATAATTTTACACAGTAACCAAGTCATCATTAGACAGTAAACATTATAGTGTTACACAGTAAACAAGTTACCATTAGTCGGCAACCAATATAGTGTTACTCAGTATAAAAGTCACCATTAATCAGTAACCAAGTCAACACTAATTAATAATATTATACAGTAACCAAGACACCATTAGTAAGTAACTAAGATAGCATTACGCAGTATATGGTGATGAACAATTATTTATTCCATTATTCAAATGCATTTTGCAATCACAACATTCAGTATTCAAACTTTGTGACAATTTTAATTTCGGAACACTTAAGTAATGTAATCAATATAGAATTTCGTAGTAACCATAGGTAACTATATGATGATAAATTTTAAACTTTCATACCTCAGTATTTGTATCGAATTTGATGTCGGACGATCTTGTACTCAACAATCACTGTATAAATTTTGGTTACTGAACTTGAAGGCGATGTTGATGATGTATGCTATTTTCGTTCTAGATCTTCCTCGCCTCAACTAGAATCGTCTTCTCCGATCTGGAGCTGCGTCGCGACAGGAGGATTAGTCTTCTCCGATATCAGATTTGTGTCGCAACAATTGATTTTGTCTTCTCCGATTGATTTGTCGTTGATATGTTATTCCCATATTAAAGTTGCATGTTTCTTCAGTTGCTTAAATTTAGGTCGGTTATAACTGATGGGCAGGAGTTGATGATACGTGATTTTAGTAACGTAATATATTGTGTTTTTTTATTTTTGTAATTATTTTGTTTGTGTTTTATTTTTGTAATTACTTTCTAGTTGTTGTATATTACTGTTAAGGACCCTTTGTTTTTAGGGTAAAAATAAGTTCGTAATCTAAGGGTGAGGAGTAGGCCCGTTTTCATTATCTAAGGCTTTTTAAGCCCTGTCCAGATGTTGTGTATGTTATCAAAATTCACGTCTCTCGCGTTAATGATTTTTCAAAAACAAAACTTCCTTTATGGTTTTGCAAAAAATAAAAAATAGGAAAACCTGAATACTGGAATTCAGTTAATTAGCTGATGAGTTCTGTGCCGAATTATAATTAAAAATTTATCAATATATGAAATAAATAAGAATTATAATAAAATTTCACTTATTATATATTTCTTTAAAAAAATTATCAATAAAATTTATTCACATAATTAATAACTAAAAATTAACATAAATATTCACGATATATATTATTTTCTTTTAACATACTCCTCTTCTATTAAATTCACGCACCACGGACAACAATTGGGGCGCTCTCTCCAATCATCATGGGATTGGGATCCATCAACAACCGTGTATAAATTACATATCAACCGACAAATATAGACCTTCTGAATTTAGGTCTACTGTCTACATGGGATCCATCAACAACTGTCTGTCTGTCTAATCACACATCCTCCTACACCTGAAAATTAGAGACCACATCATACTGCTCCTGGTCTTGGTTCCCTTAATTTATGTAAATAGATAGCTCTGCTGAGGAGACATCTGGGTGCGTACGGCGGAACAATGAGACCATCTTTTATTTCAAGTTTGCCGAAAAAGAAAGGAAAAATAGTTTGTTATATTTATTTGCATAATAATTTCTTTAAAAAAATTAATATTTTTACAAATGAAAATTTTAATTTTACGAAATGCTCTTTCACATGAGAGTAAACTTTATTTACTATCATATGAAGAAAATTTTATGAAATTAACACTTTTACTTGTTCAATTACAAGCATATATTCATTATAACGGGAATCATAATATTTTATGAATAATGCTAAAGATACAAACTATTTTATAAACATTTTATAAACCGACTGATGTGACACTGTTGTATTGGTGATAATTAAAAAAAACGCATCCCAACTACAACACTATCACCAATACAACAGTACCACATCAGCCAATTTGTAAAATGTTTGTAAAATATTTTGTGTCTCTAGCATTATTCATATTTTATTATGACTACGTAATATCTGGTTGATTATGAATAAAGTCAAGTGCATACGTAGGGCCGTATATATGGGAGCAGTTTCTCTTGTAAGGTTTTAAAAGATCTCTACAATAAATGTACTAGTTAGAGATGCATTTTTTTTTTTGGATAATATTATGTACACTAATTGTACATAAAAAGTTATACATTAAAAGTAAAAGTAAGACTCATGTATTGTTTATTAATTAAAATATGTAAAATATTGAATTGTAAGTTCTACTTCTTATTTTTTTTCTATTGTGTGCATGGCTTTTGTGTATAGTTGATATTCTTAATATTACTTTTTTTTTGTCAATTTATAAAATTTTAAATTTAATGTTAATATGAATTTTTTTAAATATTAGTACAATCAATTATATTGAAATAAACTAACCAAAAAAATATCACTAATTATCATATATTTCATTAAATTAAATTTATAGTTTTCCTATTTTTTCTGTGTGTATGTTTTCGAAAAATAATTTTTAAATTTAGATTATTATTTTAGGCGATTTTGTTATTCTCGTGAATAAAGGGTGATATAGATTGCAAACGGGTGGGTCCTTGAGCCGTGTACAACATGTTTGGACGGTGAGCAAAAGACGCGGTTCACGTACTTGGCTTTGGAGTTGGGATTTTCAACGGGTGGCTTGGCTTGGCTTGGCTTCTACAATCACATGGTTACTTTTGGCCTGAGATTCTATGTTTGACTTTGGTCTAATTTGTTGGCCAGTTGGATTTGGATACTATTACTTCATTGAATTTCATCCCCCACTACTTATTTTACCGCCGCCATGCCTTTTAAATTTATAAGAAATTGAGAAAGTGTTTTTGAAGGTCAAGTAATTTAGAAAATACATATACAGGATTGATAAATTTTAATATTAGATTACTGATATTTTCATCGCATGTAATAATAAGTGTTTTTTGTAGAACAAAATGTGTGATGTGAGCTTGTAATACTGTGGATATCAATAGTTGAAATATATATATATATATATATAGTTGTACATTGTGATGGTAATATCGTTTATTTTGATTGAATATATCACTATAGTAACAATATAGTATAGGCTAATATTATTTCTACAAATTATCATATTTCATTTTTAAATTAAAAATATTTTATTTTTTATGCTAATACTCTCTCAGTTCCAAAATTAATTATATATATATATATATATTAATATATAATGATGATGAATTTTATATAGTAAAACTTTGTGTGTGTGTGTATTTTTTTTAAAACTTATTCCTAATAAAAAATAGAAATACAGTAGTTATGACATGATAATATTGAATTAATTAAAAATAAAAGTGAAGAGTTTTTAAAATTTTAATATCACTCTAAGCTTAATCAAATGCAAAGGTACTAGGATATGGAAAAATAGAGTCGACTTAATTTTAACAAAATTAATGGAATAATTAATTAAGAGGGACCTATAAATTAAACTCCATTTTCCAACTGGAAAAGGAATGGACAACTTTGCACCTTCTAAATCGCAGCTGTAATGCCAACTGTTAACGTTTCATCCCCACCCCCAAATTGGTCATTTAAACAAAGGGGCTCCAGCATTATTCATAACATATATGTCATCAAATAGGGACCGTTAACTTCACATAAATGTTGAGGTTCTCGTATAAACAACTGCAATAATCCATTTAGGGATTTTAATTATTTTATTTTATTTTTTATAAATTTGTCTCAAATTATGCGACATGTGATAAGCCAATGAGTTACTTCATTCGTTCTTTTTTTTACTTGCCGGTTTAGAATAAAAAACATAAAGATTAAGAAAAACAATTAATGTTTTGTCTGATTGACCAAAATAGTTATAAAATTTCAATACTACTAGTCTAATTCATTAGAAAAGATGAAAGAGAAATAAGTTGTTATTTAATATAGAGATAATATGAGAACTTAAGTCATTAATGCTTTCTTACGATTTACAAATAATAAATAAAAAAAAAACAAATTTTACTCTCTAAAACGATAAATAAAAAAGAACGGAGAGAGTACCTAGTTAACTATCTACGGGCATTATCAAAACCAAACACCATTAATTAGTGTGATTAAGATGAATGAAATGCATGTATTGTAGGTAAAGGATGCTCATCTTTAGAGTTTGATTGGCAATTTGACATGATCTCCGGTTTCCAGCCACCCAACCGTGCATAATGCATTAATTTTATCACTGAATTTTGACTAATCCGGCCAACCCTAGACCATCAGTCCATCAGACAAACCATTTAATAATAATTTATGCTAAATAAGTAATTGATACTCCATCTCTTACAAAATTAAATATATAATTCAACTTTTGAAGTGAAATTACATTCTCTCTTCATTCCATAATATATGACGTTTTAGATGATTTTATTTTTTCCAAATTATTTGACGTTTTATATAATCTAAGAGAATTAGTCACAATCTTTTCAAAATTACCCCTCATTACTCCTAATTTTTTGTGAGAGAGAAAGTGGAGAGGATTTCTAAATAATCTGATAAGGCCTCCTAATTTTTTGTGAGAGAGAGAGTGGAGAGGATTTTTAAAGAATATGATAAGGTGTTTTATGGGGAGGGAGAAAGAGAAAGAGAATAGAAGTAAATGAAACCAATGGGTTTTTTTAAGAGTAAATCATGAGAAAATGTTACAGATGAGAGAGAGTATGATAAAAGGTATTATAAACAATTGATGTTATATTTAATACTATACAATTATTTTCTTAATTCTTGTGCACAACTTTAAAATGTCATATATTATGAGACGGGGAGAGTATTAAACTTCAAAATGATATAAATTTATTTAATTTTCATTCTGTCTCTCCCTCGTACAAACAGGCGGCAGGCCCTCCCCAATCCACATCTGACCTCACTGTTACAACTGCGAAGTGGGAACCACAATACAATACTGGGACTAACAATTTTCAAACCACAAGATCCTGGAACTAACTATTTTCAAACCGCAATATATCTCAGCTCTCATATATATATATATATATATATATATATATATATATATATATATATATATATATATATATTCTGCTAAAGTACTATGCATATAGTTATAAACAGATGCATGTAACCACAACTCCAACACCAAATATATTGATAGATCTATCTCCCATTCGTGTAAACAGAGATTCACATAACATTCTCTGAACAACAAATTAAATTAAACCAGCTCATTAATTATATATCTTGATCATATGGGTCGGTTTAATGGGTTGGCTGGTTTGGTGCTGATCTTTTTGGTCCAGGCAATTGCAGCGGCAGCTTCCAGATCCGAAGCTTCAGATCCCTACCCACTAAATAATCGAACATCGGTTAATGAGTCAGTACATGGAGGTCCGACTAGCGAAGCAAAGCCGCCCATTTCAAGTAAAGCATCAGCGGCAGAGGCAGAGGGAGATGGAGATGGAGAGGATGAGAAAGAAGATCAGTCCGCATCAGGATCAGGTGTTCATGAAGGAGCAGCAGCAGCTCCGGATCAGATCAGACGGCTGGGAAAGCATCATGCATCGTCTGATAAGTCGGTGGCTGGTGGAGGGGTGATCATTGGGGGCCTCGTTACTGTGGCCTTTGCTGCTGTTTATTGCTACATTCGGGTCACTAGAAAAAAGGATGGATCACTTGACCATCATCCACATCAGACCACTAAACTTTAATAATCTACTACTAGTACTCTATATATAGAGCTTTGAGTTTTTATTTCTTCTTGGAAAAACAGAAGAAATCTTAATTGTGAATATATATCAGTCTAAAATTGTAGAACTATATATATATATAGGAGACTAGGAGTATGAACTACTCTCCTTTTACTAATTTTTTGGTCATGTAATGCTGGTTAAGATGAGTTTTAAACTATTTTGTTACTAGTTAAGAGTATGTTTCACCGAATGAAATAGTACGTCAGTGAATTCTACTGCATGTATTAGACCATATGTTAATGTTTTCTGGCTCTTTCTCAGTACACAAAAAAGTACTCGTGCCAATATTGCATTAGCGAGTACTTTTAGTGACTTTTTTTCTTTTTTCAACAAATAATTTCTCAAAAGATATGAAATTATTACATTAATCGAATATATTTCGTGTCGTTACATTAGTTGAATACATTTTTTGTGATTAACTATCTCAAATTAAATTAAATGGAGTAATTAATGGTTTTACATTATGCTCACGTACATATTCACATTTGGTCTTGGTCGTCCTGGATTGTAGTCACAGGCCTTCTTTCTTAGGCTTTGATAGATAAAGTAAGGGGGAAATTAAGCAGCAGAGGCAGCAGAGAAGAAGTGGCACTGCGGCCCACATGCAATTTCTGAGCTGCTTTTTTCTTTGAATTTCGCCTTTTCTTTTCTCTTTGTTATTTGTGAACCAAACAAGGTGAATCAGTGAACTTGTACCAAGTCGTTTTCCCTAGAGAAATATTATAGTAAAATCTCGATAAATATTTGATAAAATAATAACTTCTCGTTTAGATAATAATTTATATATGTAATCCACGTATTCTTAAATTTGTTGTAATAACATCCATATAATAGACCTAAACTTTTCAGTCAATCAATAATATTTATACAAAAAATCTTTTTGGCTAATAGAGGGATGCTCCTTCTAATTATACTCGCATATTGCTCCTCATTTTATCAGTTAATGTTAATTTCTTTACTCCTTTCAAATGATGATCAGAAGCCATGAGAAAAAAAATTTGTAACTTGTTGGAATATATCTTCTACACATCTACCTTATACTATATAGCTAAAGACTTGAATCTTTTCATTTGCTATGTACATTAACTTAAAACCTTTTGTTCTTCAAAACATTATATATAAGTTTCACCAATTCTTTTTAGTTTCTCTAGACTCAAATTAATACATTAATTATTGTCTCTTGATTTTTCTGACCACATACATAAATTGAAAAACTCCCTCTAAAATAATAAATATTAATTTATCGATAAATAAATTATTTATTTATCGATAAATAAATAATCTAGTTAAAGTAATATTTTTTTTCGATCTCAAATGTATGCATTTATCAAGGTTTTATTGTATTAAGTAATTCTAAATCAAAAGTGTTAACAGTATTGTTGAAATTAATTGAAAAGTCAAGTCCCTTTAAATTAAATTCTAGAGAATTAAGTAAGACAGTATGGCACATTATTAAGTGCACAAATTAGATGTACAATACAACTACCACATGGTCAGTGGATATGGATCAACCAAATTTGGAACGTATGGACAATAACCAAATTAAAAGGCTACTAATTCTAGAGCCAAACAGAAAAAAAAATGGACTTTTAAATATTTAAAGAAATGTACTCTGCATCATATTTGGTCTTTGGTCGTTCTTTGATAAAGTATGCGGGAAAAGCATAAAAGGGACACTGCGACGGTGCGGTCCACATGCAATTTCTAGAGCTCCTGTGTGCGTTGCATTTCGTTATAGAATTTTTTTTTTTGCTAAATACTTCCATGATCTATTTCAAAAGATCAACAAAGTATAATTTATATGCATTAAAAAATAAAAAAATAAAAAATAGAGAATAAAAAAGTTTTAAATTTATCTTTAGTGGTTCCACAAAATTATATAATATAATGAGTATTTTTAATTTTTTATACTAATGAATTTCACTAAATGACATATTTACCTTTCACTTTATATATTTTATCTCATCCTTTTGAAGACAATTTTTTTATAACTTTAGTCGTCATTTTGAGGATGGAAGGAGTATTTAACTAGATTTTGACTTTTCTTTTATTTTTATTATGAAAACAACTACTCTCTCCTTTCCTAAAAGGATAACTAAAAGTAAAAAAAAATTTATTCCTAAAAGGATGAAATAAAATATATAAAATGAAGGGTAAATATGTCATTGAGTGGGTCCATTAATATAAAAAATAAAAATAATCATCACTATATAATCTTATGAGGTTATTGAGGATAAATTTAGAACTTTTTTTTATCATTTTTCTTCTCTGCTTTTATTTTTCTTAATATATGTGTAAATTATATTTTGTTTATCCTTTTAACGATGAAAAGAGTAAAATAAGGTGTTTTGTTTTGTTATTTTTTTTGTTGAACATTGTGAAATCAAAGCGAATTAGTGAATTGGATCCAAAATGTATTTTTCGGTGCCAAAAAAAGGCCCTAAGCTCCTGTCCTGATGATAATGCACATAAGCCCATTGTAAGGCCCGTTTTGCCACCACGTTTCAAGTTTCAACTGTCCCCTTCCCTCCAAATATATTCTGTTCTAGTATTACCTTCGCTATTTCTCATCCCTGCTCTGCTCTGCTCTGCTCTGCTCTGCTTTCTCTCTCTAACAAGAAACTACAGCTCATTTCAATGCAACTTATTTTTCACAATGTGGTGAGATTTGTTTCTTGAGGGACCGATTTCGACCATTACAAGGTCCTTGGTCCTTTTTCTTCATTAAATCACTACATTAATCAAGGTTGGGATATTATATTATTATATTATTATATTATATATTCAGTCACCCATTCCATTTGTGACTCCAACTTGGGGACTGATCAGCAGCATCATAAACCCAAGAAGAACATGATTGAGTGGCCAAAAATCGTCCGGTTGCTGAGCTCGAAAGGGTATTATGTTCCATTTACGATTGGGTTAAATTCTGTTCTTGAGGGAATTACTATTCAAGATTTGGGCTCCACCAAGTTTCAATTTTTCCCCAATTATTGCCTATTAATGGGGTGGAGATTACTGCACCGCAGCACCAGATATTTTCTCATGAATGAAGTTGGTATTTTTATACTTATATCAAATTTTATGGTATCTCTTCGCTCCACTTTATGTATCATATACAAACAAATCTTTTTTCAATCAAAAAATATAAAACTGTTCACAAAATTTGGACCGAATGCGATCCCGGAACCCCACTAAATAAATTAATTATTCAATGACCTTATAGTATTATACCCCCAGCCTCCCGAGAATAAAATTTCCAGCTTCGTCCCTGCAACAAAGTTTGTGCTTTGAATTTAGTTTCAGGTGTAAACTAAAACCATCAACATGTTTGTTTTCGCATATGTTTTACTTTAAATTGGTAGATTGAGTTGAATGTTCATATTTCTTAACTGGTTTAGATTAATTATACGTATAGTTGAATTGTCTGTGCAATTAATTATCTGTTTTTTTTTTTTTTGATTTATCAGAAGAATATGATCGATTAGTATGCTACTCCACCACAATCGACCACTTTGGAGCCAGCCATGATGCAAATTATTTTGAAGTCCACACAGAACCAAAATAGAGTCGGACCATATGTAGTAAGCCTTTAATCCAAACAATGTTGGTAAATAAACTAAAATAGTGATGATATATTGCTATGTGCCAATGTTACAATGCCAGAGTCCCATTCTCCTGCACTATTTTTGATTAAACTACTGATGGAAACCGACAAAGGATTTAATCTCACGCTAGAATCCGCGTTTAACTTAGCCCAACCAGTCGGAGGCTTTCCCAAATAGCTTTAGGCACAACCAGACTTTTTTGGGGGAAGGCAATATTAAGATCATAAATCAGAGTATGAATGGCAAAATCAGTTTCAAAACAAGATGGCCGAGTATGGACTCTTTGTTTCTATTCTTCCGAATTATTGTCCAAATGATGGGCACAAAAATATTGATCCACTTACAGGAAGGCCAAGACGGACTCCACTAAAGGCAAAGAGAAGAACCATTTATAATTGATGATATGATGAGAAGGGAACTTGATCCATAAAGTAGTCACAATTAAAAACATCACACGTATGCCCCTTAGATCTTTCCACATTAATTTACAGTTTATTTTAGAAGCAAGCCACAAATTTTTTTTAGGAGATATTACGATGAAGTCATTTCTAGTTTTTCAACACTCACTTCCTATCTATTCTTGCTTCTCATAAAAGATTGTACGCACTTTATGCAGGGAGCACCCCCAAATGATCTTGTCCTCCCCCTCAAAACTAGTAGGTAACGGGACAACTCGGATATCATGAAAAATTTTATAGCATTCTTGGATTGTTGTGTGGTAAAATGCATGTGGATTATCATAACTAATCTTTAAAATTTATTATTTTCAAAACTTAAATATATCAAGATTGTGATTTGTCAAAATGAGACTTTTCCTTCCCATCTCTAAAGAGGCTAAATAAAACTTACAAAAATATGGTGTTAGTCTCTCTTCGTATCCTAATATTTTGCATACAAGACTAGTATTTACCTCAATTACCTCAATTACATGAAGTTTAGGCTAAAAAGTTATCACAATCTTTCAAAAGTTTAGGTGATTTCTTTTTTTTTCATTTTTTTTGTGCGTGTGTAAAATAGGAGTCAGTTATATAAGAAAATCATTTTATGTTTCATTTTCATCCCGATGAGTTGTTAGTAAATTTTCCCAAATTTTCATTAGGCAACATATATACTCCATCTGTCCTAAAAGGATAAGCAAAGTATAATTTGCATTCATATTAAAAAAAATAGAGAAAAGAAAATAAAAAAATTCTAAATTTATCCTCAGTGATCCATAAAATTATAAAAAAAAATAAATACTTTTATATTTTTATATTAATAAACTCTACTAAATAACATATTTACCCTTTATCTCATCCTTTATATATATATATAAAAGAAAAAAAATATAGTTATTACTTTATTACCTATATTAACTGTTCTATCAACATCCACGCAATTAAATTTTGCACATGAATAAACGGAGACCCATTTCAGAAGCAACAATCACCTCGTTAAAACGTCGTCGTAAACTCGTATCCCATTATCATCCGCAACAACAATCTCTCTCTCTCTCTCTCTCTCTCCACCCAAATCTGCTGCTCGGCTAATCGACAACAACAATGGAGTTACTCAAATTCATCTCACTCTCTCTCTAACAACAAAGCCCATCAAAAAAGAAGAATGGAAAGACACATTCAAGTCTTCCTAAACAGAATCTCATTCGCATCAATGGCCATAGCCACTCTCACCCTCTTAATTCTCTTCCTCCAAACCCCAGAAACTTGCTTTGTTCATGATGATCCGAATATAATTCTCAAACCCCACCAAAAATTCCCCAAATCATCCTGCGAAGCTTCACACCGATCTCTCACCTCCATTGGCAAGAAAAACCGCCGGCTATGGTCCAGCAAGGCCTGGAAAAACGCCGTCGCTTCGTTCGCCTCTCTTTTCCAGAACCTCCGGACCTCAGGCCACCTCAATAACAACTCCCATGTCCTCTGCGTGTCAGCAGGCGCCGGCCATCCCGTCATGGCTCTCAACGAGATGGGTATCTCTGAAGTCACCGGCGTCGAGCTGGTCGACTCGCCACCGCTGGTAAGTCAGGCCGATCCGCATAATTTGCCCTTTTTTGATAGTGTGTTTGATTTGGGGTTTAGCGGGTTCTTTGATCGGGCGTTGTTTCCTGATCGGTATGCGGCGGAGATGGAGCGAACGGTTCGGGTCGGAGGAGCGTGTGCTGTGGCGGTGGAAGAGTGTGGGAATGGTGAGGTTACGGAGATCGTAAACTTGTTTCGGAAATCGAGGTTGGTTAATGCTAAGAATGTTACTTTGACAGGGTCCAAAATGACCATAATTATAATGAAAGTTACAGTTCCTCCATAGAAATTCTCTTGCTTTGAATCTATGGCGAGTTTCAATTGTTGTTATATGTTGATTCTATTTTGTACATATAGGATGGTGGAATTAAATTTGGAGCTTGCATCTTGTACTTTATTAGCTATATTGCTGTTCATCGAAATGTAGGTAGTTTTGGATTGATTCTGGTTCTGAATCAAAATTGTAGTATATTCCAGAATGTTGTTTGCCTGTGTGGTTTGTTTGTGAATATAACTTTCTGAGAGTAACAATTTCCGCAAAGAACTATGAACACTTGTAGCTGGTACTATTTATTTATTTATTTTTTTTCGAGGAGTTTGAATCCCATAGGAGAAGCTGGCCCAATTTGGTCACTAGATGAACTGAACGTGAAGGTATGTATGGATGTGTAGTTCTTTTTATAAATTTTCCTGTTTATTTGGCATATAATATGAGGTTATTAGAAAATTAACTAGGACGATCCCCGGTTTCTTCAGAAATAACACGAGCTTGTCACCCTTGCTAATCTGCGTGCACTATGTTGCTCCCATGGGAAAAGTTTCTCAGCTCTTTTTATATATCTTGGCCCTGAGCTCCTAATTATTTGCTTATTCTGGTAGCTGGACCATGGTCTTATTTGAACTCTAAATTGATATTGTGCTGCGAGCAATTGCCAATAGGTTGATATGTGACCAGAATCAAGATGTTGTTAGATGGAAGTTACAGCTATATGTTAGGGATGATGGTTTAGGATTGTGAAGAGGCAGTATACTTTAATCTTCTGTTCACGTCATGGAAAAATTTCTTCTGGCTGTTGGCTGTGCTTTGGTCAGGAATCTTGGCACTTGGTAAATTAGCTATTTTTCTGGTTATTAAATCAATTCCTGTAGTTAATTCTTACTCTTTCAGATTGCACGGGAGAGACAAATTATGAGGGGTAGAATCCCTTGAAATTTATTATTAAAAAAAATCACAGTGGGATATATGGTTGTTTTGATCTGTGATATAGGACACAGAGAATGACATAGGTTTCATTTTAATCCCTCAACCTTATCAGCAATGGCTATTTTGGGGATGAAACTATACCATGCATGAATCGTGTATATCTATCTGTCATTCATGTGAACTTTGATGTGTTTAACTTTCGAACATGCTTCAATTAAATTTAGACAAACCAGGGTACCAAGTTGAATGTCAAGCCCATCAAAGCTGAATTAGTTGATCATATTCATACCTTTAGAGATAATGAAGAGAGGGCATAATACTTGATTGTTTTAATTATGCATAACCCTTCTCAGCCTTTATATAGTCTTTTCATTGGCCAGTGTTAAATGCTTAATATAGAAAACTTAACTACGATCCTGACTATTATTTGTTCCAATGGATTATCAGATACTAGACATGTTTTTGTTCACACATCTGTGATGCATTGATTACTAGTAAAGAATTACTTACCTTAGCTGTGGGTATGAGTATTAAGTATGCATCTATGAGCACATCTGGGGTCTGGATTTGTATTCGATGACAGAATATCCTTTAAAAATATTGTTCTTATGATATTTTAGGTCCTCGGAAAGGGGTGGCTTCATGTACCATCTTCATTTCAGCTGAACTAATATCTCAACTCTCATAGCATACTGCAACCTGTTTTTTGATGCCAGTCTGATCTCTTATTTTACAACTTTTGATACTTTATTGGGGAGTCGAAATATTGGATGCTTTAGTATTCACAAAACCCAACAGAATGTCTTGAATTTGACCATTACTATTTTTGTTTTCTTATTTTGTTTATTGTTTTCACTGTGTGGTTCGAACAACAGTGTTTCATATCCTCTTGCCTGGCAATGTGGCTACTTTGGATTGTTGCTGCATTTTGTAAAACTACATTTTGAAGCTCATTTTCTTCACTTTCTTCTTCTTTTTATGCATTTCACTTTTTAGTTGTTTGACATGAACTATGTTATACAATTTAATGATGCTTTTTATGCAAATACTAAATGTGCAAAATAAGTGTTTCTACAATCTTTGGAGAGTAATCATGTTCGGAATGTATCCTTCTTTAGCGACACGGAATACATATATCTTTGGAGAGTAAGGAAGCATACTTCATTATGGCCTTTAGTATTATTTATTCAGACTTTTGCCCCTAAAACACAAAAACTATTGACATTCCTTTAATTTGATATCATTTTTATGCGTACGGGATGTACTAAAAGTATCTTACTCTTGATCTAGTTTCTACTCTCTCCGACCAGAAATGAAAATCATCTTTAACTATTTAACTTTCTTGCATATAGTAAGGTTTGTTTATGATACATTTAAATTTACCCTATTAAATTCCATTATTTCATCCAGAAAGTATGTCTAGTTATAGAGGAGTTGTAAGATATTCTTGAGCAGTTAGAATTTGTTGTGGCAATGTATCAAGAAGATCAGGCAGTTGTTTGCTGTGCTGGACTTCACAATCTATGACAATTTTAAGATTGTACATATTCCACTAAAGGGTTCTTCTATTCCCTCTTATGGATCTTCCTTAAGATCTTTTCTCTTGAAGCAAAATCTAATGCATTTGCACACAAATTGACATAGTAGTAAGATCCTTATACGAAAATCGTGCCTTCTCTTTAATTTTGGTGCTGCCTTCCTGCACAAGCATTATTGTTGGGCAAAGCGGATTATGATTGCAGGGCAGGGTTGAACTATGAAGAGATACAACAAGCATTTTGTTCTTGCTGGATATCACTGCTAGTGCTTTCCTTTCCGGAGGAATCATGAGGATTAATGAACTGTGTTCCTAATTTCGGCGTAAGGTTGTCTAATATAGTTGTGAAGTTGTGTCCAGTAATTCTGACTTTGGTACAGAGAGCATAACTTTTCTTCTTCGTTTTTTCCTTGTTTTGGTAGAGAGTAAGAGGGCATAGCTCTCTCTTTTGGTTGTAGTAAAATTTATATATTTATACTCCCTCTGCCAAAATGAAATTCCTACCATTGTTTTGTTATTGTTGTTTAATATTTTTAAAGTCAAAATTGATATTACCATTCATTAGCAATAATGAAATAATTTTTTTTTAATTTATAATTAATAGTATTTTAAGGTATTTTATATTACTGTATTAATTAAAACTAAATGAATGTATCTCAATTCAAAACGTTTTAATTGATTCTATCTCAATTTTACATTGGTGTTTAAATAGATAATTAAAATTCAAAAAAATAAATAAAACCACAAAACATGATGGCTAAGAATCGGTTTTGTCTTATCCTAATATCTTCTGATCTGAGCAAATAGTTTAATTAGTGGAATAATAAAGCATCATCTTTGTTAAGTTTCCTTCAAAGTTTAACCTTCCTTGCATATTAAGGGTCTATAAAATTCTTCATAAGTTTCGTGTCCTAGTCTTCAAGTTTAAGTAATAACTTACAATAATCGAGATCATCCAATTAGAATATTGTATATTCTGAAATATCAGTACTAATTTTTTTCCTTCATATTTTTATTATTTATTTTGTTTTATATTATTTTTTTAATTCCCAATGACCAGCAGAGTCTCTCATTTATTTTTTGATGACGATAATGCAATGACATAATGTCGTCAAGTTTACGATCATTATAAATATTATTATTTTTAAAATTAAATACTTGATAACTTGAAGGATTTTATAGAATAAAATATAGTAACATAAATTCTTAAAATTTGTAATTTTATAAAAGGAAAATAGAGGGACGCATAATTTAGTGTCATATTATATATACAATATTAGTCACTTGACACAAATTTTTTATTAAAAAAATAAAAATTTTAAAGACAAATTATGTTTAAAATAAAATAAAGAGATGGTGAGAAAAGACATGCTTTAATAATATGAGAGAGATTAGTAGAAATAAAATAGGGACAGAGAGATTAAGAAAAATAAAATTGAAGTATGGTGTGACCAATTGCACTAAAAAGTGGTTAAAAAGAAAAGAAAAAAAGAGGGACTTTATAATATATAGATATAGATATAGATAGACTGAGTTTGGTGTAATTGCCATTATAGACTTTAGTTTGGCAGTTTACAAATTTTAACCCCTACATTTCCTTCTCGTTTAAGTTTCCATGGCAGAGCCAAACAGTAACGAAAGGATGATGAACATCAATGACTTTCCAGACCATCTTCTCCTCTGTATCATCTCTTTCCTCCCCACCCTCGACGCCGTACGGACCTCCTCCCTCTCCCGCAAATGGCGAAACCTCTGGACCTCCTTACCTTCTCTCAACTTCGATTTCCCTCTCTTCCCTGCCTCCGATCACCGATCCTCCACGCGCCGCCGCTTCGCCGACTTCGTCGACCGAACCCTAATCCTCCGCCCTCACACCTCTCTCTCCAAATTCCGCTTCCAATTCCACTTCTACGAATATCTCTACTGCTGTCACATTGATTCCTGGATTCAATACGCTGTTAAACACAATGCTACTGAGCTCGATATCGATTTCTTTATTGATCGGAGCTATCACGTCGGAGCCGAAGCCGATAACGAGTGTTGCTACGAGTTTCCGTTTTATTTACTGAAAGATAGTTGTGTTAGGGTTTTGAAACTCTGTCGCCAGGATTTGATTTTGCCTCTTAATATGGCGTCAGCGAAATTCGTCTCGATTACCTCTATGAGTTTAGATAACATTTTTATGCCGGATGTGATGGTTACGGATTTGATTTCTGCTTGCATTAATCTTGAATTTTTGTATCTTGAGGATTGTTACGGGATGAATAATTTTAAAATTTGCTCACCGAAACTCAAGGAGTTGATACTCGTTCATTTGTATACTGAAAATGTGGAAGAAGGAGAATCGTTAGAGATATCTGCACCGAATCTTAGATCTATCACCTTAAATTTCTTAAAGATGGATAAATACACGATCAATAATTCCTCTTCATTGGTTGAAGCTCATGTAAGTTTTCCTCACGAATTAGAGTATTACAAGTATTGGAGTAAGATTGTGAGGCTATTCAGTGGTGTCAAGCGTCTTAGCGTGCAAAATTGGTGGTTTAAGGTATGTATGACTACTAATTATTTACTTGGTTGTACTTGTCTAAAAAAAAAAATTCACTTGGTTGGACTTGTCAAAACATTTTCAATTTTTACTTGGTTGGACTTGTCGAAATATTTTCTTTTTTACTGGGTTGGTACTTTTGTGGCTTCAAATGTAGTTTAGTCATTTTTTTAAGAATATGTAATTGATTAGTATGATGATGTGTGACATATATTTATAAACTCGAAATTGATAAACATAATTTTGTATGTATTGTGAAATATTTGAAACTTAATGTTAGTATTGATTCCTCTCTATAGATTCTTTGTAATACTTGAATCCAATTAGTGTTATAGTTGTTAGTCAGACAGCAACTTCTTCTCCGGCAGGGCACTCTTTGTCATGGTCATTGCTTCAGTTGATTTTGTTCATATAAAATCATACTTGGGCTTTTGGCAGAATTTATGTTGTATCTGTTTGCTCTATTATGGTGTAAAACATATGCAAGACTCATGTTGGAGTAAGTGGTTCCTATATTACTGTCATTGCTAATTCAGTTGGCTTTGTGGTTCATGCTTTCATTTTCTTGTTTATGTTCTAAGCTTGTGGGACAAAAGGATGTTTCCTCGGAACGGTATGCCCTAAACAATCTCAATCATTTGGAGCTAAAAACAGGGTATACAAAATATGATTTGCTTGGTATTGCTGCACTGCTCGACATCGCTCCAAACCTCAACACCATGGTCCTAAATTATCTTCCCAAGATAGAAAAAGATGTGAGTATAACATGTTTTTAGCTTTCCATCCGTTGCTATGGTGACCAGAACTGTGCATCGGTAATAACCGTACTGAACCGGCCCGAACCGGTTACCGAAAGTGTCCAAAATTACATATCGATACCGGTATTGATTACACCAGTTTCCCGAATCGGACCGTTCCGGTACGGTTTTTGCCTATATTTGTGCTGTAAGCATCACTGATTCACTGTTATGAACTCAAGGATTAAAATGTTACATTGATCAAAATACAAAGGATAATTTTACATTTTAATTCTTCTCAAAATCCATATAACCCAACTAGATTCCAGAAGCCCAAATGAAAAAATTTTCTCAGAGGAGCATAAAATATAATTAAAAAAGAAAAAGAAAAACACTAGATGAAGACTATATCCAACCCCAACCCAAGAATATCCCTATATCCTAATCCAAAGACAGATGGGATAAACTGAATCAAACCCATCTCCTTTAATCAAAAGGAAAACAAAGGGGGAAGAGATACAGAGAAAATCTGTATCTGAATCAAGAAAATCTACTATATATGGAGATAGATAGATAGATATAGATATAAAAATGGGAAAAATTTAGCAATCTATGAAGCCAAGGCCCAAGAAAAGGACTAAATCAGAGGGGATCTTGGAGAAATACCTTTTGGGATAAGCTTGGGTTACTAAGAATCCATACAGATTGGGACTTTCAATGGTCTTGACGATCCTCCTCCTCTTTTCTTTTGCTTTAATACTTTGTTTTCCACTCTTTCACACGAGTTTCACATAGATACAACGTATGAATATACAAGGCTTTATTCAATTAACCGGTACAATCGGTTCGGTCCGGTATACAAAATAACTTCCCAAACCCGGCCCGAATTAACGGTATATACCGGTTACATGTACCGATACTGAACCGGTTTCGTTTTGTCCTGAACTGGCCGGTTTGAACCGGTTCGGTTAGCCAAAAAACCGAAAAAACTGAATTGAATGCCCACCCCTAATGGTGACCTTAATTATATTTTATATCTTGTCACAACTTGATTGTTTTCTTGTTTGTTTTCAGGAAAGCATATCAGAGGAGCATTTGAACCAACCTATACATTTAAGCATGCCAAATCTGAAGCTAGTCAAGATGCAAATTTTTGATCTATCAGAGAATGTATCACAATTTTTATTGCTTTTGGAAAAGCTAGGAGTGGTCTTGGAGAGAGTTGTCATTGTTCCTGCACAAGTTGGTGAGACCTTAATTTGGCCTTTAGATCTAACTAAACAATTTCAAGAGGGCATATTTCTCCAAGGACCACCTCATTTCAAAGTTTCAGAAAATTGAATTCTGAATCGACATATAGTTGGAAAGAGGGATCGTTATGTTTCATTTACTTTCCCACATATTTTCTAGAAAGCAATAGTGTGTCCTTCATTTGATCCTTATTGTCATAGAGCGCAAGCTATTTTGAACATTTACCAAAACTTGGAACAGTAATCTTAGATTGTAACCTCAACTAAATGAGGTGAGTTCGATATCCTAATTGTAGGCTAGTAACACTGCATGTTTATTCTGGTTATTCACTTCTTAATATCATTTAGTTTCTTTACATTGCTAAAACTTTTATTTGTCAAGCAACTATTTCAAGTGCCATATTGTATGCAGGAAGTTCTGTTTTTCATAGAAAGGATATTACTGTTTGAACAAACTAGCTGATTGCTACTAGAGTCTTTCTACATGGACATCTTTTATTGGACATCTTTTTGGACATCTCCCATTTGGCTTGTTTTTTTTTTGTTTTTTTTTTTTTGGTATTGACTCCAACCCCATACAACCCATTTTTTGATATGTATCCAAATTACACCTAAATTTTTTGATTTTTTTAAAATTTGAGTTAAAATAATTAGTAAGAATATGTTTGGAGTCAATACCAAAAAAAAAAAACAAAAAAAAAACAAGCCAAATGGGAGATGTCCAAAAAGATGTCCAATAAAAAATGTCCGCCTAGACTTATTCTTGCTACTAAGACCCATGTTAATATTTTATTGGGCAAATAACATATGATTATATGCATGTCAGTATGAATAACCTACGGTCACCTTTATATGAGTTCGTGTGAGTTTTACCATTAAAAAAATTATATTAGAAACTTTTAAGATACTCCTTTGTTCCGTCAGATTTTCCTCGTGCAAATTTTACTGGTCTAACAACGTTCTGTATTGCCGGAAAAAAGTATTTCTGAACAAAGATAAAAAGGATTTGGCTTGTTGGGACTAGCGAGAGTCCAATTGGTCAGAGTTAGACTTCAAACTAGGATCCAATATTTAAGACATATGGATTGAGTTTGTTAGATCCCACTAAAAAAAAATTATTTCAATTTTTGTGTCAAAATAATACTCTTTCCTTTTTATTATATAAGTCGTTTTAAAAGAATTCTTTTCCTTCATAATATTAAACGTTTTACATATATTTAGAAAAAAAACTAATTATTTTCTACTTTGTTCCTAAAAAAATAGAGTAATTTAGATAGAGGAGGAAGAGTAATTAATTAGTGTATGAGTAGTAATAAAATTTTAAATCAGTATTTATTACTTAATATTAAAATTAATGAGATTTCTTAATATGTGTGATTATATCTTAAAACTTATATAATGGATCAAGGAGGGAGTAATATATTTGTTAAAATCTTGAAAATAATGATAATTTGAATTAATGAATTTAAATAAGTAATAAGCAAATAGTTATCCAAATAATGTCATTGTGAAGTAGTAAAATTGTAAAACTCTCATCTTTCCTGGTACTTCAAGTCCAAGTAAAACTCTAACTCACTCATTATTTACAATAAATTAATAATCTATAAAATAAAAATTATAAATCGTGCTGACGTTTTGCTCGTTTATTTAGCAAGTGGATCTTGAACGAGTCTATAATACCTTATAACCCTTTTTTATATACAATAATTCCTCAATTAATTTTTCCCTATGACTAGAAATTAAGCAGCCTATAACGCTTGGCACACCAGATTATCTCCTCTCATGATCTCTCTTGTAGGCTCTTCATAGCACTCTAGTTTGAATTGAAAATAATCAAAACAAACTCGAGCGCTGTTCACGTACACTAGTTGAAACTTTCAAACCCTAATATATAAAACTGAAACACTCAAAAACACCACCACAAGAATCATACCAAAAAAACAACAATGGAAACAAGATCTGCCAAGAGGAAGAAACTTTTGCACCCACAATATGAATTATCAGAAATAGGCGAAGACCGAATCACCGATCTCCCAGATGGCGTTCTTCATCACATCCTCTTTCTCCTTCCTATCAGATCCATTGCACAAACCAGCCTCTTATCAAAACGGTGGAGACATATTTGGTATTCCTTCCCGGATCTCGACTTCACCACCGTCGTCAAACCAGTCGAAAAATCTTGTACAACTTCTCCATCATGCCATAATAATAAAGGAATGGACTACATCAGCCAAGTATTATCTCTCCGCGGAAAGAATTCATATATAAGAATCATTCGTCTAGACGCTACATTGAGCTTTTCGCAGCTAAATGTGTTAATGCGCAACGCAGTTAAGCATAATGTTCAAGAACTTGACATTAAGGTCTATACCAATGATTCCTTCAACTTCCCACGTTGCATTTTGAGCAGCAATTCATTAAGGGCTTTTAAATTAAAGTCGCGAAATCTGCAGGGATTTAGGTTGCCTCCTTCGAGCATTATGAAAGATGGGTTTCAATCATTGCACACATTGTCACTCTCAGTTGTCAGTTTGTACCAACAAACCCATCTTCTTGATTTGTTTACGGATTCGTCGTTCCCTCTTCTTAGGAAGTTGGAGCTCGATTGGTGTTACGGGTTGAAGAAACTTAGTGTTAGTTGTCGCACACTCGCAGAGTTTACACTGGAGAATTGTTTTGACCTAGTTAATTTGGATGTTTGTTGCCCAAAGTTGGAGGGAATGAGAGTATCGGGCTGTTTAAATGCTTATAATATTAATGCTTGCGTAAAGATTGATGCTCCAAAACTCCGAAACATTATTTGGAATGATAATTCTGTTACGGACCATATTTCTGTACACAACTTAACTTCCCTGCAGGAGGCCTCTGTCGATTTTGTTGTAGATAAGGATGATATGCTTACAAAAAAGCTTCAAGGCATATCTGATTTCCTATCGGGATT
Source organism: Aralia elata (assembly GCA_034770075.1). NCBI lineage: Eukaryota > Viridiplantae > Streptophyta > Magnoliopsida > Apiales > Araliaceae > Aralia > Aralia elata. The sequence goes on from CM068385.1 coordinate 91,882,734, forward strand.
GTCTTATTCTCGGTGTTTAATACTTGAAAGGAATTTGGTTGAGGTACCAACCCATATTCTCATCTCACTCTATGCATGTTAATTAGATTGATGTATGTAATTTATTTACTTGGGATAGGATGTTAATTAATTGTATGGAAGTTTACATAAACGTTAGGATGATATTTTTTCAACTTCACATGATTACATCGTTCCTCTTTTTGTTTAATTTACAAATTATTTAGAAAGGTAGAGAAAATTACCAAATGCAGCAGTACTGTTCTAGGTTAAATCAATGATCTATCGAGGTAGTTTGAAAAAAAAAAAAATTAAAAAAAGCATTGCTTTATGTTATTCTCTTGATTTTTGCCCCCTAAAATTTCACGGGTAGAATTATCTTCAATTAGCCATGTAATGTTAATGGAAGGTAACACTCATGTTGAGCATTACATTGTTAATGTTGTTCTTATTGTCTCATTGCGTAATTATACAAGGCAATTGGAGATATTAATCAAATTAACTGAGTTATTTTAGTTAGTCATCGAGTTAGTCCTTAGTTCATCATCTTAATTGATACAATGTAAGTCATGTTTATAATTATATCAAATTTTTAGTATCCTTTATTGTATTATTCTAATCATGTACATGCATGTTTTAAAAGTCACATACAATAATTTTAATATACATTAGACTTTTTAGTTTCATGTTCAATGTCTTACTACCATTTATACTATACTCCCTCCATCCCAAATTAATTGCTCAGTTTTAACTTTTTAAAGTCAAATTGACCATTTTTAAAACTAATCTTTTTATTATTTTTGCTAAAATATAGGTGAAGAGATTATAACCAAAAGAAAGTATATACAATTTATTACTAACCCCAATTTTTATAATTTTACAAATATATTTATATATGCTTAATTATTAATTCTAAAAATAGTCAATTTGACTTAAAAAAGTCAAAACTGAATAATTAATTTGGGACGGAGGGAGTACTATTTATACTCAAATTATAATACCAAATATCAAACACCATAATTTTAAATTATATTATCGATATTAACATGTGCCTTGCACAAGTTATCAGTCTAGTATTCATAATACCTCAAACTTTTGGTGTTACAATTAAATTATTAAGGTACTAATTTTATAGTGCTAAATGCTGCATGCCATTTGGGTAGCTAGTTCACAAACTCTTTTCGTATATGCTGCATGCGATGCATGAAAGCAACTTCTAATTAATGAATTGGAGCATTTTTTTTTTGGTATTGTGCATGCCAATTTTTTTGTTTGCCCCCAAATCCCATGATTATTAAGCATTTTGTCAATGGGTGCAGATTCTGTCAACAAACAATCAATTTTCCGGTGCTATCCTCCAACCTTTCGCCAACCTCAAATCGTTGGAACTGCGGACCGCTAACATTCCAGGATTAACAAGCTTATTGAGGAGTTGTCTTAGCCTACACACACTCATTATAAAAATAATTACTAATTACAAGCTCCAAAGGAACTCAAATGTAAGCATGGCTCAATTTTTGAAGTCTCTATAGTATATAAATTAATTTTTGTTGCATTTCATTAATTTTTTTTGTGCATTTTTTGGGTTATAATTTTATCAGCAACGGAATCGGGACTTGAGGGGTCTATCTAGCCTTGAGGAAGAGCAGTATTCGGAATCTCTAAAGGTGGTGAAGATTCATGGGATCTCAGAATGTAAGGATGAAATTAGACTAGTGAAATTTTTACTAAGGTATGCTAGGGTTTTGCAAGAGATGGTAATTATCTGCTCAGGGCACGCCAATTCTAGAGGCTCCGTTCGGCTTGAAAGAATAAAGTCGCAGGTGATGGGATTCTCACCGGCTTCTTCTGATGCTAAAATTGTAGTTCAGTAATTAAGCCTCTTTTAGATCATCACTACTCGATCGGTGTAACATTAATTTTCTTGCTTCAACTAGGGTGATTATATATGGATTGTTGTTGCAAATTAAACTCTATTTTATTTATATATTTTGCAAATTGTCTATACATCCAATTGTGACATAAATTAACTTGTCGAAATTATATTTTGTCTAGTTTACCTGGATATATATGTGCTCTTTGTGGGATTTTTTTTTAGATCAATTCACACGTGCGATCCCAGATGAATGTATTTTTAGTAAAAAAAAAAATTTCTCCCTTTGGGATGTAATCTAAGTTTTGTTCAAATAGCTCTATGCGTTCTTCAATAGGGGTGAGAAAAAATGAAAATAGCTATTATTGAGTCTCACTTCCTCACCTCACCGCTAGTTTCTAATTACTAATGATTATATTGTTTAGGCAATTCAATTTCAAACCTTATAATTAAAATTGACTGTCAAATTAAACTTTGAAATTAAATTGTCAAACATGATGTAAATTGAAAGTGGAATATCCTTTTTGAATGTCTCAAATAAGAAAAAAATAAAATAAAATACAAACTACATTTTGCGATGAAAGGATTACATTAACATCATAATCTGTCAATTGTTTTTTTTTACGAACACCTCGTCATTTTATTTTTTTTTCTATGAGCATCTCGTCACCACTAAATGATGAATCTTTGTCAATTTTGGTCTACAATTAAGTCACGCTCTTAGCCGCCCAATTTTTAATTTTTCCTTCTTCTGGTCGAGAAAGGAGAACACTCGTGAAACTGTGACCGTGACTCTTCAATTATATTACAAATAAGAACAATAAATGTGGTGCACACAAAATTGAATAGGACTAGTGAGGTCGATCTGGTCATGTCACAACAAAACAAAGAAACTTGAGCTATCTATTGTCTTGAATACTGAAGCATAAGGGGTCACCACCATACGTGTGACATTCATTACTTCACGTGATCCACAATTCTTAAGAGGGACTGGACTGTCTTTGAAACCAAAGACGTATATATGTTTTCAAAATATCTAATCAAACATCAAAAAAAAAAGTGTAAAATTTTCTTCAACACAATCATTCAAGTTTCTAATTTCATTAAATTTGATAATAGTTGAGTACTCCATTAAAACTGCTAGTGCTAGCTTCTTGATAATAGTGGGATGCTCAGTTTGGACTAGAAGAAGGTTTAAGGCCTGCCTGCCATAAAATTGCATGAAATGGACTAAATATCACAAAGAAATATTGAATTGTTCAATTACTATTTCCTCTTCTGTTTTGTCTTTTTTTGGTACGTACTCAAATAGAAGTAATTTTCACCAGCTTTAAGAATCTTTCTCTCTCCTTCATTATATTGCTTGGGTTTCTGAAGGGCTAGGCTATATACAGAGGACTAAGTTCCCCTTGGCATTACGCAAGCCTTCCTCTTGGAACTTTTGATGTATTGTCGCTCTCTTTGATCCTCCACACGGGACAGACAACATTGACAATATTTTAATTCTACAAAATCTAGAGACCCACGCGAGAGACTAGAGAGAGAGATTTTTGTTGAGTAGTAGTAATAAGATATCATGACGTACGTGAGCTCTCTATTTCACAATTCTTGGAGGCACTCACTCAGTACACGGTCTTACACGCAAGTTAGCGATTATAAAATGGAACTAATTTTAGAGACGTTGACCTTTCTCTCTCTCTCTCTCTCTCTCTCTATATATATATATATATATATTTTTTTTTTTTTTTTAATTTATTGAAAAAAGTTTGTGTACCATACCGCACCACGTTATGAGAATCTTTACCGGAAGTTTTGTTGTGTTTCTTTATGAAATGCAAACATTCAACAGTATTATTCCATTACTTAATTATATGAATCGTGTCTACACTACATCCACTCTACTCAAAATGAACTCCCCAATTGGAGTGGCATATTTGAGTCTTTGTGGTAACTACTGGCTAGGGTTTACAAATATATATATGTGGAAACGGATAGAGTGATATTTTTATTTGAAAAATTAATTTATTATTTGTATTTGTATTCAATATTCAGCGAATTTTAAAAATGCTATCTGTATCTGGTATTCGAAATAATATCCGAATACGGATAATATTCATTTCTGTTTATTTTATTCGAATAACCAAATTATTCGAATATTCGGGTATCCGAATTCGTTTATCAGTCACATAATATAAAATTCATTCAAATTATTTACAAAAAATAAAGGAAAACAATTGAAAAATTACTCATCACCACTCACAATTTAAAGTTTAAACCGTACATATTAATTAAACATCCTAATCATAAAAGGGAGAAAAATGTCAAACACATCATTATACACCACTGATCATAAAAATTAAAATTTAAACATCCTAGAAAAAGTATCAAATTAATATCATTGAAAAGTTGATAAAGCTCTTGTTCTTCTTTGCAATCATCCTTCATTAATTTGCATCCAAACTAATTACAGCTGCAAGTGAAAAATAAATAATATTATGTTGTTTTTCAGAGGCACTTAGAGATCTAGAAGGGGGTTGAATAAATTCTCTTTAAATTTTTTTTATTGAAATTGTTACCAAATGATTTATTAGTTAGAGTTAGATTAAGCACAGCAGAATATATTTTTAATAAATCCCCTTGCAGATTATAGTAAGATGTCAGTTCTGAATTTAGATTTAGTTCTAAGCCACGTACGTAGACTAAATAATATGCAGGAATGTAAAAGCAATAAAGTAAATGACACAAAGAGATTTTTAAGTGGTTCGGAGACTGAACAACTCCTACTCCACTCTTCTACTCCACTGAGTATGAAATTCACTAAGAATTCGGTCACTTAGACCAGGACACTAAGACCTCTTCAAGCCCAGCAGACTTGAAAATTTAATCACTAAGACAAGGACACTCTTACCCTTTTCAAGCCCTTTTCAAGCCTAGCAGATTTGAAAATTTAGTTGCTAAGACAAGGACACGCTTGCCCTCTTCAAGCCTAGTAGACTTGGAACAATCTTCAAGCCCAACAGAGTTGGAACCTCTGTGGTCACTAAGACTAGAACGAATAGTTGTAGAATGTTATTGTGAGGTACTGCTATGTTGACGTTATACTTCTCTTCTCAAGTACTTAACAACTTGAACTAGATGTTCAAATCGTAAAGTATGTTCTTTTTGTTTTGGCAGAGTTTAGGCTTTTTGATCGTTGTTCATTGCTTTGAATTTGAATCTGTGTAGCCTTTTATAGTCTACCTGAGTTTCTTCCCGTTGGTGCATTTAATGTTTCAGATATTCTGAAATACTTGATGTTGACATTTTGAGTTTAGGTGTTAGCTTTCTTTTGTCTGGCCCGTCACATCAGTCTGCAACTTCACCTACCACCTTGACCCGTCACTTTTAGGAAACTAGTTATTAGACACATCTTCTGATCTTTGATTTCACCCAAGGATGTTTGATGAGTGTATCGGGACCTTCAATCAGCAATGCTCCCATGTCAGTCTTCTTGTCAGACTTGATTGCTCTACGAATATGAGAGTTCGTAGTGTTTGCTCTACGTTCTGAAGATAGCTTTACGTTAAGGCTTGAACTCTACGAATGAACTCTGCTTTCAGCTCTATGAAAATCTGCTTTACGATTCCAGAGCTGGCTCTACAATTCTTTCTTCTGCTGAACGATCTTGAAGTTACTTTATGATTTAACCTTTACTTTGCGATTTCCTGAAGACTCTACGTTCAGTATTTGCTTAGTAAGCTTTGCTTGACTTTACGATCCTGTTCACTTTACAAATTTGTCTTTGCGAATTGAGGTGAACTTTACGATAGATGCAAAGGCTCTGCGATCTGTCTGATGCTATACGAACTAAGAGTTAAGTCTTCAATCTATCATCTTTACTTTACAATTTTGGCAGACTAACTCAACAAACACTTATTGCCTATTTATTATACATCAAATTAACTCAAATGGATCAACCTAACATATATATTTGATCTTTTTATATTCTAAGTTCTTGTACATCGAATCATTATTAAGGACTTTTACAAAACTTACTGGTACACATATACATTAAAAGCTTTCATCATCAAATCAAATCATAATAATCATGCAGACTCTAACAATCTCCCCCTATTTGATGATGACAAAATAAGTCGTTTCATAACATTCATCAGTTCTAGAATGCAGATGCTTAAAATAAAAACATGACTTAGGATATAGTAAGCCACTATATTGTTAGGGTAAAAGAATGAATTTATTGATTAATAAAAGTTTATATATCACATGAAGATTTTACAAACTTTTTTACCTTTTGCTCCTCTTCTCTTTTGACAGCCATCTCTTTTTAGACTCAATTCTTTCATCACGTCTTACTTTATCCTCAACAGCCTTTCTTATCATCTCCTCACCAGAGTCTATTGGGCCAAGATAGGGCATGTTAACTCTTTCTTCTCCAACGACATGAATCCCTTGAAAATTTCTATTTAAGTACGCGGGATCGCCAGATGCAATTCGTGAGCCAATTGGAGTGATTATGCTAGACAAATCATGTCTTGAGGAAGAATGACAGCGATTAATGGGAATTGCTTCTGGAGGAGGAGATCTAAAGATCGGAGGGTTTATAGATGCTTGCGTTTGATTTCTTTTTCTTTTCTCCCCCTGAGATTATGATCTCTCTACCTGCATCTGTTTTCCCTTCTCCCTATTTTTGTCATCATGTACCTTAGAGAGATGCTGGACTGAATCGACTAATTCTTGGATTTGGGAGGATTTCATGGCAATATCAGCACGAATTTCCTGTTGGCGAACGGTAGCATATTTATTCTGCTGAGTGACTAAACCTGTCGTGCTGTTAGCATACAGTGCCGTCTCATTTTTAAAGTCAAATAGTACAGTACTGAGCTCAAAGACTTTATCGGTCGGAGAGTTGACGGACTGCTCATTCTACTGCTGAAGTGTGAGTACGACCTACTTCTGATCATCAAAGACTTTGAAAAAGATTTTGTCTCGGTCGTGAAGACGACCAGACATATCCTTAAACATAGATTTCAATTGCTTCTGTATTTCTCTTCCCAAGTCTCTAAGTAGATGACCTACTGCTATAGTGATTTCGTCCATTCTGTGACGAAGCTCAATCGAGTTTTGTTCAAGTTTGTCCTCAATGTTACGAGACATGTGAGTGGTCAAGTCAGCCAGTTGTTGAGTTGTTGGGATGACTGCCAGACACTCCAAAATTTGATCAAGGTTGGGCTCAGATTTTTCTTTATTACTTTGAGATAAATTTAAGAGTGCAAGAGGTAGATCAAAAAAATCTTTCTTTGAGAAGGAGGGAATAGATGGAGTGGATTCTTGTTTTGAGGGTTGAATAGGAGAACTGATAGGAGATGTTTTTGGAGGAACAAGAATAAATGCTTTGAATTTATCAGACGTAGGGTGTTGAGATTCTACGTCTGGATAAGAGAATGGAGAGGGGGAGTGTGAGTGGACTGGAGATTGTTGAGGTGTAGCGAGTATGGAAGATATTTGAATGAGAGATGGAGAATCTGTAAGAATATGTATAGGCTAATGTATAAGAGAGTTGGAGTTATGCACATCGATCGTAGGGTTTTGAGACTCTACGATCGGAGATGGTGGTTGTTGTGCATCAGTCGTAGAGTAGGGAAACTTTATAACTGGAGAATTAAACTTATTTTCAAGGTCAGTGGAGTGTTGAGACTCAATGACCAGAAGACTAGTATTATCAACAGCAATCGTAGGGTTTAGAGACTACGACTGGAAGAATAGTATTATCTACATCGTTCGCAGAGTGTTGGGACTCGACAAATGAAGGATTATTTGAAGATTCAACAAGATGATGGGAAGTAGAAACACGCTCAAAGACTTGAGAGATAGACTCTTCAATGCCTTTGTCTTAGTTATAGAAAGGAAAACTACAACTTAAAATTGAAGAAGGTACAACAATTACCTTTTGATACATGGGTGAACATTCATAGGGCATAAAGCAAATTGTTCTAGTGGCATATCGAAGGACTCGAGGAAAGTTTTGAGCCATCAACTTCAGATTTGGATATCTGGAGTAGCTCCATCTTATAAAGCTTTGGTCTTTCATAATTATAGCCTTCAGCAGTGGCAGAATTGACAGAAAATACAGCATTTGATCACTGTCACAATCAGGATTGTAGGGAGTAATGCTTTGATCCATATTTAGGTCAAAGAAACCACTAATAAGCTCATCTTGGCTAATAGAGACTAACCACATTCTTCCTTCCCCTGATTCTATCCATTTATTGGGTAGACGGACATTTGGATCTTCATAACCTTCAAGCACAATACGTCTCTGAATCCTTTGAGATGTAGAAAGAATGAAAGGAGGAGGGACTAGATATCTAATAGGTTACTCCCCCTCAGAACTTGAATCCTCAAGCTTTACGATAGTAGGATCAAAACCCTTCTTGATATCTCCTACGACTTTCTCGATAGTATGAGTTATCAGATGAATGAATCGATCGTTGAACACAATCTTGCCTGAATTTGGTCCTCATCTCTTTTCTTTTTCTCTTCTCTTCTCTCTTCTTTTGCTTGTTTTCTTCCTTCCTTTTTCTTTCTTTTCAACTCTTCTCTTTCTTCTTCCTTTTCCACCATCTGGCTCAGTTTCTTCTTCCTTTTCTTTTCCTTTGGCTTAGAACATGACTCCTTCACAGCCTGATTATCATCATCACCATCTTGAGGCTCTAGCGCATCAGCCGTCATAGCCAATTCTTCATTTCCTTCTTTAGGCTCTAACGTATCAGCCAGATCTTCTTCTTTACTGGTCTCAGGAGTGACATCCTTTATAGCCAAATCATCAGCATGCCCTGACTCAGGCACTGAAGCTATCTCAACCATTTCTTCCACATTTTGTGGCTCAGACATATAATCCTTCATAGCCAAAGCAACATCTTTGCTGGGATTAGGAGTGTTATCCTTCATAGCCGGTTCCTTATCATCTTCGGTCCTTGAATCAGAAGAACTGAATTTGCTTTTTCCTGAATTCTTTCTAACAAGCACAGGAATCTTTTCTTCTTTATCTTCTTTCTCAGACTCTATGGTTGGAGGAGACATAGATTCTCCTCCTTGTTTTTCTAGTTAAACAAGTGCCCCCCTTCGTTGAGTGAGTCTTTTCTTATTTGAAACCATCTTTGATATAGGAGTATTGATATATTCTTCTTCATCATCCCTCTTCTCAGATTTAGAAGGACTCTTTTGAGCATCCTTGGGAATCTTCTTTGCTATCTTCTCAACTTTCTTCCTTTTCTGAACTGGTTGGTCGTCCGTAGAGTCAGGAGCTCTACGAACTTCAAGAGCAACCGACCCTTGAGAAACTTCTTCTTTTATTGTTTCCACTTTTCTTTTACCCTTGACTTTAGTGGGATTTCGCACCTCACTGATGGTACGTTCACTACTACCTTCAGATTGTTTTAATCTCAGATTCTCTAGTGGGTTCCTTTTCTAGTTATCAAACAATTTGGGGGTAATCTTCTTGTTAGCATTCAAAGTTTCCCCTTCACCATCAACAATTTTGTCCTTTATTCTTTTGATTAAAATAATACTAATAAGCCTCCCATGGAACATATTGGGGGTAGGCTTACTAAGAGCAGTCTTTTTCTTGTAATTTTCAATCCACTTGACCAGCCAATTTATGAACATAGCGCCAAAATTTATCTTCTTCTCCTGGATGATGGCTATTATGAACTTTAATTATAGTTCATTTACCGAATCATGAGCAGTGTCTTTGCAGATGATACACTTACCCATAATCTCAACAACGAATTCATATTATTGAGGAAACTCCTTCTTCTTGAGTCCCTTGAGTTGAGGGTTCTTTTTATGACCCATCATCTTCATTCATTCTTTCATATCTACCTTGTCAAGAGAGGTGAGTCCTTGACTAAGAAAGCCCAAGCAATGATTGATTTCAGAAGCTCCCATTTGGAGAACTGTACCCTTAATATTGGTAACTGGGGTTCCATCATTATAAGTGGCATTTAGATAGAACTCCTTTACCATCTCGATGTAGATTCTGGTATTGGATCCGAGACTTTCAAAGAATCTAGCATCTTGAACTAGTTTTAGAATTCTTCTGAATTTATGCTCAACATCACCGAATCTGTCGAAGCAGAGTTGGATACTAATGACAACTTAATAGTCTGCCATTTTGTTAGATTTGAGTTGAAAGATCACAAAGGTATTTAAGATTTCTGATAATTTAAGACATTAGGGCTCGAAAGTTTTAGAAAGCTCTAAGTTTAGATAGAAAGTGCAAAAGTCAAAAATGAAATTTGAATTAATTTTATATTACTCCCCTCTAATTTTGCTAAGTGAGCTACGTGGCAGAACACAATTGGTTGTACGTCCCCACAACTCTGCGTTGTTACAGTTGTAACGCAATAACTTTTCTTTTCCACTCGCCTTATCTGAAGCGTGAACAGTATGTGCCTTTAAGTTTACTGCCTTAAAATCATCAGTCATAGAGCAACTTATGGAGAGTCATTAACTCAACGAAATTCCTCTAGTTCTACGATTTCATCTTAGCAATCTTGCCTTCTACGGTCTTCCTTTCAATTAACGATCGTTCAACAGCTCTATGACCGTGTATGACTCTACGATTCTTCCCTGCACTTGTTAGCTATATAAAGAAACATAGTACTAGAGATGCAAATTCAGCATTCCTAACTCACTTATCAACTTATTAAACCTGGATTCTTTTAATGGTTTAGTGAACACATCTGCTAGTTGATTTTTAGTTAAATGAATTATAAAGATATATCTCCATTTTGAACATGATCTCTAATGAAGTGATATTGGATATCTATATGTTTGGTTCTAGAATATATGACAGGATTATGAGCAATTGAGATAGCACTGGTATTACCACAGAAAATGGTAATAAACTTGAAATGAAACCCATAGTCAGCAAGCTGATTTTTCATCTATAAGATTTCAGCACAACAACTACCAGAAGCAATATACTCAGCTTCTGCATTAGAGATTGACACTAAGTTCTGCTTTTTGCTAAACCATGATACAAGTCTGTTCACTAGAAATTGACAAGTCCCATTAGTGTTTTTCCTGTTAATCTTCCATCTTGCAAAGTTAAATCGAAGGGAGACTACTTGGGATACCACAGTCCCAAATATAGAGTATCCTTGAGATATCTGAAAATCCTTTTGACAGCTATTATGTAAGACCCTGACTTTATGAAATAAAAGTTTATTATTTTCTTTATGATTATTATTCTAAACAGTAAAATGCTTAAATGATATAATGCTATAGTTAAGGGTGATATATGCAATTATCTGATAAACAGTATGTCGAGAAATATTCTTTTTGTCGGGGAATGTTATATTCGGTAACGTACGACGGCGCCGAAATAACAAAATATTAGTGAGCCCCACAATGACTAATTGTCGGATACGAAAAACGAGAGTACTAATATTTTTATACAAATTGTCAACGGTGGTGGGCCCCATAATGACTAATTGTCGGATACTGAAAACGACAGTATTTTGTCAACATTATTATCACCTGCAACTGTTGAAATACCCGGTAATAAAAAGAACAGTAAAACGTGTTATTCCACAGTCGTACGCGTTATTCTATAGTAGTATGCGGTATTCCACAGTAGCACACGATGTTGCACAGTATTTTGATTCAATAATTGTTACAATAACATCCGCATAGTACTTTTTATTATTTGTCACGACACTGTAACTCATATTATTTGATATGATATTTTAGCATTATTGACAATGTCTAGAAATTCTGTCAAGGAAAGAGGTTATTTAATTGCGCGTTGTTTATACGGAAGGCCCCCTTTTTCCTGGGAATGATTTGGTTGTCAATATTACAAGTCTATAATACTAATGATGAATAATTGTTGAAAGTCTGAAATAGCGTTGATTAAAAATATGTGAAGCGTTTGTTACAAGTTAACTTATATTTCTGTGGGACTCATAACTATTGATCAGTGGGACCCACAATTTATTTTCATGGAATAATTTCTTCAGATTTTGTTTCTTCCGTAGGTCCCACAGGTCATTCAATAGTGACTTACCGTCAGTAAATATTTAATTCAGTTTTTATTTTACCTTAGAGTTAAAAACCTAAGAGAAAGCATATTCTAAGAATATACTAAGGTATAAAGTATATTAAAAGAATATGCTAAGGAATAAAGAGTATTTCAAGAATATGCTAACGGTATAAGTGTAATAAGCCAAGAAAAGTTAGAGAAAAGACCAAAATGCCCTCACCTTGATTTTCCTATAAATAGAAAGGATAATCTTTAGAAACTTCACAACTTCCTTGCTTATACTTCCTTCCACTCTCTAAATTTATTACGTTCTCTCTTAGTGTGTTGGGCTATACAAGTATTATCCAAGTTAGTAAACTCATAGAAAGCAACATCCAGTTACTTGTTAACTAAGGTAGGGGATATCATTTATTTTATACTCGTATGTAATATCATTTGCTTTCATATTCGCAAGTGATATTATTTTACTTCATACTCACAAGGGTTGTTATTAATTTCGTATTAATTTATGGGAATAACCTGTTTGTACGGTTTACCGTGCCTGCTGAATAACCATTCGTATTCATTCTGTATTAATTTGTGGGAATAACCTGTCTGTACGGTTTATCGTGCCTAGTGAATAACCATTCGAATTCATTCTTTATTAATCTATGGGAATAACCTGTCCGTGCAGATTGACGTATGTTTGGTGAATAACCCTTCGTATTCATTACTTATTAATCTTTTGTGAAAATGATTTGTCAACGCGGATTATCGCATGACGGGTGAAAATCCATTTGCAGTTTCGTATATTCTTTCATACTCGTATTGGATATTATTTCTTTTGTACTCTTTAAGGGATATCATTTTCTTTCATATTTCTCCATTTATGATAAGAAATTATTGTTTGTTTCCAAAACCTTATTATTAAATGGTGAAAATCTCTGAAATTAATAGAATGTCCTTAATAGTTTGTGCTTCATCTAATATTTTTACCAACATCTTTCTATTGCAAATTTTATCGTTCTCTTTGAAATATAAATCTTGAATATCATTCTTGAATTTGACTCCATATTTTGGTCATCATATTGGCAATTTGGACAATCTTTGACACTGAATAATTTAATACTTATCCTTGATCTCATTATATTTATTTTATATATCATTGTCATCATCTTCATACTTAAATTGTGGTGATAGTTCTCTTTGGCTCGTAGTGCAAAAATGAACTGGCATGGCATGATTATGACCAAACTGTGTATTGGTATAATCATGATTTTTGGTGTTACAGATAAAGGCTTGTGGTGAAAATTCTCTTTGGCCCGTAGTGCAAAGATGAACTGACATTTGACATGATCATGACCGGTGGTGTTACAAATAAATATCTTTGACTGGTAGTGCAAAGAGGGGTTGTTGAACATGAATTGTTGATTGGTGTTACAAATAAATATCTTTGGCACGTAGTGCAAAGAGAGGTTGAATATAAACTGTTGATTTGGATGTTCATAAACAGAAACTGTTGATTGGTGTTACAGAGATAAAATATTGGTGGTGAACCTTTAACTTATAGAAGATGGTAGATATTATAATCTACTTGACTCTTCTAATGGATTGTTCGTTCCGCTGCAGTTGTTATTGTTGAAACAATTATAATATCTTTAGATATCTGATTTATTACTGTTGAAGGCTAAAGATAATTTATTCTTCATTACTTAGTCATGATTTTTCTTACTGGGCTATTTGTGCTCACCCTTTTTTTTTGTTCCATTGTTCTCTTCAGGAAATGAGAGTGTAGCGGGGACTAGTCGAGTAATGGAGTGATGGTCCGAGACAGTAAAAATATCTCAATACATTATTATTAGTGTGGTAATAAGTGTATTGAGAACTTAAGTTGTATTGTATTGAAAGTCACAATATATGTGTTGTCGTATTTTGCACGACAATTATTAGTTGTAAATGGAAAATTTTGTATTTGTATTTGTATTTTGTAGAATGTAATTGACAACTCAAAATGGGTTGTGTGGACCTATTTTGGGGGTGTCACATGTTAGATGAGACTCCGTAGGATTAACTTGAAATCTAACACAAATACAGGTAGAAAACACAATGTCTGGCCTACTAGTAGTCAAATATAGGAATGACCCAATCATACCTCTGTATTGAGTAATCTCAATACTCTTACCATTTTCGTCTTTGTCAAGTTTTATTGCAGAAGCCATAGGAGTTTTTGTGACGCCCCCAAAATAGGTCCACACAACCCATTTTGAGTCGCCAATAACATTCTACAAAAATACAAATACAAATACGAATTTTCCCATTTATAACTAATATTTGTCGTGCAAAATACGACCACACACATACTGTGACCTTCCATACAAATATCGTACCGTATGGTACCACAGTATCCAAACCCAAATTATTACAATGTCGTAAAAAGACGACAACACATGTTTTAAGTCTCTAGTACAATCATTATTAAACTATGCCATAACTTGATAAGGACAACCACTAACTCGGACCATCACTCCACTCCCCGGCTAGTCCCAGCTACATTTTCCTTTCCTGAGAAGAACAATGGAACAAAACTGAAAAGGGTGAGCTCAAATAGCCCAGTAAGAAATATCATGACTAAGATAATGAAGAATAAAATTTATCTTTAGTCTTCAACAGAATTAAATCAGAGATTTAAAGATATTTTAATTGTTCAACAACAACAATTGCAGCGGAACCAACAATCCATTAGAAGAGTCAAGTAGATTATAATATCTACCATCTTCTATAAATTAAAGGATCACCACCAATATTTTATCCCTGTAACACCAATCAACAATTCCTGTTTATGAACATCCAAATCAACAGTTTATATTCAACAGCCTCTCTTTGCACTACGTGTCAAAGATATTAATTTATAACATCACCGGTCATGATCATGCCAAACGCCAGTTCATCTTTGCACTACGGCCAAAGAGAATTTTCACCATACGCCTTTGTTTGTAACACAAAAAAAATCATGATTATACCAATACACAGTTTGGTCAAAATCATGTCACGCCAGTTCATCTTTGCACTACGGGCCAAAGAGAACTATCACCACAATTTAAGTATGAGGATGATGGCAATGATACAGTGAGATTAAGGATAAGAAAAACTTTATAATTTAATCAGTATCAAAGATTGACCAAATTGCCAACACGATAACTAAATTGTGGAGTCAAATTCAAGAATGATATTCAAGAAATAAGTTCAGAATTCAACTATAACGTATAAAACGAAATAGAAAGATTCAGGTGAAAAGATATTAGATGAAGCACAAACTATTAAGCTACTAATTTTCAGGGATTTTCACCATTTAAAAATAAGGTTTTGGAAACAAACAAAGATTTCTTATCATAAATGGAGAAATGTGAAAGAAAAAGATATCCCGTAAAGAGTACAAAAGAAATGATACGTTATACGAGTATAACAGAATATATGAAACTGCAAATGGATTTTCACCCGTCATGCGATAATTCGCGTAGACAGATTATTTCCACCACAGACTAATAAGTAATGAATACGACGGGTTATTCACCAGGTATGCGTCAATCCGCACGAACAGGTTATACCCACAGATTAATAAGGAATGAATACAGAAGGGTATTCACCAGGTACGACACTCGTACTTACAGATTATTCCCATAGAATAATAAGGGTTGAATACAAAAGGATATTCACCAGGCATGCGTCATACCGCACGGCCAGGTTATCCCCACAAATTAATACAGAATGAATAACAACCTTTATGAGTATAATATCACTTACGAACATGAAAGCAAATGATATTATATATGAGTATGAAAGAAATGATATTCCCTACCTTAGTTAACAAGTGACTGAATGTTACTTTCTATGAAGTTTACTAACTTCGGATAATACTAGTATTCTCACAAATACTCACAATAGCCTAGCACACTAAGAGAACTTCAGAAATTTAGAGAGAGAGTAAGTATAAGCAATGAAGGTGTGAAAATTTCTTAAGCAAACTCTCCCTATTTATAGGAAAATCAAGGTGAGGGCATTTTGGTCTTTTCCCCATATTCTTTTAATATCATCCATCCATTTTTTCTTCCATTAATATCATCCATCCATTTTTTCTTCCATTAATATCATCCATCCATTTTTTCTTCCATTAATATCATCCATCCATTTATTCAAAAAGATTAATCCATTATCAAAAGATAATTCCATCATCAAAAGATAAAACCATAAAAAAATAACTCCATTATCAAAATAAATCCCTTTTTCTGTATTATTGTGTTAAATGCATTAATATCACAGATAGCATATACTCGCAATACTGACAACCAGATTATTCCCAGGAAAGAGGGGGCCTTCCATAAAAAAATGGCGCGCAATTAAATAACCCCTTTCCTTGACAGAATTTATAGACATTGTCGATAATGCTAAAATATCCTATCAAATGATATAAGTTACAGTGCCGTGACAAATAGTAAAATATATTATGCAGATGCTAATTAACAATTATTGAATCAAGATACTATGCAATTGCTACTTTATCAATTATTGAATCAATAATATAAAACACTGTGCAACATCGTGAGCTACTGTGGAATACCGTGTGCAACTGTGGAATAACGCGTTTTACTGTTCTTTTTATCACCGAGTATTTTAACAGTTATCGGTTAAAGTTTTGCCGCCAATTTCTATCACTTTCTTTATCCGACAGTTAACCCGTTGTGGGGCCCACTATCATTGACAATATTGCCATTTTGGCGCCGTCGTACGGTACCGAATATAATATTCCCCGACAGAAAGAATATTTCCCGACAAAAGGAATATTCCCCGACATACTATTTATCAGATAATTTGCATATAACACCCTTAACTATCATTTATAACAATTAAGCACTTCACTATTTAGAAAAATAATCATAAAGAAAATAATAAATTTTTATTTCATAAATTCGGGGTCTTACAGTTTTCATGGGAGTAGCTGATTCCATGTCATACTTCTTAAGTAGATCCTTGATGTACTTGGCTTGGTTGATGAAGATCACTTCATCAGTCTGCTTCACTTGGAGTCCAAAGAAGTAGTTTAGCTCACTCATCATATTCATTTTAAACTTGCTCTACATCAACTTGACAAATCTCTTACACAAATTTTCGTTATCAGAACCAAAAATAACATCATCTACATAGATTTGTACTAACAGTATTTTATTCTTGTGCTTTCTAAGAAACAGAGTTGTGTCTACTCTACTTCTAGTGGATCCATTTTCAATAAGATAATTTGTGAGTGCTTTATACCATGTTCTAGGTATTTGCTTTAGACCGTAGAGTGCCTTGTCTAACTTATAAATATAATTAGAATGAGTTGAATCAACAAAACCTAGGGGTTGCTCAAAATAAACTTCTTCTTGAAGTTCACCATTCAAGAAGGCACTCTTGACATCCATTTGCAAAACTTTGAACTTCATGTGGGTTGCATATGCTAAAAACATTCTTATAGCTTCCAATCTTGTAATAGGTGCGAAGGTTTCGTCATAGTAGATCCCTTTTTTCTGTGAGTAGCCATTAGCTACAAACCTTGCTTTGTTTCTTGTGATCACCCCAGCTTCATCCATTTTATTCTTGAAGACCCATTTGGTGCCAGCAATTGGATAATCTTTTAGTCTAAGAACCAACCTTCAGACTTTGCTTCTCTCAAACTGATTTAGCTCTTCTTGCATAGCTTCAATCCAACTTGAGTATTCCAAATCTTCTTCTATCTTCTTAGGCTCTATTTGAGAGAGAAAACTTGAGTAGAAGTATTCGTTTTGAGTGGTTGTTCTTGTTCTGACACTAGCACTTGGATCTCTAATGATTAGATTCTGAGTGTGATCTCTTGCCCATTTGCTTCCAAATGGAACGTCTGCCCTTGTCCCTTGTTGTCTGAGACTTTCAAGATATGGTTCTTATTCAGCATCTTCATTGATTCGTAGAGTTCTCATGTTTGGAACTAGAGACTCTACGATTTCTTGGTCAGGCACTATGATCGTCGGGTCTGGTTCTACTACTTCAGCTTCTACGATCGTAGTGTTCTTCTGCTCTGCGATCTGAGGGTCCAGCACTACGACTTCATTAGGTTGAGCTGGTTCACTTGACTTGCCTTGATCAGCCTCATCAAAAGTGACATGGATTAAGACTTCCACTGTTAAGAAATTCTTGTTGAACACTCTACTTTACTTTCCATAGAGTAACCAAGAAAGATTCCTTCATCTAACTTTGGCTGAAACTTCGTCAGGTATCTCTTACTGTTATTGAGGATGTAGCATCCACAGCCAAAATCACGAAAGTAGCTTATATTAGGCTTCCTTCCTTTTCACAACTCATAGGGTGTCTTCTTAAGAGTAGAGTGAATCAAAGATCTATTCTAAGTGTAACACGACATATTAACAACTTCTGCCTAAAAGTACTCAGGAAGATAAGCTGCTGCTAGAAGTGTTCTTCCTGCTTCAATCAGTGTTCTGTTCTTCCTCTCAGCTACTCCATTTTGTTCTAGAGTTCTTGGAGCTGAGAAATTATGCTGAATGTCATTATCTTCACAAAACTTATTTACTTTAGAGTAGTTAAATTCTCTACCATAATCACTCCTTATAGCCTTTATCTTTTCTCCCTTCTCATTCATTGCCAACTTGAAGAATCGAGTTAATTGATTAATTGCTGGTTTTATCTTTAGAGCTTAAGAAGGATACCCACGTAAACCTGGTGTAGTCATCCACCACAACAAGTGAGTATCTCTTGCCTCCTAAACTGGCAGTTGGAATCGGTCCAAATAGATCCATGTGAATAAGTTCCAAAGGTCGTTCATTTGAATTAATTGCCTTGCTCTTGAATGAGATCTTAGTTTACTTCCTTAGTTGATATGTTTTACATGGTTTTTCCTTGACAAAACTTAACTTGGGTAGACCTCTGACTAGATCCTTTGATGCTAGTTTTGACATGCTTTTGAAATTCAAATGAGATAATCTCCTATGCCATAACCATCTTATATCTTTTGAGGCTTTGGCAAAGAAACAAGCTGATCCTGAAGAACTTAATTCAAAGAGATTGACTACATACGCATTTCCTTCTATAGATCTAGTCAGTTTTAGTGAGTTAGTTTTCAGGTCTCGAACTTGACACTAGTTGTTGAGGAAGATAACTTGATGACCTTTATCGCATAGCTGACTTATGCTTAACAGGTTGTGGTTCAGTCCATCAACATAGGCTACCTTACTAAATGAGATAACTCCATTGCTTATTACACCGTAACTTTTGGTTTTTCTAGAGTTGTTGTCTCCAAAGACAACTGTTGGACCATCCTTAGCTTTAAATTCTGACAAAAGAGCCTTATTATCAGTCATATGCCTAGAGTACCCACTATTGAGATACCAGATTGATTCAGATCTCCTTAGTACCTACAAAAACTATTATCGTTCATTTTGGTACCCATACTTGTCTGGGTCCTGCAATGTTAGTTCCCTTCGAGACTCAAATATGCTTGATTTTGAGTCATCTATATGCAATGTGCTCATAGTAATAACAATATGTAACTTTATTGTGACACCCCAAAAATAGGTCCACACAACTCATTTTGAGTCGTCAAAATACATAATATAAAATCCGAATACAAATACAAATTTTCTATTTACAATTATTAAACTGTCGTGCAAAATACGACAACATACGTACTGTGAGTTTCAATACAAATATTGTACCGAAACTAGTACAACGATAATCACACCCAACTTAAGTTCTCAATACAATTATTGTCACATTATTTTATAATGTATTGAGATACTTCTACAGTCTCGGACTATCACTCCATTCCCCAGCTACTCCTAGCTAAACTCTAATCTCTGAGCAAAACAATGGAACAAAAATGAAAAGAGTAAACACAAATAACCCAGTAAAGAATATCATGACTAAGATAATGAAGAAAAAAAAATTATCTTTAGCCTTCAATAGTGATAAATCAGATATTTAAAGATAATATAAGTTTTCAACGATAATTGCAGCGGAACAAGCAATCCATTAGATGAGTCAAGTAGACCATAATGTCTACTATTTTCTACAATTCTCGGCATCACAAGTTTTGAAAATAAAAAACTTGTAACAAGCTAATAGTTATAGTTTTGTTCTTGTAATATATAATTTTCTTGTTAAATGATATATTTTAGATATTTTGACTTTGTAATAGTAAAAATTCATTAACTATACTTAAATCAATTTATTTCAGTTTATTAATATTATAATAAAAGTGTTATTTCTTACTTTTTAGAAGTGAAATGACATATTTTTAAAATAATTTTCGTATGATAGTGAAAACTAATTATTATATAAGGAAGGCCATTTAAAAAAATTAAGTTGTTCAAATACGAATTCTGGATACGGATCCGAATCCGAATATCGGATTCCGAATATCCGCTATCTGCCGAATATATTTACGATCAGATATTAAACGAATACGAATATACTTATATTCGTATTCGTATCTGTTTATTTGCGGATATCTTTAAACCGAATACGATATATCTATTTTTTTTTTTAAATACTAATAATATTTGTTTTTTTAATACGAATACAAACGGATATGAATTTTAAAGAAAATACGAAACAAGTAATTAAATAGTAGGATACATTATTATATATTGTTGCAGCATATGGCAGAGAATAATTGATTTAATTTCTCACTAGATTTTTGCCATCCAAGCTCACGTTCCATATAAATTGAGCAATGTATGAATTATTGGGATGTGACACAATAGAAAATTCCAAAAGTCAGGGAAGCGTAACGGCGCAGTGTGCTGAATTTGTAGGACAAAAGACTGAACTTTAATGTAGATGGCTACTCTTTCTAATTAATTGGTTTCGTAAATTGTTTTTTTTTATTTGATTATGTAAAATTTATTTAACTCGCACGTGAGACCCGAACAAGCAGATATAGTTCATGTAGTACTTTAGATATATCCTTTTATTATTTGAAAATTAATAAAATAATTTAATGAAAGTCTCTTTAGGGTGGATGGAAAAGGACAGCGTTACACTCTCATATTTTGAGATTCTCAATGCTTAATAATATGTATTCCTAAAATCATTCTTAAGAATATAAACTAGAAGGTCAAGCCGCTAAGAGAAATTAACCTGACTCGACTCACTCCTAGCTTAACACCAGGAAAACTTTCATATTTTGAGGTTCTCAATGCTTAATAATATTCCCAAAATCATTCTTAAGAATATAAACTAGAAGGTCAAGCCGCTAAGGTAAATTAATTTGACTCGATTAACTCATAGCTTGACACCAGGAAAATATATTTCAGCGTTGAAATATCATTTCTCCCAAGTGCAATTAGCTTTTCAAGATACACTCAAGTTCTTATAATTGTATAATCTTATATCATGAGAAGATGTTGGGAATATCCGGCTCATATATGTTTATTTTAAATCACATCTTGACCCAAAAGATTAACCTATTAGGTCTATGATCTATTAAAGTATACACGTTTTTACTTTTTTTTTTGTGTGTTTCGATATAAAATTTTATTATCACACACAGATTGTATATAAAAACTTAGGCCTTCTTTGAACAATTAAATTTACAAGGGCAAGTTTGAATAATACAACTTATTTTCATCAAAAAGTATATGTGACAATTAGTGATATTGAAAGACGATATCATCATAATGTCAAATTGGACGGTTAATTTTACATTTTAGCAACAAAAAAAAAATAATAAGAACCCTAATTCAAAGAACAACTATTAATGACACATACTAAACAACGATAAAAAGTAAAGAAAAAATGATAGAGGAAAACTAGAAATGCCTAACCTGCTTCTAATATTGATGAAGAAGACAAAGAACAATATATTATTCATTGTCTTTTATATCCACTACAACTAACAAGAGTTAAGTAACAGGCCCCTCCCCCTTCAGTTATTGGTGCACCACTGCTTGTGACCCGGTACCCATTTCGGGCATTTCGGGCTGAAGTATTTGGAAACCACCCTTGAGTTCAACAGCTCGATAATGGGTGCATATTTCACGCACCGGGGCGCCTTGTACTGGTTTATTGATGCCCCATTGCTAACAGCATAGTCCATGAGCTTATCAAATGTCCCACTTTCTACTATCTTTATTTCCAAAGGTCCGATTGACTTATCGGATACCCGACCCTGACGGTACACACTGTTGAGTGATTCTTCAATTGTAAGGCAACAATCCTCAAAAACTGAAGGAGGAATTACGGTATCATTGCTTAAGCCAATTTCCCAATATAAGACATAATGGCCTGGGATTATGGATGTGTCTGCGTAGCTTGTGTATTCTATTAGACGTGCATCAAACGGGGAAAGATGGTTAGATGCCGTTTTAACGGCGTCTTGTAGCTCAACTTCATCGGTTTTATCAGCATCAATGCTAAGAACGACATTTTTCCGACATATGAAATTGAATTGGGGGGCCTTGTTCTTGAATCCAGCGACACGAAGTATGTCTCCTACACGATAACGATAAAGTCCTGCATTTATTTTGACAATATATATATTAATCATAATTATCAATGTTCAAGAAAAATTAAGTAGCACATATTCTATACAATAATTAATACAGGAAAGTGATAAATGCGCTCCAAATTCTCCATCTGCATGTGCTTAAAATGGAGAATATATTTTGTTATCTTACCAGCATAAGTGGTCACCACAAGCTCATATTCATGTCCCAATTTTACGTCGACAAGATCAACCAACTCAAATTGTTCCTTGGGATTGAGCTTTGTTGATTCATCGACTTCATGTTTCCTATTGAACGGCAAGAACTCGAAATAGGCCATGGTGGGAATAAGAGTGTAAGACACATCACTTGGATTGCAAAGAGGGTTGAGGTTTACACCAAAATAACACTCGGAAGAAGCATACATGGTGCAAACTAAAGGGAGGCCATTGCTATAGTAATCAATAATTGGAATATATTGTGACATTGTTCCGGTCACAATAACATCAATATACTTAGTGTTAGGCCATAATCGTGTAATGATCCCTTTCCACAACCCCCTCCTGCATTCAGCCTCGATAAATTCAGCAAGATTAGGGTTTGGTTTCAGAATTTTCATGACTGCATCTCTCACAGCAGGGTCAGTAATTTGAGGGTCTAGGGTTCCGGTTCGGATATCATTACAAAGGACGGACCAGTGTTTTTCAAGGAACCGAATGGCTCTAATGAAACCGGAAGCAAAAACAGCTCCAACTCGAAGAACTTGAATATTTTGAAAGAGTCCACAAAGCAACTGAGAGTACATGCTCTGATAAGAATCGGAGCAGAGAATGGTTTCGTTAGGGCTTGTGTAGTTTGTGTATGGATCATAAGGTCTGTCCCTAAAATATGAGCTTTTGTAGTAACTGGTTAGAACTGGACGAGCCAAAAGACCACCTGGAGTCTTGGCTTCGGATTTTATGAACAAAAAGTACATTCCTTTGCCCTTGTCCAAACCAGGAACAAATTGGTCCATGATAGGCATCAAAAGGCTATAAAGTGATGATCTCCTCCCAAGCTCCTCTTCAATAGTTGGCATCAGTTTTCTCTCTCCTCCAGATGTTCCGGAGCTACACACAGCCAATCAAAAAGTTAATATTAATTACATATTATCAAAACCATAATTCAAGTATTATATATATTGTTAGCAATTAACACAAAATATAGAATTTACATGTTTCACCCATGAATTGAGCTTCTATTTTAGAAAAAGTGTACATAATTACGTACTTAATGATCACTTTATAGACTGCCATACAAATAAACTCAATTCACCTAGAAAGTACAAAACTAGTCGTTGCAATTGGCTAGCTTAAACAATCTTTGAATCAAATTAGATCAGGCTTCACCAATACCATTAAATTACTAAACTAATAGTATTTCATTTCATAATCAACTCACCTTGTCAAGAACTCTGAAATGGGCTGTGAACAAAGAACTGGTGAAGTATCACCATTGGAAATTCGGTCGATATCTGGCTGAAGATCCTCATATGCTACCACAGGCATGACCACCTTAAAAGTTTCTTCGTCGACATGGCCATTAAGGCCATGCCTCTGCAAATACTCAACATCAGCATTGCGAGAAAGAATTTCGTTAAGCACTTGCTTCTGAATTTCTTCTGCATTGTTAGTAACATCTTCGATGAATTGGAGTGCCTTCTTATTTCTCTCGTCGACATTATATTCTACTTCGTCCATTTCCCTAGATAATTCCTCGGGCATGGCTTGAATATGAGGAACAAAGGAAATTAACAGAAGAGAGGGAGAGAGAGAAAGGAGAAAGTTGGCCAAAAATGTTTTTTTTTTTTGTTTTTGAAGGAAAATGTAAGGGAAGGAAATGATATTTATAGAGGAAATGAGAAAGCTGTTTGTAGCCCACTAATGCATACAAACTACAAAGGGGTTGAATGGAACAAACAGTGTGTGTCAATAAAACAAAACAGGGGCAAAATGGGAAAATAGGGGAAGGGAAGGGGGAATGAAATTTGACTATTCTACGTAATGTGATTGGATGATTATATATAAGGAAAACCGGAAACCGGTTGGGAAGCTAGGTGGGAAAGTACGTTTTGAAGGGAGGAGAGACAGAAAAGAAAGGTGATTGGACGGGCAATTCCCGGTAAAGTCGCAGTAGCTAGGTACACCGAGTACATGCGTGCATGTACCGCGGGTGCTTCTTAAAATACCGGCAAAGTCCCCTTCCTTACGTTTGCATTAAAGAGGCTTATATAACTTCTGGTTCACGGTTAATATTTCTTGCTCCGCCGACAAATCTCACTGGGGAGATATTTTTTATGTCTTAATTATATATACTTCAAAATCTACTCTATAAAATTAGGATATGTTTATATATATCTCAACTTTAAGTGGTTGCAACTTAATTGCAAGTCAATAAATCTCATCCAAACGGGAAATGCAACACAAAAAATAATATTTCTTCGGTCCAATAATATATGACGTTTTAAATGATTTTATTTTTTTCAAATTATTTGACGTTTTATATAATTTAGAAAAATTAATCACAATCTTTTCAAAATTACCCCTCATTGAAAAATGTTACAGATGAGAGAGAGAGTATAAGATAAATATATGATAAATGGTATTAAAGACAATTAATACTATATTTAATGTTATACAATTATTTCCTTAATTCTTGTGCACAGCTCTAAAACGTCATATATTAGGGAACAAAAGAAGTAATAATAATAATAATAATAATAATAATAATAACCACAACAATAATAATAATAATAATTTGAACTCACTAATTCAAATCTGGTCAAAACTGTAAGTTAAAAAAAAGTCGATTTAGAACCTAAAAATAAAGCAATACTATTTCTTTTCTTTGCTCATTGCTGCCTTATTATTTGCAACAGTCAATGAATAGCAAATAATTCTTTTACTGATATACTCCCTCTGTCCCAAATTAATTGTTCAGTTTTGACTTTTTAAAATCAAATTGACCATTTTTAAAACTAATCTTTTTACTATTTCTGCTAAAATATAGGTGAAGAGATTATAACCAAAAGAAAGTATATACAATTTATTACTAACCCCAATTTTTATAATTTTAAAAATATATTTATATATGCTTAATTATTAATTCTAAAAATAGTCAATTTAACTTAAAAAAGTCAAAACTGAACAATTAATTTGAGACGGAGGAAGTATTTTATATATTCACGTATGTATATTAGAAGTTAACGGAATAGTTTTTGATATTATCAGAGGTATTAATAGCGTTAAAATAACAAGTGTCACTAAAGGTGTACAAAATATCGCAAAAATGCATATTTACTATGAAAACATCAATCCATCAATAATTGTACATAAAAGGTGATAGCTAACTTCTGATGCTTGTTGTAATAGATAGTACTTCATGATTAATCCAAGAAACTTCCACTCATGCTTTTAATATGTATATATATAGGGGATTGATCCATTAATAATGTTATAAATTTATAATTTTTTTTACAACAGATCTCACTATTATCGGATATATCGAACAGTATAAGCGAACCCCAATCCGCACTTTAATATTAAGAAACCCACACTTTAGTTGTGTGGATAAATAAATTAACCAAAATACCCTTCAAATGCCCTCTTCAATTGTGCAGACGGTATATATGACCACTAAATATTATGATAATAATAATATATAATATTAGATTATAGGTTAAACGGCATTGTTTTAGGCTCCACACTTTAGTAGTGTGAACGGTAGGTCATACACCAAAACCACAGTTGCTCGTTTCTTCTTCATTACAATATTTGGTCCATTGAGAGATAGAGACAAAAACGCAGCAGTAGCAAATCCTCACTTTCAATAGATCGATCTTACATTTTGTCTCTGATGGGTGATTTTACTAGAATAAGTAATAATGAGATTACTATTTTAGTAAATGATGCGAAGAAGAGTAGTGACATCGATTCACAAGAAGTCTTACATATTCATGATATTAATATATAAATTGTTGTATACAAAGTTCGAATATTGGTTCTATACACATATCTTCGTAGGGCATGAATTGTTGTATACATAACATGTGGTGTTAGTTACAAAGATTTATTGTATACAAAACATTTATTTATGGATGGTGGTATTCATTAGTGTTGGGTTAGATTTTTTTTTTGAATATGTTAAATCCTTCCTTCCGCGAGGGTATATTTATGGAGGGTGTCTTTTCATCCATTATTGTTGGTCTTTGGTATCAACATGAAATTGGGTGTGTGTGTGTGTGTTTATGAGATATTATGATGAGAATTGTCTTTATTTTATTATTGAATCATAAATTATTATTATTATTAAATTAAAAATTGTTATTAATATTATTATTTATTATTATTGAATCAAAATTGTTTATAACATGATTGTTGCTGGTATAATAATTAAATTCGATGTCTTATTAATATTTTTTTTATGTTATTAATAGAAAATGGAATTTAATTCCGGATTGATCACTATTGTAGGATCAAATTAACCACATCTCAAGTGTAGTATGAGATAATCCCCGTTTCAAGCATAAGTTAAGGACAAATGAGAGTACTGGACGATCGTTGGATGTTTGGGTATTAAACGATGCACAAAGAGAGTTATTAGACCAATGTGGTTATGGTTTTTGCAAACCTTCACATTTGTAATCAATTAGATGCTTAATTGATTGAAGTATTGGTGGAGTATTGAAGGAATGAGACCAATACATTTCACCTTCCTATGGGTGAAACGATAATTACGTTGGAAGATGTATATTTCATAATCGGATTAACAACCTATATATTACATGTAAATTAATAAAAGACCTAAAAATAATATTTGTAAAAAGTGAATTTATGAGATATTCCATTTCTCACCTTTTCCTTTGGTCAGTTTAAAAAACAACCCTCATCATCTTCTGATGAAGTAAGTAAGATAGTAACACGAGTGAAGACAGAGGTGGTAAAACAGATCTTTTATCGTTCGCACTTTAGTTCTGCAGATGAGGCCTAATTAAAAAAAATCGATTTAAAACTATCAAATATTTCATTTCTCTTGCATACTGATTCTTGTTGCATATTCTTATCAAGGATGATGAGAAACATGCATGACTAAACAAATGGAATTAAGCAATTGAGTGATGTGATTTCTGCTATTATGAAGCATAGGAGACAACATATATATATATATATATATATATATATATATATATATATATATATATATTCCATTTGTTTAACCATGGTCATATTTCTCATCATCCTATATAAGATGAATCAATATAATCATAACAAGAATATGAAAGAAGAAATAGAAAATTTGATAGCTTTAAATTGAACTCTTGTAGTTCAACATCGTCAGTGCCAAGATGAGATCCGAAGAGTCTATTTATTTTATGACATATCGTTTTGATAACTTTAAGTTGAACTCTTGTAGTTCAACGTCGTTAGTGTCAAGATGAGCTCCGAAAGTCTATTTATTGTATGACCTACCGTTCGCACTACTAAAGTACGGAATCTAAAACGGTGCCGTTTAACCTAAAATCTAATATTATATATTATTATAATAATATTTAGTGGACATACCGTCCGCACAACTAAGTGCAGACGGAAGAGGGCATTTTGGTCAGTTTTTCCATCTGCACACAACTAAAGTGTGGGTTCCCTAATATTAAAGTGCAGATTGGGATTCCCTTGTACCATTCGATCCAACAATGGACAATTGAGATTTGTTGTAAGAATAATTTTAAATTTACAACACTGTCAATAAATCAGTTTCCATATATATATATATATATATGCACGCGAGCGCGTGTTTTTAAAATATGAACACGTACAAAGGTGATGATATCAATCTTCACAAGCACTGCACGGTTAGATGTTATATACACGTCCCGTAAATGAAGCCTGTGCGCCTTTTGGTGTTATTTTCGTTGCTAAAAAGGAAGATAGGAAGATACGCAGTGTCTTTTGTGTAACCTTTTGCATAATAACTACGACTTCTCTTAAAATACAAATTATATACATACACATAACACATGCACTACCTGAAACAAATATGTAATATCCTATATCCTATTTTATAGGACAAAACTTCGTTCCTTTTAAATTTAATTCAGTAAGATGAGCTCTTTGAGCTTCTTAACTTCCGATAATTCAATGGTTGTAAGATTGCGTATGCACTGAACCAAACCCAATCACAACACTTTTCCCAAATAATGTCTAGTAGTACTCTTGGCAAAACGCATAGGAACCTAGTAATACTACTAGGGGTTCCATTATATTCCCGTAGGGGTTCAATTATATTCCCGCAATAGTATATAACTATATATCTCTTTACAGGGTATAATTCTGCTTTTTGTGTGAAATGATGAATCATAGAACCCCATAGTAATTTGAATCTCGAAAGTGATGGGACATATATGTTAGGATAATGGTTGTTTAATATTAAAACGCAACCTTGATTAGCATTTGGAGAGAATATATATATATATATATATATATATATATATATATATATATTAAGAATTGAGCATATATGTAGATATAGCCAATTCTTTGGAAGATGAGGACAGAAGTTCAACTACATACAGGTTTGAGCGAGGACATTTTTGTATCCAAACAAAAAGGATATAATGTACACAATAATTGAAGTCTAGTCTAGGGTAGGTTGGCAATAGGTTCAGCCTACAATAGAATGCATGACGTGTAAGAGCATATATAGCTTTATCAAATAACGAACTAAAATGTAAAATGAGGTTAGGTCAATTTGAGGTTTGGAAACGATATTTCAACTAAACGTGTTAGATGCCAACTGGTGACTCAGTTCATCAATCATTCTTCGAGTAGGGTTTATGCACTTATAGATTAGCAGCGGCGGATCCAAAATTTTTTTTTAACAGAGAACGAATTTTAACCAATTTTTTTAATAAAGTTAAATTAAAAAAAAATTGAACTATTCATAATATTAACTAATCATAATAATATTTACAAATAACAATACTATCCTCCTAAACCCCATAACTTGAAAATGTTCTAAGATATCTTCATTATCAATAGTTTCAAATACATTATTTTCAATGTAAGGAACTAAACAATCACTCAACCAAATCAATAACTAGCTTTCACAAAATTATGCTCAGTTCATCTTTCCAAAACAATAACTAGCTTTGACAAAATTATCATCACATTTTATGTAATTAATTAATAACAGAATTAACCTTGAAAAAATTAGTGCCACATAATTACCTAAATCATCATACATCTAGTTTCTACAACCAAAACAAAGTAAAGAATTACACCCCAAGTAAAAGTTCAAATTACAGTAGACTCAAACTTAACAATAAAGACCAAGTTACAACTTTCATGATTCAATTGGAGCAAACTCCGAGTGAGAAAAATAAAATGTAAAAATTTACAATTCTAACAGCCATTTCAATTAATCAGATAATAGCCAAAAACATTATCTATCATTGATGGAAAAGATAATTGATAAATGAAAGATTTAAAGATAATTACTACTTCAATGAAAGTTGCAAAAAGTTCTATTATAAATATGCCCCCTTAAGTATATTAATTTATATTTTTACCCCTGCCCATATACCTTAAAAAAAAGGGAAAAAAAATCCCTCAGAACTGTCTATGCTGCTCTTCATGTACATCTGCCCCTGTGGATTAGACCGATTCTCTGTTGGTATTTACATGCATACTCCTTGGCATTATCAAATTCTCCTTTTATCCTCTGATATTATTCTTGGTTACATTTCAAACTTGAAAAACGCATACTCATTATGGTCAATTGGTTCATTGATATTGACTTATTTTTATTAATATAGAAGTTGAGCAATAAGTTATCCTCTCCCCCACTTAGACCCCTCTACTCAGAATAAACTATCCTATCATATTAGGACATTCAAAAAAAATAAAATAAAATAAAGAGCTCTCTTAATAAAAATAAGCTAACTCTCTATAATTGTAAAAAATATATATATATCAATAACAATGTTAAATATATATCAATAACAATGTTAAATGGTTAAAAAAGCCCGTTAACTTTTAAGATTTAATTTCCTTTTTCTTGGTTTTCACTCAAGTTTCATGAATTCAAAACTTAATCTTCTTTATTTTTTCTGATTCAAATGCTGTTGAACTAAAGAATGAATAGTAGCACAATCCCCGGTGGTCCCACCAAATCCTCTCTCAAGTCCCCACATAAATCCTCCACATCAGACTTGCCCTTGGACTCATACACCTACGGATTTTAAATATTTTAAATTAAATATTTTATTTAAAATATTTAAATAAAAGCAGAAAAATATGGATGAAAAAAGATATGTGAAAAAATAAGGATAGAAAATGAGAAGAAAAAAATTGGTGATAAGTCGTGGATGGAGTGGATTTGTTATAAATTAACAAAGAGATAATTTAACTAAAATATAAGAATTTAAACATTATAATAAAATAGACCAATACAAAATGAGAAATCAAGTCTCCCTCCCACTTTATATATAGATACATTAATACTGATCCTTTGAAGATAGACAGAAATATATTTTTACATTCAAAATTTATGTAAATCATATATATATATATATATTCTAAATAATTGATTTTGTAATTAGTAATTAATACTTTTGAGATGATTTAAAATATTTATGATTCTATGAACTAAAATAGAATGAATTCGATTAATTTTAAATTTATATTTAAAATGATTTTAAAAAGTCAAACTTGATAATATATTTGACATTAGAGAGTAATATTTTATTTTTAAATTTGGAAGCACTCGGAGATTGGAAAGAACCGTGTATAGAAAAATAAAATAAATAAATAAATAAAAAGACTGAGTCCCAATTTTGAATAATCATGTATTTCTAAAAGTTATCAATATTGATATTAAATGAAAAATATATTTAATCGCTTCTCATTAAGATTATCTGAGAGAGAGAGGGAGGGAGGGAGAGAGTCATGAAACAGTAAATCTGAAAATAAGATGGGACATAAAAACATATTCAAAGGCAAGCAAGCGTAGACAACTTGAAAGTTATTGGGTGTGCTAGATGGATGTGATGATTCCTGATGTGAATTAAACCTTTTTTTGTCCCCAACCCAACATATCTTGGTAGTTATTTCCACCACCTTCCCTCCCCTCCCCTACTTTTGAATGGGAACACAAGTGTGATTGACTTCCGGTGCTAATGAAATCATTGGGTTAGAGAATTAAAATTACTCCAAATTGGAGGAGCAAATTAAAAGAAAGCATTGCCTTGTAAGCTTGAAAGTTTGTTCACTGTCAATCAAAACTGAAAAGAGAGCTGAGAGAGAGAGAGAGTAGTACGTAGGTAGCTCAATAAATTCACCAATCTCTTAATCAAATAATACTAATACTCCCTCCGTCGCAGGTCGGTCGATCGGATTATTTTAAAATTACAAATTAAACATAAATTTTTCAACTCACAAATATTATTTGAAGTTGATAGTAAATTCTTATAATTATTTATAAATATTGATTCTAAAATGGTTAATTTAAAGTAGACCAATTTAATTTGATGGGATGAAGGGAGTAGTAAGTAATAAACTATAACACCTTTGGATACGTGTGTTCCCTCCCGGTATTTTCGCCCGGTGTCCCCCTGGCTGAATGTCCAGTCTTTGGTGGTCCTGCAAAGTTGTCTCTAATGGTCAACCCCCAGATAAAGAGAGTTTGCATTGTGCTTGGCGAGGATGGGATCCTAGGGAGGGAAGATTTGTTTGGGAATGAATGAATTAGTGTTACATTAAGGTTCTATGTGTCTCTCTCTGTGTTTGTGTCGCCACGCCCTAATGCGTAAACCTAGCCTTGACCATATATAGGTTATCGCACAGACAATAAATACTATAGATTATCATATAGGAGAATAAGGAAGAACAACTCCAACAAATTGTAGTCAACTCCAAAAACTCTTTTAACATCTTTCATCTTGTTTAATTTGTCCAAATCATGCAGCTATCAAAGTTTTAATAAAGCAAGAGTTCCAAGCTGAAATATATTGGACAGTGCTAGGAGAGTTGTTAGATGACAGATTTCAATGAAACTGCAGATGTAGATGGGCATCGTATCTCACAGATCAAGTAATCAAATGAAACTTCAAAATATATTGGACAATAATTTCTAACTTACTGAACCTACACTAACATTTTTCTTCACAAATATACCAGTAGCGAAATAATAAAACAGTCATTATCAGATTTTGCAGTACTGTACTCTACAATTATCTAGAGACACCACTACAAAAAGGAGGCTCAAATCCATATCCTAAAAGCTTCCATGCTGTTGGTTCACTCCCTAAAGAAAAAGACCATCCATTAACTGTGGACAAAAGACTTTGTCGGTAGCTTTTAATTGCTATGATCAGGATAAAGAGCTCAGATGAATTTGTTAACCATGTGATCCTTCAGCTTATGTTCTTCCTTTCGTTTTCGTGAATAAGATAATCTTACCTTACTTGAGAAATATGTAATTTCAAGTTATTGCTTCTCAAACCTCTCTTCCTGGCATATTAATTGTAGGTATAATTAATTATATATCCAAATCATCTACTATTGCTACACCCTAATCTGTCAACTACTACAGCGTTTTATTTTTTTCAAGTGCTACAGCATTAAACCCACTGTTCTCGCACCTAAAACCACACCTACTTTGACGAAAAATCCAGAATTAAATACTATATTAGCAAAACATTTACAAGATTCCCTCCAATGGTGTTTGGTTAAAATGGCTAAAGAAAATTTAACCAAAATCTGTATCTACCGCAATATATGAGGCAGTGATCACTTTCCTTTTATCGAGTTTCTTTATACTGAACTAATGCAAAACATATGTGTAAGACTTCCAATGAAATTCAACAATGTTACTAAAAGCCGGACCTTTTTTGATGCAATATGTGAATGGAGACATCGTACACCATGTATATTCTACACCGTAGTATGCTTGGGGATTGGGATATGATAGTTTTAATTGTATAAATGCATTTAGTAATCTAGTTCCCATGTTTCTACATGTAAGCATAGTTTCTTTTTAAGTGGTAAGTTATTACAATAGAATGAGTATATAAGTTTGTTATGTGCTTCTTCATGTTTTTTATTTTGGAACTATCTCAATATCATATGCTAGCAACATATGAGATTAACACATCCAATATTATATATATATATATATATATATATATTTTTCCATTAAGAAAAGATTCATAAGCTTTTCCTTATTATACTTCTCTTCGTTTGTCTTTTACATTTCACTGTATAGAGACTATACTTGCGAGAAACAGGAAGAAAAGGAAAAGGGAAAAAAATGTGTTTTAAACAACAGTACTGCAAGCTATGGATCTGTCTTTGCATCTATAATAGCATTTTGTAGTGTTTTTAGATGGAAAATAGTAGTCAGAAAAAGGGAAACGAGTGAATTCAAATCAATTGCACTCATGAGTTCATGTAAATGAATGAACTATTTCGAATTTCCAGGAGGCAATCCCATGGAAAAATGTTTCAGGAAGAATATAGACAATTCAGTAGAACTGCTTACTAGGGAACTTTCTGGTATTCCCCTAAAAAGACAGATACCAATTAAGCACCACAATGCATGTATGAGATATAGATTTCCAATTGTAGAAATTTTTCTGAAGACCTATGGAAATAAAAGTACCGTTTTCCAAATATTGGAAACCAGTGGTTTAATGCAAGTGTGTTATTTACTGTATTTACTTATCAAAAAAAAAAAAACTCAGTCACGTACACAATTTCATTAGTTCTTTACATTTTTGAGCAGCAATTACATCATTACTACAATGGAATTGCATCCCGTCACTTTTAGATACAGGAACAGTTTGCTTATTTTTGCAGTATTCCCCACTGGATGTGGAATTAATGTTTATCTTTTCTTGGACACGAGAGAACAGAGATGTGGATAGAATGTGACTGCCAACTGTTGTTGAAAGTCGAGATATTTTAATTTTTGGTTTCGGTGAGTTCTGATTTTAACGTCTAATTGAGCCTAAAAAACAACCTTGTACATAGTGCGAGAGAGGATCAGCACTCAGAATTTTGTGATTAGTGATTACTCTAATTGCCACATTTTCTCAAATATGAAATTATAAATTTCTAGTTAAGCTTTGGGATCGCAATCAAGAAGTCAAGGTATAGTTTTAGCCTTTTTATTATTTAGTTCAGCTTTATTAGAAAGCTGTCTTACAATTATGGGCATAGAGAATAGCAGAATTTCATCGAGAGACAGATTATGGAAAGTTTCCATCCAAGAGATTAGTTGTCATGCACTTAACATGGAAAAGACCTCTAGGATACTCTCCCATTGCTGGATATATGGTAGTTAACAAGAGTAGTTAAGATTTGTAATGAATCTTTTTAAATTTGTGGTTTGAGTTTCAGTTTTAAAATTTTTATGTACCCCTCAAAAAAAAATAAAAACAAAAACGAAACAAAACTTTAGATTGAGACTCCAATTACTAATTTCTTCCTTGACTGTAGTAACTATTGTGCTAAACTACCTAAATTTTGGTATTCTAAAGGAACAATGTATTTGTTCATCTAGATGATCTTAACAATACCATGGTCCTGGATCAAGATACAATTAATAGCAGCAGTAAATTTAGAGATATGTCTTGGATGTTTGATTATAAGACAAAGGAGAAGCAGACAAAATAATGAATCCTTTAGAAAACTAAAAATACATTAGGTTAGTCTTCCAATTTGATGGAAAACACGAAAAAAATCTGTATTTTCCAGGAAGATAGGATTGTCGACACATTTATGAGGATCGCTACTGAAAAACACTGGAGACAGCATACAAGTAATTTATAATCCAAACAATGGTCATTGGTAGGGTAATGTTGCTTTGAGTGAAAAGATAAAGTCATAAAACTAATGAAGAAGTTAAAATCATATGACAAGATGGATCAGCAAAAGGATGAAGAAGGTGGACTAGTAATTCTACTAAACTTAGCCTAAGATTCTTCCTGTAACAGTGTCCTTTTGGCATGGCAATCTAAGTTTATATTAGGAAAAGATTGTTGTTATATGGATCACAAGCCTGTAGTATGAGAGGCACCTTTCTACCTATCACTTCATGCATCCTATTTGGCTGACATTTGGGACCGCAGTAGCAGACATCAACTAGACTTGTAGAGTACCCACGCACAAAAGGGTCTATGCTTTTCAAAAGATTTGATTGTTTCCAAATGGAGGAGACAGTGTCTTTGGCATCTTATTATTAATCCAAGGGGAACCATTTTTTTCTTTTTTCTTCTTCCATAACTAAAGTTGGCAGAGACAGGAAGTAAAATCCATCAAAGGTGGGGAGCACATTATGTAGGAGTTGAGATTTAAACATTAGCCTAAGCAGGTATAAAAATGTGTAAGTTTCTTTGAATTTGGGATTAGGGATGACTAAATCATCCAATAAAAACAGTGACACTGGGGATGTGGACCAAGACTTGTGTGGAAGAACAGCTGGACTATCTAGAGAATATGAATGTATGTGTATGTGGCATGCATGCCTAACCCTGATACTAACAAACTTATACCCAAAAAGAAATAGACACGTATTCATTTACTAATTTGAGAGGGAGAAAGAAGTTGGTAATATTTAGTTGGGAAACGTCATTCAATAGGTGTCAGAAAAAAAGAGAGGTAATGCGTCGTGTCTCTCAGCTACTGCTCGCCGCAGAAAAGTTGTGGGAATCACTATTCTGCTTTTGGCTTCATATCTTTATGTCCCCTAGCCTATCTAAATTTATGAAAGAGATGAGAATATATATATATGTATTCCTTCCATAATCATAACCTCTCTTTCTTAATTGAAATATTTGTCAAAGGCTAATTTTCTTTAGCTCATTAGGGAAGTAGAAAAGGTGGAAGCACATTCAGTGCATGGGTTTAAAGCCTTGCCTTAATGGTTAGTTAGTTTGAGGCTAGGACTTCTAATAGCATTAATTCCAATTATTACTCAGATACATTATTCATTGAAGTTTTTATCTTTCATCCTATTGACAAATAAATCTCCAAAATAAAATTCCCTAAAGAAACCTGAAAGAAAATTGTTTTAGCAATCATAAAAAATGAATGAACGCTGGACAATGCAGATTTCTGTCGGAGCGAAGCACGACGGATGGAATGTTTCGGCAACGTATTGCTTCTACATCCCGACTTTATATAATTGTAACTTCTATTATATGTTTAAATCTTCTCTATTCTATAACAAGAATTCACAAAATATATTTGTAGAATTAATTTCCTTTTAGATGATGTCCATGTGTTGGAAATTTGACAAGCCTGCAACCCTCACTCCTCTAGCTATAAGACTGCCATTTGTGTATGTAGAGTTTGAGCCTCCCAAAAGTTCTCAAAGAAAACAAATTAAAGATTGTATTTGAATTAAGTCAAAAGTGAAAATTTTCGTATCCAGTGCATGATGGACCACCTGAGGTTAATTCATAGAGTTCATTTATAGGACAATGAATTAATATGAGATTTTTGTTTCACTATCATCCGAAATAAAGTACCATACAAAGCTTTGGGCTACTTACTTAAGCCCAGACCTCTCCCACCTGACCTTAAGATCTATATATGTTACACTACATTTCAATCGGTTAGTTTAATCAATTAAAACCAGGCTCCATTCAAGCAAATAAAAAACACATATATTATATATATTGTTAACTATATCTATTAATTATTCAGAAAAAATATTCAACACAAATCCCTTTAAATAGGGCATTAGCACTCTTCTTCTAAAGGTGCCAAGAACTTGTTCATTGGTTAACTGTCTCAACTCTTGAGCAAAAGGGCATTATGTTTGAGGAGTTTCTGGTATTTCTACTATTCTGTTGGATCGGCTTAGAAATGGTCTACCTTAAAAGAAACATGGCCCAAGTCCAACCAAGACAAGCAACAGATTATGGACAATTCTGGTCTAGGAAATAAAACAATATTCTAAGATAATAGGGAACTGAAAGAGGTGAAATAGTCCCCTTTTTATGAATTGTTGAGTCTTTAACTTGTACGTTTCGCGCAGGTGAAAAAGGGTCTCAAGCATTTCATCAATTTTAAGTAATTACGTGCAAACAATGTTCCCATGCAGTTGTTCAAATAATTTCATTATTCTAATTCGTGACAAGAAGCAGGTGAATTGCCAAAGTTCATAGTATTGTAGAATCAGCGTGACACCTAATTGGTGGTTATCTTGAGGGGACTAAGGGAGATTCCACACTAGGTTTTAAACATCTAGTGGTAATAATTGAGAAATTAACTCTGGCGCTGCGGCACATGAAGAATATATATTAACTCCGATTTATAAACATATTTTGCACTGATAAGCATATATAAAGAGAAAATATAAGATTATTATGATATAATGACACTTCAGTATTTAAGAGAAAAGTATCATCAATTCCTATATATTGCGATCATTCGGAATTTAATCACCAAGTCAAAAATGTGAAGCATACCTGTAAAATGGAACACCTGCAGCTTCCACCAGTCAACTGCAGTGTGTAAAATTGGGTCATGCCTCCCACAGAAGGGCATATCTTTCAACACCCAGCATAAACAAAAGAATAATTCTCTTGAGAAGATCCATTCAGGATTGCATGCACACTAGGCTTCATCTGCATGAACATATATGACAAGTTCTAAAGTAATTAAGTTCCCCTCCATCAAAGCATATATAAACTTCATTAAGTATGGCATTGCCTAATTCCCATATTTACAACTTCACCTACATCAAATTAAAGGCCAACTTTATGGGAAACGCAATTTAGCTCCCGCTTGATAGCTGCATGCAAAAAAGGAATGAAAATGATTACTGACACGAGTGAACTTAGATTTTACATTTAACATGATGTGATCATTGTTGCAGAAGACAAAAAATAATAATAATCAAATAAAGTATGTAATCATCAAAAGACAAAAAGAAGATTAGCTAGCAAAGTAGCATGTCAAAACACATGGATGGAATTATATAATGCAAGCAAATTCATTCAGCTCATGGAGAATATATCATCGTACCATGTCCTGCAAAGGAAAGGCAGGCATGATATTAAGATGAAGCCATCTTCATATATAGTCATCAGATGATCTTTCTTCTTATCTTTTAACACACATCTCAGAAGAAGTGATTCAAATAGTTCTAAAGAAGAATTAAATTTTAGAAAAACTAAATCATATATATCCACTCATAGTGAACTTCTATCAAACCATGTTTCCCTTAAACAAATACGAATGACTATATGCCTTTGAATTACCTATCCATATGATTTTAACAAATTGAACCTCATATGATTAAAATGTTTTGTCCTCCGGCCTATTCTCTACATTAATTCTACTCGAGGCGTAATCCCAGGTTAATTAAAAATCCAACTCAAGTCAGTAAAACTCAAATACAAATTAAATAAGCCAATACATCAAACATATGGAATGCAAAAAATACATGTGACCAGAAAAAAAGTACTCCATTAAACAGGGAATGAGTAAGCACCATCTAGATAAAGAATATTTACAATAAACGCCAATAATCATTTTTGTAGGGTGGGCACTTTTATAATTAAAATTTAAAATACAATAATATTATTCATTAAATATAAATTTCAATTAAAAAAGCATAAAAGTCACTGCAAAATAATTCATGAGGGTTTATTTCTTGAATTAAATTGTTTTATAATTGCCTTATTTTCAATGGTATCAAATACATCTTTTTGTGAAGAAATAGTTTCACTAGGTTGCTGTTGGACTGAGACATGACTAATGGACTCTTGAGTAGATTCAACAGGAAAAAAATTCGGATCAAGCACGTTTAGTAGTGCTAGATCTTGATCCTAATTTAAAATTTCAAATATAAATTCACAAAATGAATAAAAGAAAAAAAATAAATAATAATAATATGAACAAATTACACACCCTATAGTTTTTAATAAAAATTATATATTCACAATTTATATCTTTATTGGTTTAGATTCATCATCTAATGACACTTATGCCAAAAAATTCAATATATATGTAAAGTTAAAGAGTATGTGTGGATGTACTAATTAGCATAAATGCATAAAAATAATTAGGAATCAAAACTAATTAAGTAAACCATTTATGAATAATTAATGAAAAATCATACTTATATTTAATAATATTTAACTTTAACCCTAAAATTTGGAAGAAATCAAATAGACTCGTGCAAATAAAAGTTGAAATTTAAAATTAAAAGAGGATATTAAAAATTCCTAATTATCATGTTGTACCTTGACCCAAGCCTCTATTTTTGTTTTGTTTTTTTTTTTGTTCAAGGGTGGGCACCAATTTAATTACCATATTAACACTATACATATAAGGAAAGTTAAAAATCAAAGGTGGGCACTTATAATATAATTACCCCGCTGGCTGTGAGTGCGGGCAATAATCTAGTGAAACATGCTACTTAAATGGATAAGTGTGACAAATGATTAATCTCTCTCCAAATTTAGCACGAACACAACCATTTTCAACTGTCAACTCTAAATCAGCGCATTACGCATATATAGTTTAAACAAAAAGTAACAGCGGTGAATTGAATTCACTGTTTCCAAGTGAACTTAACACAACGTAACATACATTATTGCATGTGATCAAATTGTTCTCAAAATTCAAACAGCATTTAACCAGAAGAAGAAGAAGAAGGGAGAATACGTACCGGATCGATACAACTTTAGAAACCCTAGCCAGAGAGTCCAAAAACTGCTTGAACTATATTTGGTCGTCCGCCAACTCTCTCTGTCTTTCGCGCTGGTTATTGAATTCCATTTTCAAGGTTCCGACGTCGTTTTTTAAATTTGACTCAACTGTCCACATACCACCTCGATCATGCCCATCACAGACCATGCACCTCCCTCTTCCTTTACCTTATCCTTCGTCTTCTAGATATTATATGTGTACCGGGAGATAGATATTAGTTTCTCTCCCCCTCTCTGCCTCTTTATCATGTGCCGGGAGATATTATGTGTGAAATTTAACTTGTAAAAACGAACTACTTGTATTTATAGATAAATAAATGACAAATATCTCACTGAATTTTTAAGCTTTAAAAATACGTAATTAATTCTCTGAACTTATTAAAATTTTAGAATAATTGAATAATTGTCATTTTGTCAGAATAATTGAATGGCCGTTTATTTATTATATACATGATATTTTAAAAAAATAAAAAATACAAGAAAATGACATGAAAAGCAGGCAGCCACGTGAGATATATATTGACTAAAATTTGTTTGTTTTTTTTTTACTTTACTTTTTCTCTCTCTCTCCTCTTCTTCATCTTCAAAGCTTTCTGTTTCATACTTCATCGCCGGCCCCAACCACCGATCGCTGCCCATGCTCTGAAAACCAAATTCGTGGATAGCAGTAACAAAGAATTAAGGAGGCCGCACCTGAAATATGGCAGAAAATCAAATAACACATGCATGCCCAAAAGCTTATTTGCTGCCATGCCATTTACCACCTGAAAATTTTCATTACAAAGATTCTCCTCTTGTTTGCTGCCATTTACCACCTGAAAAACTCAACTATATATGTAGACTCTTTAAATCAAGAAAATATACATGAAGTAGAAATAACTTTATTTTAAACATCACAGTTTAAATTTAAAGAAAGCGTTAAAAGAACCATAATGTTGATGCTGCCATAGATAATAAAGGCAAGAATGATGATCAATAACAATCTTCGATTTTACAATAATTTAACATGTCGTGACTTTGGCCGCCATTGAGAATCAATAAACAGACTAACCCCGAATTACGCAAACAAAAGAGACCATAAATAACTGATGTGATGAAATTAGTAAAATAATTATTGATAGAAAAGTTAAAGTTAATTCTGCAAAAGAAAATAAATAAAGTTACATGAGTCTAACTAAAAAATATGATACTTGCTCGGTTCACAAAAATGAAAGAAAGAAAAGAAGTCTTGCTTGACATTTCGGAAGTTATTACTGGAAATTTGAAAATACAATGGTATTGCTTTTAAAAATTAAAATTTTATACGTAGTAATCTTTTTTTAATATATTTATTATGACTTGTCTTAATAGAAGTTAAATAAATTTATATTAATTTCAGAATTAAAAATTTGACAAATCAAGAAAAAGTGATATTCTAGTTGTGTAGATGAGTCGCGGTCCCAATCACAACCAACTCATTATTTTATATTTTTTTTAATCATTATTTAATCATCATAATATTATTAAATACAAAATTGTCTTTTTCAATTTGTAACAAAAATGTTATCGGTTGTTATATTAGCTAAACCTTACCCTCTACTATTAATCTCTGGGTAAAGGATTCATATACTAGGGTGCACAAAGGCCAGCCCATACTGGGCAGCAAGCCCATTGAGACCTAATTTGATCGAGTAGAGTTAGGTTTGAATTCTAATCAAATCAGGGCGAACAAAGTGGGAAAAGTTGGGACCAAATAGGGCCTCCATGCGAAGCCTGCGGGCTTCAAAGGCGGGCTTAGGGCTTTGCACGCCTACTCCCTTCCTCTTTTTCCTTTTTTTTCTCACTTTTTAATACTTTATGCTTTTATTCTATATTAAAATATATAAAATAACATAAAAGTAAAAACCATATAACATTATTTAGAATTTAAAACCCATGCATTACACTTTTAATAAAATTATAATCTTATTTTTTATCATGCATATTAAAATAACATATAAGTAATCCATATAATATTATTTAGAATTTAAAAAATACGCATAAAATAAATTTGTGAAAAATTATATACAAATAAATTGTATTACAAATAAACGTGCACATTTTAATTTAAAGAAAACCTAAAAAAGTAATTACATGAAAGAGTAATAGTGCAATTCAAATAAATTGAAAATACATATGAAAATAATATATCTTGTCATTAGTAGTACTATTTAGATAGTTTACAATTATTATAATTATATTGTATAAAAATAAATTAGTTCGTATTAATTTTAAATTTATAATATATCTCAAATTAACTCCAAAAATTCAATAGTGATTCTGTATTTTTAAACGGAATGAGTACACAAGAAGTGGCTATTGGGTTGATTTTTGAAGATAATTGAGATGGTAATTAAGGCCCAATAGCAGCCCACAAAATCAATGAATTATCTCACCATTTATGATTTTTCGTTTGCTATGAAATGAAGGGGGTGTTGATTTTGAAATTTCTGAACTTTGTAAGGTGTAAACGCTTTCGAAGATTATACTCGGAATTATTTTGTTTTTATCCAAATAATGGGAACAG
The DNA here is from genome assembly GCA_034770075.1 of Aralia elata. Lineage (NCBI taxonomy): Eukaryota > Viridiplantae > Streptophyta > Magnoliopsida > Apiales > Araliaceae > Aralia > Aralia elata. Next base: position 91,925,448 of record CM068385.1, read on the forward strand.
GGACATGCATGCGCTGGTTTCTTATAGGTTATTGAGGTCCCCTCATATATTTATGGTATCTTTTTTTCATTTTATTTCCAATTTAGGATATAAGAACTTAAGAAGCATCTTGTGCATTGCTATATAAGCTAGTGGCCTTCAGCCCATTGCAACAGAACTGCACCCAGCCACCCCTAGTGCACCTCATCTCCAGTCACAATCTGTGGTTCACTATAATGCCTGCGTACCTTTTTCAAATGGACCACATCCCACTATACACAACTTATTTCTTTTAAATTCAGGATAATCTGAACTTTTGCTAAGCAATGTGCTGTTACTCTGAGAATGACATTAATTTCAGCGTGCGGGCGTAATTCTAGCGTCTCAACATTCTCGAGTTAACTTAAACATTCTCGAGTTAATTTAATAGTTCTTGATATATACGCATTCTAACGTCTGAAAAAGTAATTATTTTCACTATAAAAAAAATCATGTGTTCCCCTCTTTCATCATATTAAAAAAAAAAAGAAACAATTAAGTCATGTGACATGACAAATCTACCAGAAAGTAATGCCAAAGCAATCAAGAACACCAAAAGTAGAATTCATTCTATACAAAAGGTTAAAAATATGTTTATGCAATAATTTTCTTCAGTAGACTAATCAATCTTTAACAACCATGATAATGGTTAGGCACCCAAACAAGATTCTCCCATTGTGAAAAAGCTAATGTACATATACTTGATCACCAAATATTTGTAAAGAACGCCACTAATTTGATTCATAATCATTAGCTGATTTGGTTTTGAATTGATGTTCGGAAATTATTTTTTGAGGAAAAGACTGCAATCAAACTGGTGTATACATCTCAGTTCCTGTTTTTATTTTTTATTTTGTTCTGTTCATCCCCTTCATCGTAACCACTTGGTTAAGTGCTAATTATCCAATAACCCATAGAATACATATGGCTCTGCTATATATCAAATGAAACCCAAAATAAATGACAGTAAATCAGGAAACTTGGAACACGTGTATTAGAACAGTAGATCATGAATGATGAATGTAATCAGGGAATTAGGAAAACTAATTAAAGCAGAAGTCTTTATAACATATACACATGCATTCAAACCTAGTTAGTGTAATAATTCTGACAAGAACTTTTGTTAAATCACCACATTCTGAAACAGTAAAAATCATTTACAAAACGTTCCTTTTACGGTCTTAAGACCAGTTAAGTACTTCTATTCTTGGCATCAATTTAAATTTCTCAGAGTGAAAGAAAAATAGAGAGAAAATACCATCAATGGAATTCTTGTCCATTTTTTTTGCAGATTCTATTACCTTCAGTCTTGCCTCTTTCTACCAATGAAGATAGTCTAAAATTAGGCAATCCAACCCAATCAAACCATAATTTCAGCAAGTGGAAACTTTGCTTTAGGCTTTTAAATTCCACAAAAAGCTACCTTGAAATATGCTATAACAATATCCCAAAGAAAACAGTCATATGGGTAGCTAATAGAGAATTCGCACTTCCCAAGAATTCTCTAGCAACCTTTAGGCTAGTCGAAAACAGAAATTTTGTGCTTACGAATGAAAGAAAAATAGTAATTTGGTCATCAAATGTTTCTGTTGCAATGTTGAACCTGAACTCCAGCTATAGAGCATTGTCAGATACTGGAAATCTTGAATTAAGGCACGGTAGCAAATCCTCTGTTGTGTGGCAGAGCTTTGGGCATCCGACTGACACATTAATGCCTGAAATGAAACTTGGATTGAATAGGAAAACCGGGAGACAAGACCTCATTATATCATGGGCAGATGATGATGATGATCCTCGGCCAATGTTCTCCATGGGTCAAGATCCTAAAGGGCTTCCACAATTTTACATTTGGAAGAAAGAACAGATATATTGAAGAAGCAATATTTATAATGGGAAAATACCTTTTGCATCTGAGTATTATAACACAGTAGGATTTGCATCTTTTGTTACTTATGTAGATGATGGTGATTACTCTTATGTTAAATATGGTGTTGGAACTTGTGGCTCATAACTGAGAAGTTCATGAAAAAGGCCAAGTGCGGAGCGGAGTGAGGGAATGAAGCGACCGAACGGAGCGGAGCTTCGCGACGCACTGGCCCATCGGAACTGAACAAAGGGTTTGGGGGGGCGGAGCTCCCCGCGGTATGGTACAGAGTTACTGTAGGTACGGCGCGGGGCGCGCCATTGCATAGCATCAGAGTGACGCGGGGAGTGCTAAGGCTTTTGAGACGTTCTGCAAGGGTAGCGCGGGGCGCGCCGTGACAAGGCTTGAAACGGCGCGGAGCGCCACAGGCGGGTTTCAGGCTCTGGAGGACTAGCGCGGGGCGCGCCAGTGGAAGCCAAGGAACAGCGCGGGGCGCGCCATTCGGCGTACTCAGTTTTTCTATTTGATTTCAGATAGGACATTATGGGTATTTGAGACATAATGTGAAGTAGGGTTGGAATAGGATTAGTAGCTATAAATACTATCTATTGTAAAGTTCTAGGTAACCTAATCAAGAAGAATCAATAAAACAACTAGCCACCCGTGGACGTACCCAGGTTTTGGGGAACCACATAAATCTCTGTGTTAATTCTATACTGTCGTGTGCGTGTGTGTGATCCATCGATTCTCTACAAATTGGTATCAGAGCTTTGGAGTTGGATTGAACACGCGAAGAACGATGACATCAACATCATCAGTTACAAAGTTTGACGTGATGAAGTTTGATGGGACTGGGAATTTCGGGCTATGGCAACAGAGGGTCAAGGATCTGTTGGTGCAGCAGGGATTAGTGAAGGTGTTGAAGAAGAAACCAGCGACCATGTCGGCTGAAGACTGGGATGAACTTGAGGCAAAGGCGGTGAGTACAATTTGTTTGTGTCTTGCAGACGAGGTTATGTATCACGTGATCGGTGATGAATCGCCATCGAGTGTCTGGACTAAACTGGAATTCAGGTATATGTCAAAGTCATTGACAAATAAGTTGTTTCTGAAGCAAATGTTGTTTGGATTAAAGATGATCGAGGGTTCGGATCTTATTCAACATATTCATACGTTCAATCAGATAATTAGCGATTTGCTAAGGATTGAGGTGAAATTCGAATAAGAAGACCAGGCGCTGATGTTGTTGTGCTCTTTACCGGGCTCCATGGAGAATCTTGTTACAACCCTTCTATGGGGGAAAGCGACTCTGAAATTGGAAGAAGTCACTTCTGCTCTACTAATGTTTAACCAGCGAAGGCTACAAACCGAAGGTGTTTCGGGTGAAGGGCTGGTGGTAAAAAGTGGAAAGCAACGTGGCAGAAAAACGGAAAGAGGAAAATCAAGAAAGCATGGGAAATCGAAGTCAAGGGGCAAGACTCCCAAGTCAAAGGGGTTGAAGTGTTTTAATTGTCACGAGACAGGACACTTCAAGAAAGACTGTCCGCAGACGAATAAGGATGAGAGAACAGGGGAGAAAACAGAACCAGCGAAAACTGCAAACGTTGTGGAAGAATCATCAGAGGATGGGGATATGTTGTCAGTTTCAACAAACACAGAGGTGGCAGACTCATGGATTTTGGATTCGGCATGTTCTTTCCATATGTCACCTAACAGAGAGTGGTTCGACACATACAAGTCTGTAATTGTGGTACAGTTTTAATGGGTAATGATGCTTCGTGCAATATCATTGGAATAGGCACAGTGAAGGTGAAGATGTTTGATGGTGTTATGAGAACTCTGTCTGAGGTGAGGCATATTCCAGGTTTAAGGAAGAATCTAATTTCACTAGGAACTCTGGACTCTAATGGTTGTGAGTACAAAACAGGTGGTGGAGCCATGAGAGTGACAAAGGGTGCACTGGTGATTATGAAAGGTTCTAAGGTTAATGGAAACATCTATCGGTTGATAGGGAGTACGGTTGTAGGTGGAGCTGCTGCCACTACAGCTGTTGATACTGATGATACTTCGTTGTGGCATATGCGGTTGGGGCATATGGGGGAACGTGTGATGCTGGAATTACATAGAAGAAATCTATTGAAAAGGGTAAAATCGTGCAAGCTTGATTTCTGCAAGTTCTGTATTCTGGGAAAACAGTGTAAGGTGCGTTTTAAGCGTGTGGAGAACAAAACGAAGGGAATACTTGACTATGTGCATTCTGATGTTTGGGGACCAGTGAGAGTAGCTTCAAAAGCGGGATCACTGTATTTCGTAACGTTTATCGATGATTTTTCGAGAAAAGTTTGGGTGTACTTCATGCGACACAAGTCTGAGGTTTTTGAGAAATTCAAGGTGTGAAAAGCTGAAGTGGAAAACCAAACAGGGAGTCGAATTAAATGCCTTAAATCAGATAATGGGACAGAGTACAAGTATGAGCCATTTGTGAGGTTTTGTGAGGAGCATGGGATTCAACGACACTGGACTGTTAGAAAGACACCACAGCAAAATGGGGTGGCAGAGAGAATGAACAAAACTATAGCAGAACGGGCACGGTGCATTAGGTTGAATGCAGGGCTTTCGAAGGATTTCTGGGCAGAAGCAGTGAGTATGGCAGTTTACATTATAAACAGGTCGCCGAGTACTGCTCTGGATAGTAAGGTAGCACAGGAGGTATGAACAGGAAAAGATGTAGATTATTCAGGTATGAGAATATTCGGTTGTCCTGCCTATGTTCATGTTCCCGGTGATGAGAGGTCAAAGCTTGACGCAAAGTCCAAACAGTGTATTTTTCTTGGGTATAAGAAAGGAGTGAAAGGGTACAAGCTTTGGGATCCTAAATTGAAGAAAGTAGTGATTAGTAGGGATGTGGTTTTTGATGAAGCTTCCATGGTTAAGGCACATTGGGAAGTTCAGAAAACAGAGGCTGGGGAAGAAACCAGCAAACAGCAGCAGGATGTACATATTGAGCTGGAAAACAGTGACACTGGCAATCCACCACTAGTGGAACAGGTTAATCAGCAGCAACAAGAGGAAAGCATAGCCGCAAGGAGACCCAGACACACTATCAAACCACCAGAGAGGTACAGGTTTGATGATATGGTTGCATATGCTCTATCTACCACTAGTGGGGATCCGTCTACTTTTCAGGAGGCAATTGATAGTCCTGAACAGGACAGATGGATGGAGGCCGTGGTAGAGGAGATGGAGTCATTGAAGAAAAATGAGACTTGGGAATTGACAGAATTGCCCGAGGGAAAAAAACCAGTGGGGTGCAAGTGGGTATACAAGAAGAAAGAAGCTGTAACAGAAAAGGAAAGGGAAAGATTCAAGGCTCGACTAGTTGCAAAGGGATATTCACAGAGGAATGGAATTGACTATGATGAGGTATTTTCTCCGGTAGTGAGACATACTTCAATCAGGATTATATTGGAATTGGTGGCTAGCTATGATCTAGAGCTGGAGTAGCTTGATGTGAAGACAGCTTTTCTCCATGGTGATTTGGAGGAAGTTATATTCATGGAGCAGCTTGAGGGGTTCAAGCAGCCGGAGACTAAGCACATGGTTTGCAGATTGAGGAAATCACTGTATGGGCTGAAACAGTCTCCAAGGCAATGGTATAAGAAGTTTGATTCTTTCATGATCCGGATCGGATTCACTCGATGTGAGTACGATTGTTGCGTGTATGTTAAGAGTCTTGAGGATGGTTCCTATATTTTCTTGTTACTGTATGTGGATGATATGCTTATTGTAACGAAGAGTATGGTGGAAGTCAACAGGTTGAAGGCCTTGTTGGGAAAGGAGTTTAACATGAAAGACTTGGGTGTTGCTAAGAAAATACTTGGAATGGAGATACACAAGAATAGGACAGCTGGTAAGTTATGGTTGTCACAGAAAAATTATGTGGAGAAAGTGTTGGAGAGGTTTAGTATGGTTAATGCTAAACAGGTCAGCACTCCATTGGCAAGTCACATCAGGTTGTCTACAGCACAGTGTCCGAAGTCGAATGAAGAGACTCGGGATATGTCGAACGTGCCTTATGCGAGCGCAGCCGGTTGTTTGATGTATGCGATGGTATGTACAAGACCTGATTTGGCACATGCAGTCAGCACAGTGAGCAAATACATGGCAAATCCAGGGAGAGAACACTAGAAAGCGGTTAAGTGGGTATTCAGATACTTGCGGGATACTGCAAATCATGGGATTATGTTTGTGAAGCCACAGGATCAGATTTCAGTTGTGGGGTATGTAGATGCGGATTATGCTAGGAGGTTGGATGATTTAAGATCTACAACAAGGTATGTGTTTATACTAGCAGGTGGACCGATTTGTTGGAGATTCATGGTACAATCTCTAGTAGCTCTATCTACTACTGAGTCTGAGTATATGGCATTGGCTGAGACTGGAAAGGAAGCATTGTGGTTGAAGGGTTTTGTGAATGAGTTGGGTATAGATCAAGGAGGAGTGCAGCTATATTGTGATAGTCAAAGTGTCATTTACTTGGCAAAACATCAGGTGTATTATGCAAGGACCAAGTATATCGACGTAAGGTTTCACAAAGTGAGAGAGTTGATAGCTATGGGTGATGTGATATTGGAAAAGGTGCAAACTTCAGAGAATACAGCTGACATATTGACAAAGACTGTGACTGCGGACAAGTTCAAGCATTGCTTGGACTTAGTTAATGTCTCTACATGCTAGAGAGGTGTATTTCCCCAAACCGGTTGGAATAAGTGGCTTATCTTCTAAATAGACGAGGTTATTCGCCAAGGTGGAGATTGTAGGAACTTGTGGCTCATAACTGAGAAGTTCATGGAAAAGGCCGAGTGCGGAGCGAAGCGGAACGGAGTGAGGGAGCAAAGCGATCGAACGGTACGGCGCGGGGCGCGCCATTGCATAGCATCAGAGTGGCGCGGGGCGCGCTAAGGCTTTTGAGACGTTCTGCAAGGGTAGCGCGGGGCGCGCCGTGACAAGGCTTGAAACGGCGCGGGGCGCGCCACAGACGGGTTTCAGGCTCTGGAGGACTAACGTGGGGCGCGCCAGTGGAAGCCAAGGAACGGCGCGGGGCGCGCCGTTCGGCGAACTCAGTTTTTCTATTTGATTTCGGATAGGACATTATGGGTATTTGAGACATAATGTGAAGTAGGGTTGGAATATGATTAGTAGTTATAAATACTATCTATTGTAAAGCTCTAGGTAACCTAATCAAGAAGAATCAATAAAATAACTAGCTGCCCGTGGACGTACCCAGGTTTTGGGGAACCACGTAAATCTCTGTGTTAATTCTATACTGTCATATGCGTGTGTGTGATCCATCGATTCTCTACATATGGTGTTTCTAGGAACATGCAAAAATTAAGGATCACATTAGTTCTTACTGGGAAAATTGAGGTTCTGTTTTGGGAGCAGCCTAAAAAACAAATGGACACCTAAGTGGCAGTTTCCGCAAACTAAATGTGATGTTTATGGCTCTTGTGGTCCATTTAGTAGCTGTGAGAATAATGGAACCCTTCCATTATGCCAGTGTTTGACAGGTTTTGAGCCCAAAAATCAGAAAGATTGGAATACTGGAAATTGGACTAGTGGGTGTATAAGAAGAAAGGAATTGAAACGTGACAGGACGGATGGGTTTTTGAAGTTACCTAGGATGAAACTGCCTGATCATTCAGTCTTGTACAGCTTATGCTTATGCTAATGTCACTGAACAATTAGTGAATTGTTTGAATTGGTATGGACCATTGATCGATCTTGTACGTAACCATCTCACTGGTCGTGATCTTTATGTTCGCCTTCATGCATCCGAATTAGGTACGTTTAATTTTCTCACCAGATTTCTGCATAATGATGCTTGTTATGAATTTTCTGATTATTTTTTTCATGTATTTCTATGATAATGTTGCAGTTGGTAATATTAAACTTGGAAAGCTAACCAATAGAACCAGAATTGTGATTGGAGTTGCAGCAGTAGCCATCTTTATAGTATTGATTTCTATTATTGTGGCTGGATATGTATTCAGGATGAAAAAGTTGAGAAAGCAAGGTAACCCTTCCCTAATCTCATCTCTCTCTCTCTTTGTTGGCTTGATATATATTGTTGGTGCCTCTTTCTAATAGCTTAAGCTTTAAATGAGTTGGTTGTCTAACATAATATCAGAGCTCTGGGTGTTCTATGTTGCCCTTTATATGGGTGTGGATGTTGTGCTAGTGCCATATAATTTGCCTCTCCAGGTATGTATGTGAGAGGGGTCTTAATTTGATATATATTGTTGGTGCCTCTTTCTAACAGATTAATCTTTTAAATGAGTTGGTTAATTAACACTTTCACACAAGGTACTGATTATGTTTTACTACATAACTGATTGGGCAAAGTATGAGTGAACTCAATTCCATGACTAATTCATCCGTGATGGTCCAACATGATACAAAATCGTTATCATTTAGTTTAAGGAGTATACTAGATGCTACAGACTTTTTGTCTGAAGAAAACAAACTAGGAGAGATTGGGTTTGACCATGTTTATAAGGTAATATTCAAGAATCATTTGACCTTTATAATAGTAACGAACCTGTAATCTCTTATACTTTCTTCATAACAGGTTCTATGAGTCAAAATAGCCTATCCTCTTTTCTGATTTTCTTTTCAGGGTTATCTACCTGAAAATCAAGAAGTGGCCATAAAAAGGCTATCTACGAAATCATCACAAGGAGTGGATGAGTTTATGAATGAATTGAAACTTATTGTCAAACTTCAACATACAAATCTTGTTAGGCTGTTAGGTGGTTGTCTTGAAAGGGGTGAAAATATTCTAATTTACGAGTACATGCCCACCGAAGCCTTGACAAATTCCTATTTGGTACATCTTAATTTCTCGACTTTGAGATCTTAGTAACTCTAAAATGTGCGGTCCTTGCCATTGATTTAAAATTGATTTTGCAGTAGATCCTTCAGAGCAGGCAACTCTGGATTGGAGCAAACGCTCTCGGATCATAGAAGGGATAGCTCAAGGCATACTTTATCGTTACAAGTATTCTAGGTTGAAAGTCATCCATAGGGACTTAAAAGCAAGCAATATTCTATTAGATCAAGATATTACCCCCAAAGTTTCAGACTTTAGAATGGCAAGGATTTTTGGGATAAACCAACCGAAGCTAAAACTAATCGAGTGGTTGGCACATAATAAGAACATATCAAAATAATCCTCCTTAAGATGATCTTACAGGCTACATTGTTGCAGCAACTAATACTTTTAATGTTTTTTCCCTTATCTTTTTGCAGTGGCACATATCCCCTGAATATGCATTGTATGGGCAATTTTCTGAGAAATCAGACGTGTTCAACTTTGGAGTATTATTGTTAGAGATTGTAAGTGGCAAACGAAACACTGATTTTTTTCAAACTGGACTCTCCCTAATCCTTTTAGGATGGGTAAGCATGTTGCTTTTCTCCATATGTTATTTTTCGAGTTCAAAAATTAATAATTATTCCATTTTAATTTGATTAAGTTTGAGTATTTCTTTTTAGGTATGGAAAAATTGGAAAGAAGGTAATTGTTCAGAATCCATTGATCCATCAAGAAGAGATACATGTCAACTTCAGGAGGTGGCTAAGTGTATCAATATTGGGCTTCTATGTGTTCAAGAAAACCTAACTGACAGGTCAACAATGTCTGATGTAGTTCTTATGCGTTCAAGAAAACCCAACTGACAGGCCACCAATGTCTGATGATCTTTCTTTCTATGTTTCAACACACATATCAGAAAGAAGTGATTCAAATAGTTCTAAAGAACAATTAAATTTCAGAAAAAACTAAATCAAATCCACTAAAAGAGCTCTTTGATGGTGAACTCCTATCAAACCATGGTTCCCTCTGGCTCTAACAAATATCAATGACTATATATGCCTTTGCATTATCAATCGATACACTTTTCACAAATGGAACCCATTCTCTACGTTCTACCCCAACTCAAGTCAGTAAAAGTCAAACACGAATTAAATAAGTCAATACATGAAACATGTGGAATGCAAAAATACATGTGACCAAGAAGAAGAAGAAGAAGAAAAAGTCCGTTCAACAGGGAATCAGAAAGCAACCCATCTAGATAAAGAATATTAACAACAAATGCCAATAATTTAGGGACAAACACAACACGACATCAATTGTCAGCGCTAAATCAACGCATAGTTTAAACCAAAGTAACAGCAGTGATATGATGATATCAATTTACTCTTTCCAAGTGAACTTAACACTACATTGAATGTCAAATTGTTCTTAAAATTCAAATTTTTGATTCAGCTTTTCAATTCATATTAATACAAGTATTATCCAAATTTTCATTAATTAAATACTATCCAAATTTAAAAATATTCATACTTTTAATAGGTACAAAAAAAAATCTTTTTCTTTCATATTCAAATTAGTATAAATTAAATATAATTACGGCCCAATAGCAGCCCACAAAATCAATGAATTATCTCACCATTTATAATTTTCATTTGATATGAATTGAACGGTGTCGCTGACCTGGTTTATAGTGCTGACCTGGTTTATAGTTCTATAAGATGTGGGTAAGGTTTCAATTCGAGCTCGGTTCAAAAAATAAATGATTCAAATATGGACACATTTTAAAGTTCAATAAATTACTCGAACTTCTTTAAATTATAAATTTTTATTGATACTCGGTTCATATTCGTTCGAAAAATTTAAATTGCTCGGACTCGATTCGAGATCGTGTTCGACTCGGTAGTTAAACAAGTTTCAATCAAACCTTATTTCATACTTGATAAATTTTATGAACCAAATCTAAACAATTCAATACTTAACTCGACTCGATTTATTTACACACCACATCTACCTAAGATGTGGGCATCCTATCTAGTTTATAATTCTAGTTTGAATGAAATGTAATTGGAACTTGATTTGCTAGTATTTCTCACATGATTGTGTATGTGATTTAATCTTGACATATATTTGTATAACTATGGAGATAATGTTCCCGAGTACAAGTATGTCATGTATTGAAAGTTTGTTTTAACTAATTCATCTTTGGGAAAATGTTTTATAAATATGTTGTATTTTTATAAATACATTATATTTATATTAAATGAAATTTTTAGAGAGAGAATGATTTTTGAACATGGAAAAAAATTGAATTTTTTGAATAGAGAAAGTGAAAAAAATTAGTGAGGGAAAGTTCAAAAAAAAATTAGTGAGAAAGTAAAAAGTTCAGAAAATTTAAGTGATATTATTTGATAAGTTAATATACTACCTCCATTCCATAATAAGTGACTTTTTAGAAGAAAAAATTTGTTCCAATTTATTTGTCGTTTACAACTTTCTAGGAGAATAAATTATTTACTTTCCAATATCACCCCTAACTTCTCTCATTGTCCCAAAAAATTTTCTCTCTTGTATTAATAGTTTTCAACTTCCCATAAAGGGGTAGTGATGGAATTTCATACAAATTTTAATTATTAAATGATAGTATTAAATAACTTTCTTAATTCATGTGCATGAAGCTAAAACGACACTTAATATGGAACCGAGAGAGTAATTTATAAATAATAAAATTTTATAAATTAATATAATTGTACAAGTTTTTTTAAAAAATAAATGGATCAATTTGGATCATAATCCGTACTGTTGGATCAAGTGGATTATATGACAGATTAATGATCTATTACATAGTAAATCAGATTATTGATCCATTATCACATTGGGTGGATCATATTAGATCAAAGCATGATTTATTTTGATCTAACGTATTGACAGGTCTGAGTGTCGGTGTGTTGATTTTAAAATTTCAAAAATGTGTAACGTGTGTAAATATTTGTGAAGATTATACTGTTAATTATATTTTGTTTTTCTCCAAATAATGGGAACAAGAACATGCATGCGTTGATTTCTTATAGGTTATTGCACACATTTTTTGTCGAGATTTTCATACTCTTTTTTTCAACAAAGCAAATATGATATTGATTGGATTGTCAAATCTGACTCTATTATTGAACGGTTTAACATGTTGAAACCATTTTCCTCACATTTAGAAGACAGAATTATGAGTCGTAAACATTTTGGAAACCATAAAAGTGAACCAATTCATTTCAATGAGAACCCAGAAAGTCTGCTAAAAACCTAAAAACTTGTGCGCCTAACACTTAAATTCCTGAAATACAATTGGGTGTGGATTTAATGTGGTATAAATAAATAAAGAAAGAAAGAAAATGACGTACTCATCATATATGCAACTTTCATTTAAAAAGCATAGTGCACCTCATCTCTAGTACTTCAGTTTGCACAATCTATGGTTCGTTATAATGCCCAACCTTTTCAAATAGACCACATTTCACTACATAAAGGTTATTTTTTAAAACAAATTCAAGATACTTTTGCAAAGCAATAGGGTGTTTCTTTGAGAATGTCGTTAATTTGTGCGTGGAGACATAATCGAGTATTTGAAACATGTTCAACATTCTCAAGTTAATTTAATATTATATTACGGCGTCTGAAAAAATATTTAATTTCACTAAAAAATCACGTGTGTATCTCTTTCATTATGTGAAAAGAAAACAATTAGGTCAACAAATCTATTGTAGAAAAATAGAAAGTTTTTTTAGCAAAAGGCAAAATTTTTATTGACCGAAAAAACTATTAATTCAAAAGACTTGGATTAAAGTCTTTAGATGTAGAGATTGCTGAAAATATAAAAATTACATAACTAAGACAAATCTTCCTACATTAAAATTCTAGTCCAACCCAAAGAAGACGAAAAACACTACCCTACTGTGGTTGATATGTGGTGCAAAAGGAGGAGCTTTGTACTTGATATGTGTTGGTAGCCAATAATAGTCACAATATGAATGTCCGGGAGAATATGGCTAACTAGGCAAGTTAAATATTTGACCGGATAAATATGGGCCTGTTGAGATATTTGTATGTATAACAAATACGACTCATACACGCAAGTGCACGTGATCCACAAGTAATATAAAGTAAGTAAAGTATCGATCCCACGAGGAATTGAATTGCATTTATGACTACAAACACCGATTTTATAATTATTTCGGTCTCTTTAAACAATTGGTTTTAATGATGAGATTATCTATATTTACTAATGAAATAAATAGAACAAATTAAGGTTGTAAAAATACAGATTTGATGGGTTTAGGATTATAATATCACTTAATACACACTTAGATTTCCATGCTTCCTATTGTTGCTAATTGATTACAATAGAATGTTGGTCGAAAACACGAAGGTAAAATATAACCATCTCTCGATGCACCATATCCATATCACACTAAATCCACAATTGATAGAATGAATGTGAACACCCTAGATGACTAACGCACTATATTTCTATGTGAATTACAATCAAAAGGGTTTAAGAACAAGTTTTCAATTGGCCACACATGGTGCTTCGGTATATCTCTATCCTAAGCACGAATCATAATTTCACGAGGAATGTAAAGATTATGAACATATGCTAGCATAATTAGATCTCAATTTATATTTCCTTTCTCAATTCCATATAAATTATCACAGTAATTGGTGATCAAGCAATTAAACATGAAGTATAGATTATGCTAGACATTCATGTCATAACCAACTAGCAAAAATAAGGAAGCATTTCAATTCTTAGCAATGCAAAAGATCCATTATAATCCCAAGAATTAAGTTTAGTTCATAATAACAATACTAGAGTTCATCATGCACAATTGGTTCATCATCATAATTACAAAATAGGAAAATTTATCAAAAACAAAAAATATTTAGGCTCCCTGTTTCCGTTCTGCAACTTCTGATGATTTTCCAAGTTGTGGAGATGGTTGATTTCTTGCTCCCAATCTCCAATTCAGCATCCATATAGCTCCATTCTTCAATTCCCAAATGCCAAAAATGCTCAGCTGATTGTTTCCAAGTTTTGAGCTAGAATGCAGTAAACTCCCTGATTTTCGTGTAGGAGGAGAGCTCTAAATTAAATTCCAAAATTGGCTAATAATGCATGCATGATTTGTCTTCTTTTGACTTATTTTGATTCCCACTAATAAAGTTCAACCCACTGATTCCTCAAAATCAGGCACTACTCCATTTCCTAATAATGTTGCTTCGCTGGAAGGAACGTGCTGCATGGCTGGCTGGCGACAGGCGCAGCTGCGCCGGCGCCCTTTGTAAAAGGGGCGCAGCTGCGCCGGGGGTAGGGAATGCACAGGAGGGGCGCAGCTGCGCCGGCCTCAAGGCCAAGCAGGGCGCAGCTGCGCCGGCTGCCAGTTTGCTGCAGTGCTGCTGTAACATAATTTTCTTGACTCTCGTGCCCTGCACAAACAACAAACAATCAAATAGCACCCATCCACAAATGCAATAACCCCCGAGTCAAATTTACCAAAAACCATGCAAAAGCCGTATAAATGAGAATAATGAATCAAAACCGAAAGAGAGGGAAAAAATGCATGAAAATGCACTAAGTAGCTATTAGATAAGCAACAAATGAAACCAAAAAGCATCCAATAAGTAGGTATGAAACCTACTTATCAGGGCCCACATGTACACGTGGAAAAAGGCTAGGTAAACCAAATGGATTATTTATTGACAAGTGTGATAAACCTCTATGAGAAAAAACTAGACAGGTGAGTTGGGCTTGAAGAATAGTTGATGGATATCATCATAATAAGGCACATAAAATCTGAGGTTGACACTCCATCCCCAAGACACGGATTTATGGGTTAAATATAGCTCAATAGATGATGGAATGATTGGGCATGAACCCAAAATACGAATTCATGGATTAAATATGGCCCCATGAATAATGGAATGGCTGGGCATGAACTCAAGACACGAATACGTGGATTGAATATATATGACTCCATGGATAATGAAATCCAGCTCAAGAAGCTTACCTTGGGGAAACATTAAACCTGAGCAATATTTCATGAATAGGAATATATGAACCCTCACATGAATGTGGCAAAACTCATCCTAGGGAAAGGGGCAAGGTCAAAGGACCTCTTGTCATCCCTCATGGATCTAGTTAAAGACCCATTCATGAAAGAGTTATTTGTTTTAAAATGGTTCATGAGGATGTAGGAGTATACCTTGACTATATCCCAAGTGGCAGGCTATTGTGCCAATTTGGGGCTAAGGGTGGATAGTAATGGGCTGGGTGACTAGGAAACGAAAGGTTACTTTGGGCTTGATTCTAGGATCTCTAGAGGCTTCCTATCTTCCCCAGGGCAGAGGAGAGGAAACAATCCTAAGAAAACCTATAGGGCTCAATCCCATCTTTAAAGGGTATAAATGGATGGGCAAAATCTGGGCATGGAGCAAACAAATGACACACTTAGAGAGCATCAAGGGAAGAAAAGCAAGGGATTGATGCTTACATATGGAATTATGGTATTGTCCTTGCCCCTAAATAATGAAGAGTAACCTCTAAACTTGTCCCCTCCAGCTCATATACCTGAGGGTTATTTTAAGTATATTGAGGGAGATATCTATAAATATCCCTATGAATAGTAATAGATTATGTTGCTTATTAGGGGGGATAAATTCTAAGAGGGACCCATCCTATAGAGAGATGAGAACCATTGGGGAAAGGACGCATAACCTATTAAACATGTGGGAAATAGAGTTGGATGGCTGGCAAAAATATAGCAAAGATATAAGAAAGATATAACCAAGTAAAAGAGGGAGGGAGTAAAAGAGGAGGGATATCAGATGTAACATGTAACAATTCGAATTCCCAGATTAATATTTAAAATAAAGATTTTACTCAAATAACTTTTTATTTTTATTTTTATTTTAATTGGTTATTTTATTATACTGAATATGTGATACGTGCGGTGTAATGTGAATATGTCAGTGATGTAATGAATATATTTGAATATATATATATATATATACACACACATACACATGAGTTGTTAGAAACAAATTGTGAGATAAAGAAAAAAAAGAAATAATTGATTTAAGTATACCAAATTAGTGTATACATGAAATGAATTAAAATAATTTATGTCATTAAATTATTTTAATGATTGCACTAAATAAGTTACTTTTATTTAGTGAGTAGTATTTATTTTATGGAAAGAAAATAAGGGATATACTATATATGTGTAATATATTATATGTATTATGTAATGTGTAATATATACAATATGTTATATATGTTATGTAATACATAATATGTGATATGTATTATATATTATATAATATAGTACATTAGTGAGTAACCCGCAAGGAAGAACAAATCAGATAAGTTAGAAGCTTAAGTCGGTTATTAGAGAGAGAGAGATAAATTGCATATTAATTAATATATAATTTCCATTTTTGGAACGAAGGAGGAAATCATTAAATTATGTATATCAAATTTGATAATACATTAATTTAAGTAAATTAAAATACTTTCTGAAATTAAATTATTTTAATATGGTAAAATTATTGCATTAAATAAATTATTTTTATTTAATGTGTAGTTTCCATTTTTATGGAAAAGATTTTTGGTAATACATTATAATATTTACTGTATATGTGGAATGTATTATATGTATACAATATATGTATATATGTATGTTACATATATAATTATGTAATACGTAGCTATGTAATAAAAGTATATGATATATTATGTATTATATATATATAATATATGGTATGTAATGTTAGTACAGATGGGACATATGAATTATGTATATATAGTAAATATAATATATATACATATGTATTGAGCAAGAAGTCAGGTTACTAGGATAGCAGGAGCTGTCCTAATCTAAATAACTCAGATGGATAAATATACCCAGTTGGGTAACATCCAAGAAAAAAAAAATTCGGATAAGGTTAAGGAAGGTAATACTGATAAGCTAAGTAAGAAAAAAAAATCTTCAGTGCACGCCAAGTAAATTGATTGGAGGCTAAGCAAAATTCGTGCATAGCACGGAAATTAATTCCTATAAATAGCCAAGCAATCCTTCCGTCTCAGTTCTTTCCGTTCATAAACAAGGTTTCAAAATTCTCTTCACTGTTAAGTTGAAAAGCTGAAAATTGAGGTAATGGGAGTTAGTAATTCAAGTATAGGATCATGTTGTATGATTATAATGATTATACCCCTCTATTTGATTGATTTGAATTGAGTTTTGGGAATTAAATTGATTAAATGAGAATTTTGGTGTTATAGTTTAAAGTTTTCAAAATTTGAAGAATTTTTGGATTTAATGCTTGGGTGTGGTTATGATTATGTTAATTATGTTGGAAACTATGTTTCTAACGGTATAAGTTCATAAGAATGCATTTTGCTGGTTTTCAATAACTTAGTTAATAATAATAATAATAATAATAATAATAATAATAATAATAGTAATAATAATAATCAACTGAGATGAATGTATAGTATAGTATAATAATTATAAATTAGTTCATAGCGTAATGTATTGACATTTATGTGGAAACATTTTGAACATGTAATTGTTTAATAGTAACTCTTTAATAAAGGGATTATGATTATAAGCATACTATATTTAGTATGTTTATACCATGACATTGAGATATAATGTATATAAAAACAAAAAAAAAAAAAGGAAATAAAACCGTAAGGTAAGTCAAGTAATATATTTGAACGTTTCAAACATATAATATAAAGCCAAGATTTTAAAGAATTCCAAAAGAGATTTTTAAAAGACAATAAAACTTTCAAAATGAAAGCAAAAGTAAGAAATGAAATCATATGGTTTAATGGTATGGCAAAGTGTATGTGTAATAAATATATAGCTTATTGGCTTATGTGTGTATAACTAATATGTGTATACATGTGATCATAACTGTGTAGGATTTGTGAAGTGACGTTAAACTAAAACTATAAGCGTAATCTACGAGCAAGGCAAGTTTCCGTAACCTGTGTAATGTTTTCATATTATACAAGTTATCTATGTTTGTATGTTTGCATAAGTTCCCTAACTTGTGCAATTCAATTATTGTTGCAAGTATCTCAAACTCGTTTCCATTTGAGCAAGCATTTGGATCTTATTTATTTTGAGCAAGTTTCATTCATTAAATCCAAGTTTCCTATATTACCTTCGAGGTTTATATTGATAAGTTATGTTAAGAGGCATGTTTTTCGTTCTTATATGAACTCTTTTAAACAACCAGTCTAAGCCTTTGTTACGGCTAGACTAATGTCCTTTCTCATTTGCAAGTCTTTACACATTATTGATGTTAGGTAGAGCTGTCCAACTGAATCGTTTTAGTTTTGGACTCAAGTCTGAGTATGAACTACCCTTATTTGGGAACTGTTTTATGCGCCAAAGGCGGATGATGAACGCAAATGTCGTTCCAGTAGCTAGTGTTGATCAACGCAGGGCATAACGGGCTGATCACCCACCGTGCCCGTAAGTCAGTCGGTTTACAGATGAATTTCTGTTTTAAACCCTATCACAAATTTGAAAACACAAGTTCTTGGTCTTTTGACCACTCAGCATTTGTAGTCAGTATGTTCTTTTCGAAAATATGAACGTTTTGCTATGTTATCCAGAATTGGTTTCAGTTACTTCACAACTATTGATTCGTTGTAGAAGTATATCTTAAAGAAGACATTTAATCCTTTTACACAATGTTTATTAACTAATATTACTTGTTGAGCAATCGAATGCTCATTCTTGCTTTGAAATTAAATGTTTTCAGTTAAACCTGGACGAGTAGATGGGTCTGGCAAGGACAAGGGCAAAGGAAAGCTGAACGAGTAGTCGGACCTCGTTGTTTGTAATAGTATAGTTTTGAAATCTGATAATACTTTATCTACCATGTAATGAGATATTTAAGGGTTTTTCGTACCTGGGATAACAAACTCTGATGTAAACTTTTATTATTTAGTATAATAAGCAAATTGAATGAATGGATCGTGTAGCACCAAGTACGGGTTTCAAGAACCCGGATTTGGGGGCGTCACAAGGTGGTATCAGAGCTGTAGGTTTGAAACCTTAGGTGGGAATACCTTAGGCTATAACCTTAGGCTAGATAGAATCATTGAAAAATAAATAACTCAAATAGAGTTTAAAAGAGATGAATTGAGGAAATTCATCATAAAACGAAACAAAAATAACTTAAATAAAGCTATTATTTGCTATGTGTATATAATGTGTATTACGTACTAATCAGAGATACTTTGCATGTAGACGATAGGCGAAAAGGAAATAGGAGGTTCTCAAATCGCGAGCGAGGAAGTGATCACTTCACCTGAGCTAATACCTAAGCCAATAGCTGAAGTAGAGGCTCACATTGAAAGTGACTTTGAAGAGGTAATCATTGTGGAAAAGATAGTACCAGAACAAGGATTGGTGGTATTAACAGATAGTGATTCGGATACGGAAGTTGAAGCTGATCAGGCATCAACAGAAGTGTAGAATCTGAAGAATAAGGTGTTGTCTCTAGAAAAATTATGGGAAATAGAAAGACTATTGAACTATCAATTACAAAAAGCACTAACTGAAATGATGGAAGAGCAAGATGAACTGAAAATTCAAATAGATAAAATGGGAGCCGAATGCAGCGTATCGTATGAGACATCAAGTAGGAAAGGGAAAAGAAAGTCAAACGATAACGATCCAAAAACTTCTGGAAATAACAAAGGAAAATTTAAAAAGAAAGGAAAATATACAAACTATGGGAATTATCATCAAGGTATATGCAGGAAAGGGAAACCGATATGTTATAGATGCGGACAAGAGGGACATGTTTCTCCTTATTGTCCCAACCCAGAGAAAAAGCATGTTTCGTTTGTGGATCGTTAAAACATCTAACGAAAGATTGTACTAATGAGAAGGATTATATTCTATGAAGAGAACGTATTAACAATGTGTATATGAATATGAATATGTGTGTAGTGTTTTAATCTCAAACTTTTGTATAAGTTTGTGGGCTAAGTATGAATCCCATCGTTTTGCATGTAATCGAGGAATAAGAAATGTAAGTTTTAAGAAATCATATTAATATAAATCTTTGTTGAGTATGCTTTAAGTACGTGTTTAATAAGTATGCCTCGTGATGATCCGTATATGTTAATAAGTGTAATTCAAAATGATTTGAGATAATTACCAGTAATCTTTGTAAATATATATATTTTTTTAAATAGAAAAATGCCGCCAAGATGGAGGGGAAGAGGAATATCGAGAACATGCCGTAATATAAATGATGAATCAGAAAATGAAAATGAGGGTGAGGATCAGCAAGACCCAATGCAAAGATTCGTCGATCTGTTAATGGGAGCCTTTCAAAATAGAAATCCTCCTAACCCTAACGCACATATAAACCCGCCAGCGGTAAATGTAACTAGTTTTAAGGACTTCAAAAGTGTCGGACCACCTGAGTTTAGGGGAACCACTGAGCCTATAGAGGCTCAGTCATGGATCAAGGAGATAGAAAAAGCGTTTGAGGTGGCCAGAGTAGGGGACGAGCAAAAGACTGCTTTTGCTGCATATATGTTAAAGGGTGAGGCCAATTTCTGGTGGGAAGCCAATAGGAATAGGGCCAGAGCAGGAGTAATTTTGTGGGAAAAATTCAAGGAGTTATACTTTGAGAATTATTTCCCTCCAAGTGCACTAAGTCGAATGGAGATACAATTTTTAGAATTGAAACAGGAAGACATGACCGTGTCTCAATACGCTGCCAAGTTCAATGAACTGGCTAGGTTTGCTCCACACCAAGTGGACACTGAAGAAAGGAAGGCGAGAAGGTTTGAGCAGGGCCTGAAACCCTGGCTCTACAACAAAATTGCGGTGTTACAGATTGGTTCTTTCGGATCAATCTTGGAGAAGGCTATTATAGCCGAAGGAGGAAGTGAGGCCATGAGTCTCTACAATAAGGAGAAGAAGAATAAAGCTAAAATCGAGGGAGCTGTCAAGACTGAGGGAGTCAGTGGAAGTGGAAGTGGAAAAAGAAAGTGGAATAATTCCGGAAATACTGGAAATAGGCAGGAAGACATGAAGAAAAAGATTGATCAATGCAGTAATTGCGGGAAAAATCATTCAGGAGTATGTCTGAAAGGAAGGTTGGTGTGTTTTAATTGTGAACAAGATGACACATCTCTCCTAACTGCCCCAATCCAAAGAAAAATAACGGATGTTTCATCTGTGGATCAACAGACCATATGGTCAGAAATTGCCCAAAGAGAAGAATCGACGGGAGAAGCATCAATACAGGGAATAACAATGGAAAACTAATTATAACTGGTCCAAGTCCACCCAATCGACCAACCGCAAGGACCTTCAACATGACGGTCCAAGACACAGTAGCAGCCGGAGATGGAGTTGTAGGTACCATTATGATGAATTATATAAATGTATATATTTGATTCGGATGCAACCTATTTTCTTTGAATATTATAATTCTGCTAAGATTTTGACGTTACCTTTGGAGACATTAGAATCCCTTGATAATAGAAATAAGGAAGCAAATTCCGGGAGAGGAAATATGTTAGATATAACTCGTTAATAAAAGGATGTTTGAAGGAGGAATCTGAGTTCCGATTAATAACCAAGTTAACATACACCGGTTAGATATATAGAATATTAAATATTGATTGTACCAAATCGGGATCCGTTTCGCAATGAGATTCTAAAAGAGCATATAGAAGCAAACGACAACGCATCGAAAATGGGTCGACCACGTGTTTCAAGTAGACAAGGATCGCTAAAGAAATCAAATCAACGCAACACGGGAGATAGCAGAAAGAATGAAGAAAATTACTCGCATAGCATGGATAGTTTTGTTTTGCGATTCCGGGGACGGAATCTTTATAAGGGGGGAAGAATGTAACAATTCGAATTCCCAGATTAATATTTAAAATAAAGATTTTACTCAAATAACTTTTTATTTTTATTTTTATTTTAATTGGTTATTTTATTATACTGAATATGTGATACGTGCGGTGTAATGTGAATATGTCAGTGATGTAATGAATATATTTGAATATATATATATATATATATATATACACACACATACACATGAGTTGTTAGAAACAAATTGTGAGATAAAGAAAAAAAAGAAATAATTGATTTAAGTATACCAAATTAGTGTATACATGAAATGAATTAAAATAATTTATGTCATTAAATTATTTTAATGATTGCACTAAATAAGTTACTTTTATTTAGTGAGTAGTATTTATTTTATGGAAAGAAAATAAGGGATATACTATATATGTGTAATATATTATATGTATTATGTAATGTGTAATATATACAATATGTTATATATGTTATGTAATACATAATATGTGATATGTATTATATATTATATAATATAGTACATTAGTGAGTAACCTGCAAGGAAGAACAAATCAGATAAGTTAGAAGCTTAAGTCGGTTATCAGAGAGAGAGAGATAAATTGCATATTAATTAATATATAATTTCCATTTTTGGAACGAAGGAGGAAATCATTAAATTATGTATATCAAATTTGATAATACATTAATTTAAGTAAATTAAAATACTTTCTAAAATTAAATTATTTTAATATGGTAAAATTATTGCATTAAATAAATTATTTTTATTTAATGTGTAGTTTCCATTTTTATGGAAAAGATTTTTGGTAATACATTATAATATTTACTGTATATGTGGAATGTATTATATGTATACAATATATGTATATATGTATGTTACATATATAATTATGTAATACGTAGCTATGTAATAAAAGTATATGATATATTATGTATTATATATATATAATATATGGTATGTAATGTTAGTACAGATGGGACATATGAATTATGTATATATAGTAAATATAATATATATACATATGTATTGAGCAAGAAGTCAGGTTACTAGGATAGCAGGAGCTGTCCTAATCTAAATAACTCAGATGGATAAATATACCCAGTTGGGTAACATCCAAGAAAAAAAAAAATTCGGATAAGGTTAAGGAAGGTAATACTGATAAGCTAAGTAAGAAAAAAAAATCTTCAGTGCACGCCAAGTAAATTGATTGGAGGCTAAGCAAAATTCGTGCATAGCACGGAAATTAATTCCTATAAATAGCCAAGCAATCCTTCCGTCTCAGTTCTTTCCGTTCATAAACAAGGTTTCAAAATTCTCTTCACTGTTAAGTTGAAAAGCTGAAAATTGAGGTAATGGGAGTTAGTAATTCAAGTATAGGATCATGTTGTATGATTATAATGATTATACCCCTCTATTTGATTGATTTGAATTGAGTTTTGGGAATTAAATTGATTAAATGAGAATTTTGGTGTTATAGTTTAAAGTTTTCAAAATTTGAAGAATTTTTGGATTTAATGCTTGGGTGTGGTTATGATTATGTTAATTATGTTGGAAACTATGTTTCTAACGGTATAAGTTCATAAGAATGCATTTTGCTGGTTTTCAATAACTTAGTTAATAATAATAATAATAATAATAATAATAATAATAATAATAATAATAGTAATAATAATAATCAACTGAGATGAATGTATAGTATAGTATAATAATTATAAATTAGTTCATAGCGTAATGTATTGACATTTATGTGGAAACATTTTGAACATGTAATTGTTTAATAGTAACTCTTTAATAAAGGGATTATGATTATAAGCATACTATATTTAGTATGTTTATACCATGACATTGAGATATAATGTATATAAAAACAAAAAAAAAAAAAAGGAAATAAAACCGTAAGGTAAGTCAAGTAATATATTTGAACGTTTCAAACATATAATATAAAGCCAAGATTTTAAAGAATTCCAAAAGAGATTTTTAAAAGACAATAAAACTTTCAAAATGAAAGCAAAAGTAAGAAATGAAATCATATGGTTTAATGGTATGGCAAAGTGTATGTGTAATAAATATATAGCTTATTGGCTTATGTGTGTATAACTAATATGTGTATACATGTGATCATAACTGTGTAGGATTTGTGAAGTGACGTTAAACTAAAACTATAAGCGTAATCTACGAGCAAGGCAAGTTTCCGTAACCTGTGTAATGTTTTCATATTATACAAGTTATCTATGTTTGTATGTTTGCATAAGTTCCCTAACTTGTGCAATTCAATTATTGTTGCAAGTATCTCAAACTCGTTTCCATTTGAGCAAGCATTTGGATCTTATTTATTTTGAGCAAGTTTCATTCATTAAATCCAAGTTTCCTATATTACCTTCGAGGTTTATATTGATAAGTTATGTTAAGAGGCATGTTTTTCGTTCTTATATGAACTCTTTAAACAACCAGTCTAAGCCTTTGTTACGGCTAGACTAATGTCCTTTCTCATTTGCAAGTCTTTACACATTATTGATGTTAGGTAGAGCTGTCCAACTGAATCGTTTTAGTTTGGACTCAAGTCTGAGTATGAACTACCCTTATTTGGGAACTGTTTTATGCGCCAAAGGCGGATGATGAACGCAAATGTCGTTCCAGTAGCTAGTGTTGATCAACGCAGGGCATAACGGGCTGATCACCCACCGTGCCCGTAAGTCAGTCGGTTTACAGATGAATTTCTGTTTAAACCCTATCACAAATTTGAAAACACAAGTTCTTGGTCTTTTGACCACTCAGCATTTGTAGTCAGTATGTTCTTTCGAAAATATGAACGTTTTGCTATGTTATCCAGAATTGGTTTCAGTTACTTCACAACTATTGATTCGTTGTAGAAGTATATCTTAAAGAAGACATTTAATCCTTTTACACAATGTTTATTAACTAATATTACTTGTTGAGCAATCGAATGCTCATTCTTGCTTTGAAATTAAATGTTTTCAGTTAAACCTGGACGAGTAGATGGGTCTGGCAAGGACAAGGGCAAAGGAAAGCTGAACGAGTAGTCGGGCCTCGTTGTTTGTAATAGTATAGTTTTGAAATCTGATAATACTTTATCTACCATGTAATGAGATATTTAAGGGTTTTTCGTACCTGGGATAACAAACTCTGATGTAAACTTTTATTATTTAGTATAATAAGCAAATTGAATGAATGGATCGTGTAGCACCAAGTACGGGTTTCAAGAACCCGGATTTGGGGGCGTCACATAACATACTCTCATGCACAAGAACCAGAGAAGAAGAAAAGAGAATACACTATTCACTCACTACTAACCTAATAGATGATCCATGGAAGAGTATGGATTTAGAGATCTATAGAGATAGATGGGTTTTTGAAGTTACCTAGGATGAAACTGCCTGATCATTCAGTTTTTATAGGAAATAAGAGTTTAGTAGACAATGCCTTAGGAACTACTCTTGTACAGTTTATGTTTATGCTAATGTCACCGAACAACGAGTGAATTATTTGAAGTGGTACGGACCATTGATCGATCTTGTACGGGACCATCTCAATGATAGTGATCTCTATATTTGCCTTCATGTATCCGAATTAAGTACGTTTAATTTTCTTACCCGATTTCTGCACAATGATGGGTGTTCTGAATTTCTAATTTTTTTTCATGTATTTCTATGATACTATTGCAGCTGGTGACATTAAACATGTAAAGTTGGCCAATAGAACCAAAATTATGATTGAAGTAGCAGCAATCATCTTTATAGTATTGGTTTTCATTATTGTTGTTGGATATGCATTCAGGATGCAAAAGTTGAGAAAGCAAGGTATCCCCTCTCTACTCTCGTCTCTTTTTTTCTATTAGCTTGATATACATTATTAACAGCTTAAACTTTTAGATGAATTGGTTATTTAATATGATATCAAAACTTTGGGTATTGCACGTTGCCCTTTATATGAGTGTGTATATTGTGCCATATAATTTGCCTCTCCATGTATGCACGTGAGGGGGCTGTTAGCTTGATATATATTATCAGTGTCTCTTTCTAATAGCTTAAGTTTTTAGATGAGTTAGTTACGACATTTTCACACAAGTTACTGATCATGTTTTATTACAAAACTGATTAGGGGAAGTATGAGTGAACTCAATTCCATGCTTAAATCATCCGTGAGGGTCCAAAATGATACAGAATTATCATCATTTAGTTTAAGGAGTATACTCAATGCTACAGACTTTTTCTTTGAAGAAAGCAAACTTGGAGAGGGTGGGTTTGGCCCTGTTTATAAGGTAAAAGTTCAAGAATCTTTTAATCTTTGTAATAGTAATGACTTGTAATCTGTTCGATTTTCTTCATTTCAAGCTCAGCGAGTTAAAAGAGTCTATCTTTTTTTTGTGATTTTTTTCAGGGCTATCTACCTGAAAATAAAGAAGTAGCAATAAAGAGGCTATCTAAGAAATCATCACAAGGAGTGGAGGAGTTTATGAATGAGTTGAAACTTATTGCCAAACTTTAACATACAAATCTTGTTAGGCTGTTGGGTTGTTGTGTTGAAGGGGATGAAAATATTCTAATATATGCCCAATAAAAGCCATGGCAAATTCCTATTTGGTACGTTTTAATTTCTCCATTTTGATGTCTTATTGAGAGCAGTTTTTTGTTTTTTAGTTGAATTAATTTTACAATCTGTCCTCACCATTGATTTTGCAGTAGATCCTTCTGAGCAAGCAACTTTGGATTGGAGCAAACGCTTTCAGATCATTGAAGGAATAGCTCAAGGAATACTTTACCTTCACAAGTATTCTAGGTTGAAAGTCATCCAGGGAGACTTAAAAGCAAGCAATATTCTACTAGATGAAGCTATGACCCCCAAAGTTTCAGATTTTGGAATGGCAAGGATTTTTAGGGTAAACCAAACAGAAGCTAAAACTAATCGAGTGGTAGGCACATAGTAAGAACATATTAGAATAGTCCTCTTTAGGATGATCCTGCAAGTGCAGGCTACATATCTGCAGCTACTAATACTTTTAATGTTTTTATCTTTTTGCAGTGGCTACATGTCCCCTGAATATGCATTGTATGGGCAATTCTCAGAGAAATCAGACGTGTTTAGCTTTGGGGTGTTATTTTTAGAGATTGTGAGTGGCAAACGGAACACTGTTTTTTATCGCACTGGACTCTCCCTAACCCTTTTAGGATGGGTAAGCATGTTGGTTTTCTCGGTATCATTTTGAGTCATGGTTTTTTTTAGGATTCAGAAATTGATGATTATTCCATTCAAACTGAATTCTGAGTGTTTCTTTTTAGGCATGGGAAAACTGGGAAGAAGGCAAATGTTTAGAATGTATTGATCCATCAATAAGAGATGCATGCCAAGTTCAGGAGGTGGGTAAGGACATCAATATTGGGCTTCTATGTGTTCAAGAAAACCCAACTGACAGACCCACAATGTGTGATGTAGTTGTTATGCTTTGTAATGAAAATCCATTGCTCCCAACGCCCAAAAAGTCGACTTTTTCTACTCGAAAGAGTTTCTACAATGTAGTTAATGGCTCTTCTTCCCAAAAACATAGCAGCTATTCCAATAATGAGGTAACATTTAGCATGCTATGGCCACGATAAGTACGTGTTCTTGATTTTTACATTGACATAAACAACTCAGATGACAAAGAACGAAATATAAACCCCCTTGTCACTGCATTGGAACTCCGCCTAAATCCGCCCCGTTGTCACCCCTACTTCTTATATATGCATGTCATCTAGATCTAGGGGAAGTGCATCAATCAAGTTGGGGCTACTAATCATGAAATATTTGACAGATCAAGGTAGGAAATTCTTAAAAAGAGTGAACTGGTTGGTACAAGCTGGGTTCTGTGTTGACCAATTGTAGGCACCAACTAAAACGTACTACTAGTTTAGTTGATATGATTAAACCTTGACTTCACTACATTTGTGGGGGGATAAAACTATGCAATTGTAGAGGAAGAACTTCACTTTTTTTTCTTTTTTTTTCTTTTTTTTTTATAATTTGCAATAAATAATAAGGTACTCTTTCTGTCCAAACAGGCTTAATTTGACTTTTTAAATTAAAATGATCATTTTTGAAATTAATTATTAAATTTATTTATTTAAAATTTTAAATTTATGAATAATTGAAGTTATTAATTTCTTATTGAGTCATATTTCCTCCCTCTATACTTGTAAGTAATACTATAGATTTTGATTTTAAAGATCACTTTGATTTAAAAAGTTAAATTAAGTCGATCTTTTATGGGAAGGAAGGGACTAATAGATAATAATCATTTTATTTTAAAATATAAGATTATTTTTAACTTTTTGAAATTAATTTAAAATATTTTTAAACTTAAAATTAACATGAATTTATTGAGATTTAGTCAATACGGTGATAAAAATTATAAGCTATCTAAAAAAATGTTATTCATTGTAGTAATATTTATTTATTTTCATAATTTTTAACAAATCATCTCAATTTTAAGTTTAAATATATATCAAAATTGACTTTTAAAAGTTAAAATAATCTTATAATTTGGAACGAAAGTAATCTATTTATACCAAAATATAACAAGACAAATATCGAATTATTTTAGTTGCACCTAAGTTAACTCAGTAATCCAAGTTTGATGACTCAATAGTCCAATTTTGTTTTTTAAAAAAAATTATTTTCATGCCTTCTTGGTAATTAATTTTGATATTCCTAAAAACTGACTCAACAACTCAAAAGTGAAGTTTTTCACATAATTTTAGTAGGCATTTACTATTAAAGATATAATATATCATTGATCACTAAAAATTGAGCAAAGATAAAAATAAAAATAAAAATAAAACTTTTGAACTATTTATTGAGTCACCACTTGAACTGCTAAATTGATTTAAGACCACTTAAACTGCTGAATTGATTTGAGACCAACTTGTTGAAGGTTGACAAATTTGATGATGACTACTGTGATTGTTTAAATGAAATTATGTCTACGTACTTATGTGATTAATTGTCTATGTGATTATGTGTTTATGTGTTAATGTAATTACGTGCTTATGTGATTAATTGTCTATGTGATTATGTGTTTATGTGCTAATGTAACTACGTACTTGTATAACTAAGTGCTTATGAGCTAAAGTGATTATGTGCCCATATGTGATCATATAGATATATGTGAACTATTTGATTATGTGCCTACATGGTTATGTGATAAATGTGAAATGATAAAAGTTTAACGCATTGATAAAAATTGTGAACTGCATAATTATTATATAGTTTGATGACATCCAACTGATAAATTGAAAATTGTATGACTTAAGACATTTGGTTCTGAATCATGTAAAGTCCTTGTAAAAGAAATACATGTACAAGGACTTAGAGTATAAAGATCAAGAACGTTAAGTTGATCTTATCGTAGAATTACTCTGCATGTTTGTAATGTAAATTGTGTAAGCAGAGTAATCTAAGTATTTAGAGAATAAATCATCAATGTATATGTGTATAGAAGTTTTGTAAAGTCCTTCAAATAAACATGTGTACAAGGACTTAGACTAAAAAGATCAAAAATGTTAGGTTGATTTTACTGAATAAATCTTATGTATAGCTATTAAGAATCTTATGTTCATAAAGTCACTCTGCCAGTTCATAATGTCAAGATGGATCACAAAAGTTATCTTATGATGTTAATGCATCAGACAAGTTGCAGAGTTTTGGCACCTATCGTGAAGTTTACTTCAATTCCTGAAGACAAATTAGTAGAGTGAACTGGTTCATAAAGTCAAGCAAAGCTCACCAAGCGAAGACTTAACGTAGAGTGCTTTAGGGAATCGTAAAGTAAAAGTTAAATCATAAAGCAACTCTGAGATCGTTTAATACAGATAAGATCGTAAAGCTACTTGCAGAATCGTAATAACAAAGATAGAAGAACAAAGAGAAGTCAGCAAAGTCTTCCTTTGCAAATCATAGAATAGTACATCACAGAGATTATGCTTCTGACATAAAGATCACCTCATTTCTCAAAGTATAGACCAGGGGTATAAGGTGACAGAAGAATAGGTAAGCAAGTCGAAGATTGCTGGAGCAAAGACTGAGCGTAGAGCAGTTCAATCAACCGCTGAAATAACTAAACGATCGTTCAGTAAAATAAAGAGTTACTGGATAAAGAATGGTTCATAGATTACTCTGCCCATTCATAATGTAAAGCCAGCATTGTATAGTAACCTGAAAGATCGTAGAACCATCAAAATAAAGAAGTTATTATGGATACAAAGAGGTGATCGTAGAACTAAACGAGAATAGAATCGTAAAGCTCTTTTACACATAAAAAAGATAAGATAAAAAAACATAAGCAAGTAAAGATACTATGCATGGTCGTAAAGGATAAATAAGTTCATAGAGTCACTCAGAGATCGTAGAGCAGCAGTTTACATCATAAAGCTTCAAAGAGATAGTAAGATCGCAAAAACTGTCTTCAACATCTGTTAAGTCTGCCCAATGTTCGCAATGCACTCATTCGTAAAGCAAATAGTTGAGCTCAACTCTATGATTCTTACTACTCTACCAAGACAACAAGATCTTAGAGTTGAGTCAAGTCTAACAAGGGATCTGACAAGGGAACGTTGCAACAGTGAAGATCCCAAGTTGTCTAGCTATATATCATTGATGAAAAGCAAAGATGTGTCTAAAGGCTAGTTTGCATAAAGCAACCTGTCAAATAAACAAGTAAAGCAGCAGGTTGATGTGACAGGTCATGGGCCAAAAAGAGTACGCTGACACAAAAGCTCTAAAAAGTCAACATCTAAAGAATCTGCACATTAAATGCTTCCAACGGACACTTTCCAACAGAAAAATTAGCAACAAACTATAAAAGAGCACCAGTTTCAGAAAATCAAAGAAGTTGGAAAGATGGTGGACAGACACAGAAAATCGTAAAGTAAAAGATGAACGAAGAACAGGTAGAAGCACACTCTACAATCTACCAAGAGCACAAAGAGCTGAAAGGATAAAGAAGTAGAGAAGATTAACTTTATTGCAAGAGAAGTGTTCAGAGCTGCTAAGCACAAAAAGAAGAGGAGCATAAATGCTAACTTGACATCAATCATGAGAAGCTATTGAGTACCAAAAGGAAGAAGCTTCAATGTCATCTCAGGAGTCCATCATGAGCAGCTGTCAAGTACCAAGGATAAAAAAGAGCTGAATTGTCAATCTTAGTTGTACAACAGATGATCACAAGGAAATATTAAGTACCTGAAGAAGCTGAGCATCACTGTAACACTCAATCACATCTCAAGTATGATTATATCAAGCTATTGAGTACCTAAGGACAACGGAGCTTAAATGACATCTCAGCAGTACCTCCAACATCTATTAACAACAAACCAACATCTCGAGACTTAGTGGCTCAAAGGAATCCTAGGGATTCATAGGGTAAAAATGTCCTTGTCCGAGGGACTAAATATCCAAGTCTGCTGGGCTTGAAGAGGACAAGAGTATTCTGGTCGAGGCGACTAAATTCTTAGTAGATTTTCTACTTGTTGAAGTAGAAGAATAGAGTAGGAGTTGTTTAGTCTCCGAACCACTTTAAACTCTCTTATGTCATCTACTT
The DNA here is from genome assembly GCA_034770075.1 of Aralia elata. Taxonomy (NCBI): domain Eukaryota; kingdom Viridiplantae; phylum Streptophyta; class Magnoliopsida; order Apiales; family Araliaceae; genus Aralia; species Aralia elata. Next base: position 91,956,726 of record CM068385.1, read on the forward strand.
TATGTATTTTACATTCTGTCATTTACTTTTTGATATATATATATATATATATATATATATATCTGTTGTGATTATTGTATGTGATGAATGGTTAACTTCAACATGAACTAAATTCAGAATAAAGATCTTAACTATTTTGGTAATACTTCTTTAATTAACAGAAAAGCTTTAGTAATCTATTCAACTCCCCCTTCTAGATTTCTATTGTGCCTCTGAAAAATAACACAACTAAAATATCGTTCAAAATATCATAATTAATACTCCCTCGTCCTCAAAAAAATGAATAAAAATAAAATTATTTTTGTCGCCAAAAGAATAAGATAAAATACTAACACTAAGAAATCTAGAAGGGAAGGTTGAATTGATCCTTTAAAACTTTTTTTAAAAAGTATTAACAGATTATAAATTAAGCAAGTTAGTTTAATTAAGCACACAGTGGAATATTAGTTTGAAAAATCCCTTCAAAGATTTAAGAAAATCTCAGCTCTGAATTTAATTTACTTGTGGAATTAAGTCACAACCAGATAAAAAAATAAATGCAAAAATATAAGTGTGGGAAAATAAATGACACAGAAATAAATCATACTCCACTCTTCTACTCTACGAGTAGGAAATCCACTAAAGATGCAGGGTGATCACTAAGATCTATTACAATAATGAATAACTAAGATTCCTTCAAGTCACTCAGACGTGACAAATGTTACTAAGACAAAGGTCGCTCAAACCAGTTCACTAAGAACTCTTCAAGTCATTTAGACTTGGTAACAAGAAGTCACTAAAACCAATAAATCACAAGAAATGAAGTGATTGTTGAGGTGCTACTAAGTTGTGTTAAGCTCAGCTTCTGAAGGACTTAGTAGCAGAACAAGTTGTTCTTTTTTATAGAGTGGAGTGTTCTTGAAATTTGGGCAGCAATTCAGCTTGATGTTCGTGATTCATTCTCTAGAGTGAACCTTCGCGCCATTTTATAGAAGACCTCGAGATATTCCCGTTGAAAAGTTATCGTTACTCATTTAATGCTTCGATCTTAGAAGATCTCTGATTGTTGATTTTTATAGAGGATGTTTCAGCTTACTTTCGGCTCTAATATGTTCTGACTATTGTAGTACTAACCACGTGGTTGATGTCACATCGCTAAACTAACTGTTAGACACAACTGGATCTGATTTTAATTTTAAACTTATGATGATCAACAACCATCTCAAAGTCTTCACTCCATAAGTCTTCTCAATGTCAGACCTGACATACTCTACGTTTTGCCTGATCGTAGAGTTTCATGAAGATCGTAGAGTATTTGGCTTGACTGACTTTACGATTTACAAACTCTATGATCTGCTCTACGATCTACTTGCTCTACGATCTTCAATTTACTTTACGATCTCTAAGCAAGTTCTGCGATCTTCGATTCACCTTACGATCTTGAGCAGACTCTATGATATTTGACTTGTCTTACGATTTTTAAGTAAACTCTACGATCTTCATTTTACCTTATGATTTCTGAGCAGACTTTGTGATCGTTCAATTTTCTAAACATCTTTAAACATCTTTACGATCATTCACACTGCTTTATGATCGTTCTATAAACTCTGCGATCTTGATTTAGTTTTACTATTTCCTAACAGACTCTATATATTGAACTAAATGCTTTGATAGACTCTACAATCTTTAATAAACTTTACGATTTCTAAGAGCAGCTTTACAATCGTTCAATTAACTATATGATCGATTCAGTCCTATAATCTATACATTTGTTCAGCTCAATAGATCAACTTAACAAGTTTGATCTTCTATTCTAAGTCCTTGTACACTAATTTCTCTTTTAAGGATTTCACAAAAGTTAATGGTTATAAATATACATTATCTCACTATCTCATCATCATCAAATTAAAATATGCAATAGTCTTAACAAGTACATAAAGTGAAGGGTAATTATATCATTTAATAGAGTCTATTAGTATAAAATAATAAAATTACTTAATAGGGTCTATTAATTAATAAAGTTATTTATTATTTTATAAATAAATTCTGTGAGATTATTTAAAATAAATTTTGATTTTTTTTGAGTACGTGTGAAATTTATATTTAAAAGACGAAAAGAGTATTCACTTAACAAGTAGTTTGTAAATTTAGTGGTCTTTTGTACGGATTATTAAGTTGGTACATAACAGTGGAAGAAATAGTATGCCCGATATTTTCCCACTTGCCGATATTTTTGCCGCAAACTTCAAATAAAGTGAATCAAATCTCTAATCGGACCCAATATATCGAAATCCCATAAAATAGCATGCCACGTTGACTCCTAGTCATTCCACCACAAACGAATACAAGGCCCAACCTAATATCCATAAACAACACTAGTGGTTATTCTTGCCCCAGATACGCCGAGAGCCAAGCTAATCTATTCTTCGCTTCATAACTTCAGATGAAAATGAGCAAATCCACCCCACGCGCCGAAGAAGGACGCCACAAACTGAGGCAGTACATCACACTGAACTTTCAGCGCGTGAGAGACTACTTCTCTCCTTATTATCTTTTCAAAGATTAAGGCACATTTTTCAAGGCCAGTTTTACACGTCAAGTAGTCAGGTGAATTTCACGTGAAAACGGCTGCCAAGTGTTTAGAATGAGCGAATCAGAATCTCGGAGGACTAATCCACGTGGAAGACATGTCACCGCTCAAGAGAAAATATCTTGTACGAACCAAAGGAAAATGAGCATGAGCCGCAGTCCACACAACCTGTTGTTCCCTCACGAGCCTACACTTGGCACCCTTACAAACCATTAGTTCAGGTTCGGACTGTGGTTCGTTAAAGCAGAGTCTTAGGTTTGGAGAACTCGAATTCTCTTTTTCTAATTGACCATCTTATCCTTCACCTCGCACCTCAACTATGAAGGTAATTTAGTAAATACAAGACGAAGTAGGGTGTCTCCACGTACTACTGCAACTTGCCTGCCCTCTTTTCTATTTATGTTTCCATGAAGTAGTGATTTGGTTCTTCTTCCCTTCCTTTCAGGAGTTGCAGAGGAGAGAGAATTTAGGATTTTTTTTTTTTTGAAGATGAAGAGCTGTGAGCTTTGTAAGTGTACGGCGAGGATCTACTGCGAGTCGGACCAAGCGAGCTTGTGCTGGACCTGCGACGCAAAGGTGCACTCGGCGAATTTTCTAGTGGCCAGGCATTTGAGGAGTCTTCTCTGCCACTCATGCAAGTCGCCGACGCCGTGGAGTGCTTCCGGTGAGAAACTCGGTCGGACGGTTTCGCTGTGCGAGCGATGTGTTGAAGGCTACGATGGACGGAAGGATAAGGGAGAAGGAGAAGAGAGAGAAGAAAGTCAAGGAGGTAATGATGATGATGATTTTGAATCAGAAAGTGATTACGATACCGATGAAGATGACGAAGACGACGATCGGTTGGATGAGGACGAGGGAGAGGATGGTGGTAATCAGGTGGTGCCGTTGTCATCTACGTCGTCTCCACCGGCTGCTAGTTCTTCGAGCATTGAAGAATTCTATAGAGGCGATATTGACGTCTCTTCGAAGCGATCGAATGTTGCAGATCTTTCCTCTGAGGTATGTTTCTTTCATTTCATTCCTATTTTAGATCAGGTTGATTTAATTTGGAGTCTTATTTTAGGTTTTGAAAATTCTGTGTTGCTGTCCACATCTAGTCAATTGCTGTTTCAATCTATCAATTTCTTCAGTTGACTGTGTTTTGGAGCTCCTCCTCCTCCTTATCCTCAATTCTCTATTTCAGCTTTAAATAGCTCATTTGCTACCTAAACCTATAACTTTTCTCTTTAATTTGTATATTCTTAAAAATTGAGGCTGAACAGTGCCATTTTCTGTTTGTTTGCAGGATGAACTCGGGTGTTCATCTTCTCCACGGACGGCGGCTGTTAGTTGTATTGGAGGCGGCGAAGACGCATTTGTTGACTCACCGTATTTTAGGCCTTTCAAAATCCGAAAAATTGAGGGGGCTGGTGTTCAGCACACGTTGGGCGGTTCTAGAACTGCAGTAGTCGCGGAGGCACTGGAGAGATTCCGTCAGCAAGACATGACCTCCTCCTCCGCCGGCAGTAAAGCGTCTGCAGCTGTTGATTTGGATTTGCCTGAGAGTCCTTAGCGTCGAATCTTATGTGTTAGAACCTTCTAAAATGCTAACAACACGTATCTCTTTGATTAGTTTCACTAAACCACCATTTTCAGTTGCTTTTTCCATCTCTGCTTATTATTGGCTTTTGGAGTAAACAAGTAGTAGTATTTTGTTTATTGATTTCCCTACCGCCTGTAAACTCATCCGTGCAATTTCTTTGAATATATTGTGAAGGTCAGATTTGAGGTATTTTGTCCTCCTCGTAATTGTAACTCTAGTCCATAAGTCCGTTTGATAGTCAAGTGTGCTTTATTAACTTCGTTTGAAAACTGGGTGTTCATCAGACTCCATCTTTAACTAAGATTTTGTTGATCTCAATTTTAAAATGTTTATGTAGGAGTCGGTCGGTCATGGGAACTTTGCAAACATCAAACACTTAATTTGTTCATCTTCTTATTGTAAAAGTTGGACAACAACTCATTATCAAAGTATAAGAACTTAAATAGATTGTTTGATTATGGTGGTTTTGAAAGTTTAATGCTTTTTGTGTCTCTTATTTAACATACTCCTAAAACTGAATTTTAATTTTAATTGCGAATGGTCTGAATCCTATTAAGTAATTCATGAAAACATTTATTATGACTAAATAAACTATTTTTTTGGAGAATCCGAATGGGTTTTAGACTAATTTGTTGATAATTGTTAAAAGACCTGATGAATGATTAGGCACCACAATTCTAGAGCTTGAGCTGATGCCTAAGCCTAGTAAAAAAGAAAAGAGTATGATTCTGACCACTCGAAAGAATATTTTTTCTAATAATTGGTATGGTCTGGGCTTTTACTTAATCTTATTATCATCGTCTTTCTGCTGTAAAAAACGTACTCAAATCATAATTTTGAGGGATCTTCAAATCTATGATGGGAGTCACTGAACTAGGCTATGTTAGGCGGACTGTTCACTCACATTTTTTAAAGTACAACGCTCGGTATTTGGACAAAGTTATGGATATTGGATATTTTATTTTAATATAAAAAATTAATAAAATTGAGAAATATTTATATCCGACCTTTTAAAATATCGTTTTTAACCCCACTTAACTTATATACTAATATGTAAGTATAGATTATATGAATGAGACCTATGACTGTTGTGGATGGGTCTGTTGTGGGATGGGTTCGGGATTAAATAAAATAAAAAGGAATGGAAGGATTTAGGTGGGGCCGTGTGGGTGCAAGTAAAGGATAATATCCTGTTTCTCTTCTAGTGCAATGGGACATGAATATATGGTCGCCCACAATACATCATACTAGTACTATTCTCCGACTCTTAACGTCATGGAGGCTGTGCGTGTCGCACTCATTAGCCTCACATCCAAAGCCTTCCAAATCCAGCACTAGTCTGGTTTTCGGAAGCAGTTGGCGGAGGGATCAGGATTTGTGGTCCTTCTGATAGTTGTATACTGAACCACTTGTTCCGGTTCATTTTTTGTCAATAAAATGAATCGCTAGAGTGATAATCATGTCACTCAAATTTATTAAAAAAATTTAATTTATATTATATATTGAACTTAAAATTGATTTAGAGTAAGCCCAGAGTTCTTAATAAATTTTCAGGTCTAATTTCAATCGATGCAGGAATTTTAACTTAGTACGCCCTAACGTGTCCCTCAATCTAATAATTCATAGTATGTGTGTCGTTTGGCTTCTTGAGTGGGGGATGAGTCAACCACATTGGTTTGGAAACACTATGTTGAACCATTTAATTTAAAATCAATTAACTCTTACAAGTAATGAAGTACATATAATATGATGAGATCCCTCGTCTATTAATCTAATATTGAAATATATGTCCATAGACTACATGAATAAGAAAGAACCTAAATTTTGATAGTATGTTGAAGTATTCAACTTAAAATTATTTGACAATAATTGAAACCACTTTTTCAAAATTATATAATGAATTTTTTAAGTTTTAATTTTAATTGTTGTGTGACTTTTAACTCAATAATGTCAATATGCAAATAAACTACTTTTGTTTGTTTATTTCTGAACTCAAAAAATGGGATACGTACGTAGTGTATCTGCCGGGTAAATGCAAAAGATCAAATACCAAAAATTATCAAGTATTTATTATATTTATATGGGCAATTGGGCATAGTAGGCAACGAGTGGCAAAAACCAATTTAAAATGGGGCCACTTTCCTTCTAGGAGCAGGTTTAAATACTAGCCGCGCATTGGGTTGACTTCAATACCCAAACCGAACCTATTATTCCATCCCTCCATTGTTTTATCTACTGGGGGATTATTTTATTGGGGAGATTTTTTTTTTTTTTTTTAATTAGTTTTCTTGAGTAAATATCTAGGAGATGGATTAAGATGAACAAAGCAAAGTTAAGGCAGCCGCCACAAATTCATTTGCTGCCACCACACATGATCATCCGAAAGGTTATATATATATATATATATATATATATATATATATATATATATATATGTGTGTGTGTGTGTGTGTGTGTGTGTGTGTGTGTATTGTTCTTCAACTTTACCAAAGACAAGAAACACACCAACATTATATTAAAGTTAATCAAGACTACCACAAATTAATGAGGTACGAATAGTCTTCTCTTCTAGCGAAGGTTAGATTAATTAAAGATTGTGGTGGAGGAATTTTTGACAATTGGCTCAGCATCTTATAAAATAAATAACTTGGAGGGTATTAAATTCCCTCCCTCCATTTCAAAATTAAAATTTAAAATTTATATGAATTCATTTAAATTTAAAACACAACAAATATGATAATTAATTTTCTTTTTAGTTAGTCTTAAATGTACTTATAATGAAAAAAAAAAATAAGTAGTACTCTCAATTCAATAAATAGGGGAAGGGGTTGTTGGAGCATAATAATTATTGAGGAGCGGTGGTTGAAATACTAGAAGAGAAATGGAGTAAGAATTGGTTTAAGAAAAGAATAAAAGAGGAAGTGGGGTCAGTCAGCTCTTTGTGGAGGAGAATTGTTTGGTAGTTTAGAGAGAGGGGGAGATGAATGGGGGTGGGAGGGGGGAGGGGTTGTGTTTGTGGCTACTCTTGTGTCCTCTTCAAGATATTATCATGGGGCTGATGTGATTTTTATTTTTTATTATTATTATTTCGAGAGATAGGTTGATGTGATTTGATTTGATATATAGTAAGTAGTAGTATTACAATAGGAATAGAAACTAGAAAGTGTGGTATTCTTTTCTGTGGACTCTGACCTTTTACCTGTAACTATCTTTTCCTTTCTTTTCTTTTCTTTTCTTTTCCTTTCCTTCCGGTTTCAGCTATCTATTGCAGCAGCAGCATATAATTATGTTCCCTCTTCAACCATCAAAAGTACATACAAGTTCACCCTCTATTTATCTCTCTCTCTCCCTCCCTCCCTCCCTCCAAAGGAAAGGAATTTCAAAACTACATGCAATTGATTTTTCATGGATTTGTCAGCACCTCATCACATATGTAGTAGCACCAAACATGTGGTTGTTTTGACATGTTCTGAAAAGTACTTTAGTCATTATTGGACTATTGGAGTATTCTCTAGGGAGGGCAGGGGAGGGGAGGGTAGGGGAGCGGTGTGCTTTAATTCTGCTGCATCACTTCATCACCACAAATTTCATGGGTATATTAGTATATATATCATATCAACTCATGTGATTCGGCATAATAATCCCCACAAAATTTGCATAATTGCAATTACTACCCAAATTTGACTAAAAAGCAAAATTCAAGTATCGTTTTTGCAAACATGTTCCTCTACCTTTTTTTAGGCCCTCCAAAATATATTACTTGAGCAAAATAGACCCCAAACCTTTTGAGTCAAGGTAATATTGTTTTTTCCTCTAATGGAAATATTGTTTTTTCGCAAGTAGACTGAAGCTTAATTCAGACTATTGTTCATCATCTTTCAAAAAAACACATTCTATCATTAATGCCGTAAAATAAATTAAACAGTTCAGGCTCAATTTGTACTCGCTCGATTAAAAGTTCAAATAGAGTTCGACTCGAAATATAAATGATTCAAATATGAACAAATTTTAAAATTCGATAAATTACTCGAAGCTTTTCAAATTGCAATTTTCTATTGATATTCGAATCATATTCGTTCGAAAAATTCAAGCTGTTCGGGCACGATTCGAGATCGACTCGGTAGCTAAACGAGCCTCAATCAAATCTTATTTCATACTCGATAAATTTTATTAACTAAATTTGAGCAACTCAATACTCGATTCGAATAGATTTATTTACACCACTACCTATCATCACTACAACCACAAATACTGTCATAAGATTGAAAATTGAGACAAATGGCTACAATTAAAAACAGCATCTAGGCTTAATCGTGACATCTAAGAATCCAATTATTATTAGAATCAAACATTTGTTTAAATCAAAACCAGGCTTAAATCAGGAGAGGGTTGGTAGAGATGAGGAAAGTGGACAGTAATACCCCGACCTAAAAGGCCTCGGGCCTTTTGCACAACTAATATGTTGCCTAATTTCTAAATAGCACTTAACACGCAAGTATACGCGTTCGTTTATAGTATTTGGCAAGCAATGATATCGTTCCCACGAGGAAATAACTTAATATCTATCAATTACCAAAATCAATTTAATTAATCCTATTTAAACTCCGAATCTTGATTTTTAAGTTAAAAAATTAAAAATGACTAAAATTAACTAATAGATAATGTTAACAAGAGTAAATTACAGATTTAATGAGTTAAGATTACAACTTCCCTTGGTATTTCATTTAAATCAATGCACCGCCTATTTAATGCATATAGTTAACATGAATCAATAACCTAGAACTCTACCCGGATTTCACGCAATTCTCCCGAATGATACGTAAACCAAATCCTCATAAATCCAGCAATCAAGCAATAGAATTATAAAGAACACCCTAGTTAATTAACTCACTATATTCCTATGTGACTCAATTTAATTAGGATTTTAAGCTCAAGTTCTTTCAGGGGTTACCAAAGACACGCAAGTATATTTCTATCCTACATGCTAATCATATTAATCCTATTCAGATTATATGAACAGATGCTATTATATCCAGATCTAAATCTATATTCCATTTTCCAATTTTATATAGATTATCCTAGAAATTGTTGGCCAAACAATTATTCAACAAGCATAGGATATAATAATTGATTCAATGGAAACTAACTTATATTAAATAAGAAGTATCAATTTAAAATTCATACCGAGTTCCGTTGCAATCTTAATTGGAAATTAGTTCATAACAATAAAAGAAAACAACATCCAGATCATAAAGTTAAACATCCCAAATAATTACAAGAATCAAAGATTTAAAAAGGAATAAAAGAAACTCTTTGGTTGCTTCTAATCTTCTTCTTGATCTCCAGCCCTTGCAATCTTTCTTCGTGTTCTCCTCTTTTTGTCTCTGCAAAACTCTTGTTGTATATCCTCTCCAAAGCTTCTCTAATTAGTCCTTTTTAATAATCCTCCTTCAGAATCCTTTTTGGCTTAGAAATCTTTCTTTCCAATCAATTTTCACTTTCTTCGCTGACCAAGTCTAGTGTTGGGCGTCATTACGCCGAATTTAGTACTAATCTGGGCGTCATTACGCCATTCTGAGACGCCATATTTATAAAAATGCCATTATACTCATTTTTAAAGATTTTTAATTCTTTTCTTCTAAAATAACATATATGCCCTTCCTGTTCCATCCTACAATAAATAAACATAAAAACAAATAAAACAACTCTAAAAATTACTTAAAGATAACAATTATTAAGTCTAATAATACCCAATTCGTAGGTATAAATCCCATTCATCATAATACACAAGGAGTGAGAGTTTTGCCAAAAAACAAAATTAAATTTGGAAGAACAGCTTTGCAAAAAAATTAAAAATATGAGTGTCGCTTTAGTATTTCAGTCATTCAAATTTAGCTTCAATATTTTTACCTTTTTTATCCCATTAATTAGTTTCTCATATGAACTCCACTTTTTCAACTGACGAGAGGGAGAAAGATGTGTGGGTGCGGGGGGAAGGGGGAGGGGGGAGTATTGTAATTAGTTGGAAAAGAATTAGACAGAAATTGGCACACGCACCCCTCGTTTGCAGCACTGTAACGGACTTAGCTTTTTGCGAGCCAAAAACATATTCAAAATAACATCTAAGACGCATGTTTAGACCAAGGGAGTATCATTCTTGGAAATATGACCTGTTGGGATCTAAATACTAAAGCCGATAATATCTATGTATTTCCTACGTAAAAATGAGCACAAAGCTCATAGGCCATAAATAACCAACCAGAAATCATCAAATGAAAGGCGTTTGTCGACTCAACAAAATTTCACCTCATGGTTTGTACTACAAAAAGTGTGTTTTTAAGAGTGTGCGTGTGTTTCAAGCTTTAAGATTTCTACTAAATTCACAAATTTATAAACATGAATAGAGTAAAGCAAAATTTAGATCCAGTGCTTAAAAAGAACACCCATTATTGTACCAAAAACAAATTCTCAAAACGAGACTATTCAAAGCGTGTTGCATCATCCGCAGCAGTCTAAGAAAGACTAATGGGTTTACCGCACAGCTGCTCCAACTCCCTTTGCAAAACTTCCAACAGATATTCTTTATTACGCCTGTAAATCCAAGCTTGAGCATTTTGATCCCAATCAAACCTTGACGGACCACTGCATGTAAATCATTATCTTTATATGTAGTTGCATAAAATAAAATAAAAAACATCCTGGGAGAGAGGGGGGGCAATGCAAAAGCAATGGTACATAAAATATATGTAATGAGCCAAGAAAAAGATTAAAGAGATATGCAAGCCAGAAACAAACTCATCCCAAATCAAATGGTTTCACTTGATTTGACAAAGATCTAAACAGGCAAATACCTACTGGAAAAACTGATTCAATCAAAGAAATCATTACATTGATTAGCAAATCCATATCATAAAAATCCTGTCTACACTAAGAAAACATGTCCAACAAAGTCACTGTGCCGACTCTGGAAATATAATGATAGAGAAAGCAATGTCCAAATTACATGTGATCAAGAAAAATAGCCATTTTTTAAAAGACTTGTGTGAATTATAAATAACCTCCATGAGTGAAACTGATGGAGGACTCGAACTTATGGATTGAGATGCATGCTTGGGAGATTTTTGAAGAAGAAGATGACAGTGATAAACAATTTTAACTGTTTTCAAGTTCGATAGTAAGCAGAGACGTGAAATTTTATATACTTAAGAATTGATCCTACGCCTGGATCCTTTAGAGATGGTTGCAAAAAGATCTGCTTGGAACAGAAAGCTAATAACATTACAGCCTTTAAAAGAGAGCCTCTGGGATCTCCTGGGAACTCCATGAGCTACAAAACGTGGGCGCAGGAGTACTCACAACAACATAACTTGCTATACAGGACAATTCTAGCAAAACTACTTTTGATCTTAAGCTTTTCAGTGCTTCATAGTATACTTCCTTGAGATAAAATGTTCCAGACCAGATATACTAACTTCACGTTGTGACAATGTTTATTATGACAGTGTCTAGGAAGATGCTTGTGTTTTGCATTGCCTTGCATTTTGGGTCTTAGCTCAAGGAATTTGAACTACTACAGTTATGCCAAAGGGCTTTTACCTCGGAGCATGCTTATTGCATTAGCTTGAAAAACATATTAAACCAATGTGGCTTACGGATTTCTTTTAACCAAAAAGAGTAAAGATACAATGTCAGCAATTGAGCCATATATTTGGTGCAAATAAAGCATCATCTTCAAAAAACCGAACATAATTTTGTAACCCCAACAATCCTTCGATGGCTCCATCATCACCACTTACAACAAAAGCTACCGAAGCATTTCCTCGACTAAGTAAGTGGTTCCATATTAGACTGCACCTACTAACTCTATATCTAGATTTTGACCTAGGCCTTCCTATAAACTTTTTAGTGGGAACATACTGCTAACACTTAGTATGTCTTTCATCAAATAATGCAAACCATATTGTAAGCCCCTATAGAATGAATAACAGTATTAATATGTTAAATAAGCCGGTACAATGTAGAAAATGCAGCAGTGAGGAGCATGGTGCAAAGTGGTCTTCTGGAACATTGTGTTTAACACTAACTGATCTACAAAGATACATACAAACATAAGGCTAACTACTATGGATTCTGGAACACATGCATACCAATGTGTGTATACAGGAATAATCAACAACTCACGTTGTAAGGTACTACCTCACAGGTGAAGACATCCAAATTTGTCTATTTGGTGTTTGTTTGTTCAACACATAAGTTCCCAAACTCCCAAGCTTCACAGTTAAAACCTGATTCTGCAAATGCAGCCAAGAATTGAGTAAGAACAGAAAAACCTCAATATCTTTCAAAGACCTAGCTACTATGAATTACTTCTCAATGATTCTCACCCCATAGTCTATGTCAAAACCATCAATATCTACAGAGTCGCCATATTCCTGGCAGGAAACAAAGAAAACCTGGTTTTAGAACCACGGTAATATATTTAATGTCGGCTTTGCCATTAGTAAAACATAACAAATTTAACTACATATGATGCTCCAAGACTTCTTTTTCTATAAGCATTTAAGAATTGAAAGCAACCAAGGTGGTCGAACCCAGAACTAAAAAAGGCACAAAAGCCTAAAATCCCCAACAAACCGGGGAAGAAAAAGGTATAAGCTATACACTGCAGAGCACCAAAATCCCCTTCCTACAAGAGGGAACAGGACCTACAAAAATTTATACATCCCACTAGGAGCCAACTCCTGAAAAGGAAAATAGCCTCCCAAAAGTTACTTGTGAGGCCAAAAAAACAGCTGGTCCAGACTAAATCATCTCTACTCACAAGCATCTCCTATTGTGCTCCCTCCATATTGACCACAGAACAAAATAAGTAGAACAATATCCAATCTTTTCCTCATGCTCAAGTAATATAGAGGTCAAACTATCTGCCAAAGCCTCTAGTATCTCTACATGTAAAACTCTGTATAAAGGATTGTCTAACAAAAAATAACATTCAAAGTGACAGTCTAAGAAATCTCATTCACAATCATTACCTCTATCTTCTCAAGGAGGTCATGAATTGTGGAATCAGCCAGCCTATGAAATTCATCCTCCTGCAGCAGAGAACTGTATACACATTAATGATTACCAAATTCACTTACAAACAAAATTCTGTCTTCATTTCTAAATATTTTACCCTTAACTATTTCACAATTGCAATACCAAAAGATACTAGCCCTAACAATTGAAGCATAGAAGAATCATGCCACTAATGCAATTCTCAGAACCAGTTTGGTTGATGAAGGGGAAAAATTGGGAATACATAGGATTTAAAAAGATACAGAGAGAAATTGCATACCTGTAATCAACAGCCACTGGACCTTGTGAAACGTCGTCATGGAGACTCGAAGGGAAAGAGCAGAAGCTTCTTCTGGAAACAGTAGAAAGTAATGGTCCTGAAGTTGAACGATTAGAAGCTTCTAAAAGGTACAGGGGGGAGAGGAAATTTCTAGAAATTGAAGAAGAGGAAGAAGAAGCTGCAGGAGGTTTCAGAGTCCTTCCTAATAGCCTTCTCAGTACGATTAACTTTGATGAAGCAGCCATTTTCGACCAAGTCTTTGAATTGGGTTTTGGTACTGTTTGTTATAAATCAAATATTCAAATTCAAGTGGCCAAATGGGCTGTGATCCACCCTATTCTTACTTTAACCAAATTACTGGCCTATAACTGTTGGGTTGGACTTATGATATCTGGACCAGGGCTTAAGTTACGAATTTTTCTATTTATTTATTTTTGAGAACATCAACTTAAAATATAAAATGTAAATGTGCTCCAAATAAGTTTTTATTGACAAAAAATATAGTTAAATAGTATTAGTTATACTGGAATACATTTACCACCTCCAATTACCAAAAGTATATATCTAAGAAAATAAAGGACTGGATTAATATGCTTTTCAACCTTCTGAAAAAAGAAATTGGAGAATATTGGGAAAATTCCCTTTGTTGTCTATACGTTTTTTCTTAGCTTTACATCCATTCATTTAAGCTTTATATACTTTTTTTTTCTTTTTTCTTTTTTCTTTTTTACGACACACGTTCTTATCCTTTTCTAATTGATAAAAAAATTTTAGAAAATATTTAAATATTTTTTTAAACAAAATCAACTCAATAGCTTGTCCCCTGACTATGCAATATGCATATTATATTTATATCATGTCCAAGTAGTAGCTGTTGTTAGATGTTATTCCTCATCTTTAGACCGACCGGTATTTATTTAATTTTATTTGTCACGTAAGCCTATAAATTAATATTTTTTAACAATTTTATAAGAAGGGTATAAAGTTCAAATACTTAACTAATACACCACTCGTGTTCGTAAAAATAATTTATAATTGTAAATTTTCTCTTTCCATTAGCGTTTTGAGTAATCAAGGACTAAAAAATGAGTACCAAAATCTATATCAGTATTATAAAGTCATGAACAAAGGTTCGATGATTTTGTGTTACGTTTGTATTTTTTTTTTTAAATTTTTTTTTGTCCCTATAACTTTAGATATATCATAATTTTATTTATTTTTTAATTTAAATTTTTTATTTTTTTATTTAATCCTTAAAATTTTATAAAATTTTAATTTTATTTCACGTGCGCGGCCAGTAAGAATAATAGTTTTCAAAATTGCATTGGTGCAAAATATAAATAAAGTAAAAGGAAGAATATAGTGAGTATTGAAAATTAAGCTGACAATGTTGTTATTCGGTCACCTAGTACTACCCAAAAAAATTGTGACCGAATCCAATGAATCAATCAACGAACTTGCTTGGAAAACCCCCCATTTCACCAAATTTAGCTGGACATCAAATTCAAATGTGAAACAGATGGAGAAGAAAGAGAGGGAATAACACTTTCTTATTCAATAAAAAGAAGGAATTGTACTTGTCAGATGTTCCATATTCTTTTCACTTGACAACCATTTTTTTCCCCATCCCTACCTAATTTAATGGACTAGATTACAAGAATACCCAAAAAGGAAGTTTCGCCGATCTCAAGGCAACCAGTCAGTAATTCACAACGACATTCCCAAAATCCCGAGCCCTTAAATTCAAATATTCAACACGGCACAAATTAATTAGTCCTTGAAGTTTAAAATTCAAACAAAATAATCCCTAAAGTTTTTAACTCGTTACCAACTCACCACCTCATAAGCTGCAAAAGAGACCACCCACCTACCTCGAATGGTCTCGTTCTCATATAACAAAGAAGTAAAGATTATTCTTGCCATTGCATAACTTTTCTAACGACACTTTGAATATAACAAGTAGTTGTTAGCTCTAGTAATATACTACTGACAATATTATATGTGTATATATATATATATAACTTCTAGCTGGGCCATTAAAGTTTCGGCTCATATATCTTGCTTTGTCTTTAAGCCATGAATCGATAAACTAGCGAAAAGAATACTATCAAGTTATTAGTGAGCAAATGATAGCTAATTGGGAAAAAAAATAATGTTAGAATTTTAAATAATACTTTATATTATAATCAAGGGTCCTCTTAACATGTGCTCTAAGGGCACATGTTAAGCACACAATTCAAGAGAATATTCTCTTGAACTGTGTGTATATTCTCTTGATTTTTGCATTTGCACCAAGTTTAAGAGAATATGCACACAGTTCAAGAAAATATCATCTTGAACTGTGTGCTTAGCATGTGTCCTAAGGTCACATGTTAAACAATTCTTATACTCAATCGTACAAAAAGACTCATCAATATAATGATACTAAATTATTTGACATTATTCTACAAACAAAAAAAAATAAAAATAAAAAATACACCCCAAACATTTTCCCAATAACAAAAGGTGAATCAACCTACGGAGAACAATTGATTGTCACACTCTATTATAAAACCCCCTGTCATCATAGCGTTCCTAGGGAAAATAAAGATGTTGACCCCTCTAAATTATCGGCCATAAATTCTGTCCGTACACAAACACTGATCCGCAAATTTTCATATTGATTTTTCGTGGACACCAAGCTCTCTCTCGATCTCGATAATAACAATAATAATTATTATTATTATTATTACTGTAATCAAAAGGTAGAATATATTCAAAATCTTTCCCCTTTATATAATACTTAAGAATTAGTTAATTTCCAATATTCTGAACAATGTCTGTAATTCTGAAATATATTAATTAATGTTAATAGTGAATGAAATCAATACCGTTGAATTGTCTATAAATCACAGCCTACCGCCTCCATTTTTCCCCTAGGGTTAGTGTTCAAGGCTTTTTATTCTCGCCGTTTATACTTTATAGGTAAGTAATAGTAATATACCTAATTAAAAAAAAAAAGAACTTTTTTTATCCTCCTCTCCCGTTAATTTTCAGCTTTCAAATAACCGGAAGGATATCTCAATCGTCGCTACAATCTGGCTAAGGAGAGGTTAGATTTCTAATTCAAATATTTGTTGAAGTTTCTATGATACTACTATAGATAGATTTTATTCAGAATTTCGTTGGTTGATTGATTGATTGAAGATTATTGTGTTTATGTGATTATTTTGTTGTAATTATTTAGCAAGCATGTTGGGATTTCTGTTCTGAATGGCTTTAGCTCCTAGTCTTGCGATATTGAATTCAATGTTTTGATTATTCTTTTCTTGTTATATAAACTGATTCAGATCTTCAATATATGATCAAATTCCAATGCGCAAGAAAGTTCAGCATTTGTTATTCAAATGTATATTAGATGTTTTAAGCTAATAGTTGTTTATGTGGTTCTCTTTGTATATACTTTTCATTAAGATTATAATTCTCCTTGTAAAAAACGTATGAAATGTTTCTTCCCTGAAAAATTTATATCCTAGCTTTTTATTGCATTGTGTCTATCCCCTTTAAAAAAGGATATCAAAGAGTATGCTTATAAGAGTGCTCGAGTAGAAACCAAAAAAAGACAAGCAAAAGCTTGATGGTTAAGGGCCAATTTTGTTTGTGTCTCGTGTGTTTTTTGTAGCCATATGTTAATTATACGGGTTTTATTCATTTTATTGTTGTACTTTGTTATTGATCTCTCTCAAGAAACTGCCTGTCTACCATCAACAAAACTTTTAAATATTTCAAGAATAAGATACTAGCATCAGTGTTCTAAAAATCCCCGTCTAGGTTCGATTAATCTCCGCCTAGGCGCTAGGTGGTCAGCCTTGATTTGGCTAGGCGCCTAGGTCTCCGCCTAGGCAGAATCAGACTTCTAGTTTGAAGATTTACAATACTTAAATGAATTTGTTAAGCCTTAAAAGATTGCTTTTTTGGTAATGTTTCATGTAAAATTTAAATAAATTACATATACCACATGTTTTGTTGAGTATAATAAGTATATACAATAGAAAAATAAATAAATGAGATTGTCTAGGAAAAATGCCTAGTCTGATGTGATAACATGCTTCACATATTTGTTTATCTTGCTGTCTGCTAATCTGGTCTTCTTGTGTTCTTTGCTCTCATATATCAGGCTATTGTCTCTTACTCATGTTAAGGGGTGGGATTTTATAGTTGCCAAAAATCTTCTTTCAGTCTGGCCTGTGCAACAAAGTTAAACTGTTCTCGCACCTCTAAGTGGGTGTGGGGTGATAATGAGAGGGTGTTATTGCTGTGTGTTTTAAGGAGATCAATATCATCACACATTTGGAGATTGTGCCGTGTCTCAGTGGGTTTGTCCCTTGACTATGGCTAAGGTCAGTATTAGGTAAGTTCCTGGAAGCGTGCGATACTATGCATTTCCATTTCAGAGAAAGCAGATCTTCGTTTCAGGCTTCTGGATGTATTGAGCAGGATAGTTCTTAGTCCATAGATTATAATGTAACAAAAAGTAGTCCTCATGTGATATTGACTTGGTTCAGTTCTACAGAGATGGTTAGGTTTTCATGCTTTAATGCTCACATTCATTCCTCCAAACCAAAGGTGAGAATAGAACCTTTCGATTGTTCATTACTTTTTCCTAAATAGTTAGAACTAGGGGGGAATGTAATGTGTATTACTGACTATGTTTGTCTCTCCTAAATCAGAAAACAGTCCAATTGTCTGCTGAATCCATGCATAAGGCATTGGAAGATCGCTCCGACAATCAGGGCTTGAAGGACTTCACCAATTCTTCAAGCGGAAATCCATTAAATTTAAAGGCACAAAAAGATACTACATGTATTACTTCTGATCAGGTTACAACTTCCTCTTCAATAGAGCATGACTGCAAATCTGAGGAAATCAAAACCAACTATAATGCTGAAAGTGATGCTGAGTTTCATAAGACTCATATGAAGAAGAGCCAATCTTTAGGAAGCGGACTGGATCAGATGGGAAGAGTGTTTGGTGGCAAAGACTCGAGGGATGAGACAGATCAAGGATTTTCTGGTGATGGATCCCATGGTCAAAGTGGTTCAGTGATCTCAGTTGGTGAGAAGGAGCCTGAAGTTAGCCTGTCTGATCAGTGTCCAAGAGCTCTGCGTTCTGTTTCTGTTCAAGTGAGTTCTGATATGGTGAATAATGAATCAATTTTTTCTATTGGAGATGCGCAACAATCTGAAAAAGGAGACTGCCGTGAAAATTCTGATACCCATTTTTCTGGTGAGTGTAGCAATCATACTCCACGTATGCAACATGTTATTGCAAAATCATGTTCTCTGCCCAACATAGTTTCTTATGGTGGACATTCAACTACTGAAAGCATAATGCCTCGTGCAACATCTTGTGAGGAACTGAATATTTTAGATTTAAATAGGAAAGAGATATTAGTTCCCAAGGTTGGCACACAGGTAAATCAAGATGATGAAGGATATGACAGCGTGAAAAGTAATGAGAAAACTAATATGGATAACCCTGCTGATGATGGTTACGAAGGTTATAACTATGTTGGTACAGCGAAAGACTGGATAATACCTGTGATGGATGAGGTAAACACATTGAAAATTCCTCGGCCAGAATCTGCAATTTGCCGTTGGGAGGATTTGCCTAGCAAGGATTTCAAGTTAAAACGTATTGAGGAGTGGGTTATGGATCTTCAGCATTGCAGCCCTTTGGATGAAAAATATGAATTATCCACATCAATTGATCATCTGGCAGATGCTAGGGTCACTGTCTTGGATAGTTTGCCTGCTGCAAGACATGATGGTAAGATCACTCCCGGCATGGAGGCTGCAAAAAGATACATCTCTTCGTTGAGCGCTACAGCCACGAGTGCACAGCTGGCTAACCATGGATTGGTTGTGATCCCATTCCTCAGCGCTTTTGTGAGCCTGAAAGCACTTAACTTATCTGGAAATGCTATAGGTTCACATCTTTTATATCTATTACCTTTTTCCTTTTGTTTGCCTTTGCTGGGTTTAGTTTTATTGCTTTTGGAGCAAAATATTTGATCCTTTTGCTTTCCAACCTGGTGATGATTAATTGTTTCTCATTTTTTCTCAGTGAGGATAACTGCTGGCGCTCTCCCTCGAGGACTCCATATTTTGAATATTTCGAAAAACAATATTACCACCATTGAAGGATTAAGGGAACTTACACGACTTCGTGTACTTGACCTGAGCTACAATCGGATTCTCAGGATTGGACACGGTATGGCCTCAGTGTAAAGCATAATTTTTTTAATTGTGCAGTGAATCAAGTCATTCATGATGAATGTTGAAGTTTCGTTTTGATAGAAGTTCACCAATTATATAGGCTCATTCCACGCCTTGAGCTCAATTTGTAGAAACCACCTAAAAAGAGATAAAGCTTGACTTTTAGGCTTCTAACACTTAATAAACATGCTGTTTATCTCAAGTATGAAAATTTACAGCTATGGAAATTGATCCCCCTACCTCACCTTCTATTTGTACGGTTGCTAGCACTTCACTAGTAACAACAGTGCCTTAACCTTGCGTCTTTTTTATGAAAATCGTAAGTGAACAATTACAATGATCTAGCAAAAATAGAGACCAGAGAGATCTTACTTATAATAAAAGTGCTATACAGCCTAAGTATTACCCATTTTGTTGGGCTTCTCTTTGCTGGTCACAATGTTAGAATTTTGCAATGCAACAAAATTTAAGAACTATTGAAAAAAATTCGTAAATCTGAGCTTTTATATAAATCCTATCTGTTTGTTTATTTGTTAGTTAACTGAGTATATGTTTTTATAAGCGTATTTTAGTTTTTATTGTATTGGATGTTTCTTATTACACACACAAAACATATCTTTGGAGTTTCCCTTAATATACTTGCCTTTTTACTTGTTAGGCCTAGCATCGTGTTCCTCCCTTAAAGAGTTATACCTAGCTGGAAACAAAATTAGTGAGGTTGAGGGTCTTCACCGCCTCCTGAAGCTGAATGTCCTTGACTTGAGATTCAACAAAATTTCAACAGCAAAATGTCTTGGCCAACTTGCAGCTAACTACAGTTCCTTACAAGCCATTAGCCTGGAAGGAAATCCAGCTCAGAAGAATGTAGGAGATGAGCAACTAAAGAAATATCTGCAAGGACTTCTTCCCCATCTGGCTTACTTCAACAGGCAATCCATTAAAGCTGGTACTTTGAAGGACTCAGCGGATCGTTCAGCTCGATTAGGCATTTCTGCGCATCAGATCGACCGTGGTCTTAAGTCAGAACTAAAGACTATGCGTAAGGGAAATCATGGAGTCACTGCTCACAAGAGGCCATCTTCATCAATCCTTGGTCGAAGAAGCCAACAAGCAGTGGCAGCACCAAAACCGTCCAGGGACAGGCATGGGCGCTTGCCTCCAAGTGGAATCAAGACAATTGTTCGACCTAGTTTTTACGATTTTGGCAGCAAACTGCTGAGCTTCAGGCCAGATCTTGCTATGCATAGGAGTCGCAGCGAGGGAACCCTTGGAGGTCTTTGAGATTATGCTTGAAACTTGATTATAGTATGAATTCTATTTGGTCTTGATCGGGAGTGAATCTAGTCATAGCTGTTTTTCTTCTCTTTTTTTTTCATTATGTTTGCACTATTTAATAAATAAATAAATGATATATTTCCTTTTTAGTATCTTGAATTCTTCAATTTAGTGGGTTGAAATAATAATATCATTTTTAAAAGGCATAATTTAAGTATCACTTATGTAACTCCCTATGTTCCAGCAGTAATTGCTTGTGAACGGAAAAACTTAAAAGAGGCCAGACAGATTCACCAAGGTCATTCAACACACAACTTCTAATATGTGCAAAAGAAAGGTTGACCAAAAGCAGTGATGAATCTGAGTAACAAGACAAGTCAGCGTATCGCCATCTACTGTTACATGCCAAGCTTAGGCCAAATGAAAATAAAAGTTCCCCTTAAATCTATCTGGAAAATCATTGGTTCCTCCAAATTTCTTTGCTGCTTCACACCATTAGGTCTTTCTGGTTGCCATCTACTGTTACATGCCAAGCTTAGGCCAAATGAAAATAAAAGTTCCCCTTAAATCTATCTGGAAAATCATTGGTTCCTCCAAATTTCTTTGCTGCTTCACACCATTAGGTCTTTCTGGTTGCCGTCGCCAACTTCTGCAGTAAGATGTATAAAATATTGTATCAAAATTTTGTCAATCTACTAAACAATTTTGCATGATACAATATTGTACTGAAGGACAACCCAAATTATCCAGGAGAAACCTGCAAATTAACATTGCTTCATGTACATTTACAGTAGCTGTGTGAGTTCTATCAATAAATTAACCGTATGAAAGATGAGGGGAGGAAAATAGCAAGTTCAAATGCAAATGAAGCTCCGTCAGAAGTGACCAAGGCTAGCTCCACTCTTTCCCATCATTTACCCCCAGAAATATGAATAATAAATTATAACATCTGCATTGTCAGAATCTTATACTCATTTTTCTCCGAAGTTAAGATTCATACATAAGTTGGCTGAAAAATTAGAAAAGAGAAGTCATGGCCCCATATACACACAAACTAATATCAATCAGTATCAAGTCATCACCTGAAAAGTAATTAAACATCACCTGAACAGTAATTAAGTGTCACCCAAACTTAGAAGGCCAGTCCCACTACCAAAAACAGTCATTAAGCATCTATAACGGATACCAAATGTAGAACCAAAAGAATTCCAAGAACTCACTCAAATTCTTGTCTAGACATTCTCATCCAAGGGAAATAATGGATCATATTTTGCCGCATCGCTTAAAATAAATTATAGGTAATCTTTCCTAGACTTTTTTATTCGTCAATACAATAAGATAATTAACATGGAAGTGAAGACTGGTAAATCAGTAAATGCAATCCCTTGAAAAAAATTTCATTGCATACAGCAGCTCCATTCTCATTAGCATCTAGGACCTGGCCAACAAAAAGTAGTATACTATTAAAGATGCACATATCTATGCGTGTGCGCGCTTTTTTTGGGGGGTGGGTGGGTAAGTGATATCTCCCTGCTCTGGATAATTATTTTATGGTTAAGAGCATCAATGGAAGCAGAAACTTCTTACAGGCACCGCATATGTCACAAACTAAAGATAAATCCAGAATATGGAAAAGACGATGTTTGATTAAATGTTAACGTACAAAGGCAACAAAATGTTGACAATGGAAGCACAAATTCAAGAATTAGCATTATGCAGGTGGTACACAGTAACTCATGAGTTGTGACCCACAAATAATGACATCTATGACAACAGAAATGGTTTCTCATATGAAGCTTCATACTACCTCTGTCTAGAAATGAGTTACTTATTTTGTTCACTTTTTTTTTTTCAAATATTAAGCTTTGCATAGCACATGCTTAGTGATATAAGAAATTCATACAAAGCACCGCAAATTATCTGGACCATAAGAGAAAAAATATACCATGTTCCTGAATGCAACAAAGCTCATGAGTTTTTGGACTTCACCATTGTGACATAGGTGTGGTAATTAAGTTGGTGGGGAAAGAGGGGGGAGAGGAGGAGGAGGGGGTGGGGGGCGACTCATCAATTATCCTCGTGTAGTTGTTTTTCATAAGTAATAGGAAGTATTATTCCTTAATGACTTTAGTCCCACACCACACTTATTTATTCATTTTTTTCTCCTTTTTTTTGGGGGATAAAAAAAGAAATTAATTAGATGAAAAGAGAGAATACAAGCATAGGGAAGAACAAAACACGCTTAAAAAAGGGATCTCTCTAATCTATATAAAGAATAATCACAAAATACCCACGGAGGCTTCTTACGGAAAAAAATTCCTATATAGCAACAAAAGATATATAGCTATCTCTAAAAAGCCAAGCAATATGGTCGGTCCAAATCCCCAAAACATAGAAAAAATAGCACACATTCAAAGCATCTTCATGTCATTTCTCCCCCCAAAGTCTCTGTATAAGTAGCAAATCCGAGACAGGACACGCCTACTCCTCCCCAACATGCCAATAATAGAGTTAACCCCGGCAACATGATAATGCAAATAAAAATGGGAGTACGTCTCATAACTCATTATTCTGCCTTCACTTCATTTTTCATTGATAATATCCAGGTTGATAGTTTCTAAATTCTCCAGACCAAACCCAGCTTAAAAAGCTTATATTACTGGAGTCACTAAACTAGGCCAATCTAATTACCGTTCTTTAAAAACACTTAAGTCAGTACCTAAGGACATTAGGCTTAAAACAAAGAAGCTCATGATGTTTTGGAAGCGTGTTTCCAAATAAATTACAATGATTATTATCATTATAACATGATCTAATGAACTACTTTGTCCAGAAGCAGAGAGACAACCACACTTTTGCTCAACAGATAAAAGGGCTAATAGAGTTGTGCTTTCCTAATACATTTCCTTTCATTCACTAGTGGTGGTTTTACAGCAGCAAGCTGTACGGTATTTGCTGCTATAGAAAATACCAGAGCGATATCAAACTTCATTATTTGTAGACACTTCCTTGGTTCGACATTATCTAACAAACATCCAAGCAACCCTTCCCAAAAATGCCATACAAGTTGCAAGGACTCCCCCAACCAATTTCCAATTCTCCCAAAAGAAATCCAATTAAAAATAAACTATAGTAATATGAAAAGTAAAATATGACAAATTGAAGTATCAAGGCAAAAAGCCCATACCTTTCTCTTTGTCTTCATCATCAGCATCATGATACTCCTGATCCTCCTCTGGCACCGGATGTAATTGCACCTCCTCCGCCATCACCTTCGCCGCTTTGCCGCCACTAAAGGCAGCAACACCGCCACCATTAACACCGCCATCCTTGTCATCAGGATACCTAACAACGATCACAGGACAAACACAATGATGCACACAGTAATCACTAACACTGCCGAGCCTTCCCTTCCCAGTCCGCTTGGTGGCTCCAAACCCTCGGCTTCCCATAATAGCGGCGCTCAATCCGAGGCGCTCCACCTCTAGGCACAACCTTTCCTTCATGTCATGATCCTTGACGATATGGATTTTGAAAGGGATATTCGCATTTACCAAGGGCTGAGCTAGATCAGAGGCTTTCTTAGTGGTGAGATTGTCGAATTCGTCTTCGAGCTTTTGTTGGGATTGCTCTGATGTAGTGGAGTCGTCAGAGTCGGTGGTGGGTGTGGTGGTGGTGGAGCCCCAATCGGCGCCGTAGAGGACGGAGGTGGGGCGGACGTGGAGGAGGATGACGGCGTCGCCGGGGCGGAGGTAGTTTTGGACGGCCCATTTGACGGCGAAGGCACTCTCGTCACTGAGGTCTACGGCAATGGCGATGCGGCGGTGGGCGGCTGAGGTAGGGGTGGAGGTGGCGGAGAGAGAGAATCGTGGGGGGGAGTGGGTGTAAATCGTGGGTAGTGGGGGTTCCGGCTGGTTTCGTGGTTGTGATTCCATAAATTCCGACTATTACTATTGAAAATTGAAATGGGGAAGTTTTTGTTTTGTTTGATCGGAGATGAGAGAGAAGAGAATAGTGTTCTTGTTTACTGAAAGTTACAAACAATGATTCATCCCCGAACTTTATCCTGTCCGTGAGAATTATTTTTCTATCTAACATGTTCTACTATATATAATAATAAATACAACGCTTCATTAATAAATTTCATCGTATTAAGTTTATAATTTTATTAAATTATTTTAATTAATCACGAATTAATCATTCAAAATTTTTTATTTTTAAATATAATATATAAATTCTTCGTATTTCAAAAATTAAATATATAATTTTATCGAATTATTTTAATTAATTACGAGTTAATTATTCAAAATTCTTTATTTTTAAATATAATGTATAAACTCTTTGTATTTCAAAAATTAAATATATATACATGCATGCATGACATAATATAAAATTATTTGTGGGAACTACTTGAGCTATTAAATATTATTCCCTCCGTCCCAAATTAATTGTATTTCTAGGACTTTTTAAAGTTAAATTGACTATTTTTAAAACTAATCTTTTTACTATTTTTGCTAACATATAGGTGAATATATTATAACCAAAAAAAAATATATAAAATTTATTACTAATTTCAATTTTTATAATTTTAAAAATATATTTATATATGCTTAATTATTAATTTTAAAAATAGTCAATTTGACTTAAAAAAGTCCTAGAAAAGCAATTAATTTGAGACGGAGGGAGTATCTATTATTTTTAAGTTTATCTATGCATATATAAATATTTTCATTTAATATATAAACTTTAAAAATACAAATTTTATAAAATAATAATATATATAAAAATAAAAAAGTGTCTTGGTTACCATTCTAGTAGTATTATAATAATGTGGTTATGTAAGGTAAAATTAGAAGATTCTTTAGAAATATTTGACATTTAGGTTGGAATTCTTGTGTTTTGAGATGAAGTGAAACTTGAGAGGGCACGTGCAGTTTCTAGTTAGAACATGTACATGCAAGTGTTTGTCAAATGTCTTCTATTGAAATATATCTTTCAAAAATTAAAATTACTATAAAAGGAACTTTTCAACTTTAAGACGGAAAAAAAACCCTATGGTAAAGTAGTTCTATGTGGAGGGAGAAACTATAGTTTCCATTAATTATATTTGTTTTATATTCAAAAAAGAAAAAAAAGGAAAAAAAAAAGGTACAGTATTGTCTTGTCAAATGCCAATTGTGATGCAAAAGGGGATTAATTGTTATGTTATTAGAAAATATACAAAATAAAAATCCTTATTTATATAAGGATTAACACAGATCAAATGGTTGCGTTTACAACGTTAATATAATTATTTTCACCATAAAACAACACAATTAATAGAAAAGAGTATCAAAATAGCTTCTTTTTTTTTTATATAAACTACTCTCTCCGCCCTCAAAGGATGATTAAAGGTATATATATTTTTTGTCCATAAAAGGATGAGATAAAATACATAAAATAAAGGATAAATATGTCATTTAGTAGGGGTCCATTAGTATAAAAAAATAAAAAAAAGGTATCACTTTATATAATCTTGTGATGCCATTAATGATAAATTTGAATTTTTTATTTTTTTTAATATATGTGTAAATTATACTTTACTCATTTTTGAAGATGGAGGGAGTAATTCATTAGGTATGGATAGATTGGGCCTTAAATATTAGTCCTCTAATGGGACTTTCCTTTTGCCTCTTTAATGAAGTGAGATTATTGCATGCCCAAAAACAAAAGAAATAGGAAGAAATAGGAAGAAACATGAATGAAGACCGTGACTCATCGTGAAAGCTAGTAGTCAAGATCATGAGTGGTTGGCAATTGGCATGCACGTACAGTTAATACAACAATCACAATATGGAAGGAAGGACAAGAGTATTCATATTTGTGTGTGCATGCATGTGTCCTATTCCTATTCCTATTCCTATTCCTATTCCTATATCTATATGTAATATGTATAGATCTGGAGAGAGTACCAATCTATGGTTAGTGCAAGAGTTGGCACTTTAATTAATACTTGTTGACATGAA
This sequence comes from Aralia elata, assembly GCA_034770075.1. Lineage (NCBI taxonomy): Eukaryota > Viridiplantae > Streptophyta > Magnoliopsida > Apiales > Araliaceae > Aralia > Aralia elata. The sequence goes on from CM068385.1 coordinate 91,983,751, forward strand.
ATGAAAAACGACAATATTAAATTAATATTTCCAGCCAGCTAGCCAGCTCTTCTCTCTTCATGATTAATTTTAAAATTAGACATAATTTTATTTTATTTTTAGAAAAATTGATTTTTTTTATAAATAGTTTGATATTACTTTCTCTATTTTGAAATAAGAAATATGTTTTTTAAAGGATGATTTTTAACATGTTTTACATTTTTAAATTTGTCTTAATATTATTACCTAAGAATCATGTGGTGGTACTATGATGTTAAAAATTATAGTAAAAAAATATTAAAAAAAAATTAAGCACATCGTATGTATAAAATGAAGTTGTATTTTTTTATTGAACGGATTAAAAAGTAAAATACATATCTAATTATGAAAAAAGAAGAGCAATTAAAAATTTATTTAGTAGAGGGATGTGATGTTATAAATAATACCCTTTCCATTCGGAGGAGTTTGGCGGTATCAAGTTGTCAAAGATTGAATCTAGGACATCTTGCTTTACTAGAGCCCTAATATACCAACTGAACTAGAGCTCATCCGTCATCAGCTAATCTTACTCTAAACTGAAATATATATGCAGTGGAATAATACTAAACCAAAGACCAAAAAGTAGTTTGAAAGACCCCTAATATTTAGTGTGTTACAAAGTAAGATGATTTTTGGTTTCCAATTAATATGCCATACAAGAAATTCAAAAAAAATCAAGAGATTTAGAATCTAATAATTAGTTAAATAGTTTTACAATGATAAATTATAAATACAAAATATGTCGATACAATTCAAACTCTTTGATTTTCTCTTAAATTTTTTACATGTCATGTTGTTATTAAAGCCATTCGTTATTATTTTATTCTCTTAAAAAATAATATGTATATATATATATATATATATATTTTTAGTTTTAATAAATACAATAATAAATATCGTAAATTATTTAAAAAAATATTATTTATTGTAAATTTTATTATTTTATAATTTTTAATAACTTATTTTAATTTTAAATTTAAAAACATCCCAATTTAATTTTAATCGGAGGGAGTATATTTGTCCCACAAATACCTTGAATAACAAGTCCCAAATCACTTGCTTGGGATTTTGTGGAATTTTAGGTTAAGTTTCCCATCTTTGGAGGTCACTTAAATTAAAGTTCAAAATGGACCTTGTATTAAAATATTGTCTTGTCCTTCGTTAGCAATCGGTCCGCTGTTAAGCCCGACCTTTTTGCTTTGGGTCATGTTCCTCGTTATTGTGCTTGGTGCATTCTTATTTTGTCTCGCCAAGTTGCTGCTCAGCAAGTGCATTTCCTTTAGCCACAGAACATACCAGTAGTCTCCCTGGTCCATAATAATAATAATAATAGTTTTAATTTCATGTACATATATTAAGAAAATTATTTAATATTATTTTTTAATAGTTAAAATTCGTATAAAATTTTATCACTATTTCTATATAAAAAGTTGAAAATTATTAATAGAAGAGAAAATTTTTTGAAATAATAAAAGAAGTTATCAATAAGAAAATAAAAAATTTATTCTCTTAAGAAGTTGCAAATGACAAATAAATTAGAACAATTTTTTTTTTTCCATAAACAGTTTATTAAAATATTATGGAACGAAAAGAATAGTATGTATTTTTGTCATTTATTGCACAACTTCAATTTCCTTTTCATTAATATCTGCAATCTCGTAATTGCAGATTACATAGAACTACATACATACTTCATACATTTGAACTAGTACTTTTTATAAAATAAATAAATGTTATTCTTTCTATTTTACGAAAATAATCTCATTAGCAAAATTTATAAATTTTAAGGACATATTTGCCTTTCATATTTGTGTTTAGTTTAAAATTTCTGACTGAGTAAGAGTTTTCGTCTATTACAGGGTAATTAGGTCAAATAATAAAGATAGAAGCCTCTAACTTAACGTCAAGGTATGGAGTTGATTACACTAGAAGTAGAAGGTGAGGATTCAACCTTTGAGGCTGTTTAGGCTTTAATATAGCCATAAATTGAATGTCACAAATATTATCTGCCGTGTGGACTCCGTCTTCACTCGTGACAACCATCCCCCAAGTCTAGTCTTTTAGAGTCTGTGCCACGCATATTTCTTAAAACAATTATGGTATACAACTAATTTATAGGTGTATGGGAATTATCATACCACAAAATTAATTAGAGAAATGATAATTTTAGTGCAAATACACGTACATACTCAGTCAGTACTGCTAAACCTCATTTTTCGTGTTTATATGATCATCTTTATGTTTTGTCATATTATTTACATTATATACATTATTATCAAGCCTCTTTTTAATGGCTTAGATTTTTCAATAAGTTAAATAAACTGACATGGGCAAGTTACCCTTTATATAGAATTATTGATGGTACGTATACATTTTAATTTTTATTGTCACGTACGGATTGCATGTGAATTGTGAGAAAAAATACTTACTAGAATGCATATTATTGAGTCCTCTTCCTAACAATAAATACATATACTATCAATTATAGGAAAGTGATTTCTCACCGGAACAATGAAGAGAATTAGACTTTGACCTAGAAATTAATTAGTAGGGCCTATTCTCATGAATTTCTTCTTCATGGATATCATAACATTACTTTTTATTCAGTATTAAGTGTGTTGGATATTTTCAAAATATATTGTTACATAATAAATATATTATATATTGTTTTAATAATTAACAGATGTATTGGTTCAATGATAAATGTGTGATTACTAATTTGAGCAGGTGTAACGTAACTTGGATCACTAGTTTAAACCGGTGTGATTGCTAGTTTAAACGGGTGTAACATTGAACCGGTGCAATAGTTCGATTTTAGTTACTAGTTTGAACTGGTGTGACCTTTAGAAAGAGTGTGTTTAGTTCATATCTTTTCAAATTGAAAATGTGTCTTTTTCAAATGGGTGTTTAAGATCCTATAAATGAATTAAAAAAACTCTCCTTTGGGATAATAATTCATTCACAAGAAATGAATCCATATTCTTTTAAAATAATTTTTGTGTTATTATTTTCTTCGCTCTCAAATTATAGTTTTGAATAAATACTATTATGCATATAGTATTTAATATAGATTAATTTTTGGTTTGTCTTATCTTGGGAGACAGATTCGCTGTAATCTTGTGCAGTTTATACAGGGGGTGAATACTGTCTTAAGGAGAGAATGGACTTCCATTCGATTCAGGCGGTAGTATTATTATTTTTTCAGAATTTCGACAACGTTCTATAGGAAAAATTTCAACAATATTCTTAAGACAGTATTCTATGAAAGATATTCTGAAAAAATAATATTAGTCTAAATATGAAAAGGTGGAGATGTTTACATCAAAGAATGATATTTTCTTATAATTACGATCACGAAAATTATTATTATCCAGGAGAAAATTTTTCAATCAAAGAAACTTCAAAGAAGGAAATGCGAAATCACTGTATGTAGATTAATTTATTTAATGTAATTTAATTTTGGCATGATAGTATAAATATTTATTATTTGATAATATTATCCGTGGCTAAAAATTATTAATTTATTTTCTTCCAAGTATAATATATGTGATTATATTATTTAGGAGGAAAATAAAGTAATACATATTGATTATTATATGTGGGAATTTGAGTTCATAATTTAATAAAGGATTGAAAATATAGTATATGCTTGTTAATTTATTCTTGAAATTGTTGCATAAGAATAATTTGCATATATGTATATATTTTGATTAATCATGCCATGAAAATTTATACTAAGTTATGTGTTTTAAAATTTATGAATATTAAATTTTGCACACATATATTATATATTTGGTATGATGTTTAAGTATAAGTAATTTTGTTTGAAAATATTATGGTTAATAACCATATGATATGATCATGGATTATGACCAATTTTAAGTTTATAAAGGTAATAAAAGTTTCTCTCAAAAAAGAAAAGATTAAATTACTGGTTTAAATTGTGCCAAGTATGAAACAAATGCGTATTGTTCCAAGATTCACTTTCAAAGTGAATGATGGTACAAAATATGGTAATCGAAGATATATATGTGACATCATATATAAACTTATTTATATATGAATTAAGTATTATCTTAGTATTAAAGATAATATGATTTATAATTTCATGTTAAAACATGTTAATTTATGAAGTTATTATCAACATATCTCGGTTTGGGATAGTGATATGTAAATAAATAATTGTACACATAATTTTTGACATTTAATTATGTTAAGTTAATGCAAGTTTGACTAAGTTCTTGTACTAAGGGCACTAGGCAAGGAGGTTGAATTATGTGTATGTTAAATTAATTTTGAAATATACTATATGGATTTCAATAACGAAGTTTAAATTTTATCATTTTATGATAATAGAAGTGATTAACTTAAGTGCCTGGTATTAGAGATATCTCTATGACATAAGTTAATTGATAATTATGATAATGCGGTGACTTGTTAAGAAAGTCAAGGCATATCGGTATAAGACATGACTATGTGAATGGGCGCTTGATAATAATAAAGTAATATAGTCATTGTCTTTGTTAAAACCAAAGTAATTTGGTGAATTCCGGTTATAAAAGTCCTTGGCATGGATTGTTATGGAGTAATTCCAAAGAGATGGGTTTAAAACATTTGAATGAGAAGGAACCTATAAGTAGAACCCAACTAAATACTATAGTAACATTTAGTATATTAGTTCAATGGAAAAAATACTTATAGTAATAACTAATTATTGATAAGTATAAAATATGTTATGTTTTATCTCTTAATATCTAGTCTTTTATACTTATTTGACACATAAATGTACTCACTATTCTTATATTTTGATTTAGGTTGCAAATGGAGCTATTAAATGAAAAATGAGTTATTTTCGTACTTTTGGACTAATTTGAAATCAATTCATTCGCTTGAGGCCCAATTTTGTCCTTCGTCCAACCAATATCTCTCAACGCTCAAAGAAGGAAACTTATAGATCTATTTCTTAGCTTTCCGGAACATCTTGACACACCCAAATTAGAGCTCGGACGAGAGAATTATGGCCAATTTTTCAACAGACGTCGAAGCTGAAAATTACAGAAAATTTCTCGGTTGGACAGATTGACCTCTGGAGCTTCGTTTGCGATTTGAATTATGTTAGAGTTCCCGAATGAGAATGTGTTCTTCTTGAAGATTTTAGTAGACTTCTCAAGCTTTCTGGAATGGTATAGTGAGCACAAATCCGAGTTCATTTGGGCATCCAAACAGTATGACAAGTGAACTGATCCGAATCCCGCCTGGACTGGATTCAATTCGGACCAGTTGGAGTAGTTGGGCCATAACTTGAGCTTCCCAACTCCAAATCAGGTGATTCAAAAGCCCAAATTCATTAGAAAATCCAGGGCTACAACATCCATTCTTTGTCTAAGGTCCAATTCGATGGTTTTCAAATGCAAAAATAGCATGTAATGTGCTGATCAGATTAGTTGTCATATTTGGATTTTTAGCACATCACATGTGCACGTTTTTGGGTGGCTTCTTACTTGGTTGGCTGATGCACATAAGTAGATTGGGTGTTTGATCTTGACTTATGATGATAGGTTAGCACACCATGAGTTCCTATAAATACCAAGTGAAGTTAGGCTTGTACACACCAATTCACATATCAATTCATATCCACTTCCTAGAAGAGCAATTCATACATCTTCTTTCTCTATAGTTTGTTAGTATAGGAGTAGGGAGAGGAAGTAGACCTCCAGGGGGAGGTTACTCTCCTCTCCATTTTTATAGTTCAAAAGTAAACACGGGATCAACACTTATGGAGGTCAAAAATCAAAGGCGAAAGCTTGGAGATTGAAAATTATGATCCGTAGTGACAGTCGGATGTCAAAACATAATTTTTCTTCTCTAAACTCTTCCTTTATTTTTGTATTCTATTATTGTTGAATATCTTGTAAATTATATGTAGACACCCAAATTTTGCACTTCGTATACTAACCCTGACAGGAGGGCAAATTCGGCAAATGAACCGGCCTGCGAGAGCGAAGGATGGACAAGGGCGAACGCTCAACACCACCGCGATGATTGGCGACCAAAGCTGACGTGACGATAAGGCCATCCGAAACGGACATTCCCGAATAAGGTGACACGTCTCCCGGAAATTCTCGGATTGCAGAATACAGGCTTGTCAGCGAAAACCGACGTTACGGCACGAAAGTTGAGGCATGGCACGACAATCGAGAAAGTCAAGCCAGCCAGCCGCGGATTGATCTGCGGCCAATGAGTGCGCCTTTTGAAAACACGGAACTCGAAACACGGAACTCGAAACCAGGCTGAGTGGCTGGTGGGCCAGCCAGCCGCAGATCAATCTGCGACCAGGCCGCAGATCAATCTACGGCTGCCCTAGGCCAGCCTATTTCAGCTCAGTTTTTTCATTTCATCCAGGAGTTGGCAGCAGGCGGAGAGAGGAGAAGAAACCAGTAGCAGCTCGGAAATAGGGGAGAAAAACAGCAAAATTTGCAACAAAATAAGAGAGAAAAGAGAGAAAAAAGAGAGGATTTATATTTCTTTTGTGAGATTATATCCAAGATAATTTCTACTCTATTCATGTACTCAAATTTGCACACATCTTGGTGATATTTGCAAGGTGAAAAGACCATTTCTATAGCAATTTTTGTATATCATTTTGTTAATCTTCTTGTCAATTGGGTTATGTGAAATGTAGTTTTTCTTGTATATTGTTGTGGATCCATGGGTTGAGGACTATTAGTGAGGGTTCCAAATGGAGCGAAATCCTTCCTAACGGCCCGATGATATCCATTTGGTGATTTTAGCTTGTTTAACTTTTGTAGTATCCATTACGTGGGTGTGTATAAATTGTGGATGTGAGCCTAGGAACGCGACCCCATGGTCCAAATCCGATGATGGACGTCTTTTGATGTGAGTAGTAGGAGCGATGTAGTTTTCATTGTAAATATGTAATCGTCGGGCCTTAAAACGACGCCAAGGCGAGAATCGGGTTTAAGGCCCCCGTAATAGTGAAGTATGTGATTGTGGGCGTTGGGGTTATTTGGATGGCTTACATGCCCATGAATAGCCCCAATGCATTTTAATGCTTGATTTGATTTACGACCTAAAATTGATTTCAAAGCTAAAAGATTAAGATTTTCGTAAAATCAATCAAACTAGGTTATTAGCATCACGAGGCTTAAAATGAGAAGTGCTAATGAATGTCGATTCCTATTTAACGAGAAAGCTAAAGACAAAAAATCGTTTTCCAACGTCACAAAAATGATTTTATAAAAATAAGTAACATTTTATTAAATCTTTGTGCATAGGGTTAAAGAGATCCTAGAAGTTGCCCACCGTGCTATTTACGAAAGCAACGTATAGATCTCGATTCCTATTTTGACGAAGGTTTAGAAAACTCTTGTTTTTGCCAAAACGACACCTAATGAAAATCTCATAAGTTTTTGACAATTAAAATCAAACCTTTCTCATAAAGCTTTCTTGTTAAGCCAAATGACATTCTAAAGCATTCTCAAAAGAAAGCACGACTTTTCATCAAAACCCAAATGGTTTCTTCATGCAAACTCACCACGACATTCACATAGGCACACACACACACGCACACATACACACACACATTCAAGAATTAAAGGATAGGAAAAGCATCGAGATTATGGTAACCGTGTTTCACGGAAGTCGGGGGGTGCCTAACACCTTCCCCTCGCTTAAGCAAGCCCCCGAACTCTATGAATCTCGATTCGCAGACCAATTAATTCGGAGTTACATATGAGCCAGCGATTTACGAAAATGAGACTCGGATGAGTTGGTACATCCATTTCAAATATACCAACTGGCGACTCTGGTTAATTGGCTCATCATAAAAAACGATCTTTCAAAACCCCGTCGACACTCATGCCGACCTTTTCCAAAATCATCTAATAAAAAAGGCAAAAAATCGGAAAAGACGAGAAACCCGGCGTCGACATTATATTTTGCATATTTGCTATGAACTCTTCTCATTTCTTTTATTTAGTTCCACGGGGATGTTGAACTTTATTTACGGCTAATGGTTCCTACTTATATGAAATTCATTATTGATAATCTGTTTTCACTGATTGCATGCTATTTGATTTGGTTGATTTAATGTGGACAGTTAGATTAATCTAATTAATATCATCAACTAGATTAAGGTATAATATTAAGCAAATGATATTATATCTGATCATAAGTAGCAGTTAGTAATTCATGATTGTGGTCAAACTTTTGAGTATTGCTATGATTATCGGAAGACAGGTTAAATAATCCTTAATAGTGTGATTGTTGCTTGGAATAACCTAATTCTCTATTTCTTAATACTTTTGTTATATTAAATCTAGACTGATAGTTCTGGGTTATATAATAATTAGGATCTAGTGGGGGAGATTGTCACATTAGATTTAAAATCTAAGGAGGATTTCAGATAATTAGTGATTGCGGTTATCTAGGGTTATTAATTTCATTTAAGGAAAATATTGCTATGATAAGGTAATATTGAACGGAAGAACTAAAGTCTTTATTTTATTCTTATTACTTTAATTCTGTTTCAGTTAATTAGTTAAATAATGTTACAAACCCCCCTTTTGGTAAACAAAGTATAAATTTAGACTAATCATTCTCTGTGGGATCCACTCTTACTTGCACTACTACATTAATATCTTTTACAGTAAGATTTTATTTTTGATTACTTGTGACAGCACACCAGTTATACATTAAATAAATATGAAGAATAAATTCTTCGAAACCATCTCAAAGTTAGCGTCTACTTGTATGAAGAATAAAGATGGTAGGATAAACATTTAATGAATCTATGTCATGTTTGAAAGATGTAGGTCATACAAGTGCTTCTGATTAGATTCATCTATGTAAATGAAGGAAGTGGGGCCGCTTCTGCAAGATAAACACAATGCCATAAATGTGTTGGTTTTCTTAAACTTTAAGGGGTATATTATATGTCTATTGAAGGATATCACTTTAAGATTTCCTAGTTCAAAGCTAACGCCACTAAGAATTCTGATATTTTGTGATATGGACTATGTAAAGATTCAAGTTGAAAAACACCTCTTACTTATTTATGTCATGCGCCTAAAGAGAGAGAAGAAGGTTGACAAAATAAAGTTATAATATTTTAAAAATGGAGGGAGATTGTTGGATATTTTTAAAATCTATTGTAATATAATAAATATATTATATATTGTTTTAAAAAATTAACAGATGCATTAGTTTAATGGTAAATGTGTGATCACTAGTTTTAACAGGTATAACGTTGAACCGGTGCAATGGTTCAACTTGGGTCACTAATTTCAACTGGTGTGATTGCTAATTTGAACATGTGTAACATTGAACTGGTGCAATGGTTCGATTTGGGTCACTAGTTTGAACCGGTGAGACCCTTAGAAAGGGTGTGTTTGGTTCATATAATTTCAAATTAAAAAGGTGCCTTTTCAAATGGGTATTTAGAATTTTATAAATATATTAGAAAACTTTCCTTTGGGATAACAATTCATTCACAAGAAATGAATCCATAATTCTTTTAAAAGAATTTTTGTGTTATTATTTTCTTTTCTCCCAAATTATAGTTTTGAATAAATACTATTCTGCATATAGTATTTAATACAGATTAATTTCTGGATCTATCTTATCTTGGGAGACGGATTCGCCGTAACCCTCTGCAGTTTATATAAGGAGGCGAATACTATTTTAAAGAGATAGTGGACTTCCATTCAATTCAAACAGTACTATTATTATTTTTTTAAAATTTCGACAATATCCAATCGGAAAAGTTTCAATAAGGTATACGGTTGACAATTTCATGCAGTAATCCTATATGTATAGCTGGAGAAATACCAATCCATGGTACAATAGTTGGTGCTGAATTAGTAGTTGTTGACATGAAATGAAAAATGACAATATAAATTTTGCCAGCCAGCCAGCTCTTTTCTCCATGATTAATACTCTCAAATGTTTTAAAATTAGACATGTATTTTTTTTTAAATAATTTTAAAAATCAGCTAAGTTTCTGTCTAGTTGATGGAAAAACACCATGCTTTGCTTGGGATTTTGTGGAATTTTAGGTTAAGTTTCCATCGTTTGAAGCCACATAAAATTAAAGTTCAATATGGACCTTGTAATAAAATCTTGCCCTTAATTCGTGATCATGAGCAGAGCAATCTGTCCACTGTCCAGCACTACCTTTTCCATTGTAATTAATTGTCTGCTTGGGTCATGTCATGTTCCTCTTATATGTGCTTGGTGCCTCAGCAGGTGCATGTTCTTTTGTTTGTCATTTATTGCACAACTTCAATTTCATTTTCCTTAATAGCCGCGGTCTTGTAGTTGCAAAGTACATAGAACTACTTCATATATTTGAACAAAATTATTTGTTATATTTTACAAAGTAAATGTTATTCTGTCTATTCCTCGATAAGAATTTCATTAATAAAATTTGTAAATTTTAAAGATATATATATTTTTTTTTATGTTTATCTTATACTGGGGTTGTTTAATTTAGTAACAGAGTAGAGGAAACTCAAGCGAAGAGACCATAGAATGGTACTGCTACTTGAAAGCCGTAACAGTGAGATGGTAAAAAAATTGGAATGTAAAAAAAATTGTGACCGAGTTTTCATCTTTCAAAGGGTAATGAGGTCAATAATAATTTAGAAGCTTCCAACTCATCGTCAAGGTATGCCGTTGATTAGTGATTACACTCTCGAAGATGTGATTCAAGTATACAACCATTGAGGCTGCTTAGGCTTTAATTTTGCCATAAATTGAATGTCACAACTCACAATTATCTGCCGTGTGGACTATGTCTTCAGTTGTGACAAACCAGCTCCCAAGTCTAGTCTATAGTCTGTGCCACATATATTTCTTAAAATAATTTTGGTGTACAGTTAGTTTATAGGTGTACGGGAATTCTCATACTATAAAAATAGGAAAATAATAATCTCAGTACAAATACACATACACATTCATATGGCTAAATCTCTTTTTGTATTTATACGATTATCTTTATTTATTTTTTTATATTATTCGGATGATATACATCATTAAGTCTCTTTTTAATGATTTGAATTTTTCAATGAATTAAAGCACGAGCTGTGCAAGGTCTTGTCAAACGTTTTGTGTGCACGTTACGTATATTTTATATAAAATTATTGATAATACATATACACTTTTAATTTTATTATCACATGCGATTGCATGCGAGAGAAAATTATAGTAGAATATACATTATCGAGTCGTCTTCCTAATAATAAATACATATAGTATCAATTATAGGAAAGTGATTCCTCACCGGAGCAAAGACGAGAATTAGAGTTTGATACGTGGTATTCACTGCGTGTAGTCGGTTCTATTATATATTATAATCTCATAAATTTCTTTTTCATGGTTATTATAAGATTATTTTTTATTCAGTGTTAAGTGGACGATTGACAATTGCATGTTAATTTGTTCTGCGTTTCATATTGGCCAAATAGAGTAATAGCAGACTTATTGAATCCACCATGGATTGGAAATATATTAAGCTTGCAAATTAAATAGTACAAAAAGAAAAATAAAAACTGAAATAATAAGGGGCCTCAAATGTTCATTGTTTAGACTTTTTTATTTAAAAATAATAAGGGGCCTGATAATCAGTTGAGTTGGGGACTCTAATATTTTAGGATCACCAATCACTTGTTAAAAAATAAATTAAAAAAAAATTGAATTATAATCCCAATTAGATTACAGCATTGACCCTAAGCTTGGTGACAGACAATCATGGAGTATTGCCATTTGGGTTTGACCTATTCTGTTTAGACATCCCATTCAATTTTTTTAACAAACTATTCTGTTTAGACAGAGCAATATTCTATGGTGAAATGTGGTAAGAAGGCTCTTTCTTTGACTTTTCTTCCAATAGAGACGACACGTGGGTGGATTTGCATCGTAAACTAAAGTTACTGGAATGACTGTAATGCCCATATATACACATTTTAATGTTCAAGATGGTAAATAACTAAACATTATCGTGAATTTGAGATTAGTCTCTCTGTTAAGAAGAAAATTTGAGATCACCTATTTTTGTTCCTTTTAACAAACAAAAAAAATTCTTAGATTTCGCCTTAGTACAAATAATTTAATTATCATTTTCTGATCTAAACCATTTTAGTATCATTTCATAGTCTTGAATTATATATATTTGGAATGACAATATAAAAGTATAAATTTGATTTAAGCACGAGGATTTCGTTTTGATGACATTTGTAATTCACTTAAAACTTTTTAACTATACAAATGAATTTATTTTTAACAAAATGATAAATATTTAGTCAAATTATGGATAATTTACACAAAAATCATATCTCTCACACGTATGCTTTTCTCCTTAAACACTCATTTTTATGTTCCTGTTAGCCACAAGGAAATTTTACAAATATAACCATAACAAAGTAAGTCTGGTTTTGGATAGTCGAATATAGTGTGAAGAGGTGGAAAATTAACTCTCTTTTTTTTTTTTTTTTACCTTTTACTTTCTTTTAAAAGGATGATCGCTAAAAGGACATAACGGTCAGTTCAAGTAGTGTTGACTACAAAGAAGACAGAGTCTTTCTCCAGTTCTTTCCTGCCATGAATTAGTTGCATTTGAGGTCCATGGCTCCCTTCTTTAATTGATCGGACCAATCCCCTCTCCCTTTATTTTCTCTTCAAATGGTCTGAATAACCCTCTTCCCCATCAAAAATTCCTCTTCACAAATTCTTTACTTTAAGCCATGTGTACGGAAAACAAATCTTGTTTTAAGCTTGCTCTTCTCTTCCTCTGTTTCTCCATCAACATTTCTCTCTCTTATGGGGCTGACACCATATCTGCAAATCAATCAATCTCTGGGAACCAGACCATTGTCTCTTCAAATGGAAATTATGAGCTGGGTTTCTTCAAACCAGGTAAATCTTCCAGGTATTATATCGGAATTTGGTACAAGAAAGTTTCTGAACAAACAGTAGTTTGGGTAGCAAATAGAGAAAGATTCATCTCTGATAAATATTCTTCACAACTTAAAATTGAAGATGGTAATTTAGTTCTTCTTGATGAGTCCAAAACTGCAATTTGGTCCACAAATACCACCTTTAAGTCCCCCAATTTAGAAGCAGTGCTTCTTGATGGAGGTAATTTTGTTTTGAGAAATGGGTCAAATTCAAATTCAATTTTATGGCAAAGTTTAGATTACCCATCTCATACATGGCTGCCTGGTGGTAAAATTGCATATGATTATCGTACAAAGAAAAAGCAACTTCTTACTTCATGGAAGAATTCGGAAGATCCTGCACCAGGGCTTTTCTCTCTGGAGCTTGACCCAAATAATAGTCAGTATCTTATAAAGTGGAATAGGTCCAAAGAGTATTGGACTAGTGGGCCTTGGAATGGGAAGATATTCAGCTTAGTACCTGAAATGAGGGTAAGTTATATCTATAACTTTAGCTATATTTCCAATGTAAATGAGAGTTATTTTACATATGATCTCTACAATTCTGAAATTATATCTAGATTTATCATGGATTATTCGGGGCAAGTTAAGCAACTCACATGGTTGGATAGTTCCAAGCAGTGGAATTTGTTTTGGTCTCAACCAAGACAACAATGTGAAGTTTTTGCTTTTTGTGGGGCTTATGGTACCTGTCAGAATTCATTGCCCTTTTGTAACTGTTTGAAAGGTTTTACCATTAAGTCTGAAGATGATTGGAATTTGGGTGATTATTCTGGTGGTTGTGTGAGGCAAACTGAATTGCAGTGTGGTAATAATTCCAACACAGCCAAAGAGGGGAAAAAGGACGGATTTTTGATGAATTCTCAGATGGGATTGCCTGTTAATTCTCAACCTGTGACAGTTGCTAGTGCTGCAGAGTGTGAATCCACCTGTTTGAGTAACTGCTCTTGCATTGCTTATTCTTATGACATCAATAACTGTTTAATTTGGAGCGGAGACCTCTTGAATCTGCAACAGCTCTCTGTAGATGATGCTAGTGGGAAAGTGATCAATATTCGACTTGCTGCATCCGAGTTTTCTGATGGTAAAAACAACGAAGGAGTTGTTATTGGAGCTGTTGTGGGATCAGGTGCAGTTGTAATAATCCTTGTTGGTCTTGTTTTGGTTATAATTAGAAGAAGGAAAAGGAGATTGACCAGGACTACCAAAGCAGTAGAGGGTTCACTGATGGCATTTGGTTACAAAGATTTGCAGAATGCAACAAACAATTTCACAGAAAAGTTGGGGGGAGGAGGTTTTGGATCTGTTTTCAAGGGTTCATTGCCTGATAAAACTGTCATAGCGGTTAAGAAGCTGGAAGGCATCAGCCAAGGAGAGAAGCAATTTCGCACAGAAGTGAGCACAATTGGGACCATTCAACATGTTAATCTTGTACGCCTTCGCGGGTTTTGCTCTGAAGGCAATAAGAAGTTGCTAGTATATGATTACATGCCAAACGGCTCCTTGGATTCCCATATCTTCTATGAGAAGAATGAAAATGTGTTGGACTGGAAAACAAGATATCAAATTGCGCTTGGGACAGCCAGAGGGTTGGTTTATCTCCATGAGAAGTGCAGGGACTGCATCATACACTGTGATATAAAGCCTGAAAACATTCTTCTAGATGCTGAGTTTTGCCCCAAAGTGGCAGATTTTGGTCTTGCAAAGCTCGTTGGGCGTGATTTTAGTAGGGTATTGACAACCATGAGAGGAACCAGAGGATACCTTGCACCAGAATGGATAACAGGAGTAGCTGTAACAGCCAAAGCTGACGTTTACAGCTATGGAATGATGCTATTTGAATTCATATCAGGCAGGCGAAACACGGAGCAAACTGCAGAGGGAAAAATCACATTCTTTCCTAGTTGGGCTGCGAGCGTGACTATAGATGGAGGCGACATCCTTAGCCTATTGGACCCCAGGCTGGACAGGATTGCTGATGCAGAAGAAGTAACAAGATTATGTAGAGTTGCTTGTTGGTGCATCCAGGATGATGAAAATGTTAGGCCATCAATGAGTCAGATAGTTCAGATTCTTGAAGGGGTTTCGGAAGTGAACCTGCCTCCAAACCCACGAAATCTCCAAGTCTTTGTTGACAACCAGGAGGATATAGTTTTCTTCACCGAGTCATCCTCAAGCCAGACTTCCCAAGCAAAGAGCAATCCCTCAACCGCTTCACGTCAGTCCAAAAGCACTACATCAGCAGAAAGTTCCAAGGACTGAAACCTAGAAATGAGAATGCCTTTTGAGCATTCTGCTCCAAGTCTATATATCTATTATCTATATACTTTGTACGCAAGTATGCAGTGTTTATTCATAAAAAATCTGAAGCCATAACTAGAGCTGCTGTGTTCTGTTTCTGTTTCTAATATGATGCTTGACATGATTGTATATTCATCACAACTTTGTGCCAATCTGTTAATGTGACCACCTTTTGTTAGCTCTGTATGGGATGTGGAAGTAACATATGGTCTGAGAGTTTGTACAACCACACAAATTATTTCTAATATAAAAAAGGTCTGGATTTCTAGCTCCCATGTTGTACAGAATTTTGATTTATTATTTTTGGTGGGAACAGAAACGTTGATTTGGTTTTAATGTTAAAGATCAATGGATCTCTAGCAATGTAAATTGATGTTAGTACAGTTTCTTCTTGGCTCTTCTTAGCTATGGAAGAAAATGTCAAAACTATATTGTACATGTTTTCTTCCAGCGCCGGATAACAGTGGGAGAACCATTTCCACCCCAAAGGAAAACTGTTTTAGCATATTGAACCTTTTTGCATGGTTTTGCATTGGAGTTTTAGATCCATTAGATTTTAGCTCGAGTTTTACATGCAAGTGAACTGCAAAAACATCACACCACAAAAAGGATAGAAACATAAAAAAAGTTGCATCTGATCTGCAGGTAGGTTCTTTGAATCCAAGTGACTTGTTAGTTAATATCAAGTTGATTAGAGAATTATAACGCGGGAGCCACCAATCAAGTGTTTTATTTTATTTACCCTGTTTGGCTAGTTCGGATACCATTGGTATTTTGAACTAGAAGGTAGTTTTGTTGCACCCTTTCCCAAAATGCTATTCATATTATTGATGATACAAAGTTTCCTAAAAATAAAATACCAAATTAATTTGTTTATCGACGTAGCACTTGCACGCTGATATGAAATTTCATTTGGTATGTACACGGACCCATGGTACGAAATACCAAATGCTGCTGATATGAAATTAATTTGTTTAATCGACTCCGGTGCTGCATCCATGGTAGTGGCATAGCATATTCCTAAACCACACTGGATATGACACCACCAACTAGTCATTGGATATTTGGATGTACCTGTATTTGATCATCATTTTGATAGAATTTAATCCGTAAAATCTCTTATAGAGTACTGTAATGAAATACCAAAGTAATGTGATGCAAAATATTATTCTCAAACATCATTTTTAGTGTCAATATAAATGTCACATCGTGGTACTCTCCAGTTGTAGAAACACTGTTAGTGTTGGGATGTGTTTATTTGGGCCCGATAGATAGGGTGGGTTATGGTTCACGTGGAGGTATGTTCCCACATAAGAGTCTGTTTGGATAGTGATAGAATATTAAGGAATCCTGTATCTATTTAATTTTCAACTCTTAAGGAAAGTGTCAGGATATAATTCGACTTTCTTTTTTTAAGGAGATTGAGTTTAATTCCATTATGGTATCTGAGTTTTATTTCTATACGGGACGGACATACAGTTGCTGGTATAATCACTATAAATATAAAGCTAAACCCTAATTCACAGGTAATTATCTTTTTCAGCATTACAACATTAAGCATCGTACATTGTTAAACCTTATTCAGCCTGTACTTATTCTCACACCGAAGCTATCCTCCGGCGACGAAAATCGTCAGCTCTCTGAGTGTGATTTTGTTTCTGTGCAGGATTAGACACGCAGTTTGGTGATTGGACGCATGGACGAATCTTAACGTTAACGGTTAATATTTTTTATGTTGATTTTATGTTAAAACTCAGAATATTGGTTTACATATGACACTTAAATGTATCAATCAAGCATTTGATGGAGTTGTTGAGAATTCGTTTTCCTCGTCAAGAAAGTTTGTGGCCAAATTCTTGCCTTGTCAAGAAAGTTTGTGGTCAAATACTTGCCTCCACGATCTATGAAATGACTTGGAATGAATTAACACTTATGTTTAGCTCACGTGTAGAGATATTCACACTGTAGAGATATTCACACAACTCTAATAAGAATACCGTTATCTTTCTTTAACATGTTTTTATATACCGTTATCTTCCTTTAACATGTTTATATATACCGAAAAATGACATTAGATTATAATGTTTTTTCTTGGTATGTTTTCTAAACATTAAATTTTGATACTAAAATTTATTATTACTCCATAAATTTTTGAAGGAATATAATTTTCAAAATGTGCCTTATACAAATCTCTAGAAAAAAAAAAAAACAATGACAATAGAATATTATAACTTAAGTAGATTTGATTTATAGTTTAATTATCTATTACTCGATTTCTACTTGCATAAATTTTCCTAATTAACAAAAAGGAACTTTAACGTTATTTTTGTAATATCCTACCCAAAAGTAGCTGTATGATGTAAATACAACGTATTGAGAATATTAAACAATAATTTATTATTCCCTCCGTCCCAAATTAATTGCATTTCTAGGACCTAAAAAAGTCAAATTGACTATTTTTAAAACTAATCTTTTTACTATTTTTGCTAACATATAGGTGAAGATATTATAACCAAAAGAAAGTATATACAATTTATTACTAATTTTAATTTTTATAATTTTAGAAATATATTTATATATGCTTAATTATTAATTTTAAAAATAGTCAATTTGACTTAAAAAAATCCTAGAAAAGCAATTAATTTGGAACGGAGGGAGTACATAGAAATGAAATTGACAATCAAGAATCGAAAAATTGGAAGTAAGGTTCCGAACTTCCGATTAAGGTTTGTGTTCATCCAGATAGCCAATTATTGTTAATTCCGATGAATCAGAGTTACGAATGGTGGAATTAACGTTGGAGATAAATCCTGAGCATTTGAAATAAGTTGGACAAACCAAGTCGGGATTTTTGGTGCGAAATGATTGAAATGTACGTTCCTAGCAGGGATCGAAATGAATTATGTTTTATTTGATTTTTAGAATATTTCTACCATATATTAATTTAATCTGCTTCTATCTATATGCTTTTGTTATTTACCTTTTCCTTTCATCGGTCTATATATCCTCCAAATGATATATATACAGGGACGAAGCTAGAGAAGGTTGGGAGTGGGGTTAAAATTTTTACTAATTATAAATAATTTGACGGATGTTCGGGGGCAGCGCACTCGAGCCATTTTTTTTAATACTTTTATATTTTCGAGTCACATACACACACACACACACACACACACATATATATATATATATATATATATACTATATTACAATAACAATATAATAAGTAATAATATAGGGTATATATACACTATATTGACTCATAATAGATTTTTTTTAATCACAATTGTTCATAAGTAATTAATTCATTAATTATTTTTAAAAATAATATAAATTAGATTATTATTTAGTTTAAAATATTATAGAGAGATATACATATATTGAGAGGATATGAGTCCTATTTGGTTAAAATTTAATTGACAAAGTTATAAATTTTCAATTTGATCCCGTATAGTAGAAAAATTATAAATTTTTAGTGGGGTCAATTTATACATAATACTTAAAAATTTTAAAATTTACTTTACATTATAAAATAAATTTTTTTTCCAGTGAGGTCAATTGACCCCACAACCCTCCACCTAACTTCGTCCCTATATATATATATATATATACGCGCGCGCGATGTCTTATAACAACTTGCATTGTGATGTTGTAACTTGTAATGGAATGAATTTTCACTTCTTTCTGAGAATTGATGCATCCAGTTTAATGAATTGAACTTTGGAAATTAAGTATATATGGTCTGTCTAGTCTAGTTGCTGAATTTATGTAACGCATGCAATAACCTACGTACGTACGTACTCACTCCGCATATACGTACGGCCATGCTGCCAAATAATGCTTTCTTTAATTTATTGAATTGAAAGCCCCGAAAGACGTACGCGCGTGTTCACCATTCGTGCTTGCAGGTGTGTGTGTATGTGTGTGTGTGTGTATATATATATATATATATATATATATATATATATATATTATCTTTGTCCTGAAACATGATAAGGCTTATATAATGCATGATTTGCATATCTTTATGACAATTAGTACAGCATATAATGGAACAGTAAAACACTGCTAGCTTACGTTTGTGCTACATGCATAATTTGTAGAACTACATACATAGCTTAGGTTGTTTTATATATATTGTCATGAAAATACTTCAAATGCTCATATAGCCCACAGGCAGGCTCGGAACGTGTATTCAATGCCCAATATTATGTTGCTGATCAGTAGTCCTTTGTTTTTTTTGTTTTTTTTTCTTTTTTCCATCGGCAAAAAAGTTTTGTATATATTGTTCCAACCCTATGGGGTTCAATTACATTCTCGAAGTTTTTCGGCCCACTTCTTCAGTGATTTTAAAATTACACTAATTAGTTAGTTGACTTGACGTTCTTTTTTACTTTACGTTTTAAGAGAAAATACGAATATTAAGAAATACAATTAATACTTTGTTTGATTGATTAAAATGATTATACAATCTCAATATTAACCTTCAAAATTCATTGAAAAAGATGAAAGATAAACAATTTAATATTTAATGTAGAAAAAATATAGTAAACTAAATCATTAATACTTTTTTGAAATCTACGAATGTCAAATAAAAAAAAATAAATTTTACTCTAAAAAAAACAAATAAAAAGTACCAGACGGAGTAAGTTAGAGTGTTTAATACTAAGAATTTAATAGTCATTAAAACAATGTGTACTGTTATCAAAGAAAAAATGTAATCAATGACTAAATGGTCCTTCATAACATTTACAGACCTAATACGCTATTCATTTCTTTCGTATGGATATGACGATATAACAGTAAACATATTTAATGGAATTTTATTACTCCCTCTGTTCCTAAAAGATTGTCGTTTAAGGTTAATTTACGTAGATTAAGGAATGCAACTATTCTTTATGAAAAATACTATATTACCCTTGTTTTGGTTATCTCAACTAATTATTAACTTTGTAGATTCCAAAAAGGAGTATACTACCAACCATGAGATTATGAAGAAGAAGTATTGGGAAGGGAAGAGATTTGTAAAGACATTTCAACAACCAAGAAGGGTTTTGTATTTTTTTGAGAAAAATCATTAAGTATGAGAACTTTAAATAAGGGTAAAGTTGGAAAAAATTACTCCATTTGCATTGATAAACTCAAAACGTCAATCTTTTTGAAACAAAAATTACTTCCTAAAACGACAATCTTTTAAGAACAGAGGGAGTACTTTCAGTCCAATTACATTCATCTTTCCTACAGTAATGTATAGACTCACGTTCGTCTGACTTTTTGCCTTTCCCGTCGTATAGTAACAGTTCTAAGACATTAAAAGTTGCTAATTTTACCCCCTATAAAACAGTAACAATAAAGCAGGTGTCATTTTAATTTTTACCCAATTAAAATATTAAATAATAACAGCTGATATATATAGAGTTGTACTTCTAAACTTATTATGAAGAGAAAGTGATATAAAATTATAGAATGATAAAATAAAATAAAACTAAATTCCAAATGCCAAACTTTTTCCCATACTGGAATAGCCTAAAACCGGACAAAAGTAGAGTATTACTTTCTCCGTCGTTTCTTATTTGTCTTCTTTAGAGAGATGTTTTTTATTTATTTGTCGTTTGTAAATTTTAAAAAAGTATTAAATATTTAATTTTTATATTATCTTTTATGATTAAAGGTTAATTTATTTCTCTCTCATTTTTTTAATAAATTTTAGAAGGTTAATATTAAATTTTATACTCTATTTAGTCAATCTAACAAAATATTAATTGCATTTCTTAATCTATGTGCATAACCTTAAAACGTCAATTAAAAAGAGACGAAAGGAGTATAATTTTGGATGATACTAGGGGTCTCAAATTTTTGGTCTCAAAAAGTGTTTGAAATTTTGTGTCATCATAACATTGGTTGAGTATATCTCATGTGATTGACTATGCCATAAATTATTATTAAAATATTAAATATCATATCAATTGAGATCACCCATTTGAGACAAAAAATTTAAGACCCCTAACATTACTCTTAAAATATTTACTATATTATTATTTAAAACCTATAACATTATTCTACCTTTCAAACTAGTACTTTTCGTAAGACTTTATCGCTTTTTGCCACTTTTAATAGCAAAATTTGGACATACTTACCATAGAAAGTGCTATAACATTTCGGTTCTATAATAGCACTTCATCCGAAAATAAAATGTAGGTATATTCTAAAGATATGAACAATAAAATTTTGTCGTTTGTCAAGTTATATATATATATATATATATATATATATATATATAGGTGAGAATTTGATCAGCCTAATTATTGATGACCAAATTTATTGATGGGAATTGATCAGTTCCTTTACGAATGAAATTCTTATTTACAAAGAGTAAGTATCTATTTGAACTATTTCTTACTTAAACGGCAATAACTATTAATTGCCTCCAAAATTCGTTAAAAAAATGTAGTAAGTGAGTTCAACTATCTTAAACGTTAAATTCGCAATATTTTGCTGAATTTTTTTAACAAATGTAATGCTGCTTTATCTTTAGAATGTTACAACAAATACGTGCTCTTTAAGTTATGTGTTCAATTTTATTAGAAGCCATGAATATACTCTAAAGATGAGCATGAGAGGGGTGAAAACGAGTGTGAGAGTGTTGTGAATATAGCCTAATATATATAAATAAATGTAAGGCTGAGATTAGACTTTGATAGAAGACTAGAATTGCTTATTAAAAAGTCTATATAATATATGATGAAATGGGGTATCGAATATATTGAAAACCAAATTTCCAATCTCCTTTTCTCCTCTCTTTTCCTCTTGTAATTCTTTCAATGTCTAATCGAGACTTTAAATCGGTAACAATAGTGCTTTCATTTAGAGGTGAATCCATGGAATATGATCCTATCATAGCATTTTGAGAAAAAGTTGTAGAGAAATTTTTAGCTTCAATGACCGATTGGATTGATCAACGATTTGAATGTAAGAAGTTAGCTCATCCAAAATCATATTTAGAGCCTCATCGTAGAGTGTTAATTTATGGTGCTACCCAAGAAGATGACTGTCTGTGTGGCGGTAGATTAGACCAGGTCAGTATATTATGCTGAAAATAATGATCAAGCTGATGTGGTTGTGGATTTTGAAGAGGAAGAGCTGACCTCATGTACCCGAGATGGTGAACTAACCGATGATGAAGAGGGAGATTCAATTGTCCATGAAGTTGGTGATTCATTTGTTTTCGAGACGGAACTCTTTATTTCATGCCTGCTCGAGCAGGGAATCGGCATGATATTAGACATTTTTGGCGAGCTGGTGAATGGTTTGGCAAGGCCCATGTGTGTCCTACCTGTACATGACTTTTGGCTATAGTAAGGGAGATATTGTGCAGCTCTTTATTGTTGGGTTTGGATCTTCTTCCTTGCTATTTGGTACAATTATTAGATCTCTTGCAGATAAACAGGCAATTGATCGACAATGGCTCTCGCTAACTTTCTCCAAGGATATATTTCTTAGAAATGGTCTTGCTGCTATAACCTCAGGATTATTTGGAAATTAGCTAGTTGATACCATTGGTCTCGGGGGCATGGCACTCTTTGACACTGCTGCCATGTTTTCTTGTAATTGGTATGGCCATTTATAATGTCATCCTGGACTCAAAACTATGGAGACTCTTCAAAGAGCAAGGACTTGCTAACCAAGTTCAGGGGTGCAGCTCTGGCTATTGCTTTTAATGAGAAGATTTCGTGATGGGTGCAATACAGCCCCTGTTTGAAGGTTCAATGTATACCTTTGTGTTTCTTTGGACTCCTGCTTTGAATCCAAATGAGGAAGGAATTTCTCCTGGTTTCATTTGAATTTCTTCATGTTGGCATCAATGCTAGGAAGCTCATCTACATCTCGCCTGATAACTCATTCATCACTCAAGTGGGAAGACAAATATTGGGTTAATGGACGGCAGTTTGTAGACTATGCCATAGGTGGACCTCAAGCAATTACCACTTCTAGGCATGGAGTAAAAATTGGTAGCTCATGTTGGTTTCTTAAGTACTATTGGCTAAGAGGCTTGTATGTTGGTTACAACTTTACAATGGAGCTTGAAAAGAATTTTGATGAGTCCAAATTGTCAAGCAGTTTGCATTTCGACGTTGAGGATAAGGTGGATTTTGAGAGATAGTAATGTTATGAATATAGCCTAATATATATAAATAAATGTAGGGTTGAGATTAGGCTTTGATGGAAGACTAGAATTGCTTGTTAAAAGTTTATATAATGGTAATTATGTAACAAAAAAAGGTATCGAATATATTGAAAATCAAAATTTCAATCTCTTTTTTTCTCTTGCAATTCTTTCAAAGTCTAACCGAGACTTTAAATCAGTAACAAAGAGCTACGTCGCGGTTTGAGTTCATATGTCTAAGTCACGTGAGGCCTAAATCCGGTTATTATAAAGTTCTTATACTACATAGCATCTATAAGTTTTATAGTTCTTTTGTTGTATTAATTATAGTAAATATTGTATTTTTAACTCTAGCGCTTTCTTTGTGGGTAAAAATTATAAAACTTACTAATA
Organism: Aralia elata; assembly: GCA_034770075.1. Taxonomy (NCBI): domain Eukaryota; kingdom Viridiplantae; phylum Streptophyta; class Magnoliopsida; order Apiales; family Araliaceae; genus Aralia; species Aralia elata. The sequence goes on from CM068385.1 coordinate 92,007,601, forward strand.
ACATGTTGTGTAACAATTTTACCCTAATTGGATCCATATAAAATAAACATACTCACAATCGTCGTGGTACTTTCCACCAAACTAAGGTCTTCAAGTTAATACTTCCCACTTTGTGAGTGTCGAGAACAGAGCCCCCTTTTCGGATAGAACCTTTGAATAAACTCAAATACTCCCTCCATTCCTTTTTATTTATCTCTTTAGATTGTGAAATTTATTTATTTTTATTTGTTATTTATAAATTTTAAGTAAACATTAATTACTTAATTTTTTATATTATCTTTGTATTAAATATTAACTTATCTCTCTTTCATTTTTTTTCAATAAATTCTATAAGGGTAATAGTAAAATTTTATAACTATTTTAATTTTTATATTTTTTTAGAAAATGTTAATTAAAAAGAAACGGAAGGAAATTTGATGTACCGGGTTTGGTTGGAGGGAGTACCTGATAATTAAAGTTGTTTAGTTGATAAAAAGCTAAATGAACATATATAACTAAACTATTTTCACATGTTCGTGCCTCTTTTTTCGAATAGAATAGCACATATTAATAACATATAAATACTATTTCTTGATTACATTAACTTAACACTAGTGTGTCCTTCTGAGCAAAGTCTGAAATTACAGAGATATATGCATCCAAACACGCAAAAATTCTCTTTCGGGCCAAAAATTAATTGCCCTCCCTGAGATGATGGTTCCTTTCCAGCAACCCTTCCATAATAACTCTCTTCTTATACTCCCTCTCTGTTTCCGGCGACTTCGACATATTCTCCGATCTCCGGCCAATACAACTCCGGCGATGTAAAAAGTAAAACAATATAGTTGTAAAAAGTATCCCACAAACTCTACCCCAAAAGACGGTAACGCAGAGACTCATGACAAATACAAGCAATCCCGAATTCGAACACGAACAAGTAATTCCAACTCTTCCATCGGAATTACTCTGTTTTTCCCGATTGAATGATTTTGACAGAGACAAAGATCTTGACCGATACAAAGACTTGTTAGAAGACGATGATTGATGGTGTTTTCTGTCAGAAACTGAACGTGGGCATGAAGTAAATGAAGCCATTGAATTTGATCTTACTTCCTTAAATTCCGTCTCAACTGATTTTGGGTTTTGCAGATGGGAACTTATTTTTCTGGAATCATGACTCCTTGATCGGAGCATCAATGCACCAGCATTTCTATCACAAACTCTTTGTTTCTGTGATAATTAAACGAATTTGTTACATAAATAGAGAAAAAATTAACACCCAGAAACATTTAAGAGTAGGATTTGTAAAATTATTAACCTGTATTGAGGCTTCGACTAAAATGGATTTCAAATCCTGACAAAACTTCCGGGATGAATTACCGATTTGTGACGGATTTCGTGCAATTTTCCGATTCTCCTTGTCTGAAAATGATGATGATCTAGCTTTCGAAATCTTCGGATTTCCGTCAACGACTCCATGATCATTCGAATGAGATATGGGATCATCAGTTTCGATGGTGACTGGCCGGAAACAAATGAGGAGCTTGTTCTTCATTTTCTGATTCAGTTGAACGGATTTGTGGGAAAGGAGTTTAAAGTTCAGAAGTGGAAAAGAGTAACTGAGTGAGTACTGATAAGGGAATTAAACAGAGAATGCTCTGTTTTGTTGGGTAGAGATTCGGAAGTGAAGAAGAAGAGGGCCGGCCGTGCCGGTGTTTCGTCTGCTTTTGGTTAGTAAGTCAGAATGGGGACGGTTTTTTTCTTTACTACCATAACGACACGTTTGGACGTTTCAAAGAATTGAGATGGGTTTATGTTTATGTTTCTGCCAACAGTCAAATAGAGATCAACCACCACGATTACTCCACTTATATACTCTATTTAAAATCACTTGTTTGTATGCATGTTAATATTTTATGAAAATTGATATTTTTACGAGTATTATGCGATATTTTTATAATATTTTTTTATATTACTATGAGATCTACTTATTAACTATTTATGTAAAAAAAATTTATAAAATTATTATTTTTACTCATAAAAATATTAATTTTCTTCTTTTATTTAAAATTTTGGACTATGAAATGAAGTCATACCAATTCCTAACATGCCGAATGAGATTTCAATCTTATGATAAGATTGGTAAAAAATGAGTATGTTTGTTTTTTCTTTTTTCTTTTAAAAAAAAATATGATGGGACTTTCTCTTGTCATTATTGTGAAGTAACAATTAGTACTCCTGCAAATTTTTAGAGTTGAGTAAATTGATAAAATTACATATTTATCCTTGTATATTATCAAATTTTAATTCATGAATAATATATATATATATATATATATATATATATTAATGACAAAATTATCGTATTTTAGTACATTACATTTTAATTACAGTTTTATTTATAATTAAGATCATCTCATTCAAATTGTTAGTAATTTATAATTTAGTTTAATTAACACATATTTATGGATAAATGATCCAAATATTAAGAATTTTAAATTAAATTATTAATAGAGTTGTTCTAATTAGAGTAAATTGGGTATGTTGATAGTTTAGTTTTTGTTGTTTAATAACAAAAATTATTACTTGAATTCGTAGTTTCATATTATGATTCATATGTTATTTTTTTTAAGTATATGTCAAAATTTGGGATACAACACTTTAATCCTACATCGAAACATGTGAAAATATTTTGTCTATATATAAGAAATTAAATTACTAACAATAGTACCTTCAGTCATGATTTTTTGGATAAGTCGGTGGTAGGTTAAGATGATCCAAAAAAATACTATTAAGCTAGTGGTTTAAGGCCTTATTTGGATGGATTTGATTCGACTCGAACTTGAGATTTGACTTAAGATTTGTTCCGGAGTAGGGATTTGACTCGAGTTATTACATATAATATCAGAGCCGACTCTCGAAAGGTCGGGTCGGGTCATCCTATCGATTTGCCGAAGGTAGGGACATAAAGACTAGTAATAGTATCCTACACCGGAAGTGGGGACACAAAGACTAGTGGTAATATCCTACAATAGAGAGAAATCTGGAGGTTGGGACACGAAGTTAACTGGTATTATCTCACAATGACTAGAGAGACAAAGATCTGTGGGCCTTATGTATGATCGATTCTGATGAGGACGTCAAAATTTTAAGTGGGGAGTTTGTAACATCCCAGTCCCACATCAAAACATGTGAGAAAAATTTGTCTATATATAAGGAATTAAGTTATTAATAATATTACCTTTAGCCATTACCAAGAAGATACTATTAGGCTAATGGTTTAAGGCTTTATTTGGATGGATTTGATTCAATTTGGACTTGAGATTTTACCCAATATTTGTATAGTTTAAGGTCTTATTTGAATGGATTTGATTCGATTCGCACTTTGGATTTAAGAAAATTTGTCTTTCTTGAAAGATATTAGATAAAGTAGTCTTAAGACCAGAAACAGATTTGTACAAAAAGGTTTCTTTACCTATTGAAGGAATGATTTTATTAGTGAAAAAATCTCAAATTTTGGAGAGAAATTTAGAGACTGAATTAGTTATATGTCTCTTGTTTGGTATTTATCTATCTCTATTCTTTTACTTTACTCACACAAATATTTGACAAATAATTTTTGTAAACTCACATAGGGAGGATTGTGATAGAAAAATTTAAGAAGGCCAAGATTTTTATAAAAGTGAATTATTCTATTTAACCTCCCTTTAAATTAATTCGAAGCTAACACATTTTTTTTATAAAAGTACTTTTGTCAAATTTTTACATTTAAAAGTGGTCAATTTTATCGCACCAATATGTCAAACAGACACTGGATTTATATTATAAATTATGTCGACTATGAAATCATTTGTATTTGTAGTTATATCTCTCCTAAGTGGGGTTTTTTAAAAAAGATGCCTATGTGTCATTACTTATATTTCATTTCAGGTAAATAGTATATTATTCCCTCCGTCTCAAATTAATTGTATTTCTAGGACTTTTTAAAGCCAAATTGACTATTTTTAAAACTAATCTTTTTACTATTTTTGCTAACATATAGGTGAAGATATTATAACCAAAAGAAAGTATATACAATTTATTACTAATTTCAATTTTTATAATTTTAAAAATATATTTATATATGCTTAATTATTAATTTTAAAAATAGTCAATTTGACTTAAAAAAGTTCTAGAAAAGCAATTAATTTGGGACGGAGGAAGTAATATTTAAAAAAGAAAAGAAGAAAAAGATAGATTGTATACTGTCATACTGTTACCAATATACTTTTATTAAAGTTTGGTTATATTATTTTTCTAAAATTGTGTCTAGAAGGGTGTATATCTTAGGAGGAGAAGGGAGTGGCGGACTAAGTTCAATTTAGGGAAGACAATTATAAGTATTTTAAAATAGAGGTTTAAAAGTGTTAGTTGGAGATAATCCTACTTCACAACCTACTACTATTGTGCATTCAACAGACGGCAGCATGTTTGACTCTACAACGAATAAATGTAACACAGTGACGGATACTCGAAATGTTATTTCACAGAACCGTCAACATTTAAGTTGAAAGCGTTTATAAATAAATTATTTGTAAAAATATTCGACAGACTAATGTTACACTAACAAAATATTACTTATAAAATAATCTATGAGTATTAACTTATAATTAATTGATAATTTATTATGAATAAATATATTTAATAATTATAATCAATCATAAACATGCATATTATTTAGTATCCATTCTTAATATAAATCAACGTTTTAATCATCAAACCACTATTGTATTCGGTATGAAGAATTGAAACAACATGACTTGGGGTAAGTTCGGACATATACTTGAAAAGCATAAGATTATTTATTTAATATTTATAATTCTAATTCTGTCGCAAGTTTAAAATGGAGCACAATTAATAAAATATAATGTTCATATATATATATATATATATATATATATATATATATATATATATATATTTATATATATATATATGATGAAACTCAATATAAACATTTCAATAGTTAACTTATCAAAAAAAAAAACATTTCAATAGTTGTACAATGGTTGTTTTGATTTTTAGATTGTGAGAGCACATAAAAGTTTAGAAGGTGTTGTAATTGCCCGTGCAGAACAGGTAGGGATCTATAACTTCGGTTAGCTTCCTTGAATGGGAAGTAAAGGAAAGGAGATAGATGTGACTTTTCCTTTCTAAACTCCATTAAAGTTGGATTCATTAATTACAGGTAGAGAACAAAAGGAAAAATGTGAACTCATTGCATGCAGTTATCGGCTCAAGGAATGTACAGTCGTCTCGTTATATCACCATTAATTATGAAATACTATATATATATATATATTGATGACTAGGTGAGTAATCCATAGTTAAAGTTGAATGGAAGTCTCATTTATTCAACACAAATCTTGCAATTTATTTTTGTGATTCAAAAACTGGAATTATTTTCATCTGCATAACTGTTATGCGGATGGTGAACCATATCCGCACAATAGTTATGCGGATAGAATATATGCACAACTATTATGCAGATGGATATAATTTATGGGTTCTCATCTGTATAATAATTGTGCGGATGGTATATCATGTCCGCACAACTATTGTGCGGACGAGATAAATTTTAGGTCATTCGATTTTTTTTTAAACGGTCAGAGAAGAGTTGGATAATAAAAACTTTTATTCAATTTTAGATATGAATCATTATATATATATACGGGAAAAGTTAATCTAAGGCATGCCTTAATCAGATTTGACTAAAACTACTTAATAAAACGACGTAATTTTATTTTAGGATTAACTTTTTCATTTTAAATTTTTATAAACAAAGAAATATTTAATTATGAATTTTATACAAAACCTCGCGGTTTTATTCCGCAGCCAAGCTTACACTTTAATTTGTACATGAAATATTCTTCTCCAATAAAACTAGTAGGAAAACTGTTTCATCCCATTGCATTACTCCACCAGATCGACCCAATTTAATAAGTATAATACACAATATAAATTAATAATGCTTTGTAACAATGGACCATTCTAAGACGTATTTTAGTTATGTTAGTGAGAGAAATATTTACGAGAGTTTACGAGTTTATAATTTTGACGTATGATGTTCAAACGTTCATTTTTGTACAATTTTTTTTGGCTCACTTCAATCATTATTTTGTGGACAGGTGGAATATATACTATTCTTTACAAAAAAATTTAGCCTCGTTTATTTCTAAGTAAATATGATTGCACAAATATTTTCTTAATTATATTTTGTAACAGTATATTGCAAAAGTTTCATTTTTTATAAGCTAAACATAATAACGCTTTAGTGTTATTTTAATAAATAGGTTTATTAGATTTACAAATTTTTAACTGAAATAAGTTTAACCCATTGCATTAAATTTTTTCTCTGCTCTCCTTTAATAAAATAGCTAAGGTGAATATTATCATTTTGTGATTGAGGGAAAATGTTGAAGGGATAAACTTCATTTGTGGACAAAAATATAAATTATTTAGATGGGCTTATTTGAAGTTATATTTGCAAAATGGCCCAAACGTCAAGTTGGATTCGAAGCTTGTTGAGGGAATGCAAAACAACTAACTTGGGCTTCATTAAGCCCATTTTTAAGTGCTAAATTGAGACTTCGATAGTTTTATTTAATGTAATGTGGATCCAATCTGGAGGCGGAATGCTCAGAAGTGATAGGTGTTAGACAAGGCCTTCATTTTACTAAATAGATTCAAGTTTCCAAAAATTATTGTGAAAAGTGATAATAGCAGAGTTATTGATCAGGTTATCGAAGGGGAGAGGTGATAATTCATATTTTAATAATGTTATTGAGGATTGTCGTTTGCTAGTTAGTGACTTTGAGACAGTTGATTTTAATCATATTCGGCGAACTGAAAATAGAACATCTCATGATAATAGTAGAGTTATTGATCGGGTTATCGAATGGGAGAGGTGATAATTCATATTTTAATGATGTTATTGAGAATTGTCGCTTGCTAGTTAGTGACTTTGAGACAGTTAATTTTAATCATGTTCGGCGAACTGGAAATAGAACATCTCATGATAATAATAGAGTTATTGATCGGGTTATCGAATGAGAGAGATATAATTCATATTTTAATGATGTTATTGGGGATTGTCGTTTGCTAGTTAGTGACTCTGAGACGGTTGATTTTAATCATGTTCGGCGAATTAGAAATAAAGCATCTCATGGTCTAACGGATCTCGCTCAATTTTTGGAGTTTCAAACTCCTACTTTTTAGATGGATGAAGTTTATTTTAGTATTCTCCCTTTAGTTGTATATGGTGATTTGAATTAATAAAATATTCAATTTGTTGAATGTTCTTCAATATATATATATATATATATATATATATATATATATATATATATACACACACACACACACACATATAGAAGTTTTGTTTTTAAAAATAAATTAAATTGTAATATACTTTTCAATTTTTTTCCTTTACAGAAATTGGTTAAACTTGGCCTTCATTTGATTTCAATATATTTGCTATATTTTTTAGTACGTAGTTAACTGGGACATTGACAATTTTTTTTTATTCTTCTCAAATGCATAATTTATGAAAATGCGACTCCCATTTTGGGATCAACGAAGTAGTATTTAAAATCTTTCGTATGAATCTTAAAATTTAAACACAATATGTTATTAACTTATTTTTATACCCACAATTAACTTGATATTATATTGATGTCAATTGAAATCAATCAGCAGAAACAAAAAACAAAAAAAACAAAAATCAAATTTACCATTCATCTACATTTTTTAAAAAAACCCCATTTTCAAGGGATCTGATTGAGCACAAGCAGTCAAGTGTAATGAATTACATAATAATTTCAAAAACTTTGGAATATGTCAACATTAAGTATACTTTACATAGTGAGAATGCAAATCACAATAAAGAGGAAGCAAAGTTCCATCTCCTAATAGAAACGAAATCTAGAAGAAGTTATTAGCATACTGAACTTGACTATGACTTGGAAATCGACCCTTTGAAAAATTTAGTCATGTTCTTTATGGTCTCCAATGCAACACAAGTGGAAAACCAAAATTGGAACTTCATAGACATTAATAGTGAAAATGATCACTCAAAGGCAATTATATTCTCACACAATTAGTCTGATAGTACTATATTGATGTTAATCAAAATTAAACAGCTTTTATTATAGTAGTTAAGGTTGATATACTATGACATTTAAGTTTTCAGTTCAATTATCACTTAAGTATAATTATAAGACTGAGGTACTATGACATTTAAGTCTCAAATTCAATTCTCACTTAGTTGAGTATATTTATACGTACTCTTCAGAGTGAGGCTTAAAAAAAATAAAAACATTCATTTACACACTCAGAAAAATAAAAATAAAAATTATTCATTTACGCACTCAGAAAGTTATGTCAGTATCTGGCATAATGAACTTGACTGTGACTTGGATATTGACCCTTTGACTTATATCAATTATCCTTAAAATCAGTATGTGATCGAAGGCAATCCACGTCAATGGAGAAAGAACACAAAGAAAAGCATGATTCTTTTTAATTTAAGTTTGACCAGAAGATATGAGAAATTCTTTTTAATTTATGTTTGACCAGAAGATATGAGAAATAAAAAAAAAGGGGACATGGTCCAACGTGTTTGATGATGTTAAATAAACACCTATAATTAATTAATATAATTTGTTCTGGACGCGGGGTCCAAGGTTTGATTTTTTTTTTTTTTTTTTGTATCTTGTCCCCGTCGATGTCGTTTACAATATGAAAATAAGACGCCAGTCCCATGTGCCTCCGTCTTCGTTGTAGGTACAACCATTTCTACTCGTTTAATTAAATTTTAGTGCAAAAATAAGAAAAAGAGTTACTCCCTCCCTCTTAAAAAAATTACAATTTTTTTTAATAAAAAATGATAATAAGTTAATAAAATAAAAGAAAAATATGTTATTTAGGATTCACTAGTATATTAAAAAAAAATTCATCATTTTATACAGTTTTGTGGGGCCACAAAGAATAAAATTGAATTTTTTTAATTTTTTTTTACCTTTTTTTTCTTAATTTATATGAAAATGTACTGTATACATCCTTTGGAGGATAGTACGTAATACTCCCTTTGTTATTTTTTATTTGTCTTTAAATTTTATACATGACATGTTTATTGAAGGGTGTAACTCTCTCGTTTTACAAGTCATCTGTATATAATTTATTCTCTATCTCTAAATATTAAATTCTAAGTTTTTATGTGTCATCTTTCTAATATATTTTGGGAAGGTAATATTAACGTATGACATCCAATTTAACGAATATTAGTTATATACATCTTAATTTATATATTTATTTCTAAAACATCAATTGAACTGAAATATATAAAAACAACTCAGTATGAAAATTCATGGCAAACCAAAAAGGTTAATTAAGACCATGCATATATCCTCGATCGGTTTCATTCCCATAATAATAATTAAATTTCGTTGAAATTATCCTTGTCAAATTAATATACAGGACTTGCAATACAATCTATATTGGCCATAAAGTTGGTGTTACATGATCCACAAATTTTACACAAAATGAAGAAGAAAAAACTTTATGTAACTGCAATTTTATATTTTCATAAATCACACGCTTACACAAAAATGATTCGTGATGAAGTTTTATCATTGTAAATATACATTCGTGTTGATGTAGAATATTTTCTCATATTCTAGATGCCAAAAGATAAATAAAGTGACAAGATTTATAATAACTACTGTCTAAATATGATAATGATATATAATTAACAGATTTAATTAGGATAAAGTTGAAACTAATTTTATCGTAATACTTTTTATAATTTTTTATTATATAAGTTATAGAAAATATTGTATTAATAATTTTTATTAAATTAATTAATAAAATATTTTTTATAATTTATATAATAAAAAATTATATGAATTTAATATAATGAAATTAATGTTAACTCCGCCTAGCCGACGCATAACTGACAAAGAATATATATAACATCAACTTTGGAAATCATGATGAGGCGGACCCACATGTCTATATTGTCAATGTGGATTAACGCAAGAATAATAGTCATATTATACGGTCTTCCAAAGTATGTGAAACATGCATGTTTAATTATTGACACCATCATTCGTATCTTGTAATAATTGGAGTATATATATTTTCTCCATTTCATATTATCTGTTACTAAAAATATATATACATTTATTAAAGATAACAATTAGTAGTTTAAATTTTTTTTTAAAAAATAACTCTATTATCTTTTATTGAAAAAAAAACGAGAAAGAAGAGTAATTGTTTGATTGTGTTAAATATTCTTGAAAAGAGGATATAAATATGAGTATTATAAAAAAAAAATTAAAATTCTCTTAGATATATGCAAATGACAATTATTTTGAAATATATAAAATAAACTAAAATGTTAGTTATAATTGAACGGAGGGAGCATATATATTTCTTAAATTTTTCATTTGAATTAGACGGTTGATATTATTAATGCAAGAATTATATTAGTAATATACAAAAGGATATCCATAAGAGAAAATAATTAAGTTGAAAAAAATACTATTCCCTCCTCTTTTTATTTGTTTTTTTAAAGAGAGATTTTTGATATTTTTTTATTTCTCGTTTGTAAATTTCAAACAAACATTAAATACTTAATTTCTTATAATATCTTTTATGATTAAAAATTAATTTATTTCTCTTTCATCTTTTTAATAAATTTTAAAAAATTAATATTAAAATTTTATATTTAATTTAGTCAATTAAATAAAATATTATATATATTTTTTAATCTATATATGTATATAACTTTAAAACATCAATTAATAAGGTACAGATGGAGTACTTTCTACCTCTCTATCTACATCGATGAATTGACATGGACAAGTGCAGCGCGAACATTGTTAAGCCTCACATTTGGCCGGAGAAAAGGACAAATGTGTCGAATCTTGTGATGGATGAACGCTACTATAACTATTGAACCATCTCACTTGAAAAATTGAGTACCTGGGTTATAATCATTATGTCTTCTTATAACTCTCATTTCAATTAGACTATTGATATTATTAGAATAAGAGTTGTTACAAAAATTTATAAAAGGAGATAAGTAAGTTGAAAAGCTGCTACTCACTCGGTCTTCAAAAAAATAAAATAAATTATAATTTTTTTTGTATTCAAAAAAATAAATAAAAGGTACGTAAAAATGAAATATAAGTATGTTATTTAGTAGGATTTATTAGTATAAAAAAAATAATAAAAAGACTCATCACTCTATATAATCCTATGGGATCATTAAGATAAATTTTAAAATTTTTTATTCTCTTTAATTTCTCCATTATACTTTCTTAATTTATGTTAAAATATAGTTTACTCATCCTTTTGAATAACGGAGTACTTCATAGTTCATAGTTTTCTACCTAAATCGATGAATAGACATGCATGGACAAGTGCATAGCCTCGCATTTGGCCGGAGAAAAGGCTATATATGTACTTATGCATAAACATTACAATTATTTTCAAACCTAATTAATTTTGTACTGTCAATATCAATTTAAAGTGAAGACTGAAGAAGCAGCCAAGAAACTATATATGTGAACATGTTGGGGACGGGACCCTATATTTCATATCATATGACTACAGTCTTTAACGGGTCCCATATCTTTCTTGATAACTCAAGACTAGAAATCAAATCAAAGGCCAAATTTCACGTGGTGGACATGTTGCCATAGCTTGTTTCCTTGAAGCTACATATATAACAATGCTGTAAAATGTTCCCAAATTTAGTTAGTGTTAACGCCAAATTCTGACCGCTCACCAAATCATCAAATAACGAGTCGAAAAGACGTTTAACGGTGGAGGATATGCATTTATTTTAGTGTGTGTAGAATAAAATAATGACACATGGAAATAAAATAATAACACGAGGATTTTACGTGGAAACCCAATTGGGAAAAAACCACGGGGAAAGATCTCAGAAATCCACTATGAAAATAATAAGGAAGATACAATATCTCAACTGATAGTTTATTTCTCTAGACCTTCACTTTTGATATTGTTGTTTCGGAATACTTCAAACTCTCTTCTACTTGCTGCTTTCTTTCTGAGCTCTCGGATAAGAGTGTATGTATGTTGGTGCTAACTTTCCTCTTCCTCCCTTTTTACTGCTGAGATGATATATATATACAAGAGAGAGGAAGATGAAGAGACTTTTGGTATGTGAAAGGTTTAATCCTTTATATTTCCTGTGGGCTCTGCCATTTATTTTGGTTGCAACCTTCTGAATTCCCAACCTTACGCATTCTTTGTCCTTTCATTTTCCAACTTTCCACATTCCAAAGTACATTATCCAAATAATCAAAGTAATAGTAGAATTATGGGTCCCACTAGATATTACATCCCAACATTGCCCCCCACTCTCTTATTGTAAGGAACATAAAATAAGAGAGTACACAGATTTATACTAACAAAAATCCATAACTGCCGAAGACGAACTGTCACACCCAAAGACCTTATCACCACCGAAGATAGATACATGACCGACCTTTTCACAACCGAACCAACCTTATCACAACCGAACCAACTTTATCACAACCAAAGATATAAATAACCAACCTTATCACAACCGAACCAACCTTATCACATCATAATAGCCTTCCTGACCCCTGTAGGAGGCATTGATCCAACCTTATATCATCATCCAACCTTATATCATCATAACAGCCTTCCCGACCCCAGTGGGAGGTATCGACCCAACCTTATAACGACATAATAGCCTTCCCGACCCCTGTGGGAGGCATTGATCCGACCTTATATCACCATCCGACCTTATAACACCATAATAGCCTTCCCAACCCCTGTGGGAGGCATTGATCCGACCTTATATCACCATCCGACCTTATAACGATATAATAGCCTTCCCGACCCCTTTGGGAGGCATTGATCCGACCTTATATCACCATCCGACCTTATAACACCATAATAGCCTTCCCAACCCCTGTGGGAGGCATTGATCCGACCTTATAACACCATAATAGCCTTCCCGACCCCTGTGGGAGGCATCGACTCAACCTTATAATGCCATAATAGCCTTCCCGACCCCAATGGGAGGCATTGATCCAACCTTATATCACCATCCGACCTTATATCTCGGATAAGTGTTTTGACCTCCTCGCAGGGTGTTTTGACCTCCCCAGAGGGTGCTTGACCTCTCTAGAGGATGCTTTGACCGTCCCGGAGGGTGCTTTGATTGTCCCAAAAGATGTTTGATCGACCTAAAGGTGCTTTAATTGTCCCGAAAGATGCTTGACTGTCGTGGAGGGTGCTTTGATTGTCCCGGAAGATGTTTAATCGTCCCGGAAGGTGCTTTGTGTCTGTTTGTGCCTCAATGGATTCTGCATTTTCCTTTACTTTTTTTCTTTCTAACGAACTATCACTAGAGCGGCTCCGACGCTTGTGAGCAGCTCTTCTGCCTGCTTCTGTCTTGCGGACGGCTTTTGTGCCTGCTAACGGCTTTCGTACCTGCTGTGGTTTGGTGAACGACTCTTTGGCCTGTTTTTGTCCTACGAGCGGCTTTTGCCTACTAGCGGGTTATGTGCCTGCTGCGGATCAGGAAGCGACTCTTTGGCCTGCTCCTCATTTGTCTAGAGTCGTTCCGAACGATAGGTCCTGGATTAGCTTTGAATAAAAAATAATAAGTTCGCGTGAGCGATAACCGAAGTCCAAATTGGAGTATATGGCATCACTATTAGAGTTTGTTGTCCGAAGTGGACTGCTTAGGTTCCGCCAGTGAAATTAACCTAGCAATCACGAGTATTCACAACATTTATTAGCATATCATACAATCATGCATAGATTAGGTTTTTCCATATATAGTACATATCAGTACATATTATTATATTTATTTGAAAAATAGATAAAGATAGAGACTTAGCTTTTGAATGTGAGTCTGCTGAAAATAAGTCTACAAAAAATTGGAACCATCCTCCTTTAGTTGCTACCTCTCATAATTGTTTAATCAATAGGTGATTTTGATTCAACACTAAAATTGCCCTCCTTCTAGCGCCAATGTTAACGCCAAATTCTGACCGCTCGCCAAATCACCAAATAACGAGTCGAAAAGACGTTTAACGGTGGAGGATATGCATTTATTTTAGTGTGTGTAGAATAAAATAATGACACATGGAAATAAAATAATAACACGAGGATTTTACGTGGAAACCCAATTGGGAAAAAACCACGGGGAAAGATCTCAGAAATCCACTATGAAAATAATAAGGAAGATACAATATCTCAACTGATAGTTTATTTCTCTAGACCTTCACTTTTGATATTGTTGTTTCGGAATACTTCAAACTCTCTTCTACTTGCTGCTTTCTTTCTGAGCTCTCGGATAAGAGTGTATGTATGTTGGTGCTAACTTTCCTCTTCCTCCCTTTTTACTGCTGAGATGATATATATATACAAGAGAGAGGAAGATGAAGAGACTTTTGGTATGTGAAAGGTTTAATCCTTTATATTTCCTGTGGGCTCTGCCATTTATTTTGGTTGCAACCTTCTGAATTCCCAACCTTACGCATTCTTTGTCCTTTCATTTTCCAACTTTCCACATTCCAAAGTACATTATCCAAATAATCAAAGTAATAGTAGAATTATGGGTCCCACTAGATATTACATCCCAACAGTTAGCATCCACCAAATAGTATCTAACAATTGAAAGGGAAATATATATATATATATAGAGTGTTCTATCCGTTGGAGGGACCACCATTAATTCAACGGAAATAAGGTAGCTATTTCTTAATTGGACTAATAATAAATATAGGTTGTTGATCATTCAATCGCGCGTTACACGTTGTGATGTGAATTAATAATATATATATATAGCTATATATATAGCTAAGGCTTTTAATTCAGAGTTTATTATAGAATATCTTAGCTATATATCTGATTTTTCTGAAGAGAGAGAGAGAGAGAGATGGTGAGAACTCCATGCTGTGACAAAGCTGGACTGAAGAAGGGTACTTGGACTCCTGAGGAGGATAGAAAGCTAATAGCTTATGTTACTAAATATGGCTGTTGGAACTGGCGCCAACTTCCCAAGTATGCAGGTATAATTATTCAACTATTCTAGCCTAAACCTTGTTTTTTTTTTTTTAGCCTAAACCTTGTTTTAATTGAAGAATTTTCTTTCATTTAAATCAATCACTTCCATAAATATTTTTCATCATCATTCACCTGCTGTCGCCTGGAGGAAATATGCAATATTAATATGCTACGATTGATATTCATCATTCAATCAACGTATAGAAACCTACATTTTCAAGATCAATGATGTTCAATCTTTCTTTAATTTCATTCAATTCGTGGATGATGGCAAATTTTAGGAAACATAATTTGATAAGTGAATAATTAGGGTTCGCAATATCTTAGTCATGTTCTCAATTAATCATACTGAAAGTACTGTTGATTAAATCTTATTTCCTCCAGGACTATCGAGGTGTGGGAAGAGTTGCAGGCTGCGATGGCTGAACTATCTACGGCCAGACGTTAAAAGAGGTAACTACACCAAAGAAGAAGAGGACACCATCATCAAGTTGCACGAATCGCTTGGGAACAGGTAATTAATTATTAATACTAATAACCCCTAATAACAGCATTTTGTTTTGCATTTTGCATATCATTGTGTACCTTCTTGTATTTTGTAATTAACGGAAGAAGTAGTTTAATCCCAAAATATTCTTAGACTTGGTATTAATCTTTCTATTAAGAAAAAAAATTAATAAATGGCTAAGGATACCACCATGCCTAACGAACTGCACTAAGACTAGCTAGATGTCTAAAGTGATGTATATTTTATTCCCCTTCATGCTTTTCTATAGATTGTAGAGCTCTAAGCGTAAAAATTGCCGATAAAAGAACTTCAAAATGAGACTGTTTTCTTCCTAACTCAATGCCGACTATGTATCATTGGAAATATATCCCTATAACGTGGAGTTAGTGTGACAAAATTTGGCATTGAAACAAAAAAGGGTCAAGAATCAAATTTATAAGCATGCATGCACGCATATATATATATATATATATATAGGTTATTGAAATTAACTGTTTTCAGAAAGATAATATATATATGGTATATATTTTCTCCATTGATCGATCGAGTACTCACATATATATAGTCTATTAATTTACTTGTATATATGCAGATGGTCAGCAATTGCAGCTCATTTACCCGGGAGAACGGATAACGAAATTAAAAACCACTGGCACTCTTACCTCAAGAAAGGCCCGAGACTAAAATCAATCTCCCATCAACAAAACACAGACACGCGCAAACATGAAAACATCAGAGCAAAACGAGAAGAAGTAGCCGAAAGTTCTAATCAAATCCCAGAGAGCTTCCCATTGTCCCCGCAATCATCACTGAGTGAAGTTTCCTCTACTACTACTACTTCTACAAATTGTACTGCAGCAACAATTAGCAAAAACTTTGCCGCTGAAAATAACATTAATTTTTCCCGAGAAGAAATATTTGGAGAATCCAGTGGGAATTTTTGGACACAACCTTTTTTGGCAGATAACTACAACGATATTGGAATTGATCATCTCTTTGGGCCATTCATGGACGGATCAGTACTTCTATCGCCACCATCCCATATTATTGGTGAAGATTTTTTTAGCTTATATGATGAACATGTTATTCCCTTGCAGTATTGGTAAAATAAAAATAAAAATAAAGGAAAATTATGCTAAGGCAGTGATGTGTCCTACGTAAGTTGTGTTAGAATAGTAATATATAAATGAAGATGATATGGTTAACTCGATTTGAGTTTGCTACTAGATGGTTACTGTTGAAACATCCATTTTAAAACCAATTAGTACTAAGTGGAGAGGTATCTCAAGCATATGTAGTGAGTTTTAAAACCAAATGGTATTAAATGGAAAGGTCTCTCAAATATATATAGTGAGTTTTCAGGTTTAATTTAATTGATGTGGGACTTTAATTTAACCCAATACGTCCCCTACGTGTCCCCCCACATAAAGACGCGGTGGAATATATGAAGGAAATCTGTGTGGATATGAATAAAAAGAATATATAATGACCCTAGCTCTGATACTATGTTGAAACATCCAACTTAAAATTAATTGGTACCAAGTGTAGAGGTCTCTCGAGTATATATAGTGAGTTTTCGGGTCTAACTTAATCGATGTATGACTTTAGCCCAATTAGTTAGACTCAGAAACTCACTATATATACTTAAGAGACCTCTCCACTTAGTACCAATTGATTTTAAGATGGATGTTTCATCATGGTATCAGATCTCTAGTTTATTTTTTAGATTGTTAATTATATCTTCAAAACGTTATGTCCAAAATTTTTTGACATTCTATAGTGTAATTTTTTATTTTTTAATTATTTAGACTCGTTTTGTCGACACAAGTTTAGAGCCACCAACCGCACCTCCATACAACATCTCACGCGCCCAAACGCGCCTCCTATACACATTGCATGGGACTGTTCCCTTTCTTAACACGCCAGGCGCACCCCGCTTTCTTCGTGGTTCACATTCGGTTTGACAGACCGGTCACCTGCATTGGAATCACCGGTTCGGCTACTTTCAGACCGGTTCTTGAGGTTCTAAATTAAACCGATTCCCTACTGTTTTTGGTATTCTAATTTTAGTTTTATGATCTGATTTGTGAGATTATGCATCTATATAACTATGTTAGTTATAATTGTTTACTTATACTTAAAAATTAATAATTTTTAAGTTTATTATGGATAAATTTGATAGTTGGCCTCCTATTCAAACTATTCTCAATGACATAAATTATCTTGCATAGTCTCAAGTAATGCGCAATTTTTTGAAAGGTAAAAAGACTTGGCGTTATGTTATTGGCGATATTACTATTCAGTTAAGCAAACAGATGGATACTGATGCCAAGCTTAAAGATCGTCTTGAAGAATGGGACAGTAAGAATCATCAAGCTATCACATGGTTTCAAAACTCCTCAATTCCATCTATCAACATTTACTTTGGCCAATATGAGACTGCAAAAGAAATATGGGATCTGTTGGCCTCTCGCTACACCACTGCTGATTTGGCACATCAATATCAGCTTTCACTACAAAAAAAAGTTGTCATTTGTGATGGCTCAAATCCATCACATAAACTCACAAAAATCATCACGAAAAGTTTTTGTAATGATTTTAGTCGTCACGGAAGCTGTCTTATATACCCTCATCATGAAAACCTTTCATGATGGTTTTGACAATCACATTATTATGGAATACTTTTATGATGATTAATACAATCATATTAGCACGCGACTCTTTTGTGATGATTAAAGCAATCATATTAGCACACATCTTTTGTGATTGTCAAAGACATCACAAAAAACACAAGACTTTTGCATCAAAGTTAAGAACGTGAATATCTTTTTACGGATAATTTATTCCACTATATTAATAGTAGTAAGAATGTGAATATCTTTTTACGGATAATTTATTCCACTATATTAATAGTAGTAAAAACGTGAATATCTTTTTACAGATAATTTATTCCACTAATTATATATTAATAGTATCAACTGAGACTTGTAGGAATCGATCCCTCCCCGTATTTGCAAACTAAATAAGGAGTATTACTGCTACACCAAATGTCAGATAATGATTATAATTTAAAAGAAAAATATAAAAAAGTAACACATATGAGTTGACTTACTAAACAAAATTAGTCCATATAAGATTTGATGATTACAATGGCAGTCACAAATACTCAATAATGATGGTAAAATTAGTCATCACTGAGAGCCATCATATACATCAATATTTTGTGATTACTATCACAAAATACTTTTTTTTTTGTAATTGCAAATAAGTCATCACAAAAATGTATTTTTTTTAAGGATTGTCATGGTCGTCACAAAATATCGTTTTGATTATTTTTTTTCATTAGAATATTAGTGAGAGCTTAAATGCAATCACGAAAAGGGTATATCCATAAGTGATGGCTTAATGCGTCACAAAAAGAAAACTTTATTTTACGTGAAAATTTTAGTGATTGACATGGACATCACAATTATAATACATTGACAACAAAATTAACCATCACTATACATACCATTATTTTGTGATTGTTTATAAAGTTCATACTAAATTACTATCTTTTATGATTATTTTTAAAATCGTCATAAAGTTTCGTCACGTATTCTTATTTTTCTAATAATGTTCTCAATACCCCATGAGAACAAAAACAAAGTCAAAGACAACTGGTAGTTGATTTTCTTTCTCAAATGCAGTCACTTTGGGACAACTGGCGTTGTCCGAACCAATATGAAAATGTACCGAAGATGCCAAACTTTATCAAACACGTCGTGATCAACAACATCTAATGCAGATCCTTATGGTTTTTAATCAAAATTTTGAGCCCGTTAGAGCATCGCTTCTTCATCGTGTTCCTTAACCAACCCTTAAAAGTGCTATGTCTGAACTTATTTCTAAAGAGACTCGTCTTGGCATCACTATTGATGCAGTCCCAGCAGTTCGTCCTTCATATTCTCCTAGGTCTGCATCATCTGTTAGGCTCTATGGCTCCTACCGATCCTTCTCAAATAGTGAAATTTTTTGCAGGTATTGTCGGCATATTAGACATTTAGTTAAATTTTAAACCCAATTTGTAGTTATTGCCATCAGAATTGGCATCTTGCAAAAGATTGTCCTAAATTACCAGATTTCGCACGTTGAAATAAACCTTCTCATCCAGTTGTCGCCACTACCGAGCAATATCCATCCATCATTTCTCTACTGATGCTACAGCTGATCTTGCATCCTTTCTCAAACAGGTTTTGTCCAATACCGATAATTCTTCTACTGTTATGTCTGCCACACCAGGTACTTCATGGTATTTCGATTGTGCTTGTTGTAATCACATGACCAATAATTCTATGTTATTCTCTTCCACAACATCACATTCTCACATTCATAGTATTCAAATTACATAAGGTTCTCTTATGCTTGTTACTCATGTTGGGCATTTTTTTACTAAAAAATTATCTTTTCCTGATACATATTTCATTCATAATCTCACTTTAAATCTTATCTCTGTTGGTCAATTATGTGAACTTGGTTTTGATATTTTATTTTCTCCCTCTGGTTGTCGTGTGCAGGATCCTTGGATTGGGCAAATTCTTGGGACAGGCCGTAGACATGAAAGGTTGTTTGAGGTCACTTCTCTTCACATTCCACAACAACCACCTTCATCACCTCATGTTGTAGGATCTACTTCATCCAGCTCTACGCTAAGTCTTTGGCATTCTCGTCTAGGTCGTGTGTCTTTCGGTCGTTTACATTTTTTAGTTTCTACTGGTCAATTAAGCTATGTTAAAGATGAATCGTTTGATTGTTTATCTTGTAAACTTGACAGACATATTGTTATACCCTTTCCTATTAGTGATTCTATTTTTGTTGCTCCTTTTGATTTGATTCATTCTGATATATGGGGACCTTCGCCCAATGCCACAATAGGGCGATCTAAATATATTGTAATCTTTGTCGATGATTTCTCTCGTTTCACATGAATTTATCTTATGTGACATAGATCTGAATTAGTTGAGACTTACAAGACTTTTGCTAATATGATACATACTTTGTTCTCCAAGAAAATTAAAGTTTTTCATACTAATAATGCCATGGAATATAAAAAAAACTGAATTTCTTAAATTTCTTTCCTCGTATGGCACCGCTGTGCAGAGGTCTTGTCCTGATACATCTCAACAAAATGGTCTTGCTGAACATAAACATAAACATATATTAGACACCACTCGTGCTTTTCTAATATCTGCTTCTTGTCCTGAACGTTTTTTAGGAGAATCCGCTCTAAGTTTATACTATTAATAGAGTTCATCTTCAAATTGATAATCAATCACCTTATAACAGATTGTATAGTTTTTTTCCTTATAATCCGCTTAAAGTTTTTGGATGTGTTTGTTTTGTTTTTCTTCAACCTTATGAGCACAACAAGTTAGAACCTCGTGCTCGAATATGTTGTTTTCTTGGGGATGGTATTGAAAACAAATGTTATAGATGTTGGGATCCCATTTCTAAACGATTGCGAATATCTCGTCATGTGTCTTTTTGGGAGAATAAAATATTTTCTTCTTTGTTAAAATTTAAAATTGACTCATTCACCATCACACCTCACTTTAATGATCCTTTTGTTGAGCTACATTCTGATAATGATTCTACAATTTCTATTTCTAATAAATTTTCTACAGAACTCATACAACCTTATCCATCCAGCTCCGAGGAAATTATTCAGACTGATGATTCTGACCCTGAGTCTCCTCTTCCAGTTGAGCTCATTCTTCGTCCTATTCGGGCAACAAAACAACCCATTCATTTTTGTGACTACCATGTTTATTCTACTATTCAATCTTTACATGAACCTCTGACCTATAAAAAGGCTAGTGCTAACTCCGTTTGGTAAAAAGCGATGGAAGAAGAATTATAGGCTTTGGACAAAACTCATATATGGGATATGATTGACTTGCCTTCTAATAAAACAGCTATTATTTGTCATCGAATTTATAAAATTAAGACAAACTCTGATAGCATGGTGGATAGATACAAAACTCGTCTTATAGTAAGATGTTTTTCTCAAGAATATGGCATTAATTATGAGAAAACTTTTGCTCTTGTAGCTCGTATTACATCGGTTCGGAGTTTGCTTGTTGTAGCTGCAGCTAGACACTGGTAATTATGGCAAATGGATGTTAAGAACGCGTTTCTTAATGGTGACCTAGAGGAAGAAGTTTACATGAAACCTCCTTCAGGATACTCTCGCTCTGCTCATCAAGTTTGTAAACTTAATAAAGCTCTTTATGGCCTTAAGTAGGCTCCACGGGCTTGGTTTGCAAAATTTAGCACTGTTATCCAGGAATTAGGTTTTTCCTCTAGTTCTTATGATTATGATTTATTTGTTCGCAAATCTGATAAAGGGATAGTTCTTCTTCTTTATGTTGATGATATGATTATTACTGGGGATGATTTATCAGGCATTTCTGATCTTAAGCAACCTCTTAGTCAGCAATTTAAAATGGAGGATCTAAGCTCCCTCGGTTATTTCTTGAGTCTTGAGTTTTCATTTGTCCTTTGTATTCTTCGATATATGAAAGATAATATGTTTTATGGGCTGCATTTTTTTAATATTGTTTCTCTTGAGTTATCTGCCTATTCAGATGTCGATTGGGATGGTGATCCTTCTGATAGACGTTCTACTACGAGATTTTATTTCTTTCTTAGTGATTCTCTTATCTCTTGAAAAAGTAAGAAACAGACCGTCACTGCCAGATCTAGCACTGAGTCAGAATATCGAGCACTTCTCGATACTACACAAGAACTTCTTTAGCGCCATTGGTTATTAGAAAATATGGGAGATGTTCACTTTCCTAGTACTATCATTCATTACGAGAATCATAGTGCCGTAAAAATTACTCACAATGATGTTTTTCATGAACGCACCAAACATATTGAGATTGATTGTCATTTTACTTGCCACCATGTTGCTCATAGGACAATTTGTCTTTTTTCTATCTCTACTCTTAAGCAAACAACTGATATTTTTACTAAAGCTCATTCGCCCAAACGTACTCGTGTTTCGCAACCACCTTGAATTTGAGGGGGGATGTTGACATATAATAGAATGTTGATAATAATTAGGATTTTGTACATATGGTAACTTGAATTTGAGGGGGGATGTTGACATATAATAGGATGTTGATATTAATTAGGATTTTATACATATGGTAACTTCTATACTTGTTCCTAAAGTTAAGGAATAGGGTTTGTACCTAAATCGTATAAATAGGTTAATTAGTCTCTCTAGTATTACACATAATTTATATATTCAATATAATCAATTTTTATAACCAATTCATTTTCGGGATATAACAAAATCTGGAGATAACAAATTAAAAAAAAATTCTTCAAAAAATACTATGAGACTTATTAATTTTAGTAAACAGAAAAAATAGAGAGAAATGAATGAATAATTTCCTAAGAGTTAAAAAACAGTTATTCCCAAAATATATATGACTGTTGGAATAACAATTTACGTTCACGTTCTAAGTACTAATTGTGCCTCTAATGCACGTCGTGTAATAACCCATATTTTTGTTAATAATTAAATATTAATTAATTTCATTTATAAAAGTATAATTGAATTGAAAAATGCAAGTTACTAATTTTTTTTCTTTCTTCCTTCTTTTGTTTGGAAAATTAAATTTTTTTAGTAGATAATTAAATTAAAATTGAGGAGTTCATTAGGGTTTTGATAACTCCTATATTGTTTCTTATTTATATTTAAAGAGTGGAGATGAAATCATAATCCAATTCTAATTTGGTTACTTGAATTCCCGAGTAGAATATTTATACGCACTATAGCCCATTAGAAAAATCATAATTAATTTATCCGATGTCGGAATTGAGTGAATCCAAAGCTTATTTCTTCAGTTTTTCGTTCTCTACAATTCTAAAGAGGAAGAAGAGTTATTTGACATCATATTCATGCCAGAAATTGGTAGAAACCTCAATCTGTCCTAATTCCCGTAACTATTTTCAACCCTAGTTTTAAAAATTCGTAACTCAGTCATATGTACTCCGAATCGAATGATTCTTGAGCCTATTTCGTGTATCTTTTCGAGGGCTACAATTTTTGTGAGACGTGAAGAGATTTTGAAGACTCTAGAAGACCCAAAAGTCAGATTCTTTACTGCTGCGTATTGAAAAAAGGCGAACAAGGAAGGTAAATATTATTTTATAATTTGATTTTAAGTTTAGTTATGAGTGTTTTTAAATTAGAGATTGTTTTTAAATAAAATATCGACATGGAACTAGGTGTCATGATAATCGAAAATGGGAGATAAATTTATATTAAGGAATATAGTTAGATTGAATATAAACGTTAAAATATGAAAATCAGTTTCTATATTTTTAGGTATATTGCGTGGGTTATATTTTCTAATCCGACCGTTGAATCGTTATAATTTTTGGATATGTTATACATATATAAGCTAAGAATATGTTCACCAATTTTGAATCATTAAAGATTAACGTATGATTTGTTATGAATTTTAAGAAAGGGCTGATCTAAAATTTTTGTAGCAGAATTTTTACCAACAAGTTCTAATATTTAAAATTGTATAACTTAATAATTTTAAATCTGATTTGGGTGATTCTTGAGGCTAAATTGGAGTATTCAAAATCTAGTTTCTGTTAAAATTAATTAATTTGACAAATAAGATTTAATTAATAGTGATAAGACCATAATAGTGGACTAATATATTAAGAATAATTTGTTATATTAGGGTTTTAAGATTTCTTAAATTTTGTTATTGATTTTTAAGTTTTAGAGTATTAATAGTGATCTAAGGCGATATTTAAAGGCAAATTGAATGGATTATAAATTATTATGAAATTATTAGTTTGGATTAAATTTAATTCGAGACGAATATATTTAGGTGGTGATTAAGATTTCGTATTTGATATCGTCAGCATTGAAGGTTAAGATTTTGTAGAGTATGCTATAAGTGGTTTTAAGTATCACGTACGGATTCCGTACTCCACTCCTCTGATTATTGATTCTATATATCTCGTTATCCGTTACATTTTTCTTATATTCCTGTTGGCACTCTTGTATAGAAGTTTGATCTTTGATACCTTGATTTTATCTGTAATTTGAACTCTTTTCCTTTTATTATAATTTGAACATATTCCATAGTTTTTCAGCGATACTCTCATCATATTGATTTGTTTATTTTGCTAATCGTTCAAAATTTGGTACTCACTTAATTATTTCGTGTCTAATCAAATCCTTATTTTGCTTTGGTTTGATCTAAATGTTCCAAATTTCATATTTCGTAATCTTTTGAATTTGTTCGTCATATATGAATTTTTATTAAACTTTGTAGAGCGGTATATGTTGTTACCTTCTTTTGGAGACATTGTGTTTATGATTTGATTTGGTTTAACATGTACGTTTAGAACCCTTTGTTAGTATTATGTTGCATATGTTGTGACATCATATCTTTGTAGAATAAGCGATAAGGTATACATGAGCTATAACTACCTGTGGGGGTACCACAAGCATGTTTTTTAGCATGGAGGCATAACACTTTTCGTGACGGTGTGATCAGTTCACGGCGTATCCTTTTGTTTTGTATGATTTGGGTGTGAGCTTTGGCCATTTGATATGTTTGTTCAGGATGCGTATGGGTCGGCCCTAGTTTCTATTCTGTTTTACGGATTGGTGATATTTGTGCTAGACACACCTTCCGATTTGCATGCATTTGGATTCGCGGTCCAATGTGTAATTTGCTTGTATGACATTATTTTGACCTGTCTGTGTGACAAGGTTCTGTTTTGTTTTGAGCTCGGTATGAAATAACCACTTAGACACTTTGATTCAGCCTTTTGTTTATTTCATTAATTTTGTTGATTCAGATATATTCTATTTAAACTTTGGAGATTATATTTTTTTCGTCGGTATTTACTCTTGAGGCCTTACTCAGTATTTTGTTCAGTTGATTTTGTATTTCTGTATTTCAGTGGTGCATCTTTTGTATATCTTTATCTGTACTGGGCATTTGGCTCATGCTGTATTTTTCTTCCAGCAGGTTTGCAGGGCGGTTTAAGATTTCGTGTGAAAATAGACCTTTGACTGAATATGTTTATTTAATTTTAGGTTTTAATTATTGTGCCAATTTTTGGAGAATTGTATTTAATTCGTCATTAATGGAATATAAATTATTAAATATTTTGAAGTTATTAGTGCTCTGTTAATTATTTTATTTTGAGGTTTATTGTGCTTTGCATGTGACGATCTCCCTTTTCTATTCGAGAAGGGGGTGTTACACGCCGTGCGCATGTTCGTTGCACTTAATTATATCCATACTTTTTCCTTTTGTCTTTTAGTGTTAATAAAATATCCCACTATATAAAGTCAAGATAAATTTGATTTCTCTTCTATGTGGAATGTGGGTTTATCTCAATAACACTAAAATATACATATTTACAATTTAACTCCAACAGGTTGCATTAAGAACTAAATAGTAATAAAATATACATGTTGATAAAATGCAAAAGAAAGAAAAACTTGATTTTTTTTCTCTTAATGAACCAATGAAAAGAAAAACTTTCAAATAAGGTTTGAGAGAATGACTACTCGTAAGTATGATTCCCCATTTGAGAGCAAATCCAAAATACATTTAATAAAGGAAAATTGTTGATGGAAATCGATGATAATAGACACACACAACTTTATATGTTTCTATTATAAAATTTAAAATTTGTTAAATGAATAATGTATTTTTCTTAATTTTTTAAATTAAATTAGAAATTAAAATATTTTTCTAATTTATGGAGTGTATATATACGCATCTTCTCCAACATTGTTCAAATTCACACTGATAACAACTTTTAGATTGCGTAAGGAAAATTATTAAATTAATTAATAGGTGAATAGCATAAGAAAGAAATAACTAAGCGACATCTCACGTGATTAATGGTGTCGTGATGGAAGGCTCAATTCTGATTCATTATTTTTGTATTGCATGAAATGTTGTAGGACAACACATGCATTGGCTATTAGTGTTTATACAATAATCAATGTCACAGTATTGAGAGAATGATATGGGAAAAAAATTTATATATTAACAGTATTTTATATTTAAACGATATAAGAAAATTTATACTACTAATTAAAGATTGACATGTCATTAATATAATTGGATAAGAATGATTTATATTATTGAATAAATTTTAAATTGGAGGTAGAAAGTGATATAGAATTATAGAGAGATAAACTTTTAGAGAGATAAACTAAATAATATTCTAAAATTCATTAAAAAAAATAGATAAATTCTAAAATTAGAGGAAGAAAGTGATATAAAATTTTAGAGAAAAACTAAATAATGAAGATAGAGAAAGCGAGGAATCCATATATATATATATATATATTAGTATATACTTATGCTCAAATTTGATATATGGGCTAACTTATATCTACTCATATCTATTTATGATTGTCCACTTACAGTCCATTTAATTTTTAACTCATTTAAATCCAACCCATATAAACTCAAACTCACTTATTGTTAATGAAAGTATATATATCTCGAAATATATTTGCAACTTAGAAAAAATAAAAAAATTGAATATATATATACATATATATATATAAACTTATCTGTTGTAAACCAAAGTTGAAAAATGTAGGAAATTAATATGTCAATGTTAGTAGTTGTTACTATGGCCTTAAGACAATTATGCCCTCCTTACGGTGCTTAGAGTTAATAGCACTTGTCTCCGGGATACAATGACGTGTGTTATAGCAGCACTACAAATAATATACACAACGAACTAAAAGAAATGTTTTGAACTCTCTCAAATATGCTATGTATGTATATGATTGATGAAATGATTTGAATGAATGAAAATGACTGACTTCACCATGTATTTATAGAGTGAATTATGTGACCCTTTATGATGGACATAATCCTTTGAAATGGTTTGGATGCCTTTGAAAAGGCATGGCTAATGAGGTTGAAGAGGTGAAATCAAATCAAGTAAAGCAAAGATAAAACAATCAGGCGCGCGTTGGAGCGCTGCTGAGCGTCGCGGTTCTTATCCCTAGCGCCGCGGCTTTGACCCTAGCGTCGCGGCTCTGGTGCCAAGCGTCGCGGCACTTGACTTTTTGTTTTCGATTTTTCTTGTTGCCTTGCTTCCCAAAATTGATAAATAAAAATTAAACTAAATTTTGCCCAAAGATATATATACAAGGACCCATGACCCCGAGCTCGGCCCGCCCAGCTGGTCGTTCGGCGACACGCGTGTGGTCAAACCAAACTAAGTCTTGGCTAGGTCATCTCGTCTTCACAAAAGTAGGATGTCCCTTGGGGCCCAAACCCAAGAGCAATCTTATTGTATATATATCAACTTAATGTTTAGTTCATAGTCAATATGGGACTCTTCCTATAAGTATTTATTTATTCTTTTTAATGAGTGATCTTTGAGAGTAAATTTTTCATTTATTACCCCATAGATTTGAGTTTTCTAATACTTGATAGTCATCTACTAATGGAGTAGAACACATTAATATGTGGATCCATCTCTAATGATTAATGGAACCCATTTCAATTTAGTCTCAAATTTAACACTTATGTCCGCCCAAACTCGTTCATTTGCTAGGTCTAATTAGAATTATACTAATACTCTTAAAAATCGTATAAGGTGAAAAAAAAATGTAAGGACAAGGACTAAATGATTCCTTTTGCCTAAAAAATAAAAAGTTCACACAAAAGTAAAGACTGAGTGACTGAACATAGAATCTAGAAGTTCAAGACGTAAAAGTTTTAATCATCAAAACTAAGAACTCACGAGTCATATGTATTTTGACAAATGATAGTAATCGCAAATATATATATATATATATGTATGTATATGTATATATATTGCAAGAGAGAGAGGGGAATGATCTATAACAAGTAGTTATTATGCACAAAAAGGAACAGTTAAGATTAGAAACTGAAAATCGATGTTCGTTACTATTAGTAGCGGATGGTTAAAAAAATACATAGACGTTAATCGATGGTTTGGTTTTATTAATTATGGTTTAGGGTTTATTAACCCGAATTAAGGATTTACAAATCAGGGTTTAGGATTTATTAACTAGGGTTTAGGGTTTATTAACTCCTTTTTAACCAATGTTTAGGGTTTATTAACCTCTAGTTAATACACCCTAAACCCTGGTTAATAAACCCTAAATCTTGGTTAATAAATCCTAAATCCTAATTAATATATCCTAAACTCTGACTAATAAATCTTAAACCTTGATTACTAAATTCTTAACCCTAGTTAATAAACTTTTAACCCTAGTTAATAAATTCTAAATCTTATTTAATAAACCTAAACCTTAGTTAATAAAGTCAAACCCTTATTCTGATTAACGTTCGCAACTATTAGTAGCAGATAGTTTATATTTTTTTACCGTCCGTTATTAATAGTAGCGAACGTCGATTTTCAATTTTTAATCATGACTACTCGTTCTTATTTTCAATGGTATAGATGGTGTATACCTTATAAAGATCTGTAGTAAATATGTATTATAGATTATTTCTTATTTATTTATTTATTTATTTATTTATTTATATATATAACAGTATAAATTATTTTATCTGTAGTAAAACAATATAAAGGTGTTTTACCCAAAAAAAGGAAAAACACGGTCACACGTGGATTTGACTTTCCTCCATTACACATTTCTTTTAATTTTATTCAATACATAAATTATTTAATTTTATTAATTTAATTTGTTTGTAATGAACAAAATATGTTAATAAATAGTTAATGATATTAAGATCAATCCTACAAAAAATAGAATAATAAAAAATATTTTCACCGTTAAAAGTTTAAAAGAATTTTCAATTATTAAAATTTTGATAGAAAATTCACATGTTTATCAAATGGTAAAAAAATATCGGATTATTTTTATTTTTGGAACAATTACGTTATTCAATATAATAAATTAGTTGACCGATGTTAATTTTAATTATATTATTTATAATTATAAAAATATGGTATATTAGATAAAATTAGAGAAAAAATATAATGGAGGGAGTCCGTTACACATGGTGTAATGCCTTAACATATGGGTGTGGTTTTTTTGAAATTTGAATATGTGGAAAATGGATTAGTATTGGTTCAGTCCAATACTATTAGGACTCTTCTTCACCAAAATTTATTGAATGTATGTATTGTTTAAAATAATAATCAATGGGCCTTGACTACAAATCTGAATATTTTAGTTATTTTAATTTATTAGGATAACACTAATGAAAATGACGATTTTTGATGACAAGTTTTAAGCATTTAGTTTTCGATTAAATGATAGTAATTATATTTATTAGTCTAATATTATAACAAATTTTTTTCCTTGAAATGTATTTTGAATCTCATTTTTCAAAGCAATATCAATTAGAGATGGAAATTTTAATTGAAGAGTCTATCAATTTAGAAAAAAGGTAAATTCTGTAAAATTATAAAGAGTTATTACGAATTTTTTTTTACTCAAATTACAATTACGAAAGATATCAATACATAATATTAAATAATTATAAAAGCAACCCCACTATATATCTCTTCAAGAAATTAAATATAATAACAAAAGTGACTCATTATATTATATATTCACATATTTAGTAAATAAGTGATAACAAAAAAGTTGAAATATAGAGTCAAAAGATATATTATTTACAAATTACAAATACTTAAAAAAACAATATGTTTTATCCATATTTATTCCTAAATATAACAATTAAAATGTTGATGTAATTGTGTTATCATTAAAAAGAAGAAATAAAAGAAAACTCTTCCCATGACGGAAAAATTCGGCAAACAGGACTCTTGTGGAATTAGTATCGACTGTATGTGAACTTTTTTCACATCACAAAAGCTGAATCAATCAAGCATACGTACAGATTCCAGGATCCCACAAGATTCTCCAAACTATTCTATTGATATCCAACCGGCCGGTGACAGCCACTTTAATTTCTGAAAAGTATGATATTTTAATTTCGTTATATATCTATTGCGATTGCATATTTGGTACGATGATGCTTATGATTTTCGATTTTGGGTGTTTCTTTACTGTTCTGTAACTCTTGTTAATTCCATTAATGTGAAGAAGATCTTGCTGTAGCAAACTCATGCTTCATTAATCATTATTACTATTTTTTACATGGTTATATATTACACATATATATTACAGAATTGTT
Source organism: Aralia elata (assembly GCA_034770075.1). Taxonomy (NCBI): domain Eukaryota; kingdom Viridiplantae; phylum Streptophyta; class Magnoliopsida; order Apiales; family Araliaceae; genus Aralia; species Aralia elata. The sequence continues at coordinate 92,038,426 of CM068385.1, forward strand.
GGTAACATTTTGATTTTATTAGTGATTTTATCCCGTGATGAAAAACTTGGCCTCTAAAATGAATTAAGTAGGATAACTTGTTAATTGGTCAAGTTCAAGGGAATTTAATGTTATTTAATTGGGCATCATTTGCAGGAGCTGTTTGAGAAAAAGTTACCATGGAAACCCCAAATGGAGATGGAGCTCCAGTTAAACTTGAGGTCCTCATTATATATGGCTTTATATATCTAGGAGGTAGTTAGTTTAATGAAGCTGAATTAAAACATATCTTTTTGGAATTAATTTGATTGGCAGGGTAAGTATGTCGCGATACTGGTCTGTTGGCTTTTAGGCATTGGTTGCCTATTTTCTTGGAATAGTATGCTGACAATTGAAGATTATTACGTTAGCTTGTTCCCGGTAATAATTGTTTGTGGCATTCCCATTTGGATTTTAGTATGTTTTTGTGACTTTTGATAATTTGGAGCATTTGGTTGTTGTCAAACCTTGGTTTTCTCTAAAAAAAAAATCTCAGCTTGTATTACTACTACTTGCTTGATTGTTGGTGCCCCCACATCTAGGCAGTCTCCATCGATCCCAGTTATGTGTTCTTAACATCAAGCAGCGGGTTGATTAACGATGCATAAACTGTCCTAGATCTTTCTGAGTACAGGAGGGCATACTATAAAAAATTTACTCTTGTTACATCTGCTGCTGTGGCCTGTGTGTCACTTTTTGTTTCTCGTATTAGATCCAGAAATATATTGCATTAGCAATTGATTCTACAGAATTTCTTTACATTGACAGAAATACCATCCCTCGAGGGTGCTTACTCTGGTATATCAACCATTTGCTCTTGGGACACTTGCAATACTAGCGTACAATGAGGCAAAAGTCAATACCAGGCGACGGAATCTATTTGGTTACTCTCTATTCTTCATAAGTACTCTTTTGGTTCTTGTTGTAAGTATTGTTGAATTTAGGTACTCAGATTATATGATATTATATCTCTATAATTTGTTACCTTTTGTTACCAATTTCTTGGTTATTTATAAGCATTTTATTCACCTTTTCATTAAATTTGCTATAGGTGGATCTAGCCACATCAGGGAAAGGAGGTATTGGAACATTCATTGGTATATGCGCCATTAGCGGTGCTTTTGGGGTAGCAGATGCTCATGTTCAGGGGGGAATGATTGGAGACCTCTCATTCATGCTACCTGAATTAATTCAAGTTCGTACCTTCCTGTTAGCTCTACTCATGCTTCAAACTCTTTCCACTCTCTAATAAAATTGATATGATCTAAAATATAAGATGCTATTCTTGTTTGAGTTTTCCAGTCTTTCTTGGCTGGTGCAGCTGCATCAGGGACTATAACCTCCATTTTGAGGTTAATCACTAAAGCAGCATTTGAGAATTCAAAAAATGGTCTTCGAAATGGAGCCAGTAAGTTCAAATACTCTTATAGCTTATTGTCCTTTTAACTATTAATACAGAATTGCATATATTTAGAACTTTACTGCTGTGTATCGTGGTTAATTTTTCTGACAATAATTCTTTAAAGTAGACATCTTTTGACAGTCTTACATAATATTTAGCTAATGAACTAAAATTAATTATGGCTTGAAGTAGGATGATAACAGGTAAAAATACGCTATCTTTCTTTTTTTATACATCACAGTGTAAATTCGGGCTCTACTAGTTTAGTTTTTTTCTAACACTTCATTTTTCTGTTTTGACATTTGTTTCTAACAAAGTATCTTGATTCTTATATTTTTTTAAAATCCTCTTGATAAGCCCAAAAGTAAATAAAATTCACCTTGCTGCTTGCCGAAATACTGAAATCTCAAATATCCCAAGTGCATTCTTTACTGCTTTTATGATTAAAAAGGGTGGTAGTGATATGTTGGCTGGTGGAGGCGAATGAAGTTACAAAATTAATTAGAAGACTAACTGAATACAAAATATGGTATTATGACTAGTACTGTTAATTTTTGTGTGCTTATGCATGAGGTTCATTGAATGGTATACGCTATGATAGCATATGGTGTGTTAAAGATAATCAATCTAATAAATGCATTTATCAAAAATGACCAATTTGGATATTAATATCTCAGCTACTGATGTAAATCTGGTTTTACAACCTATTGCAGTCTTATTCTTTGCTATATGCACAGTGTTTGAGCTGTTCTGCGTTTTTCTCTATGCCGTTATTTTCCCAAAGCTTCCAATTGTGAAGTACTACCGTGCAAAGGCAGCCTCTGAGGGATCCAAAACTGTTTCAGCTGACCTCGCTGCTGGAGGCATTCATTCGCAACCAGGACAAGAGGTATCATCTGCCTTGCACTGTTTCAATACCAATGCAGATCGAAAGCATGATGTTGACGAAGTTCATGATCAATCTACCATTGGTACTAATGCAGGCTGAGGAAGACCCTAGAAACCTCGAGAGATTAAGCAACAGAGAGTTATTTACTCAAAACATAGATTATGGAATGGATCTGTTTCTGATATATGTGCTGTCACTGTCGATATTCCCTGGATTCTTGTCTGAAGACACTGGAAAACATGGTTTGGGTGGATGGTAGGTGTAGCGCATCCTAATAAGCTAACTACTTAGTTTACTAGATAGTCTTCTTAAATTCTTATTCAGAAATTAATTTAGAATTTTTCTTTTGTTTTTTTTTATCTATCTATCATCTGAATATTAATCATATTTCAGGTATGCGCTTGTGCTGATTGCCATGTATAATGTGTGGGATCTCATAGGGAGATATGTTCCACTCTTTAATTGCATAAGGTTGGAATCAAGAAAAGGACTCATGATAGTTACTCTATCCCGTTTCTTACTGGTTCCAGCCTTCTATTTCACAGCCCAATATGGCGACCAAGGATGGATGATATTGCTAACTTCCTTCCTAGGGTTAACTAATGGTTACCTCACTGTTTGTGTTCTCACTTCTGCTCCAAATGGTTACAAGGTTCATAAATTTCATTTATAATAATTGAATTCATAACTCTTTCTTTAAATCTTAGATAGGAGATAGTATCTTGGTAGGAATTAATGAAATTGTGGTTTTATAGGGACCGGAGCAAAATGCCTTAGGAAATTTACTAGTGCTGTTTCTGATAGGAGGTATATTTGCTGGGGTGACTCTTGATTGGTTGTGGCTCATAGGCAAAGGCTGGTGAGGATCAGTTGCGACTTGCGACAACAAATTGTCAAGGTTTTTATACTATTTTATTCTGGACAGGAAGTAGCACAGTTTTATTTTCTGTGGCAATCCTTTCCAACTTGAGGGATATATTTTAGGAGGTTGGTTTTTTATGGAGCATTGGATAGTGAATTTTTATACGTGCACAGATTATTTTTTTTTTTTCTAAATTGATACATTCCTGAACTGTATCTATGATGTCTATTGTTTATATCTAGAAAATGTTGCACCGTTCTTGAGTATATATTTAGTGGAGTTTGTAGTACGGCATCTACCATAAGTTTAGGTTTCGTTTGTTTGTAAAAATAATGGGTGGGATAAGATTTTTTGTACTAAATCTTTACTCCCTCCTTTTCGGTATATATGGCGTTTACGACATAATCACACATGTTAAGAAGACTCATTAATTCTAATATTAGGTAATTAATGTTGGTTTGAAATTTCATTACTATCCATACACTAATTAATTACTCCTACTCCTCTCTCTCTCTCTCTGTACTCCATTTTTTTAAGGCAAAGTAGGAAATAATTAGTTTTTTTCCTAGATATATGTAAAACGTCTTATATTTTGGAGAAAAAAATCTTCTAAAATGACATTTATAATGGAAAGAAGAGAGTACTATTTTGAACTATTTTATCCATAATTAGTTTGTTATTTAATCTATGAGTTGTTATCATTTTTAAGAACATTTGATAACTCAAAAGGGGATTATATAATACTATATTTCTGTTTTGGATTATAATCCGTCAACAAATGACCTTAAAAATAACAAAATATAATTCATGGGATGAAAAGATTGTGATAAAATAATTCGAAACGATAACTAATGTGATTAGGCCGTTAGATGGCGTGTCATGTGATTAATGGTGCCGTGATGGAAGGCTGAATTCTGATTCCTTATTTTTGTATTGCATGAAACACCAGAGGACAAACATGAAACATGCATTGGCTATTAGTGTTTATACAATAATCAATTAAATATCACATAAAAAAAAAAGAACTTAAATATAAATAAAAGAATCACACAAAGGTAACTGACCTAAAAATCTAAAACTTCTTTCTTATAAACAAAAGAATCACACAAAGGTAGACTGAACAACAAATCTAAAACTACTGAACAGGACTCCTATATGTGATTATGTGAAGAAGATCTTGCTGTAGCAAACTCATACCTCATTAATCATTATTACTATAAATATATAGAATTCTCAGTTCGTTAATTGGTCAAGTTCAGGGGAATTTAATGTTATTTAATTGGGCATCACTGCAGGAGCTGTTTGAGAAAAAGCTACCATGGAAACCCCAAGTGGAGACGGGTTCCGGTTAAACTTGAGGTTTGTAATGATTAAACTTCATTGCATATGGTTTTATATATCTAGGGGATGAAATACTTTAACGGAGCTGGATTAACAGATATCAAATTTATTTGATTGGCAGGGTAAGTACGTTGGGATATTGGTTTGTTGGCTTTTAGGCATTGGTTGCCTATTTTCTTGGAACAGTAGGCTGACATTATTACGTTAGCTTGTTCCCCTCATACCCATTTGGATTCCCCTCATACCCATTTGGATTTTTAGTATGCTTTGTCTTAGTATGATGACTTGGTATTCTCACATTATAATTTGGAGCATTTAGTTGTTGTCCCAACTTCAGTTTGTGTATTACTACTGCTTGTGTAATTGTTGGCGCTCCCACATCTATGCGTGCAGTTTTATCGAATCTGCTCATGTTTTCTTAGAAGAGCAGTATGGTTAATCAAACGATGCATAAAGCCACAAACTCTCCTCTTTCTATGAGTATGCCCTCCTTAATTTACTCATAGAAAGAAGAGAAGAGTCTATGCATCCTTTAATCTAAACCATAATGCTTGATGCTACTAGAGAACATGAGCGGGTTCAATAAAGACTCAGAGATGTGGGTGCACCAACAATTGTAATGTAATTTTTTCTCTAGATTGGGACAACAACTAAATGCTCCAAATTAGATAGAATGTGAGACTACCAAATCATCAAATTAAGACAAAACATGCTAAAATCCAAATGGGAATGAAATTATTACCGGGAACAAGCTAACGTAATAATCTTCAATTGTCAGCATCTTGTTCCAAGAAAATAGGCAAACAATGCCTAAAAGCCTAACAAACCAATATCCCAACGTATTTACCCTGCCAATCAAATAAATTAAAATATTTCACCCCCTAGATATATAAAGCCATATGCAATGAAGCTTAATCATTACAAACCTCAAGTTTAACCGGAGCTCCATCTCCATTTGGGGTTTCCATGGTAGTTTTTTCTCAAACAGCTCCTGTAAGTGATGCCCAATTAAATAAACATGCATTGGCTATTAGTGTTTATACAGTAATCAATATCACATAAAAAAAGATACTTTCATATAAATAAATCACACAAATGTAAAAACTGAACAAGAAAATCTAAAAAGTCAAGACAGAAGTTAAAAAGGTTTTAATCACCAAACTAAGAACTCGCAGCTCATATGCATTTTGACAAGTGATAGTATTAGCATTACTGATAACGTATTATATTATATATTATATATATGCTATGATTGCAGAAATTGAAAGAGACTAAGAACAGTAGAAAAGGTGATTTTACCCAAAAAGAGAGGGAAACAAGGTCACACATGGTGTAATGCATTAACATGTAGGAGTAGTTTTTTTAAATTTGAATGTGGAAATGGATTAGTATTTGTTCAGTCGAATATTATGAGGACTCTTGTTCACCAAAATTTATTGTTTAAAATAATAATTATTGGGCCTTGACTACAAATCTGAATATTTATTTTAATTTTATTGGGATAATAACTAACATAAAGTCTATCAATTTGTGAAAAAAGTAGATTATGTAAAATTACAAAGAGTTATTATGAAAGTTTTTATCAAATTACAATTGCGATTAAATATGATTATAAAAGTGACTCATTATATTACGTATTTCTTCAAACGAAATATCACTCATATTTATTAAGTAAGTGGCAACAAACATATCTCTTCAAAAAAAAAAATATCACTTATATCTATACCAATTTATCTATCTATGCCAATATATAACACAGCAAATACCGAGACATTTTGATTGGTACTACCGTTCAAAGGCAGCCTCCGAGGGATCCAAAACTGTTTCAGCTGACCTCGCTGCGGGAGGCATTAATCATTTGCAACCAGGACAAGAGGTATCTGCCTTGCACTTTTTCAATACCAATACAGAGAGAACATGATGTTGACAAAGTTCATGATCAATCTTCTCTTGATATTAATTAATGCAGGTTGAGGAAGATCCTAAAGACCTCGAGAGATTAAGCAACAGAGAGTTATTAACTCAAAACATAGATTATGCAATGGATCTGTTTCTGATATATATATATATATATATATATATATATATATATATATATGTATGTACTGTCAATGTCTGTATTCCCTGGATTCTTGTCTGAAGGCACAGGAAAACATAATTTGGGTGGATGGTAGGTGTAGCTTATCCTAATAAGCTAACTACATAATTTACTTGAAAGTCTTCTTAAATTATTGTTCAGTAGTTAATTTAGAATTTTTCTTTTGGATTTTTATCTATTTATCTATCCTTATATCTGAATATTAATCATATTTCTGGTATGCGCTTGTGCTGATTGCCATGTTTAATGTGTTTGATCTCATAGGGAGATATGTTCCAATCTTTAATTGCATAAGGTTGGAATCGAGACAAGGACTCATGATAATTACTCTTTCCCGTTTCTTACTAGTTCCAGCATTCTATATGGTGACCAAGGATGGGTGATTTTACCAACTTACTTCCTAGGGTTAACTAATGGTTACGTACCTCACTGTTTGTGTTCTTACTTCTGCTCCAAAAAATGAAATTACAAGGTTTTAAACTTTGAGACAGTATCTTGGTAGGAATTAATTAAATTGTTCTCTATAGGGACAGGAGCAAAATGCCTTGGGAAATTTACTAGGTGTATTTGCTGGGGTGACTCGAGATTGGTTATGGCTTATAGGCAAAGGCTGGTGAGGATTGATGTCCCGCTGATATATTGAACCAACAAGAAGTGGCAATCTTTTTCCAACTTGAGGATTTATTTGCCTAGGTTGGTTCTTCATGGAATATTGATTAGTGGATTTTGTTTTTGTAGGTGTACAGATTTTTCCTGTTTTTAATTTGATGCATCCCCTAACTGTATCTACGATGTCTAGTGTTTATATCTAGAAAATGTTGCATCACTTGGGTTTATCTTTCTTCAGCCGAGTTCATAGTAGAGCATCTGCTATAAGTAAGGTTGTAGCCATTAGAATTTAGAAGTAAGATTAATTCCATCGCCTAGTAGATGTTCAGCAGATTCTCTGCTTCATGTTTTGATGTAAAGATTCTTGGAAATTTTGATTTGCTTTATGACCACAAGTTCAGCACTTTTGAGTGCGAAGAAACAAAAAACAATCAGACGCTGTGCTTCCTAAATCGTCCAAGCTCCAAAACTTGGCATCCGAATAATTACAGCTTGCTAGATAGTTGTCTTCACCTCTTCAGCTATAGTCTTCAAACCTTGTTCTTGCTGTGTGTTAAGTACTCAGGTTACTTTCTTTCGGCCAAGGTCCGTAGGTACCTATAGGCAGAGTCAAAAATAAATAAAAATATATTATAAATATTTAAAGAGCATGTCATTATGTTTATTGGCACCAAATCAACTCCTAGGAATCGGAATACTTAGAATGAAGGCCTCAATTGCCATATGAGACTTCAAGCTATCTGCCCTATGAAGGCCCAAAATTATACCCTCATTTTAAAGAAATGTACTTGGTACTCTATTTTCCTTCTTTATTTGTCAATGTATTATTAAGGCCATGTATTCTAAAATACTCGGCTGAGTTTGTTTGTAATCACGAGCTTGATTTTGTTTCGGCCCAATATATCTGCGTTATATTCTTTTTCTAGGAGGAATAAGGCTTGGATCAAATAAATGGTCCACATAAATCTCTCCGTATCCTTTCTCTTTCTGTTTTCCTAAATAAGTTCAATGCTTTCGATTATTTGTATTGTAATCTTTTTATCATTTATAACAGTTTACAGTTTTAATATATTTCAATCGATTTGATTGTTTAATTAAAAAAAAAATTAAGTCCAGTGCTATATGAATAAGAATACTTTACTTTTCTTTTTCTTCTATTCAAAATAATATTCCGTCCAATCTCTAAAAGAGTATCGGTTTAACTTTAAAAGTCCATATAAATTACAGAATCACTACTATTGATCTTGACCATTGATAATACTACTGTGGCAATCAATTTTTATTTTTACTTATTATTTAATTTTAAATGTTTAACTTTTGAAAATACACTCTCCTTTGGTTTGAGGGAGTAATGTTCTAGCTACAAATGAATTGACGATCTACGAAATAATTCATCTATCAAATTTAGATATTTGATTCATCATTTCTTGAAGAATTTTGAACTTTTTTGTTCAAATATAAAATCATGAGATTGAGAATACTTGCAATGTATATTTAATACGCATGTTAATAATGATTGCAAGTATGAAACATTTGTAGGGAAGTGGAGGAAGAAAGACAAACAATTTTATCATGTTATTAGCTAGTCAATAACTTCGTCTTTATGCCCAAAAAAGGGTTGGTCCATTTCATTTCTAATGTCGTCCCAATCTTCAGCATATATATCTCGTGGCATTAATATTACCAGAAAGGCCATTAAGTGCATGTCAAGACAAAAATACACTTTTTAAGCTTTGTTATACATTCAAACTAAATTTAATTATGAAGAAAACACATCTAGCCTCCATCACCGACTGTCCCACGACTTCATCATGTTTTCTTTGGTAATTAAATAGGATTTCCAGTCTCTCTCTTCCAAATATAAGATTAAAATGAATTTTTTGTTTTATTTTAAATTAAATGTGCTACATGTTTATGAAATTTTAATTTAATGGTTAAAATTGGAAACGTGTGATCTTTAGTTCTAATCATTTGCATTAACATGTATCTCCATTCTCATAATATTATTATAGTTTTTTGATTGAGTGATGCACTTTTTTTTTCTTAACCTCAACGGGTTGGGTTTCTCCACTGACAATACAATATTGCATAATAATATCATTGAATATGTACTTCGACAAGATTATTGGTTATGAATTCAAAATTTTATAGAGCTATTTTGGGACCATTAAATTCTCAGTGCATATCAAAAGAAGATAGAAATTATGATTTTCTCCATAAAAATAAAAATAATAAAATACTCTTTCTTTCTTCTTTAGGTTCTATACGCATTAACTCTAGTTGAAAGAAGTTTTTCTCTCAGGAAAGAAGAAGAAAAAATTAAGAGAAGAAAAGTATAAAATGTAAAAGTTACCATTGTACTTTTAGTATATTTAGATATTATGTCCCTTTTTATTAATCAATGCAAAACAAGTCATTTACTATAGAAAAATTTGGATAACAAACCTTTATGTGAGAGCTAGGCATTGACTGTCTTTCGTGGCAATGATGACATGTAAGTAAGCCAAATTAAGACTAAAAAATTTACTTTCGTCAAGATTCAAACTTAAAACCCTCATAACCTTAACAAATTATCCAACTGAGCTACATAATGTAGTTATAAATGAGACAACATAAATTATATTTATACATGCTTCTACATTTAAACCAAAAAAAAAGGTTTAAAAAAAATAAGTGGATAAACCCCTTCTGTGCTTGATAAATACTTTGGATAAAAGAGACATAGTGTTGTATGATTAGAGTCCTAGCACCAAATTTATTAATTTATTATTTTTGGTATAACTTTGTTTATTAATTATTTTCCCTCTAAATATATAAATTTGGTGCTATGACTCTAATCATGGTTTATACAAGTACATATTTGAAAGAATTACTACTCTTTTGGGAATAGAGAGAGAAAGTGGGTGAGTATGTGGTTTTTAGCACTTTGATAAAGTGGGTATGGTTTTTTTCTAAATAATCTAGTGACCCTTTAGATGATAAATATTTGTTGGATATTTTTAATTAGTTTTAAAAGTGATAATGCAACATAAATATATAATTTTGATGTATAAGCATGTATGTTGGGTTATTAGCTTTTGCATATGCACAATTTTATGATTTTGGAGGTTGCATTGCAGAATTACGTTTAAACCTCATACTTTTTTTATATATTTAGAGGAAAAATAATAAACAAAGTTTATCTAAAATAATAAATAAATTTGGTACTAGGGATCTAATCATACAATACTATATTTCCTTTATCCGAAATATTTATTAAGCACGGTAAGGGTTTACCCATTTATTTATCTTCTTCTTTTTTGATTTAAATGGAGAAGCATGTACAAATATAATTTATATTATCTCATTTACTATTACATCATTTAGTTTGGTTGGACAGTTCCCTAAGATTATGAGCTTAAGGTTTCAAGTTCGAATCTTGACGGAAGCGAATTCCAATGAACCGTTCAAACAAATCAACATTAAATGATTTTTTTTATATTTATGATTTTAATATTTTCCCGAACAAATTACATTTTCTCCATCGAATAAACATGATTAATAACGTGAAAATCAAGTATAATACCGGCCGGATTTGCAATGAGACACTTCAATGGATATATAGAGGCTCATAGAGTCAATGTCATCCATGATCCATTGTTTTCATTAGGAAAAATATTAACCAGGAAATGCTCCACTATACTTTTTGTGATATATACAACTAGAAAAGTCTGGCGGCTTTATGATTATATCAAAGTTGCTTCAAACTCTTATATATATATAGTCCGGATCTTAAACTCACCCCTTATCTGACTCACCCAAACTCACTCTTTTTAGCAACGGACTCGGCGACGGTTCGGTCATACAACCATCTGTCTATATATCAAACTATTTAGGTATAAAACTATATATAAAAGAAAAGGTTGAGATAGAATCACAATGATGCAGCTGCGGCTAAACATGAAAAACATTGCTAGCTAGTATACTGATTATAATATTATTCGCACACAACTTTTACAAAATTTCAACTAAAAAAACCAACTATAAACATCTGAATGCATAGACCAAACACAAAAAATAACTAAAAATAAAATGGCTCTATTAATTCCTATTGATCATCACACAACATATACTTACATAAAATCATCAAAGTTCAAACTCTCCGGGATTTCAAACTTCAACATGTCGCTACAAAAGCTGTCCCTTTCATCCTCAGTAGTGCTGTTGCTGTTGATGAATGTAGATGATGAATTCAAGGGCGTCGGGGTTGAGCTTGATAAAGGCGTAGATAAAACTGAATCAAACTGAAAATTCTGGTTGTTGTTCATCACTAATTCCGATGTCAAATTCTCTGATGCATTTATCCCAATTTGATCAGCCATGCAATAGCCATAATTTGGTAGGGCAGCAGTACCTAGACTTGAAGGCGTTTGATTTTCTTGCAAATTTTGGTAACTCGAGTTGGTAGCAAATTGCCCAATGTGCCCTTCCATGAGTTGTGCTTGATTAATAATTGAACTGTCCTGACTAGTAGTTTGGAACAGGTTGGATAGATTAAGTGGGGACTGATTTGGTAATTGTCCATTAGAGAGTTGGCTTTCTTGAAGCTTTTGTAACAGTAATAAAAGCTCAGGGTTTTCATGACCGGATGATAAGAGATTGGCAAGCCTAAATAGTTCGGGATTTACCATGTTTTGGAGGCCGAGTAAATTTGAAAGGTTGAGCTGTGCTGAGCCGAGAAGTGATGATAAGTCTAGATAATCAAGGCGAGGAGCATGAGTCACGGGATCAATTCCCATCCGAAGGAGCCTTTTCCTAATATGAGTGTTCCAGTAATTCTTGATTTCATTGTCAGTTCTTCCTGGCAAGCGAGCTGCAATTGCCGACCACCTAAGATTAAACATTATAATGAAATAGATCAGTACTTGAAATCGTAAGTGCCTCGATCCACTGAGGTTAAAAACCTTGATTACTCGAGAATATCTGATACCATTTGAACTAGAGTTTGTTGGGTATAATTAACGATATTTAAAAAACAAAGAAAAAGAAAGAGAGTATCTAATACCACTTGAACTAGAGCTTGTTGGTATACTGATTAACATCATGTATAAAAACGTAAGAGAGTATCTTATATATACTACTTGAATTAGAGCCCATCAGTATATATATATATATAGCATCTAACTTGTAAAAAAAAAAAAATCAAGAAAACTGTAAATAATTCTTACTTGTTTCCGAGAATACTATGGAGTTGGATTATAGTCTCTTCTTCTTCAAAAGAGAATCTTCCTCTCTTGATATCAGGCCTCAAGTAGTTTGTCCATCGAAGACGACAGCTCTTTCCACATCTTTGAAGCCCTATACACAACAATTAACACAAAAAATTTAAAATTAAGAAATACTTAAAGATTTCTTTAATTATATGTGATGAAAATTATGATGGAATATATGGTGAATTAGAGAAGTATAAGAGATGATCATATACTCCACACACACACACACACACACACATATATATATATATATATATATATATGTAAATATGTATATACCTGCATTCTTGGGAAGGGTTCTCCAATTGCCAGGTCCATGGGTCTGAATATATTGCATGAGTTTGGAATCCTCCTCTTGAGTCCATGGACCTTTCTTCAGTCCATTTTTATCACAACAAGGCGATCTTCCCATTTTGGTGCGTGCTCCTTGATATATAGAGATGTATATCTAATAATGGATGAGTGTATTAAATGAAGGATATATAATGAGTCTATTAAATGAATTAAGGATATATATATATATAAGATCAGATGGCTATGGAATTAAAGCACAAAAGTAAGCTTTCGTAGCCAAAAAGTGAACTTGTAGGTCCAAACATGAAGATGTCCCATATATATAGACCAGAAGGAAATGTTAAAAACATGTTGAAGTCAATAGTATTTGGCGCCGGCCTCTTCCATATCTCTGTGTCCCACGGGGAAATAGTAGAAAAAGGATAATAGAAAATTTGATCATGTTACAGGAAGGGGAGGAAATTAGCTGACAGTAATCTTTGATTGGATGGTGTTGACAAATGGCACGTTGACCTTTGCTCTTAGTCTATGAAAATGAGACTGATTGGTCGGTAAAGGTAGTTAGATCCACTACCAATGATAACGAAATTAAATGTCTCTATGTTTCGTTGTTTGCTTGTTTCTCTTAAAATCCCTTGGAACTTATTTACTAGATCAAAACACATCTTTTTTCTTTCAAGTTTCTTAATTTGTTTACGTGGGATTTCATCAGCATGTCATCAAATTCAAATAATACTTCACCATTTCAACTTTAAATAGTGTTTTAATCCAATCTTTTAGACCACCTTTTGAATATTAATTAGTACAACAAATTTTATCGGAATTTTGACATTAAGCTTCTTCTTTTCAATGAGGCCTATAATTGTGTGTGTGGAAAGCTTGTGGAAGAAAAGAATATCAAAATAGAGTACTGCGCAAATTCTAAAGAGCCCCAAAGTTGAATTTTGCGCGCACAAAAAGTTACAAAACACCAAAAAGTAATAGTACTAATCTTTTTTATATCCATATATATACAGATAATGATAAATTATACAGCTCAAATAATTGCTACGTTATACAAGTAAATATAAATAATTCTATTTTATATTCCTATATATGTACTCCATATATATACCGCCATGTTAGATTTTGTTATCTGGTTTTAGAAATCTTTTGAAACATAAAACATGCATAATGTAGTCCTTTTAATGCGAAGTTTTTATAATAGGAAGGTCAATAAATAAATCATCACAATTCACGTATATAAATACATTTTTCTTCCTTTTTTTGTTACTTTTTATATTTAAGTAACATATGTGGCACCCATTTTATGTACGCTTGTCAACTTTTTATCAAAATATATATGTAGACATGAAAATTGAATATATTATATGAGTATATTTAAATTTTATCTATTTATATTTTGATTCCTAATAAAATTCAAATATATTAATATATAATTTTCATGTTAACATAAAAGAAAACACTTTTTATATTACAATGATTTTGTTTTTTTATATATTTTATAAATCTGTTCTTTTTTATGGCACGTCCGTTAACACGTGTTTATGTATTTGAAGCCATTATGCATGGCTGTATTTACTGAGGTCAGACCATAAGATATCCAGCCACGTAGCCATAATGCCAAGTGTCTTTCTGTCTGTGGAGTATAGAAGTCAACGAGCCAGCTCTTACAGTTTCTGAAATCTTCTTTAGCAATTTCTGACGTCTATTAGAATAAGAGCGGTCTAACCACTAATGTACATCTGGCCCAATGTTAGCCATCTTAATATAGTTATGGTTATTAATATGCTAAAACAAGTCTCCAATATATATATATATATATAATCTATGTTACTTTTCCTGCACTGGCTAGCAGGTGAAGCAAAATCTCACTATTTAGAAACCCAAGTCACAGTCGTTGAGATTGGATGATTATTTCATCTACCTCTGTCGATCCTGGATTTTGGTCAAATATTATTATATTCATTACACATTTATACATTAATTATCTCTCTTTGGTCCAATAAAAATATGTATTTACAAAATTTATAAATATTATTGTCGTTTTGTATCGTACTTCTAAAAATATTAGAAGTTGTTCATAGTTTAGTGTATATGTGGCGATAACATGATACATGAAATTATAATTATAAATTAATTTGTGAATTTATTCATTAAACAAAGAAATATTTTTGTGACAAATAGAGACTTTTTTAGAATAGAAATTTGTGAATTTATACATCTCCTCTGATTTATATGGTTGCTTGCCTTACATTCTTACTATTACTGTTCTAGAAGAACTAAAGTATGTAATTCTTAAACTAATCTCTATGACATGAGGGTATCTATGATTAATATTAAATACGATTTAACTTAATAACATATATAATTAAGTCAGTATACATTGAATGTTTTGCTCCCCTGTTTGGAGTTCATAAGACAATTATCTCAATCTTCTAGTTAAACTATAATAATATTAGGGTTTCAAGAATATTTACTATATCAATGCATGTCGGATTCGACGTGTGCTCGATTTTTGACTACGTACACAAGATAAAAATCAAATCAAATCTCAGCTCCTCGTCTGATTAATTTAAATTTCTTAAAGGAATAATCTAATCAAATAAACAAAATTTTATTTAGGGTTTGTTTACACAACATACTGATTAAGGTAATTACTTGTCGCAAATCTGGGGTTTGCTTGTGAATGGCTTGCCCTATTTAGCCCCCACGTCAAAGAGTTGACTCTTTTAATATTATTGTACATATTTGGTAGTTATCTAAATGTTGTTATTTTCTTGTTGTGAGGTGTTCCAACAAACTTTGAATAATACAGCGTTCTGCATGCATGGTACTTTTTATCCCCCCCCCCCCCCCCACCCACGTACGTACTAGCAATTGTATATATATGGGGGCGTTCACATATCTGGGGCTTATAGCTGATACGAGATCTAAGGATGTGGCCACGGAGTATTGCTGTTACTACCAAACGTAATCCATGAACATTTTTTTAATACAATGTACGTACGTACACAGTTGTATTATATTATTTCTCTCTCTCTCTATATATATATATATATATATATTTAACGAAGGAGATTAATCCTTTAGCATTCGTAAGCAGTTGAATTACATTAGATAATCGTAAGTACGTAGTTATTTTTCATTTATATACATATATAAGCTGCGCGGTGAGATCATATATAGAGAATACATGCATTAGATCGTGTACTACTGTATTATTAATTATATATGCATATATATTTTAATTGTTATAAGACACCATATACGTTGATAGATACTACGTCAAAGATACATTGATCTTCAAAAGACATATATAATTGAATATGGAAAGAATTATGTTTGCTTGGCCTGAGATGGTACTTTACATTATGGTTAATTACCGGATAATATGAAAGCAGCTTTAATAACTTAAATCTATCCATCATGTTAGATTTAAAATCGGCAAACAATTTCACAAAAAATTAAAAAAGAACGAAAAGTTGAATAACATACGATATACTGAGGTTCACCAAATTATAAATAGTCTTACTTGTTTGATGTATTTTATATGTAATACACATCAAATAATGTTTACATATTAACTAGAAACTGTAGTTGCTATAACATGAGTACAAACTAATGAGGCCCAAAACATTAATTAAAATCAAGACCGGCCCGATAATACTTAATAAATCTCCAAACCTAAATATACATTATGCTTGGCTTTCAAGGACGCTACCCCTTGCAACTTTGCCCGCTCACCTGAGAGCGAGACCCTCGACTATCCTATCATAGTAGTCATTAGTCAGACCCACAGAAGTATAAGACAATCCCAGTACATCATATAAATAAACGCGGCTATAAGAAAAAATTGATCATAAGGTCAAAAATTAAGTAAAATATGAGAAACATTGGCGTTATTGAATGGATTATTTCCATTATCAGTCCCTCATTTTACTTAAAATGATGAAAAAATTGACTTTCTTTTTATGATAGTTACCACTAATTAAAATTGGGTAACCGATCCAATTGTGTGGGCGGATGATCATAGATTCATAATAATGCTTAATTATGTGCTTAATTGAGATGAGAGCGATCGTGAGAGCCAAAATCTTTGTGATATCATAAAGTTGAAAATGGTAGAAATTTAAAAATTAATTATATTATATATATAGTAGAAATTCTTAAGAGGCATATAAACTTATCACTATATGAATATTGGTTCGAATTTTGCTGTAAGATTATCGCTTTGAATTTTGTTTCCAACGGTGAATGGTTATTCAAGGTTTATTTGATTTTGGTTTAGTTGTGGTACAAATATGAAGGCTGAAGAAGCCTTGTCGTTGTAAGGCAGGATTACAGCTCACTTTGGATACTGGCATTTCCCAGTTGGTGTTAGACCCTTGAGTCCAGACATTTGGTTAAAATTAAGGCTAGACTTGCTTTCATGTTAGGCCGACATAACTAAGGATCTCAAGGACCAAGCCTGATTTGTAATAGATTGGGCCAAAATCCAGAAACTGCATAATTATGTCGGCCCAACAGCCAACTTTAAGTACATGTATCCTTTTTTATAGATAATGCTTTAATTTTCAAAACAATTGTACTCCTTCCTTTAAAAAAATACTACAAGATTAATATTAACTTTTGAAATCAATTTAAAATAATTCCAAGTGAAATTGATTTGATTTTATTTAATGTGAACAATAAGATTATGTAATCGGTAAACGATTTAAAAATTAATGTGCTAATTTAAACTTTAATTATTTTTAAAGTTAAATGAGTTTAATGTGAAGGAAAAATGTTGTTATGGTGAAAAAAATATCTTATACATATAGTTTATAAAATAATGTGACAAAATGTATTTAGTTGATGATCCACAGTATATGAGTGAGTTTAGTTATAATAACCAATCATAATTAACCACATTATTTTGTATTTATCTTTTATAACCATTATTTTGTCACCAAAATATTGTTGATTGAGCAATGCTTAACTAAAAATGAGATAAGATGGATACTATCCTTTTAGTTTCAATACTAATTAACACACACAGAAGTGTCAGACAAAAAAAAATGAGTTAGGGACCTTAAGGTGGCTTTTAAGAAAATAAAATTAATTAATGAACTACTCCCTCCGTTCCAAATTAATTGCTTTTTTAGGATTTTTTAAAGTCAAATTGACTATTTTTAAAATTAATAATTAAACATATATAAATATATTTCTAAAATTATAAAAATTGAAATTAGTAATAAATTGTATATACTTTCTTTTGGTTATAATATCTTTACCTATATGTTAGCAAAAATAGTAAAAAAAATAGTTTTAAAAATAGTCAATTTGACTTTAAAAAGTCCTAGAAATACAATTAATTTGGGAAAGAGGGAATAATAAGTTTACCACATCCGTAATATAATCCACCCCTATCTAGCCTTTAGTAATGATCTTGGTGGGGATAGTTGAATCTTAATGATTGTGATAGTGATTTTTTATAATGGTCATAGATAATATGGATATGAAATTTGAATCATTTGATGATAGAAATAAGACTAAAAGACATTTTGCACCCCAAAGTTTACATCATTGTTGACTTTTGCACCCCAAACTGAAAAAGGTGCCTAAGTGCACTCTAAAGTTCTATTCCGCTGAACAAAGTGCACACTTCAACATTTTAACCGGTCAAAAGTGACTTATTGTGCAGGTAAACCAAATTTTGCAGGGGTAATTTAGGTACATCACAAAATATTAAAGGACAAAATCGTAAAATGACACCCAAGCAACGCTTCCTCCTATCTCCATCTTCTTCTTCTCTCTCTACCTTTTTTCTCCGCCTCTCTCCTACCTCCTCAACCTTCGAAACCCACCTCTAAACCCCAACTCCCGTCTTCTTACTCACCATCAAACTCCTCACCTACGATCGTCTCACTTCTCTGTCGCTGCCTCCGCGGGGTATTCTTATTGGTTCCACTTTCTTCATCATCCAGCCCAGCCTTTCCGCTTTGCACCCTCTGGTCCACAATCATCCTCGACACCCAGATCAATTCTGTCTCTGATCACCAATTTGTATCCAACCCTTTTCGAAAGAGTTATGGGCGAAGCGGGATGAAAACAACTGCTTTAACTGGAAGGATTCCGGTGGGAATTGGGCGGAAAAGATTGAGAATTGTGGTTACTGGTGGTGCTGGATTCATGGGTAGTCATTTGGTTGATAAATTAATTAGTAGAGGTGATGATGTGATTGTGATTGATAATTTCTTTACCGGAAGGAAAGATAATGTGATGCATCATTTTGGGAATCCAAGGTTTGAGCTTATTAGGCATGATGTTGTTGAACCCATTTTACTGGAGGTGGATCAGATCTATCACTTAGCTTGTCCCGCTTCGCCGGTTCATTACAAGTACAATCCTGTCAAGACTATTATATCCTCTCTTGAAAATTACATTAGTTATGGTTGAAAGCAGTAGTGTGATTAGGGTTTCTGAGGTTTTGGTTGAATGTTTGAGAATAGTGATCAAAATTTGGGGGTTTTGTACTTTTGTTCGGAATCTTGGTTGGGTTGATCGTCGTCGCCGGTGAGCATGATCGTTGATGGGTTTCCCCATTCATAGTCCAACATTGCAATTTCTAATCTCTCCTTCCAGGGAAAAAGAAAAACTAATGCACTTTTACAGAGCTACAGTACTTTTTGGTTGATCTGTAAAATAAGCAAAGAAATAGTTAAGTATATTGTACATTTATAGTGAGAGAAAATAGATTGAGTACTTGATTCATCAAGTGAACTATTCGCAATCAAGAAATTAAGAAAGAAAATCTGTCAGCTTTAGCTTTAGAAGGGGAGAGATCGATTATTGAGCACTTGAAAACGCTGCAATGACTGAGCTTCTTCTTCTTCTATTTTATTTATCTTTTTTATAATTTTTTTTTTTTGGAAAAAATAGTTAAAATGGTAAGGAGTGACTAGCTTTTAGGGACATGTCGGCGAAAGAATAGTTAAAATGGTTAGAATTTTTTTTTCTTCATTTGTTGATATTTGGATTTTTTTTTTGTTTGTTTTAATTTAGTTTATTAATTAAGTCTTTAGTGAATTACCCAAATTACCCCTCAATAATAAGCATTACAAGCTTAGCCGGTCACTTTTGACCGGTTAAGTCCAAAAAGTGTGCGTTTTGTTACGGATATAATAAGTTTGGGGTGTACTTAGACACCTTTTTCAGTTTAGGGTGCAAAAATCAACATTGGTGTAAAGTTTGGGGTTCAAAATGTCTTTTAGTCTAGAAATAATGTAGAAGAGAGAGAAAGTGGGAAGAATGGGAGGAGAAAGTGATGTGAGAGGAGGATAATTTAGCCGTAGAGTATTATTTAGATCCATGGACAAAAGAAATGGGTGTAAAAGGGGATTCTCCTTTATATTAAAATTGATTGACACTATTGTATGTTTACTAATCAATCAATCTATACTAAAATGTAAATATAACGACATAAATACCGAGTCATTTTAATTAATTCGGAATCAACTCAGCAGTTTAAGTTTGAAAATTCAGTAATTTAAATTTTTTTTTTCATGCCTTCTTGATTATTAATTTTGGTATTTTTAAAAATTGACTCAACATCTCAAAAGTTAAATTTTGCAAAATAAATTGGTACACATTTATTATTAAAAATACAATATATCCTTTGTTTCTAAAAATTGAGCAAAACAAAATTTAAAAAAAAAACTTTTGAACTATCTAGTCACCAAGTTTAGTCACCAAATTTGAATGACTGAGTTGATTCGAGACCAACTAAAATGTCGCTCAAATATGTCATATTTAAAATTTATAAAATAAATTGATTGTAAACTTATCCGCAATTTGCATAAATTATTAAACGTGTATTAATAATATGCATTATTTAGCTTTTTATATGAGTAAGAAATTATTTAATCATAAGTACACAACTAGCTATAATTTGACCGATCATCTTGATCAAAGACGAGAATTAAGTGGCTGCGTATTCAATATAATATCATTACCGTTGCATGCGACGAATATTTGTTGCTTGCCAATTGGGATTAATTTTGTGTTCTCAAAAAAAATAGAAGGGATCATTTTTGTGCGAATCAGATGTAATATATATGAAAAAATTTCTATTAATTTTAGTAATTAAGTGACTGATATATATATATATATATATATATATATATATATATATATATAAAAAAACAAGGAGAAATAACATCTATACCATCCACAATAAGAATCAACAATTGAGATTAAAAATTAGAATTTATTATCCGTTACTATTAGTAGCGGATGGTATATCTGCTAAAGGATGATGACGAATTACATCTGTTACTAATAATAGTGGATGACGTTTTTTAATTTTTAATCACAGTCGTTGATGTGCCAAATGAACGTTATTGATGGTGGGATAATGTTATATATTGCGAATGTTTTATATTGACTATTTGATTGACAGTTACGTGAATAAGTATTAGTAATAACTTTTTATGAAAAGATGCGTAATAGGTGGGACTCTCCTATAATTCTCATCAATTCCATGTAATAATAAGCTTCATAATTGTAAGTTGACATAAATTTATCGCGATACATAACAAGACTCTTGATGGTGTTTGTCTCTATAACAAGTACTTGATATGAATCATTATCTATAGAGAGGGAGAGAATTAAATGCAATTTGCATCCCCGAAAATTACCTTATTTTGTATATTGAATGTTATACTTCAAAACGTGATACTTTGCATACTGTACTTTTAGCAAACCTGCACATAACACCCTCCGACCTAAATTTCGCCGCTAAAAGTGCAAAATTCGTCATTTTTAAACACTAACCCTGTCACTTTTAGTGACGATTTTTGGGTCGGAGAGTGTTATGTGCTGATTTGTTAAAAGTGCAAAATGTAAAGTGTCATGTTTTAAAATATATGATGTAATGTGCAAAATAAAATAAACTTGAGGGATGTAAAGTACATTTAACTCATATATATATATATATATATGTATTTTTCTTGAGAAGTTTAATTGTTAAACAAAAAAAATTAGAGTTAAATGTACTATACATTCCCCAAGATTACCCTATTTTACACATTACATCTTATGCTTTAAAACGTGATACTCTGCATTGAGCACTCTTAGCGAACCAACACATAACATTATTTGACTCAAAATTCGTCGTTAAAAGTACAAAATTCGTCATTTTTAAACACTAAAATCGTCACTTTTAGCGACGAATTTTGGGATGGGAGGATGTTATGTGCCGATTCGCTAAAAATATAGATTATAAAATGTTACGCTTTTAAGTATAAGATAACATATATAAAATTAAATAAACTTGAAGGATACAAGGTGCATTTAAGTCAATAAAATTATTAAAACGTGTTACTTTAACCACACATATTTGTTAGGCCCCACCAAACAACCTGCTACGACATATCCATCTTCAAGGAATTAAAAACAAAGTCCCAGCTGAATCAACAACATCATGAATGACCAACGAGTAACTAGATACATATATTTGGATTAAGCACATGTTCACCTCCGACGTTTCTGTTACTTCTTCTCTGAATCTGACATTTCCAGATCTGAATTCCCTCAATTCTCTCTTTCTCTTCTGCTGAACAATTCTCCGAGTAAAAAATTTCCAGGTATTGTTTCTGCCTTCTCTTTTAATTTCGTAGTTGTATCACTTTTTCCTTTTAGAATCAGTCCGAACAAATGCTTCTCGATGGAACTGTTCTACTTCTCTGTCTCTCTCTCTCTCTCTATATATATATATATATGTATATGATGAGAATAAATTATATATGGATGCCCGGAAAAATTAGAGTTTTACAACTTCTAATAATATAATAGCCAGGAAATTTAGAAAAAAATCAAGCTAAATAGTTTTACCACGATAAATAATAAATATAAAATCTGTCAATATAATCCAAATTTCAAATTTAATCCTAAATTCCCTATTTATGGTGTTATTGGAGGGTATTTTACATGTCATACGTATAGAATTTCATCCCATATATGTTTGGTTGCATTTTTTATACAACTGTGGACTATAATTATGCTTTTTTGGCTCATTTACTACTTAGACGGTTTGAATTACTTCTATAGATTGGTTCTTAATAATCAGTGTAGTTGATCATAATAAATAAGCCATGTAGTTTGTTTTTTTTTTTTTAAAAATAAAAAATTGTGTAATTATAATTGATGACAGTTCTGCATAATCTCCTTATTATACTTGCTTTTATTTTTGGGTTTGAATGTAAATCCATTGTAGATTCTGGTGGTTGAAATTTACATGTGATGCAACAAAGGGGCTTCTATTCTCTTTACCTATCCTTAATTATGGAATGGATGGGATTAATTCAATAATCTCATAATCTGATACTGATTATTGTTTAAATGATTTCCTTATAACACTTAATTTGAAGTTTGTATAAGTCGCTCTATGATTTATGAAAGTTTTGTGTTTTTCCTTGGCTCAAAAATTGAAGCTAACGAGTTTGCTGACATGTTCATATGAGCTGGTCAATTTTTGACAATTGTTTGAAAGTTCCATGGTTTTGGTGCAAAAAAAAAAAAAAATAGTTTGTATGTTTTTATGATAGCTTATATGAAAAGAAAAAATAAAAATAAAATAACGTGTTTTTATGAAGTCTTATTAATTATTATTTTACCAAACTTTATGTTCAACGTTTATCAGTTGGAGCTAGTAACGGCAAGTATGAATTTTCCTTCTGACAACTTTTTGAAAGACTTCTACATCCCTGATTACATACTTGTTCCTGGCTCAAAGGGTGAGCATCTTCCTGATGTACCTGCATGTCCGGTACTAGTTTTCATCAACTCCAAAAGTGGTGGTCAGTTGGGTGGAGAACTTCTTATCACATATCGTTCTCTTCTAAATGGAAACCAGGTATTTGTCATTCTATGAATGTGGAATTTAGATGGAGTACTTTATTAACTTCCATTTGAGAATCAGCCTTTTTTTTTTTTTTTAAATTTTTTATTCCGGTTGTGTCTTTTCTGCAAATTATTATTAGGTTTTCGATTTGGGTGAAGAGGCTCCTGACAAGGTATTACGCAGACTGTATCTCACTCTAGAAACACTCAAGCTTAATGGAGACGAATTGGCCCCAAAGATTCAGGAGAGACTGAGAATAATTGTAAGTTTAGTTACAAGTATCATGCACCAGATCGATATCCAATTTATTGAGTTCTGTATTGCAGTATGGCATAGACCTGCTTATCCCATTTATCCTTACTTTTCTGACACAAAGGACTTCATCAGGTTGCAGGTGGGGATGGCACAGCTGGCTGGCTGCTCGGGGTTGTTTGTGATCTAAAATTATCTCATCCACCACCAATTGCAACAATGCCCCTGGGAACAGGAAACAACCTCCCATTTGCTTTTGGTTGGGTAGGCATAAGCTTGTATGAAGCACACAATATGCAATTAGAAAGCAACTTGCATGCACAGTGCTGTTAGCTCTCCATGCTTATCATACTTTATTTATCTTATACTCTTGTCAAAAGTAATGCAAAACCTTTATAAACCATTCAGGAATGTTTTCCAGTTCACAATCTTATTCAAAGCCCGTTGACTAATCTGTCACCTTAAAACTGCTTTTGTGTAAATATTACAACTCCTCATGTGTTGCAATGAAGTACCAGAAATGGGTAAATTAACAATATATTAGTCTGTTCTGATATATTGTATGGATAGTGCTGATTCATGAGCTTCTGTATCTTGACGAGTCTTACGCATGAATAGGCTCATGGATTTTATTTATTTATTTATTTTTTTCTGTAAGCGCCGTGCTTAATTTGCAGTTTTGTGACTTTCAGGGAAAGAAGAATCCAGGAACAGACCGTAGTTCTGTGCTGTTATTCTTGAGTCAAGTAAAGGAAGCAAAAGAAATGAAGATAGACAGGTCATGCAGTTCAAATGGTCCCTCTTTATCTTTTTTTTTTTTTAAGTTTATATTGATATGCTATGGTTTGTTCACAACTCTTACTATATAATTATGTGCAGACCTGGTATATCCTTTAACTTCTTAATTATGGTTATCGGGAAAATGCAAGTTAGATTTGATGAGAGATATACATAAATTTTCTTTGTTACCATCATGGGTATATATTGTACATCTTCTTTAGACTTTGTTGGAACATCAAACTTACTTTGATAGGGTGTGTTACTCACAAATGATGTACAGCTGGGGAGAGGCTCGCTAATGACATAGTAGTGTTTTTCTCACATTCTTATATAATTTTTATACTTTTTCTTTTATGCAATCATAACATTTTAGTTGATTGTGTACACTTTTTATGATTTCAGACAAACAGAGTTTGTTTCAGTGCGCAGTTTTAATTACAGAAATGTTAACTGGAGTATCCTATGATTTACTTTAGGGTTAGATGGAATCTTCAGTGGAACGTAAACAATCCTCTCAGACTCAATCTCCCTTGTATTTTCATGTTCCACTGCATAGAAGCTCTAGAATACTGTAATATGTGCCTGTATATATATATAATATATATATATGTATATATAATATATATATATATATATATATGTATATATACTGTAATATATATATATATATATATATTTATTTATATGTTTGTTTGCTATTTTTTGTCCCCTCTTTTTCCTTCTTCATCTTCGGAGCTCGGTGTATGGTGCATGACACTGTGCAACCACTTTGAAGATGGTGTTGTCTTGCTTGATATACTTCATCTTGTTGAATTGTGCATGATCAATAATTTGAGGCGGGGTAAATTATTACCAAGTACAAGTAGTGTTTCATGTTCAATGAAGGTAGTAGACATCCAATAATTCGCTTTTGTGACGCGCCATTGATTCTCAATTATTTCATGGGTTGACTGAGGTGATGTTCAGGTCCATTGTGGAGGTTCATCGGTATTGGAAAGAGCGTGTATAACCAAAAATGATACCTGTATTCAATAAAAATAGAAAAGAATAACAAGTAATGTTTGTATATGTGGGCCCTTTTTTATGTCCTTGTTGGAGTTTATGGTTGGAATGGAGGTGTTTTGAAAATCTTGAGGGACCGATCCTTGGTTATAAAAGGCTTTGCTTAATATTGTCTCGGGAATCTTTGTTTAATCTCAATTCTTTTGTTGATATTGTTTAGAAGCAATGGGTGCTTGATTATTTGCTCAAATCTATCATGTCCCCGACTATATTGTGCTTGATTATTTCCTTGGCATTTTCTTAACAATGTGTACATGACATGAGTTGCATTTGGCATATTCTGTTTTCTGTGCGAAGAGAGAAGAGTTTGTGACCAACTTACAGATTCTCCTTAATATTGTTGAACTGTAACATAAAGAGCAGAACTACTCTGACCTTTATTAGTGCATTATAACAAAATTACTGGAGGATCATATTTTTTTTTAAAATTGCTGATATATAACTCATGATCAGCAAACCTGTAATATAATATTTCATGATTCTCATTCTAAGGAATGGCTTTGTTCATTTCTTATCTTTATTTTTTGTTATTGATAATGAAATTCAGCTGGCACATTCTATTGAGGATGAGAGCCCCAAAAGAAGGTCCTTGTGAGCCTATTGCTCCTCTGGAGTTGCCACATTCCTTGCATGCATTTCATCGTGTCTCTTCATCAGACGAACTCAACAAGGTAAGAGAGTCCTCATTGTTTCCCTTGGTGTGTGTCACTTGCTTTATTATCTTCAGAAAGTGCATCTTTTCAGTGTTTAAATCAGGTATTAAGATGATACTGTGGCAAACGCTATATATTCAACTCAATACCTCTTATTGCATTGTGGTCTTTTTCTTTCTTTCGTACGCTAGGGGTTCCGAACTAAATGTTGGTAAAAATATTAATAAGCAGCATTTTTCTGCGAATGAATTCACTTATATGCAGCATTATTATGCTTTAGTTGAGTAGATTTCTTCTATATTGTCGTCTTATAACTTTTTGAATATATAGAATTATGTAGGAAAAGCAAGAAAACCTATCCACTAAGTGCTGACGAAAACATAAATTTGGGTAGAGGGAAGATAGAGAGGATTCTTTGGCTGATTAGATTTATTGGAAAGTTTAAAGGGTAAAACTTTGAGGTTTGGCTTTAATGACCAAATCACGGAAAGGCACCCAGGTATATGACATTGAAGATATTGCTGGAAAGTTGATTAAATTTCTGATAGAAACACATATTAGCAGTCCTGACTTGAATACCTGGCATAGGTTGTCTGAGGTCTCACTGATAATGACGGGCATATATTGTCACTGGTGAGTGTAGGCCTGTGATTGTTTGCTACATAAGGTACTCAAGGAGTCGAATGTGCAATGAAAGGGTCATTACTTAGTTTTTTCATGCTTATGAACTGACCTAAGTGTTGACGTTATATACATAAATTAGATACGCTCAGATACAAACTATCAACCTCATGGGATCCCCTGCACCAGGGATGGATTCTTAATATATGCTCTAGTGATATAAAATAGTACTGGTATCAATTCTAACCACTCCAAACCTGAAAGAAGTTGAAATAATAATATAGTTTACCTATGTGCGTAGTCATGAAACACCAAGTACTTGGATAGGTGAAGATCAACTAGTCAAATCTGTCATGATTGTCTTCTCTGTTTTAGAAGTCTTCTTTTGAATTAACAGTACATGAATCTTTTTATTTTATTTTATTTTATTTTTTATTGATAGCTGTTTGAATACTTCTCAGGAAGGTTGTCACACATTTCAAGGAGGTTTCTGGAATTACTTCAGTATGGGTGAGTGTACTTTGCCAAACGATAACTTTATTGCAACTTTTCTTATTTCTAAATGATTTTTTTTTTCACCAATATTTGTTGCTGCCTTGAACTAGAACTGAATGTTAGCATGCTGAGTGAATAGTAGCCATATGACAGAAAAACTAGACACAGATTTTTGTATAGTCCAGATTTCATTATCAAGATAAGTAAATATTGTGAATTATGGGTTCATCAGTAACTGAGACAGTTTTTAAATAGTTTATGTTCAGAAAATTCACCTTGGCTTGCTGTCAGATTACATGGTCGTAATATAGTTGAAGGTAGCTAATTACTGTAATATTGTACTTCATTCGTCTGGAAATGAGAGTCCTACTTTTGTTATTGACTATTTTTTTTCGAATATTGAGTTTTTTCAGTATTTGTCAATAATTTTTTGTAGTAATAAATTTTAATTTTTAAGTTTATTATTGAAAAAAAAGTCCAAAAAACTATGTCTAAGCGTGTCTTTTAGAAACCTTAATATTTGAGATAATAGTAGGACTCTCATTTCCAAACTGAGTAAATCAGTAGTAGCTTAGTATAACAAGCAGCAAATCATGTAGAAGAAGTCAACTGGCGAACCATAGACATTATACACTGAATTTGTGTTTAATGCATTTTTTTTTGGACTGTGCCAAAGGTGGTGGCTAAATGAATACGTTATAATTCCCCCCCCCCCCCCTTCTCTTTTAATCCTGATAGTTTCCAACTTATGCAAGTTAATTATATGTATACGGATGGGGGACATATTAGTCTATTAGCATTCTGAAAAGGTAGAGAGATTGAAGATTAAAGTGTTAACATGAAAAATGAACCAAGATTCATAGTGCAACTTATGAGACAAGTAACATTGAAAGTGCCTCACAGTATACTATTTTGATTGTTGAACCTGAATCTGCAATCAAAAATACGTTTTTTCCTCTATTATATTCTATTAAAAGCTTACTGTTTTTCAGAAAACAGCTTGACTCGGTATTAGATATTGCGTTATGCCTACTTGTCAACAGTTTCTTCCATGAATGTCGTGGAATGCATTGTATTCCTTCAGCAAGTACTACAGTAGTTTTACTCCTGTAGGTTCTGACGTCAGATCTGATGAATATTTTCTTATTGACAGGAATGGATGCACAAGTATCTTACGCATTTCATTCAGAGCGAAAGTTGCACCCGGAAAAATTCAAAAATCAGCTTGTCAATCAGGTAATTATTTATCTATGCATTTTTGTTTGCAGCCAACATGTTTCGAATTGGTTGGAGTCCATTTTCTGTTAAACTATAAATTTTCTCTTATGGTTAGCACTCAAACAAATTATAACAAAATTAAATTTATGCTAGCATGTCAATGTTGTTTGTAGTTGCCATCATGATTAGAACGCATCAGAGATTGATATTTAATATCATAGCAGAAGGTTTGCAAAAAATAAAATAAAAAATGTTATGATATAAATTATGTACTCCCTCCGTCCCAAATTAATTGCTCAATTTTGACCTTTTAAAGTCAAATTGACCATTTTTAAAACTAATTTTTTTACTATTTTTGCTAAAATATAGGTGAAGAGATTATAACCAAAAGAAAGTATATACAATTTATTACTAACCCCAATTTTTATAATTTTAGAAATATATTTATATATGCTTAATTATTAATTATAAAAATAGTCAATTTGACTTAAAAAAGTCAGAACTGAGCAATTAATTTGGGACGGAGGGAGTATCATTTATCTTATGAGATCTGCTAAGACACTTTCCAGAGACGTAAACTAGATGGACAGGAGAAAATGGAAAAGACAAAAATAATATGGGATAAAATGTAAGTTACTATCCTATTGCCACTTACCAGTTTCTGAATACTCATAATAAGTGATGGCATTGGATGTTGTAAATTGTAGCTAATGTAGGCTGTAGGCAGTATGAACAGATGTCCATGAAAAAGCCAAAGTTTTGACAGTGATACAATCTTTCAGGAGTATTGTCAAATCACATCAGAGTGATTTCTGTAGGTTTTAGCCAATTATTTAATAAAAAAGAATTTATTTGGTTAGAGAGAACAGTACAAATGGGAGGACAAGGAGTCTGCATTCTGCAATAGGGAAAGACAAAAGAGCATGATAAAAATAGCAAAATAGAAAAATAAACATAAACTTCCAATTCCTATGACCATCAGAAGCCACAATCCCACTAGAAGCTCCCAAAGAGAAGCAAGAAAGGCAATCTGGCATTCTGCTCCCTTTAAAGATCAAAAGCTTTTGAAAATACTAGTGTTCCTCCTTGTTCAAATGCCCCATACGGGCCATGTCAAAGATTTAGGTATTAGTCAGTCTCATACTTTGAAGGATTGAACCTCTAATACCACATTTCCACATCTCCATATTGGCCATATCAGCACCTAGGGACTGTTCTGATGACTTTAGATTAGTGAATGAAACAAACTTGTTGACATTTATAATTTATGTATTTTTTTTGTAATTATTTTTTTAAAAAATATAGAGTTGGATTATTTCTTAGTTCTAGTTCCCATACTGTTTTACCATTCTCCAAGATTGAAGTAAATTTACATTTTGATACTTTTTTAATTTTGGTAATCATTCGTATGCTTTGCTTGATCTGTTAATATTAGTTTATAGTACAGTATGTAATATGTTTTGCTTGTGCATATTTTTTAACAAAAATCTTTGTAGTTAGAATATACTTCTTATTTTCTTTCAGAAAACATATGCGAAGCTTGGATGTACCCAAGGATGGTTTTCTGCATCTCTTTTTCACCCTTCTTCAAAGTGAGTGTATAAAAATTGAAATATGTAGTTATCATCTCCTTTCAATTTATACCTGAATACATATAGTACTTTTAGAAGTTTTAAAGGCATGTGATGCAGGACAATATTTGGAACAAAGAATTAAAGGAATATTATGGGAAACAAAGGAAAATAAAATAGGATATAAACTCCACGTTTAAATCAGAGTAGGGTCTCTAGTGTATCAAAATCCACACTGAGATGGATAAAGTACATCTGCAGCATGAATCATTGTAATCAACTTCAATATCGATAGTCTAATCAATCATCCATGTTGTGGGGAATACATCACTATTTAAAGAAGACCCAAACCCCTAATATTTCTTGGGGAACAATAAAAATTCTAAACGACTAAATTACACTTACTAATTATTAAAAATTCCTAATTACACTAAATGTCCCAAGTCCCCTCAAATAAATAAATTTTTTTAACATAAATTGAAACCCAATTTGGACAAAATAAAAATTCCATAAATTAAATAAATCAATTTCTTCTTTCCTTTGGCTTTCGTGGTCCCCATCAGAGCAAGAATATAGATGAATGATATATATATATTTTATATATATATATGTGTGTGTGTGTGCGCGCGCGAGCGCGCGCACATGTGTTTGTTTGCTTGTGACGTAAGCTTTATTCATTTCAATCAATGAAACATTTATATATAAACCTTAGAATAGTAATTATAAATTAATTTATTTTTAATATCCTAAGATTACATCTGACCTTCCCCAGATGGAAGCCTGCACCGGGTACAAAACTATTTTTTTCGTCTTCCTTTTTTAATATATCTGAAGTGTATGTATTATAAGAGGGTGGACTGTATTTTTTATTTTTTTTTCCTTCTCTTTTGGAGTGAAAATTAATTTTAGATTCAATGCAGGAATATTGCACAGCTTGCTAAGGTTAAGATCATGAAAAGACATGGCAAATGGGAAGACCTCCATATACCTCATTAGTAAGTCAGTTTTTATTTTGCATGTTATTCTGTGGTTGATATTGTCTATTTCTGATCTCGTGTTTTATATATGCTTAGGATGTTGCCACATGAATAATAAATTAATTCATTCTATTGAACTAGGACAACTGATATATGTTGGCGCCATGCTTACCCTAAATGCACCTTTTATATGAGCACATACCTTTAACTGCGGTTTCTTTGACCTACATATTGAAGCGATTTGCAAGGAACAGTAATTAGCATAGTTTCTTTTTTGGTTGCTAATATGAGAATGGCTTGAACGTCAAATTTTTGCTGCATAAAATTTCATTAGTGAAATGTACCATAAAGAGAAGAGGAAAACACTGAAGTTGATGAGAAAGGGGAAAAGAATGTTATAAGTAACGGTGTTTGAAATTTGTGGACATTTTTTATGCCAATGGACATTATTTTCTTAAATCTCAAATAAATAATATATTCATGGAAAAAAATAGCTAGGTTATTACCTCTTTTGTTTTCTCTTCTTTCATTTGGGAGTGTTTATCTTATTCAGGTTTAATTCATTGTATTCTAGTGAAACTCTTTTCTTAATTATGTGAAAGATGACATTTTTTGTATCCTCATTTTCCTTACCAAATGAAATTTTTTGTTAGGATGCCTTTAATAAGATGTCAGCTATACTTGTTGAACTGCAATAAAATGAATATTACTGTTTTTCAACTCCACTTTTTTTCCAAAACTCTAGGATCTTATTTTATGGGCAGCATCTGTGACTAGAGAAATTAACTGTTGAATGCCATTTTCTGTTACTTATAATGACATTTCTCCACAGTTGTGCTATAAATGATTTTGAATATTTTCCTTTTTGATGTACAGTATCAGGTCAATCTTATGCCTTAACTTGCCTAGCTTCTCTGGTGGACTAAATCCTTGGGGGACGCCAAACAAGAATAAACTCCGTGATGTTCGTAATAGCATTTCAGTTCATTTTTTTTTTGTTTTTTTTAATATTGCTTACAAAAAGGTTTTAATTGTTTTTTAATGGCAATTTAATTTGTGACTATATATGATTATACATCTCTGATGGAATATACACTGCCTGGACATGACTTACAGAGAGACTTGAGTCCGCCATATGTAGATGATGCCCTTCTTGAGATTGTTGGTTTTAAAGATGCATGGCATGGGCTTGTTTTGCTAGCACCAAAGGGGCATGGGACTCGTCTTGCACAGGTTTGTAATGGAACTTGTACTGAATTATATATTTGGTTATGTTTTTTGTGGATATCTTGAGATGGACATCCACAATTAAATCACATATACAAAAACTCATGAATTTGGATCAGTTAATTTCCTAGGTTCAGTTATGATTAACAGTTAAATGCAGTATGCTCAATTATAAATTTAAAGCCTGAATTCTGTTTTTCTATTTTTGGGTTCATGGAAAATAGTTTGGTAGTGGCTATAGTTCTTCTGGCAGAAACTGCAACAGCACCTTTAAAAATTAGTAATTTTATGGCCCAAAACCAAGCAAATGCCAAGCCTCTGCAAATCAGATGGTTATGTTCTATAACGCTTGGCTTCAGCTTGATAGTGGAGTCACAGTCTTTTCATTTGGATAATGAACCGAGCCACGACCCTTGGTTCTCGAGCTCGTTTAGTTAAAAAAACTATGTCAAATAAGACCGAGATTTTGCTTTTTAGGCTGGTAAACAAGGAGGGCACTGGGTAACTTATAATGGTCTCTTAGTCTATGGCTACTACTTTGTCTTAAATACTCACTTTTGTCTCATGTTGGCCCAAATAAACAATGAAATGATAAAGAAAATATACTGGATCTCACTGATATTTTGTTGGTGCTGACACGACTACAATGAACAATTGAACTGGGATCAGTTGCCAACTTGCCATACATTCTTGCCTTAATTTTTTTTTCTTTTACAAAATTATATCTAGACAACGGAGAAATAACTCCGGCTGAAACCTAGTAAACCCAAGTTCCAGGCTTCCAGTGATTGCCTCGAGCAAAAGATGAGCGCGAACACAGTAGATTACCAACCCACACACGAAACACCCTGATACAAAACTCGGCTCAATTAATTTTACCGCAGTTAATAGCATATAATAGTTCCGCTCAATTACTTTATACTTTCTCTTTATCTAAATGAAGGTTTTGTGATCTTTTCTATAGGCCAATCGAATTAAGTTTGAATTCCATAAGGGTGCAGCCAACGAAACATATATGAGAATTGATGGAGAACCCTGGAAACAACCCCTCCCAGTTGATGATGACACTGTTGTGGTGGAAATCTCGCCTTTAGGTCAGGTGAAGATGCTTGCCACTCATGACTGCATATCCCGAAGTGTCTATGATCCCTCAACTCCGACTGGTCATGAAGTTGATGAAGATGATAGTAATGACGAAGAAGATTCTGTTGGGGAGGAGAGTAGAAAGTTTGGAGCAGCCAACACTTTCAGAATCCCAGACGAGGTTGACATTGCACGTCTCAGTTAAACCTATGGATTGATCATTGCTCTGATTTATGTACTTTGCTCTATCATTGAATAATTGGTGGTTGAGAAATTTTAATTTGATTGGACTTCAGCCCTTTATTCCTGCTGTTTTTTATTTTTTTGGCAACAATTTGTTATCAACAGAGGGGATGTGTGTTTTTTACATATTCCCGGGGAATTATGATCTACAGAGAAGCTAGTTGTGTTTGTTTGTCGGTGCATCTTTTTCTTAAAAAACTTGCATCTAAGTTTTTGCCTTGCCTAGGAAAAATGCCCCCAGCTTATTGGGTTACGCTAGTCATAAACAGATTTTCTCAAGGAATTTTAGCATCAATTTACATATCATGTTGAGCTTGATTTAGTAATTAATGTACACCAAAATAAATCCTTCGGGAATAAATAGGAGGAAGAGAAGCAAATGTCTCTTGTACTTGCAGAATTGGCTGGAAAAGCATACCAAAAACTAGATTTCGTGTTGAATTGTTGTCCATGTCTTGCACATTTCCAGGATGGATGTATGGATACAAATTACATTTTACAGAATACAATAGGAAATTGTCAAAAAGCAGCGAAAAACAAATTAACATTCTGAATATAATTGTATCTCCATCACCATACTCCACAGTATTACAACTAAAACGGAACTTGTATTGTGAGATGTTACCTGAACCTTAAGGTCCCAACTGCCAAACTCTATCGATTTAGTAAAAAGGTAATCAAGGGATTCGATGCTTCACCATCTCATCAGCGAGGTGAACACAATAACTGGAACTACCGTCCCATGTATTGGTATTCCCCCAAGCATTTTGTAACCGCCTCGTTAGCCTTCTGTGATCCTGCTCTTTCTTCTAATTTTTTCTTCTCTCTGAAAGCCAAAGAATTTTAGAAGGATCAGTGCTAAGGTTTTCTGGGGAAGTTCTTTTGCAACAGATCTTTAACATCAAAGTTGTACGTTAAAATGTCTCGGTAATTGAAAACTATAATATTCCTATAAAACATAAGAGGAATATTCAACAGTGAAGTGAAAACATACTACGCAAGATGGCTAAAGTAAAAAATAAGCATCAACATAACAAAAAGGTAAATTGATCAAAAAAATTGAAACCTAATGGAAGAACGCCTGTTTCCAATTGAAGGAAGAACTATGATGGATCATCAGTGAAAAAAAGAAAAAGAAAAAATTCGTGCAACAAGGACAGATCTGCTTTCAAAGAGGTTCATTTTTAGTATTCCTATGCAAAACGTTCAGAACTGAAGACCAGTTATCTGCTTCTCCCCTCTTTTTTGCATGCACTTGTGTTAGTATTCTCTTAAAGTTGCGCTAAAAATTGTTGCAAGTTTTTGTAGTAACATGAAGCAATAACTTAAATTGACTTCAAAGGATATCTATGTTACCTTTCAACATATTCCTTTAAGAGCTCTTTCGCTTGAACCAGCTTAGAGAGCAGGTTGCGGTAAACATCAAGGTCCCGATCCACACTTCTTTTGTTTATATTCAGCGCTGCACAAAGCTGTACTACGAACAAGATGAGTCAAATATGGTAACGAAACATGTAACTTTAACATGCACTTAGGAAGTTCAAAATTGGTTTTAAATTGAAAATCATGTCAGCTTCAGTTACATGAAGTAAAATATGGTTTTTCCATCATTATTACTTCCAACTAGGATGGGAAAAGCTAAAACCCCATCCACCTTATACACATACAGTTCATTCACTAACTTATATCATCTCACACCAAAATACTTTTGCTCTGCCTAAAATTCTATAACAAGCCTGGTCCTACATATATAAATGAAGAGAACTATGCTCTCCATCAGTAAAACCCCAGGGACAGATGGTTTGAGCTTAGTATTCCACTTTAAAAATGAGTGAGGTTAATGTGCTTTTAAAAAAAATTAACTTGTTAAGCCTATGGCTCATTGTCTTGGGATTTGCCTTGATGTCATGAGGGCTGAGAATTTTCCTGAAATACAGATTCACTGGTATGGCTTGTCTTTCTAATCCTAGCTATTTTGTTGTTCTAAATTATGGTTTGGAGGGGTTTTCTCAAGGACAGAAGGGATTGAGGCAAGGAGATCCTATGTCACCTTACCTCTTACTTCGCAGTAGAGATGTTCTCGTCTGCTTAAATAGCATGTGCAGCAATCTTTATTCACTTTTCACTCGGTGTGAAATTATGCAGCCTTTGCCACCTGGCAAGTGCAGATTATATTTTAATCTTGCGTGGTGATGTTGAGTCTATTAAGACTGTCAAGACTCAAGAACACCTTAATAGAATTTTAACAGGCAGAAGAATAGGAGTACAGTTAGGAATCGGTTGAAGTAGGAAACTAAGTGGAAATCCACAGCTGTAACTGCTAGGATTTTAGTTTGGCTGCTTGGGCGAAATAATTTTGATGGATAGAAATAGCAGGGTTCTAAGGAAAAGAAGCAATCACAGTGATCAAGTTCTAGAGGGCATCATCCTGGATAAAGTTAAATGAGCTGAATGGAGAAGATCATTTCTCTTAGTTCTTCCTGAGATTTTAGATGTCTTTGTATGTTTTATTAAAAGATTTACACTGTGTTATAGAGAAACCTGTAACCACTAGCGTTCAACTGCGCACCGGATAAACCATTAGATGCACAAATAATACACTCAAACAACAATCAACATACTTGGGGCCAAAATTACACTTAAAAAAAATCTAAAACTAAAACTAAAACCAAAACCACGCATACTAGTAAGCCCATAGATTAACTATGTTTGGGTGGGGAAAGACTATGTTTGGGTGGGGAAGGATCAGTGCGCTATTGTAAGGTTTTCAATCTTTGATATGTACCCACTTTAGGGATTTATTAAGAGGCTTCCTACCACTTGATCTAACCCCTTAGGTTAGATTTAGTACATTTCTGTTGGGTGAATATTTTTTTATTTTTTATTTTGAAGAAAATCATATTTATTTTCCCAAAAAATATGATAATATATCAGAATCCCACTGAAAACCAATTTAATTGTTCATAAACCAAATGGCAGCTACCAGTCTGTTCCATTTCCTGTCATGTGTTATTGTTTCTCAAAATAGAAGCATAATGGAGACCATTGATGCAACAAAAAGAGAAGAGTACCGTTACCTACCCACACCAAAACAACCACCCACACATACAAAACAATCAAGTTTCAAGTTAGATGCTGGGCCTCTGCAAAGTACCAAGAACCTTAACAACCACCAACAAACCACTACTCACCAATAAGCTCGAGTGGTCTCCCACCCCCCCACCCCCCCAAAAAAAAAACCCAAAGCAAATAAAAAATTAGAAAATAGAGCCCTTATTTCAGTAGTAGTGGAAATAAAATAAGGGAAGTGATATATCCACAAGTAAATTTGATATTTTCATAAGGTATTCTCTCAGTCTCGGTCCTGCTGGGCAAACCTATAGCTGTCACAGTGTATCAAAATCCCCAAATCATGAATTATGTATCATATCGTGAATCTTATCATAAGATATGAAAAGAAATGTAAAACACAAAAGTACATGTCGAAACATATAGATAACTTAGTTTATAGGACAATAAAGAATATTAGCTTACATTTAATGTTAAAGTCCTCAAATAAGCCTATAAACAACTTAAAAAATTCGAATTATAATTTGAAGACAACTAGAGGCTAAATTATAGTCGGTATTATTTAAGTAATATTTATATAAGGAACAATAGGTGGGGATATAACTTACCTTTAACTTTATGTATAAAACCCAAAGTGAAATTAAACTCCAAATTGCAAATGAAACAGCAAAAGTATTTACATCTCCATGTACTAAGAGATGTGAAGGGCAAAAAAGTAGAAAAAGTCTTTGGGAGAATATGAAAATCCTAAAAATGCTTAATACATATTGTATAGATTATAGAACGAGTGTACACCTCTCTGCTGGAAAAAATAAAAATAAAAGGTTTTGATGTGTTGTTTTAACTCTTATCAGGTCCGGCTCTAACTTATTAATGTCTTGTTACCATATCATAAGTTATTGTGTGGCTTAATTTTAGATACACTAGGACTATATCATATTCATATTATTCATTCTGTGTATCACAAGATTTTGACAACTATGTGACCCAATCATTATTCATGTGAAAAGGATCTTGTAGAAAAAGCATTATTACTTGTGAAAATATCAATCCCCAAAAATAATTATAAATAAAAATTAAATGTTCATATAAATGGAATAAAACATCAGAAAAGCAGTTCACAATCAAATATCACAACAACGAAAATAGGGTGTTTTATCTGTTTTTTGCATCGACATCTCCAGAATATAGAGAATATGGGTTCTACCTTTTCTAAAATGGTGGGTTCAGTCACATTTGCCAACTCAAGAAGACGAAACAGGCCAATCGCAAAGAATCGACTGTAGCTGAAACTTCCCTTACCCCCAGCTCTTTCTGCAATGTCCTTTAGGATGCTTTCAACATCTCCCTCTTTTGATGAAAAATCAACTAAGGTACTGGCTGTCTGAGTGCGGGCCCATTCTTCCATTTTTTGTGCATCGCTCCTGCAGCATTGTAATTTGACTGGTTCAGTTTAAATTGAGACTCATTTAAGGATTTTCTGCATACAAAAAATTTCAGCTGAATGTAGCATAAAATAGCATAGCAAATACTAAACTCAACAAAAAAACTAAGTCCAGTTACTTGAAGCAAGCTAAAAAGACAAAAGTTAAACAGTCAAGAGTTGAGAATAGGAAGTTTCAAATTTATTTTTTTCTCATTAATGGAGTAGACCCAATGTCCATTCCTAGGGTGAGAATAAGAATTGACTAAATCTTAACAGAGATATCCAATATCCATTTGTAGGAATTCACAACCAAAAGTTAATTGCTATTAGAATAACGGTATTAGTAGCAACTAAAAAAAAATTGGATAAAAGAAGAAGATTTTGTTGCGTAAATGAGAAGATACAAAGAAAGGGGAGGATAGGAGGTCCTCCCAACTAATCAAATCTAGTGGAACAAAATTCAAGATCTTAACCGGAGGATTGACCCCGATCCCAATATATTTCTGAAATATAGAAACCCCCAAAATCTACCATTGTCATATATATATATATATATATATATATATATATATATATATATATATATATAAGATCAATTCATATTATAAAGAAAGAGGCAGCACCATCAGCTAAACAGTTCTGACTTCCCCATATACCTTGTGAGCACTCACATAAAAAAGTTTAAGCTAAGGAGCTAGAAAAATACCAATAGTTAAGGGCTGCAAGGCTTTAAGCCATTTAAAAGTCTCGATAACAAATTAATACCACCTATAACTGCGAAGTTAGGTCATATATAAAGGCAAAAAGCAAAAGGAAGAAAAACATGAAAATAGCTAAGGAATTTGCAGAAAGACCTGTATTGTTCCGGGTCTTCCTTTAGTGCCTTAATATATGCCTGGAAGATTGCCTCCCGATCCTCATCACTTGGGTATCCTTCCATAAGTTGATCATACACGGTCACAAAGCCAAGTGCAAACACAGCGTCATAACAGTATGTTTTCTTATACCTCATCAAATGCTGCTGGACTATTAGCTCTTGCAGAACTGAATTGTAAATACTTGGAATTGGTCGCCTATAGGCCTGGAGGAAATTGGCTTTTGTTTCAGACACAGTGGGTACATCTGAAGAAATTACATGAATTTAGATGACAATCCAAACAGACAAATATACTACCCAAAATTACTTAAACCCTTTAGTCATTAACATCATATAATTATCACTATATTAAATCAGTGGGTTTTGCCCCTTCAGAGTCTTGCCCTGGCAAGGTTTATTTCAAATCAGATTATAAATCATAGAGACATTACAAATTCTTTGACATATAGGTTCAGTTGGAAAATACTTGCAGTTTAATACTCAAAACAAGTTGCAATATCAGCTTAGAAGAAATTATAATAAAATTAAACTAAAATAATGCAATGCTAGTACTCACCCACAGATTAAAATAACCAAAACTCATTATTTTTCATGCCAAAAAATAACTGAAAGCATCCTTTTCTTTTCCTAATCATTTTGTTTCCGCAATTAAAATCCCAATTCAATCAAGTTGATTTTATCTTTTTTGCCGTCTTCTTATTTCATATTTACAGTTAAACGAAAAGATGAAATTTGGTTTCT
This sequence comes from Aralia elata, assembly GCA_034770075.1. NCBI lineage: Eukaryota > Viridiplantae > Streptophyta > Magnoliopsida > Apiales > Araliaceae > Aralia > Aralia elata. Next base: position 92,078,371 of record CM068385.1, read on the forward strand.
CTTACTTATTCTACATTGTCAAAACAACTACATAGAGCACGCAAAATGTTAAAATAAATGGAGTAATAGTATAAGGTACCCGTTGAAGTAGACATGCAACGAACGACTAAGCGGGAGGAACTCGAATTATTCGCAGCTCGAACGCCAATTGAATCACAGGGATGATTTGTACGCAGCCTAAATGCATCGAAATTAGAAAGCAAGGAACGAGTGGAGGAAACAGAGACTTTCCTTTCCGAGGATTGACTTAATGCCGAAAATGACAGTGAAGTGACCGCCGCCATTACTTACCTACTTACAGAAATATATGTATATAAAGAATATAGAGCTGAAGAGAATTGGATTTTTCCGGGAATTTGTTCAGAATCGGAAGTGATTTTCCATGGCGAAGAAGGAGTGGGTTTTTTCCTCGGGGAAAAACAAAAAACAGAAAAAAGAAAGCTAATAAGGTTGAGACTTGAGAGGCTGGAATGAAAGAAGGGCTTATCCGGGTAAATAAAAAGTTTGGGCAATCTTAGCCAGTATGGATATGACACGTAGGCAGTGGATGCTGACCTCTCATTTTATTTGTGATATTGGACTTGGACCTTAAAGCTTACTACTAGCCCAACATTCAAATATCTGTCCACCATTTGCCTTGCCGTGGGGATATAAAGCGTACACGATAAAACTTGAGTAGTTCTACACGGACATCGTTTTTGGATATGGAAATTGGATATTTTCATATTTCAATAGTGTTTTTTTTTTATATATTTCAAATATATTTATACAATAGATTTTTTTTAAAAAATCTAAAAAAATTAGGTGTAATTTGAATATATATCAAAAAAAATGGTTGTATAGGCTCATACACCCTTTTTTGATATATATCCAAATTACACCTAATTTTTTTGAATTTTTTTTAAAAAATTCGTAGTATAAATATGTTTGAAATATATATATAAAAAAACACCATTAGAACATGGAAATGTCCAATTTCCATGTCCAAAAAAGATGTCCGCGTAGATTAATTCATAAAACTTTGGCTTGTAAGTTAGTTAGATTAATTTATGAATAATTTATTATTATTAGAGTGTTTGTATGTATTTTTTATTTTTTTAAAATAATTTATAAGTCATTTTAAAATAAGTAGATTTGATTAAATATAAAACTATTTTTACTATTATTTTAGTAATCATTTACAACTTTTTTAACTTAACAACTTATAAGTCAAAATAATATCAAATATTTTTATTTATAAATTACAGCTTAAAATGACTTATACATCATTTAAATCGTTTAAACATAAGTCATTGCCGAACATACGTATACATGAGAATTAGTGGAAGTAACAAGCCACTCGATACACGCGCAAGGCATATGAAAAAAAATTGAATAGCTCATAAATATGGGTACTAAGTGATGTGAGTGAGTGAATAATTTTTAGGTAATTATTATTATCAACTTTTTTATATAATTATCTCATTAATAGAAGGATAAGTTAGATAAGACTTTATTGAATGAAAAGTTAAATGAGATTTTAATTTTTGAGCTAGAGATAAAATTAAATATCAACAAGCGCTTGGTTTAGTGACAACAGTTTTGTTCAACCGATTTGTAAGGTATTGAGTTTGAATTTGCACCTATGTTATGAGAAACTAATTCATTTTTAGATCGTCCAAGTTTTGAGCTATTAATTTGCCACTTGAGCAATAGTTCAGTGATAGCTTTGGCCTCTTGATTTGTAAGAGGTCTAAAGTTCAAACTTCATCCCCCAAAATTAACAACAAAAGAAGAAGAAGAAGAATATGAGGGAGACAATTTAAGCTGTGACATTAACATACACTACAATGCTACAAGGCTAATTAATATTAACAAATAATGACATCCTAAAATTGGCTTCACTAAATGAAATTTGAAAAAGAAACATATACAAAATGGGGTATAGCTAGCAGCTTAATTGGTAGGGGTCCTATGTCACAACAATGACAACATTGTTACATAATTTTATTTATTTATTTTTCTTCTGAATGTACTGAGGATCGAACACTTAATGTCAAGGTTGTGACATAGACCACCGACCAATTATGCTACACGCCCAACCCCGATGTAATAATTATACTTTTAAGTTATATATGATAATAAAAAACGTTTCATATTGAAAGTGTAACACGTGTTATCAAACAATGCACACATAATCTCCATTTCAAGATAAAGCTTTAACTTGCATATGGTTTGTGAAATAAATGAAGGAAAGAAACATATTGCGATAATATGATTTGCTTTTGCGCGCGCACACAAAAAAATAAAATAAAAATAAAAATAAAAAAAATAAGAAAAAACACATATAACTCTAGTGCAACAACATGGAAATGTGAGTAAATTGTACATATGTTCCATTGATTTACATTATGATTGTATAATGAGAAAAAAAAATTATTATTTAATAAACAAACACTTCCGAAGATGAATAAGGATAGGATAGCTTATATTGGACACTTAATTAAGTACTATTATGATTTTCCTAGCGGTTAAGGGTACCATATCCACCACCCTAGTGCTAGTGCTATGTCCAAATTCAACATCCTTGAGCCGAAGGCTTATTAGAAAGGTTTCACTTGATTAAATTTCTGGAGTACAATACAGCACACTAAGTCTACTTGATTAATTATGTTACGAGGAGATTAGCTAGGCTAGGCTATAGCCAGGGACAGTAATCTAAGCCAGCATATACGATGAAATCTTCATTAATTTAAAGCAAATAAAATCAGTGTGTGGCCACTTGTAATCTTCTTCTGTTTGCCAACCATGAAATCAAATGTTTGTGTTGATCTTATCCTTATAATTAACTCTAGATAATCTATATGTAATTGTGGTCTTCACGTGGTGTTATGCCTTCTGCACCGATGTCTATGGAAGTAACATGCAAGTATAATCTTCAATATCATCTTGATTGTACTATTTCAGTTGTAAAATATCCAACACTGAAAGAAAGAGGAAGGGTATATCTTTTGTGAACTGAATTATTTAATAAACAGTCCAACATTCACCAAAAGAGGATTAGAAGCAATCCAAATGCTTTATTATTTTAAATCCCAAACAACTAGTAGTTTGTAGGCCAAATCAACCTACTCAGCTGCATAAATAATTTGGTTTAGTAGTAAAGTTGCCTGCCACTGTGTTAAAGAGTTCACTTCACTCTAGTAACTTTCTTTCAATCTTTTGCTCTTTATATATCTCCAACATAATCTCCCTACTTCTCCATCATATCTCTCTCGTTCATTCGAGAAAAAACAGTGAATTAGTTCTGATTGTTGGTTATGATCCTAGAGAATTTCAGTAGATTATTCATGCAATCTGACAAGCAAGTAATGCAGGCAACTATAGAAAACTCCCCTGCAGTCGCGGATTGTAATTACAAGCATTCTTCTTCTTCTTCTTCTTCTACCAAGAAGGAGAGCAACATTTCAGATTCTTATAATTCTAAAGCAATTAACAAGGGCAATAAAGAGAGCAATGCCAACAAGCTTAAACAGGCAGAGGAATCACTTCGTACTGTGATGTATTTGAGCTGTTGGGGTCCTAATTGAAGCAAGCAGATAAAAGAGTTTTGAACTTCCTTTCCTCGTCTGTTTTGCAGTCAGATATTTTAACTGTACATAAGAGTGTGTTATCTAGCATATCCTTGAGTAAAAGTGTGTAGTGTATTTATAGATTTATGTTTTGTTGAGTACAATAGATAAGAAAGCCATCTAATGAGCAGCCATTTGATTTAGGTGACTGGTATTGTAAGACTTACACAACTATCCAGCCAAAAAAATGAGATGACTTTTGTTGCAATTTGTCAAAAGGGATATTATAATAGTTGCATATGAATTTCACAAAAGAGTCTGTGTTAGAGGATCTGATAGCACTTCAATACTTCAATTCAATTAAATTCCTCAAACCATGGATTAAGTTGGGATAAAGGGTGACCTAACAAAATATCAATGTATATTAAAAAGACCTAAAACTATGGGAATCATTCTGATTCTTTAAATATTTTATCTAGAATTTCATCTGATCAAAATATCAAATCAATACTACTACTACTACTACTACTTATATTTACTACTACTACTTATATTAGCCATTAACAGGATAAAACAAATTTAATCTCCCACAAATGGACTCACCATTGATATGTTAATAATCCCAACAAATGAGGTGCATAACACTCTCAGCCTTCTCAGCTTCCCTTGTCCTCCTCTTTTTGTCATAAACGTAAATCTCCTACTACGCCTTCGCCGGCGGCTCTACAAGGAAACCCTCCTCCCAAAATTATTGGCCTTGTTGTCGGATTCCGATCTGGGTTTTGCCTGAGAGGGCTTAACTATTCCTCTAGCGCTCTGTTCTTTTAGCCCTTCAACTGCTCCTGCCAAGACTCGGCTCATGTGCCTCAAGCTCATGATCTTCTTTGTAGCTCTGATTAATTATTGGCTAACTGGTTATATATGCGCTAAGTGGTCAAAAAAAATTCTTTCGAAAGGGTTTGTGTTTTTTCTTCTCAACTAATTAGGTATGGAGTAAAACGAACAAGAATTTCTTAATTTAAAAATATATAAAAAAAATTAACTAGCTATGTCTGTATAATGTTAACCTTTCTTGGCGAACAGGGATAATCAAGAGTAATAAATGACGCCCAAAATTGAAAAATCTCCATAAACTTTCTACTAATTGAATTGCACAAGTTTAGTAACTGTAAGATCGATAGTAGTAGTACTTCCATGTGATTAACAAAATTGAAAAAATTGGGCTGCAAAATTAGCCCAACTCAGGACTAATTAAATGCTTACAAATTACACTTAAGACTTTTTAGAACAATGCTTTACAATCTAGAATTCAAACTTTTTATACATTACATATACCGAAAAGACACCCAAAAAAAAAAGTCACTGGAAGCTACTTGGACCCCAACAGATTAGATGCAGAACATTCTCAACCTTCTCCGCTTCCCTTCTTTTGCGCTTCTCATCATCCACAATATAATTACTCATTGTAGTCACCTTCTTCATCGGCTCACCGGCACCGGAGACCCATCTAACATTGCTGGATTTTTCAGATTCCGGCCTAGATCTTGCCGAAGAAGAGTTAAAGCCGGGGAACATCATGCCTCTTGAGTTGTGTTTCCTCAGCCCTGCCAATTCTACTTATATATTATGCCTTTTTAGCAAGTAAATTAGTATTTTCTGAAAATCAAACAAAAGGGTGAAAAAAAGACAGAAATGATGAGGGATATATAGGACACTTGTGTTAAAGAATCGAAAGCCACGGAGTGCTTGAAATTGAATAGTATTCAGATCCGATGATTGTGTTGAAACTTGAAACACTTGGCTGCTGCATGCTAATGGCCACATACCTGCTATATATATACACACACACTAGTACTAGTTTCTTTCTTTCTTTGTTTGCTTGCTTCTTAATTAGTGGCAAGCTTCACGTGCTTTCAAGTCTTAGTTTACCCAAATAAGACTCTGGTTTTATGTAAAAACCAGTGGGCCGGTTCTTTGGTATGGTTTCTCATTTCCATACCTATTGCTCCCTCGGTCCTAAATTTCCTAAATTAATTGTTTAGTTTTGATTTTTTTAAGTTAAATTGGCTATTTTTAGAATTAATAATTAAACATATATAAATATATTTTTAAAATTATAAAAATTGGGGTTAGTAATAAATTATATATATACTTTCTTTTGGTTATAATCTTTTTACCTATATTTTAGCAAAAATAGTGAAAAGATTAATTTTAAAAATGGTCAATTTAATTTTAAAAAATCAAAACTGAGCAATTAATTTGAGACGGAGGAAGCAGTATATAATATTCATGTTTGGAATCATTTTTACAAAATCTATCTATTCAGGAATATTTTTTTAAGAATGCAAGATACACCCATTTAATGTTGGGATTTGAAACCCATGAGGTGTGGTCTTCTCATACCCATTACCCAAGAATTTGTTATAATAAATATTTTTATCTAAAAAAAAAATTATTCACCATCTCTCTAAAAAAATATTTTTTCTCTTGAAAAATTTGTATTAACTTTCTCTCTCTAATTTTTTTTTTACTATAACTTTCTAGGATTTAAATTCACTTTCTCTCTCTAAAAATTTGTTCATACTCTTTTTTCAAAAACATTTACTCACTCCATCTCTCTAATTTATTTTTTTACCATTTTCTATCTAAATTGTTTTACTCACTTAATTTTTTATTTACTTTCATAAAATTTTAAACTCACTTTGTATCTCTAATTTTTTTTTACTCATTTCATCTCTTTGATATTTTTTTTCTCTCTCGAACAATTTTTATTCATTTTCTTTATCTACATTTTGTTATTTACTTTCTCTCTATAGTAATGTTTATTCACTTTTTCTCTCTCTAAAATTTATTATTCATTTTCTATATGCATACATTTTTATTCAATTTATCTTTAGCTTATTCATTAACATTTTCTCTAAAAAAAATTACTCACTTTTATTTACTTTAGCTCTTTATATTTTTTTATTTAATTTATTGTTTAAAAAAAATCAATCTCACTTTCTCTCTTTAAACTTTTAATGACTTCAACCCAATAAATCATACACTCATCGGATTTATCCATTTGTCATATTATTATTTTTTATAAATAGTAATTTAGCTAAGAATTTATAATATTTCTTTCCGTTAAATGAGCATACAAAATATTGGAATGAGAATGTAATTCTAATGCATAATTCCTGACACATCCAAACATTAGAAAGAAAAATATTCAATTCCCACCATTTCTGAAAATCTCATACCTAAGTATCAGATTCCCATTCTTGACCAAACATTTCTGAGTGACAAATAAAAGTGTAAACGAACCGAGTCGAGCTGAGTATTGAGTTGTTTAAATTTGGTTCATAAAATTTATCGAGTATAAAATAAGGTTTGAACCGAGTCGAGCTGAGTATTGAGTTGTTTAAATTTGGTTCATAAAATTTATCGAGTATAAAATAAGGTTTGATTGAGACTCGTTTAACTATTAAGTTGAGCATGATCTCGAATCGAGCCCGAACAATTTGAACTTTTTGAACGAATATGATTCGAGTATCAATAGAAAATTATAATTTGAGGAAGTTCGAGTAATTTATCGAATTTTAAAATTAGCTCATATTTGAATCATTTATATTTTGAATCGAACTCAAATCGAATTTTTAGTCGAGCAAGTACGAATCGAGCCCAAACTGTTTATTTATTTTACAACTTTAGTGCCAAACATGACCGAATGATTTTCTTCAACCATGCATTCATGATTTTAGCTCTTTTCCTTCCATTTTTTGGCTTCAATTTTTTTTATTAGTCATCTATTGCTGATGAATTAACGGTTTTTTTGCTACCAGCGTTTGTGGCAGTAGCGTTTACAGCGTTTGAACATCTAAACACACTATACCAATTTTGATGTGTTACATTTGAGGACTGAACGCTGCATTTGTGAGTTAAATAAGTTGCGTTTAAAATAAGTTAATACTAAACAAACAAGATTTTTAAGTAGGTTTGAACTTCTAAACACACCAAACGCTGCAAATACTGAGTAACCAAACATATACTAAAAAAGAACACAAGTTTTTCAATTACTGATTCAAAAGATGCAAGGATCATACTATACTGTAAGTTTTCATAGTTAGCTACAAATATGTAAATTCAATTTTATTATCATGTCACTGTTGTGAAACTAACAACTTATTATTTTTAAGAGTAAACACGAAATAGAATTATATTTTTAATATTTGTAAATTTTATAATTGATTTTTCTGTTAAAAGGTTTTTTAATATTTCAAATTTTATAAATGATTTTTTTTTGTTAAAAGGATAGAGTGCCAAATAAATCGTCGGTAATAGGGGAAATTGGTCACTTAAATCGACAAAATGAAAATTAATACCTAGAACTAATATATACTACATCCAATCTAAAATTATAGAAATATTTGCACTTTTTAAAATTAATTTATAAAACTCTAAATTTAAAATTTGATGTAATTTCATTTAACTTTTTAAGTACCAAACATTGTTTCCATTACTACGGTTTAGCTAGTAACAAATATTGGCATGCGGTTCAACTGTGAATTCTTATATTGGTTCAATCCTCCACCTTCACGACTGAAAAAAGAATTGATCAGTGTTTATTTATATTAAAATTAAATAGGTTAGTCTCAATTTAATTTTAAAAATTTATACATTAACAAACGAAATTGGGAGATACGGTAATCACAAAATAGGACACTATAAGAAAGTGAGCCATTTACTATCGTCACCCGCTTTGTGTAGTCTATGTGCTTACCGGTTGTAATAATAACACAACTTTGACAATAGTCAACACAATAGCATTCGTCCGTGGGGCCGGGGCCAACAACAACTGATTCCATCCCATTCTCTGGGGGCGTAGCAGATGGGTTTGTTTATGTCAAACCGCTTGCGCCCACTTTACTACTTGGCACTTGCGAATGTATCCACGCGGGGTGGGGGGGGGGGGAGTGGTTGCCGAATTATGTTCCGTTGCAGTAGTAATAATATAATATAAAAGAAGGCAACGTTGCACTCCAAAAATAAACAGCTCATTCAAAAACCACTAGCTTTTCCAGTTTTCCCACAGAAATAAACCTGACCACCAAATGGCCTCCTGTTTTCGTCAAACTTTGTGCTCTCTAACTTCTACTTGCAGGCACAGCTCCCACTTCCCTCACTGCCTATATGTACGCACTTCAAACACAAAGTGCTATCATCAAAATCAAATCATCTCCAACAAAATCACAAGTCTTCAAATTAAAGCCGGCTATCTACTTTTTGCAGTATCAAAATTAAGATCAAAGAGATTTTGAAGAAGAATTGAATTAGAAGAATGAATATGGCAGCAAGCAGGGCATGGATTGTGGCAGGAAGCGTTGGGGTAGTGGAGGCACTGAAAGATCAAGGATTTGCGAGATGGAATTACACCCTCAGGTCCATCCACCAACATACCAAATCCAACCTCCGGTCAGTTCCTCAGGCCAAAAAACTCTCTTCTCCGGCGACGGTTCCTAAAATAATAGAGCAGGAGAAGGCAAAGTTAAAGCAGCAGCAATCGGAGGAGTCTCTGAGAAAAGTCATGTACCTCAGCTGTTGGGGTCCTAATTGATACCCTCCTAACTCCTATTTCTAGCTTTAATTAGCTAATCAACAGCTATTTTGTAAATTATTACTACACAATTAGAATATGTATCAACTACTTTTTTGATCAGATCATTCTATTTCTTCTCTCTCCCATATGCCTGAGAGGGCTTAACTATTCCTCTAGCGCTCTGTTCTTATAGGCCTTCAACTGCTCTTGCCGAGACTCTGCTCATGTGCCTCAAGCTCATGATCTTTCTAGATCTGATTAATTATTGGCTAATTCGTTATATGCACTAAATGCTAAAAAAATAAAATCAAGAGGGTATGTGTTTTTTCTTATCAACTAATTAGCTACGGAATAAAATTAGGAATAATTTCAGAACTTTTTAATTTAAATTAATAATAATAATAATAATAATAATATTGGCATAGCCTCTGTTTAATGTTAACCTGTTTTGGCGTACAAGATATACGATAATCAAGAGTAATAAATTACGCACAAAATTGAAAAATCTCCATAAACTTTCTATAAATTGAATTGCACAAGTTTGGTAATTGTAAGATTGATGGTAGTAAGAGAATCTTGCTAGTACCATTGACAAAGACACAACCATCTTGATGGATGTAATGTTCGATTCTCCCCTCTCCCTCCTCCTAAATTGTAATAGAACTGACTTTTAGAACAATGCTTTATGCAATCACCTCCCGTGTCCTCAAATAATAATAATAACAACAACAAGCAGCAGCATATTGGCATCGCCTCTATTTAATGTTAACCCGTTTTTGCGAACAGGATATACGATAATCAAGAGTAATAAATGACGCAAAAATTGAAAAATCTCCATAAATTTTCTATAGATTAAATTGCACAAGTTTGTTAACTATACGTCAATGTAATGCAATAGGGTTATAATATCCTTCGCCCATTATCTACTCATTTTCCCATTTATAAGTCACACTTCCTCCCATTCATTTCTTTCTTGCCTGGGAGAACCTTCTAATTTTCCTTCATCGTGTTACTATCTTGGTGAGTTGATAAGATTGAAACATACCTATACATACACCAAGCTTAATATTCGACGTATCGATTAAAATACCTATTTAAGTAGATTGAAACATACCTATTTAAGTAAGACACGGATTTGTCTTAATTAATATAGTTAATATTTATAAATATTCGACGTATCGATTAAAGTTGTGAGAAATATTATAAAAATTCATTGAGTATGATGTTAAATATTTTTTTAAAAAAAATTTAAAATGACACCAAGCTTTTCTACATTTGTCTTAATTAATATAGTTAATATCTATAAATATTCGACGTATCGAATAAAGTTGTGAGAAATATTATAAAAATTCAATGAGTATGATGTTAAATAATTTTTTTTTTAAATTTAAAATGACACCAAGCTTTTCTAAAGTAGTATGAGATTTTCTTATAAATCATTTTTACAATGATACAACCACCATGATATACATACATCCATACATACATACATAAAAGTGTAGAGTAACAATTAAACTCTTTAACTTTCTTTCGGGTCATAAGACATTTGATAGATACATAATTCATACATTTTATTATCCCTAATTTTGTCCTTTTAATTATATTAGTTTATTTAATTAATATGTTTTATTTTATTTTGTAGGATTTAATATTTTATTACAATAAATCCAAAATCTTGGTGATCAAGCAATATTTAATGCTCCTATTCATGAAAAAAAAGTGCTAAGAAAATTCCTACAAGGAGAAAGAAGGAGGTGGAACAATCTTGGTATGCAAGTCAAATCCAATGATGGAAAGGAAAGTCCATCTAGAAAATCTCTTTGAACTTAGTTGATTGCCACTAAGAAGTTAATTCCTATAAGAAATTAATTGAGCATTGATGCCTATAAATAGAGGATTATCAAGAGAGATTTAGAATATGAGATATTAAGTATTTTTATGTATTAATTTAGGTTAGGAGTGGGAGGAAGATTAAATTATTTCTTCATTGTATGCTCATTGGATGATTGTTAATAAAAGAAATTTTCTTCTTCATGTCTAGCTAATTTATTTAATCTAAGATGAAGATGAAATTAAATAATTATTCATGATAATATTATCCATCTCTTCTATTATTTATAATTTTATATTTAATTAATTTTGCCTTCATGTTTCGTTATTGAAATACATTTCTTTTATAGTTCTTATGTGATTTTAAATTAATTAAGAGGTTTTGATAGATTGTTGTTAAGATATGAGTTTTTCATAATTCATGCTTGCTCGAAGAAGTTTTGATGAGTTATAGTTCATCCTTAAATTTTCATAGTCTATGCTTGTCCACGTTAATTGTAAAATTACTAAATTAAATGGAAGAAAAATCAAAACCATAGTTAAGTTATAAAAGTAGAAGAGATTGAATTAATTATTATGTTTATTGTTTAATAGATTTGGATTCCTAGATTGCTTCCTTATTATTAGTTTTCATATTTTAATTAGTTTAATTGTAGTTAATCAATTCTCATTTTTATTTCTAATTCGTCTAAAATAAATATTAAGGATGTTTTAAAATTAATCTATGTGGGTTCGACCTATACTTGTTAGTTCTTCAATTTGACACTGTGCACTTGCAGTTACATATTTTTATCACATTAACATTATTACTAAAATACTCTCTTTGTCCCCAAAAAGATGAGCAAATTATAATTTGTACACATATTAATAAAAGTAAAAATATAAGAAAGAGAATAAAATAGTTCTAAATTTATCGTTAGTGACCCCACAAAATTATATAAAGTGATGATTATTTCTATTTTTTTATACTAATGGACCCTATTAAGTGACATATTTACCCTTCACTTTATGTATTTTATCTCATTCTTTTAGATACAAAAAAAATTGTATCTTTAGTCATCTTTTTGGGGGCGGAGGAAGTAAACGCTAAATTAGAATAGTTTAATAACAATAAATGATAAATTGGGATAACATAAATTAGGATAAAAATTAATTTAGTAGCATTAAATTCTCATTTAGGATGAGAATGGTACCAAAACATGCAGGTACCAAAATTTAGTGATGTTTTATATTCTTTATAGATTTATTTGGTTCATACTTGGTATGTGTGTGGTAATTGAAATTTTATTACATTATGTTCACAATTGTATTTGATTTATTAAATATTTACTTGTATGTAATGAATAGTACTTTCTCCGTCCCTTAATATAAGTCGTTTTAGAGTTGTGCACAAGTATTAAGGAAATAATTGTATAACATTAAATATAATATCAATTGCCTATATTGTGCTTGTATTGGAAAAAAGAGAGTATTATTTATTGGGCAAAAAATAGTGAGAGAACCAAAATTATATTTAATAGTTGGGGTAATATTAGAAACTAAGCAATCAATACTTACTTAAAATTCTCAAAACGTCATATATTAAGAGACAAAAACACTTTTTTAAAACGACTTATATTAAAGGACGGAGATAGTAGATTGTAAGTTAAAATATCAAATCAGTGGTAATCATGTCAAATCAGTAGTAATCATTAATGTTTGAGTTGTGAAATATCATTTTCTTTTGTCTTTTATGACTTATTACATTACGGACATAGTGAGCTAATACATCTATTGGTGGACGTAGTGAAAAATATTTAAATTGACGTAATCGTAATACACATAATGGACTAATGCATGTAAATATGTATTCAGTCAACCAAACAAAAAATATGTCAAATCAATGTAATATCCTATGAATATTGTTATGGTGACAAAAGAATATTACAAAAAATAGCTTACAAAATGATATGGTAATGTGTAATTAGTTGATGAGGTGGACCTAGTGATAATAACTAATTACAACTAACCACGTCATTTATATCTAATACAAGACCCGTCGATAATCTAAGGCTACGATATGAAGGAAGGCCATAAAAACTACAGAACCACGCCCACCAGAGCTAAAGGTGACCAAAGGGAGTTGTGGAGAAACCGAAAGATAGGTAATCTATATGGTGAAGCATGAGAAAGAGGGATTGCTTCAAAGAGGAAGAAATCGAGTCCACCTATACTTGAGTGAGTTATGAAGATCTCACTTGTCTTGGACTGGACAAGTACAAAGAGATCTTCGTGGGATTGTGGAGGGAGTCTTAATCGATCATTTCTAGAATTCCTTATTATGCCATGGAGATCTTTCCATTGATAACGTACACAATGTCAAATTGTAGAACTGATAAGTACAGGTCGAACCACAAATATAAATTAATTTTAAAATATTCTTAATATGTATTTCTGGTAAATTAGAAATAAAGATGGAGAATTGATTAACTATAATTAAATACTAATTAAACTAATTAGAATATAAAAATTAACACTAAGAAAACAATCTAAGAATCTGAATCCATTAAATAATAAATATAACAAATAACCACTCTTCTATTTTTATAACTCAAATTATGCCACTGGTTTGGTGCACATAATTTAAAAAATAAATTAATTAAGTCTAATTAAAATTAACTATAGTTTTGATCGTCCTTCCCTTTAATTTAGTACTTTTATAATTAACTTGGACAAACACAAATTTTGAAAATTTAAGTATTAACTATAACCCATCAAAATTTATTCAAGCAAACATGAATTATGAAAAATTCATATCTTTACAATAATATATCAAAACCACTTCATTAATTTAAAACTAACATAAGAATTATAAAACGAATGTATTTCAATAACAAAACATGAAGGCGAAATCAATTAAACATTAAATCACAAATAATAGAAGAGATGGAGAATATTATCATAAATAATTATTTTATTTCATCTTCATCCTTAATTAAATAATTTAATTAGATATGAAAATAAATAAAACAATTAAGGTAAAGAAGAAGAAGATTAGACATAAAATAAAAATAAAAAATTTTATTTATTAAGATGTTCCAATGTAATTTAATCTACTACTATTGTTAATCTAAACTAATACATAGAATTAATACATAATTCATACCTCCCCAATCACTCTTAGGGGCTGTTTAATAAAACTGAATAAAAAGTTCTGATTGTATAAGTGCATCTGAATGAGCTGAACAGAGTAAAACATGTCTGAAACTGAATGTTGAATGAAAAAATTTGTTTGATAATTGATATGTTTAAAACATCGAAATGACTGTATTTATCCATTTCAACCTTCTGATATATATATATATATATATATATATGGGGAATGATCCACAGAAAACGTTAGCTATGGGCACTGTTTCATCTAACTGTGATCCAACTATCCAAAATAAGATCCAAGGGTTGGGCGTGGGCACGACCGCTACTCCCTCTAGCGGCCAACCAAATTTTTCATGTTGGCCGCTACTCCCTCTAACGGCCAGTCAAAACGTCGTTTTGACTGGCCGCTAGAGGGAGTAGCGGCCAACATGAAAGTTCGTAGAAATATTTGACCTTCTGCTCAGACAAAAGTCTAAAATACTTTTAGTTAGATTTAAATAGTTTTAATATATAAAATATTTAGAGTTTAAATTTTAAACAATCAAATTATCACAATAATTTACAATGTTAAATTATATTACATAAAAAATTATATTACAAATATTTTATACAAATAAATACATTGATATATTTGACAAATATTTTATACAAATAAATACATTAAAATAAAATGTACATGAAAAATTTGGCTGGCCGCTAAAGGGAGTAGAAGTCGTACCCACGCCCAACTCTTGGATCTTATTTTGGATGACTGGATCACAGTTAGATGAAACAGTGCTCATAGCTAACGTTTTCTGTGGATCATTCCCCTATATGTATGTATGTATGTATGTATATGTGTATATATATATATATATATATATATATATATATATATATTAAAATCTCACTTTCTAATTAATACAATATAATTTCATAATTCAAATACATCATCACTATTACAATATCAAAGATCCAATCAAATCTCACTAGAAGAGGAAGAAATAAACTCAAACCAAACAAGTCTCACATAAAAAGGAAACAAGATTCCCATAATGGAAGAAATAAATTACCTGAACCTCTGAAATATTTTAAACAAATGAATAATATAACTATAATTTAAGTATTAACTATAACCCATCAAAATTTATTCAAGCAAACATGAATTATGAAAAATTCATATCTTTACAATAATATATCAAAACCACTTCATTAATTTAAAACTAACATAAGAATTATAAAACGAATGTATTTCAATAACAAAACATGAAGGCAAAATCAATTAAACATTAAATCACAAATAATAGAAGAGATGGAGAATATTATCATAAATAATTATTTTATTTCATCTTCATCCTTAATTAAATAATTTAATTAGATATGAAAATAAATAAAACAATTAAGGTAAAGAAGAAGAAGATTAGACATAAAATAAAAATAAAAAATTTTATTTATTAAGATGTTCCAATGTCATTTAATCTACTACTATTGTTAATCTAAACTAATACATAGAATTAATACATAATTCATACCTCCCCAATCACTCTTAGGGGCTGTTTAATAAAATTGAATAAAAAGTTCTGATTGTATAAGTGCATCTGAATGAGCTGAACAGAGTAAAACATGTCTGAAACTGAATGTTGAATGAAAAAATTTGTTTGATAATTGATATGTTTAAAACATCTGAATGACTGTTGGGCACTGTGTTTCATCTAACTGTGATCCAACCATCCAAAATAAGATCCAAGGGTTGGGCGTGGGCACGACCGCTACTCCCTCTAGCGACCAACCAAAATTTTCATGTTGGCCGCTACTCCCTCTAACGGCCAGTCAAAACGTCGTTTTGACTGGCCGCTAGAGGGAATAGCGGTCAACATGAAAGTTCGTAGAAATATTTGGCCTTCTGCTCAGGACAAAAGTCTAAAATACTTTTAGTTAGATTTAAATAGTTTTAATCTATAAAATATTTAGAGTTTAAATTTTAAACAATCAAATTATCACAATAATTTACAATGTTAAATTCTATTACATAAAAAATTATATTACAAATATTTATACAAATAAATACATTGATATATTTGACAAATATTTTATACAAATAAATACATTAAAATAAAATGTACATGAAAAATTTGGCTGACCGCTAGAGGGAGTAGAAGTCGTACCCACGCCCAACTCTTGGATCTTATTTTGGATGGCTGGATCACAGTTAGATGAAACAGTGCTCATAGCTAACGTTTTCTGTGGATCATTCCCCTATATGTATGTATGTATGTATGTATGTATGTATGTATATGTGTATATATATATATATATATATATATATATATATTAAAATCTCACTTTCTGAGGAATACAATATAATTTCATAATTCAAATACATCATCACTATTACAATATCAAAGATCCAATCAAATCTCACTAGAAGAGGAAGAAATAAACTCAAACCAAACAAGTCTCACATAAAAAGGAAACAAGATTCCCATAATGGAAGAAATAAATTACCTGAACCTCTGAAATATTTTAAACAAATGAATATCTTAACACAATAGAATATCACTTTTGAACTTTGTTTTTCTATTTTTTCAAAAAAATTATAGTAAAATGAATTATTCCCTCATTTCCAAAATAAGATCAATATTAATGTCAAAATAAACTAAATATATTCACATAATTTTGAATTTTAAAATATTTTAAATATTCTTTTAAAAATTTAATATAGATCTTATATTTTATAATATATATATATATATAATATTTAACCAAAGAGAAATAATGATATCCTTTTCTTAGCTTTCTTGGTACCAAAGATCAAAGTGTAATATTTCTTATTATCCATCTAAAAATTAACAAGAGTAAATTATTATTTTAAGAAATAAAAAAAAAACAAGAAAGAAAAGACGTTTACTATGTAAATTAAGAAATAGCAATTGGCAGCGTAATTCATTTTTTTCTCTTAAAAATTATCATTTGCAAAAGAGTCTTGGATATCTATTACTGATTTGGTCCTTCAATCAATTGAATCTCTACAACCTTTTATTCTCGTCCGTCTATGTGTTTGTAACCCAGTACTATATTTATAAGTATAGGGCACAAACTTAGAGCAATTTTGTTGATGAGATGGGGATGGTATGGATGTTGAGATAAATGTTCAATTGTATAAAAAAGAAGACAAAAAAGAAGCAGATGAAGAACAAAGAGATTGAAAAGAGAGATCATACCTTGCAAAAGGATTACTGGAGAAGACAAAGTGAAATAGGATAGTAAATATATTATTAAAGGACATTTACGTAAGAAGTTTATTCAGATATCTCTTCCAGCGATTCAGTTAGAATTTTTTCACTAATTCGGTCAGATCAAATCAGACCCATTTAGATCTTTATCTGTCCAAAACAAACAATCTGAATAACTTAGATTTTAGCCCATTCAGTCCCATTAAAAGCTAATCAAACAGCCCCTTTGTACTTTATAGGGATAAATTACTTGTGCTCCAAACTAGTACAATAAACTTGGACTATTTTTCTTCTCCATTCTGAATCAAACTCTTTATCTCCATCTTCCAAGTATTTCTTTATTGCACAGCTCTTTAATGGAGTCCAAACAAAAATCAATTAGCAAGCTTCTAGAACTCCCTTTTTCAACTCGGCTCATTTATTTATGTAAATTCCTGCAAAACAAAATAAAACTAATTATAATTAAATTAATAATAATATTAAAATGAACAAAATTAAGAAACTTAAATGTATGAATTATGGACAGTATCCATCTTTAGTAATCGTACTTTAGTAACCAAGGTATTATTGATAGCTATTGCATCACTAATCTATTACATTGATTTGACGTGAACGAAATGCTACCTAAGATCGATGGTAATAGTACTTGCATTATAAAAATGAAAAAATTAGGTTGCAAGCCCAACTCAAGACTAATTAAATACATACAAATTACAATTGAGTTTTAGAACAATGCTTTATAATCTAGTATCTAGACTTTTTATGCATCTCAATAACATTATTACCTTACATATATATACATACAAAAAGACGCCCATTTTTTTTTTTTAAAAAGATATTTCAAATTTGATGAAAAAAATAATACTATATATATCGGGAAGAGTCGCTGAAAGTTACTTGAGCTCCAACAGATTAGGTGCAAAACATTCTCAACCTTCTCCGCTTCCCTTCTTTTGCGCTTCTGATCATTCACGATATAATTACTAGTAATATTCACCTTCTTCAACGACTCTCTGGCACAAGAGACTCATCTAACATTGCTGGATTTTCCAGATTCCGACCTAGATCTCGCTGGAGAAGGGTTGAATCCGGTGACCATCATGCCTCTTGAGTTGTGTTTCCTCAGCCTCGCCAATCCTCCTACTCATGCCTTTTTAGCAACTAAGTTAGTATTTTCTGAAAACCAAATAAAGGGTGAAAAAAGATAGAAATGATGAGTGTGATATATGGGATACGTGTGTTGCTGAATCGAAAGCCACTGAGAGCTTAAAAAGTTGAAATTGAATTAGTATTCAGATTCGATGATTGTGTTTAAACACTTTGTTGCTGCATACAAATGGGCACGTACCTATATATATACACTACTACTAGTTTGTTTTTTTGCTTGTTTATTAATTAGTGGCACGCTTCATGAGCTTTCAAGTCTTAGTTTCCCCAAATAAGCCTGTGGTTTATGTAAATACCATTGGGCAGGTGTCCACAATTTAGATACATTTCAGGTTCAAAATGTACATTTTATTTGGACAGTTTACAAAAATAAGTAAATTTATATAGCACAAAACTACAACTCTATAATACTTGATAGAGGTCATATGAAATATAACTTTTTTCTAAACAAATGCAACTTGTTAACGTCAAGATTCGTCTGCGCACTTCAATCACTAAAAATGCGCTAATCCTGCACAATAACGAGATCACACTCAGAGTTCCGGGCGGTTTCGCCGTCGGGGGATAGCTCAGGCGTGAGAATTAGTACAGGCTGTATCAAGGTTTTGATAACAATGGAGGTTTGCAATTTAGTGTTTAGTTTTGCATTACCTTCAAACTGAAGAAGGAAGCCCTGTATATATACCTCTAATCATCATCATTATGCCTGGTCCCACATGACAGAATAAAACATATGTCCCCATCAACCAAATCATAATAAATGCTCCAGTCTGAATATAAGTCAACTTAGTTAGGAAATAACTTCCTTAACTAGATCACTTCTCTGAACCCGAATCCACACACCGGGTCGGGTCTACCATGTCGGGTCGGGCATCCCGAACTAAGGACCCAACATTGCCCCCTACTCTTTAATTATAAAAATGAATTATAATAAAAGAGTATAAAGAATGAATCTTAATTTTCAATTAATGAACCAAACACCCCCTTAATATATAACCACCTTAAATCATCACAGCCGTTAATACCCCCAGTCGCCACGTGCCAATAACGGCCCCACCACATTTATTAAAATAGTGCCGTTAGTGGGAAAATGGGCCGGATCTCAAGGGTCGTCCCCAATAAAGGCAAACCCCTTCCAAAATCAACCGCCACTTTTATCCCTAAATTTCAAATTCCCCAATCTCTTCTCTGCAACCTCCATCGCTGCTTCCACCTCCTTCCGACCAATTGATCCCTGCATCTCGACTTTTTACTCATCAATGGCAACCAACGACGCTTCAAGCTCCTCCAACCCATCCAAAACCAGCGCTTCCGCAGCCGCCGCTAACGAAATCCCACCTCCTATCCTAGCAATAACAACAGAAGCCACCACAGTCACTACCAGTGTCATCCCCACAATCGCCACCACCGTCGCTGGAACCAGCTCCACCTCCCTGGGTCTCAGCACCTCATCTATAGATCCCATCACCAGCTCAGACTTCCCTAGCAATCCCTTCTCTACTCCCTCACCTCGAACTGAAGCCGAACTCCAGAACATAAAGATGCTAGAGGAATATTCTTCAGATAAGTCCTTTACCCATATAAACACCAGATCCTCTGTCCAAACCAAAGATCTCGCGGCCATCCGAGAACTGTATCAGATCCCCATATCATACCAGGTACGCACAGCCGACCTCAACGAGAGGATGTACCAGCGCCCCAATGGCTGGACCGCCGTATCCGTTCAAGCCCTAAAATATGGGCTCAGATTTCCCCTTAACCCATTCATGCTCACATTCCTTAGCGTTGTCGGGGTCGGGCTCGCCCAGTTAGTCCCAAATTCTTTTATCCACCTGGTCTGCTTCATCGCCTTCTGCCATGACTGCCAGGTCGGGCCGACCCTGGACTTCTTCTTCGCCCTATTCACTGTGATCCGATCTCGCGAGTCAGGGTTTCGGCAGATCAGCAAGCTGCTTGTCAAAGGGGCTCAGAAACGATCTTTTATGAAGACCCCGACTAGCAATAAAGGATGACACTCCCAGTGGTTCTACATCAAGGGGCCCGATACCAGCTTGATATCGGATTGGATCGGCTTTACCAAAAACACTAACAATGTCGAGGCGTTTCCGGCCGATCGCATAGATGAGTTCAAACAATTCATCAACAAGATGCCCGACGAGGAGTGGGACTTCGAGCTCCTTGGCAATCATACTTGGTTGTATGACCACGGATGTAAGAACCAAATCCCAAACCTTAATTCTTATCTTCCCTATGAATAATTTCTTTTAACTAGAGTTGACGTTTAACACTCATCACGTTTCAGTGACTCTCATCAAGCCAACCGCCCCAACTGAAGTCGGCCGAACTGTACCCCGACTTACCGAGCCAAGCCTCGTCGATCCCGAAGAGACTCTGGATGAAGAGCCATTAAACCAAGTGCCGATAGCTGCTCACCCAATTACCGCCATTCCAATGGCTCAAGTCCTCAAGAAGAACACTTTGGAGATGAGCAGGTCGGAAAAGATGGCCTTGATGAAGAAAAAACAACTCAAGAAGAAGGTGTCGTCCAAACCAGCGAAGACTCCCGCGGTAATTCCCGATCCGATTATTCTGGGGATTATCGACGAAGAAACTGATGATGAAGCATTGGAACCGTTGGCGAAGAGACCCCGAAAAAAGGCCTCGTCTAGTTCGGTGCCTCCGACCGCGCCCACACATCAGATCAAAATCCATCCAGGCGGAGCTCGTTCATCCGATCTCCCGACGTCGACTCCCTCTTCCAGCAACCAATCCAAACCACGAACCCTTTGGCCCCAAAACCCCTCTGATCCCTTTCCCTATGATCTTCTTGAACGCTTCGTTATACCAGCCGATAACGAGCGGTTCAGGAATCATAGCCTAGACCAATTCTTAGAAGATTTTATCAAACTTCAATTCCAGGTAATTCTGCTTTCGTCATTGTTGTATAAAGTTACTTTACTACTTGATCCACCCAACTAACACACAATCTTTACAGTCCAGCGCAGTGTTCGCCCGATCTCTCCCATCCTTGCTCAAATTAACAGAAAGGAACAGGGAAATCGAGGCAGCGAATGGAGCCCTAAAGAGTGACGTTCAAACTTTGAAGTCTGATCTAGAGAAGGAAAGGGAACTTCATGCCGGCACAAAGGACAAACTCACCGAAGCCAGTCAGGAGAGTTATCAACTTCGGAATCGGGTCGACATCCTCCAAACAGAGATCGTTGAACACGAGAAGCAGATCGACCGACTCATGGAAGAACGGGTCTTACTGAAAGAGAACGATGCCGACCAGAAGGAGGCGATTACAGCCCTTGAGGAATAGATGGAGCAAACACGCTCCAAGATGTCCGACCTGATTCACGCCCTCAATTCGCTGGAGGAGGAAAACGCCCAACTGAAGAACCAAGGACCTCTAATGACCGAAGAGACCAGACTCCAAATAATAGAAGAGTATAAGGCATCTCCTGAACTGGCCGATAAGGTCATCCTGCAATTCTCTGAAGGGTACCAAAGCCACAAAGAGAAGATCAAAGAGAAGATGATGGCTGCGGGGTTAGATACCTCTATCCTCGACTCTTCGGACGATGAAGAGGAAACAGAAGAACAACTTCCTCCTCCGACCCATTAGGATATTTTCTATTTCTCTCGCTTTGTTTTTTCGTATGTAGATGGCACAATTTGTAATGTCAACGAATATTAATGAAATATTTCAACATTTTCGACTATACAATCTGATATTATTTTATTTCAATAAACAAAGATTTTACATCATCGGTAATAAGAAATAACCATGACTTACTGGTAATATCTCCTAAGTCTCCTAGCATGCCATGTATTCTTAATATCCGAACCATCCATAGTCCGAAGCCGGTAAGTTCCTGGCTTGGGCACTTCAATAACTTCATACGGCCCCTCCCAGTTCGGCATAAGCTTGCCTGAATTTTGGGGAGTTGATGCTGCAGCTTCTCGAAGCACCAAATCACTAACTTCAAACCTTCTAACTTTCACCCATTTGTTGTAGTGCTTGGTTGTCCTCCTCTGATAAACCGCCAACTTTATTAGAGCCGACTCCCTAACCTCATCTAACAAATCCAGGTTGAGGCGAAGCCCTTCGTCATTATACAACTCCTTGTATTGACTGACCCGAAGTGAAGGGGACCCGATCTCAACAGGAACAAGGGCATCGGTCCCATAAGCGAGACGAAAAGGCGAATCTCCTGTCGTCGTTCGGGTTGTTGTCCGATATGCCCATAACACACTAAGCAACTCTTCGGGCCATCTCCCTTTGGCTTCATCCAATCTCCTTTTTATTCCATTGAGAAGAGTTCTATTAGTGACTTCTACTTGACCGTTTGACTGAGGATCGGCCACCGAAGTCTTCCTGTGCTGAATTCCCAGATCTGTGAGAAATTCTTCAAATTTCGCACCTACAAACTGCCTCCCATTGTCCGATACTATCACCATTGGAATACCGAAGCGATATACAACAAATTCTTTGAGAAATTTAAGACATTCCTGCTCTGTGATCGCTTTCAGAGGTTTGACTTCTATCCACTTCGTCATATAGTCGATTGCCACAACGACAAAACTGACCTGCCCCTTAGCCTTCGGCAATGGTCCTAGAATATCAATTCCCCATACAGCAAATGGAATGGGTGATAAGACTGAGTACAACTCTTCGGGAGGTTGGTGAAGGATCGTTCCATTTAGCTGGCACTTAGGACACTTCTTAACATATTCTTTAGACTCTTGGAAGATGGTTGGCCAATAGTAGCCCTGTCTCAGAATCTTATATGCTAATGCCTTAGCGCCCATATGGTCTCCACATATACCCTCATGAACTTCCCGAAGTGCATAATCCGCTTCGGAAGGGGTCAAACATTTCTGCAATGGAGAAGAAAACGCACATTTCTGCAATGGAGAAGAAAACGCCCTTCGGTATAAGTCTCCATTGATTAAGATGAAAAACGAACTGCGATGTTTGATTTTCTTTGCTTCTAACCGATCCGAAGGAAGGATGCCATCTGCCAGATAGGAAATATACGGCGTGAGCCAACAGTCCATCCTTTCTATCGGGAACACTTCTGACCTTCGAATACTTGAGTCGCCCAGAACTTCCAGGTACACCGACCCGCTAAAAGAAGTAGTTTCTGTTGTTGCCAATTTTGCCAAGGCATCGGCTATGGTGTTGTTTTCCTGACCAACTCCTTGCACGATATACGAGTCAAAATAATGCAGTCGATCTTTAACTGCAGCCAAGTACTTCGTCATCCTATCCCCACGGGCTTCATACTCTCCCACTAACTGGGAATCGCTGAAGATGATCAAGTGCTTCACTGCCAGACTTCTTGCCAACCGCAATCCGGCCAAAATGGCTTCATACTCAGCCTCATTGTTGGTCGCCTTAAATTCAAAGCGAATGACATGTTGGACCTTAAATCCCTCCAGGCTAATCAAGATGACCCCTGCTCCACTGACATCCGAAGTCGATTAGCCATCCACATACAGCGTCCATGACGTACGACCTGTCCGAGTGCCCGATACCGAACTCACAACCAGTGCATTATCATCTGCATCGGGTTTGGTAAACGAGCATTCCACAATGAAGTCGGCCAATGCCTGACCCTTAATGGCAGTCCGAGGATGGTATTCTATGATGAACTGAGTCAACTCCATCGCCCAAGCAAAGAAGCGTCCCGACAAATTCGGCTTGTTCATGACCTTCTTCAGAGGCTGATCAGTATACACTACCACTAATCTTCCTTGGAAATAATGCCTTAGCTTCCTGCTAGCTATCACAAGTGCATAGGCGAATTTTTCCAAGTTGGATATCTGGTTTCGGCATCCCGAAGCACATGGTTGACATAGTAGACGGGGCACTGCCTGCCCCCTATTTCCCGAACTAATACCGCTCTCACTGCCAATGAGCTCGCTGCCAGATACAGATACAGTGGTTCCGAGGGAATGGGTTTTACCAGAAGCGGAGCTGAGGAGAGATACCTTTTGATTCTTTGGAACGCATCTTCACACTCTGAAGTCCATTGGAAGGTCTTTTCATTCTTTGGTCCTTTCAAAGTGTTAAAGAAGGATAGACACCGTTCCGACGATTTTGACACGGTCCGAAGCGCAGCAATCCTACCGGTCAATCGCTGAACGTCCTTAAAAGATTGGGGAGACTTCATGTCTAAAATGGCTTTAATCTTTTCCGGGTTAGCTTCAATCCCCCTCTTGCTGAGCAGATACCCCAAAAATTTACCCGAACCAAGGCCAAAAGTACACTTGGTCGGGTTCAGCCGAAGCTTGTACTTTCTTACTGTCTCAAAGCAGCTTTCTAAGTATCCAGGTGGTTCCGAACTCCTATGCTTTTGACAATCATGCCATCCGCATATACCTCCATGCTTCGACCCAATAACTTGGCGAACACTTAGTTCATCATTCTCTGATAGGTAGCTCCCGCATTCAGCAATCCAAACGTCATTTTCTTGTAGGCATATATTGCTCGATGCGTAATGAACGCCGTCTTCGGCATGTCCTTCTTATCCATGGAGATCTGGTGATATCCATAGAAGGCGTCCATGAAGCTAAGCATGTCGAACCCTGAAGTTGCATCAATCAACTGGTCGATGTGCGGAAGAGGGTAAAAATCCTTCGGGCAAGCCTTATTCAGATCGGTGTAATCTATGCAGACCCTCCATTTGCCATTCTGCTTCTACACCAGCACCACATTTGCTAACCACTCCGGGTAATCAATTTCATAGATGAAATCCGCCTTTAGCAGCTTGGCAATCTCATCGTCAATGATCGTTTGTCTATCAGGAGTGAAGATCCTCCTCTTCTGACGGATAGGCTTCTTAGAAGGGTCAATACACAATTTATGAACTGCCACCGATTTATCGACTCCAGGCATATCAGAAGGCTCCCATGCAAAAATGTCCGCATATACCCGAAGCAGCTTGATTAGATTAGTCCGAAATGGCTCTACCAGTCCCGAACCTATCTTGATCAGCTTATCACTCTTTCCAACAATCAGTTCTACCTCATCTGTCTCTTCGGCGGGCAACGCTAGGGGTTCGTAATTTCCCTCAGTGAATGGCTCGACCTCTATAACCATCGTTTGCTTCTGCTTGCTGACCCCAACCGCCGAGGATATCAATGAATTCCGGTAACACCTGCGTGCCATGTCCAGATCACCCTTTACCTCGCCAACACCCTCCGAAGTTGGGAACTTCATCTTGAAGTAACCTATTGAGGTAACCGCCTGAAGTGCTGCCAAAGTGGGTCTTCCCAAGATGGCGTTATAGGCTGAATCTATTTGGACCACAAAAAATCTGACTATGACTTCTACCTGCCTCGGTGTCGTGCCAAAGATAACCGGCAGCTCAACGGTTCCGACCACACGAACAGGATCGTTGCTGAAGCCATACAACGGAGATTCCTGACCCACCTCCATCTTTGCTCCCCCCTGGTCTAACCTATTGTATGCATGAGTAAACAATATGTCGACCGAAGATCCATTATCGATCATTATTCGCTTCATGTCCATGGATCCGACCTGGGCTGTGATGGCTAGCGCCCCTTTATGGGGATCAATTGGTTCCGAGGGGTAATCCTCCTCGGTAAATGATATCACCGTGTTGGGAAATGGGTGATCTCTCACCGAAGGCCGTTCCGAAACCGATAACACGACATCCATCAGCCCCCTCTTCTTCTTCCTGACCTTCTTCCCGAACGTTCCTCCGGTGATGACATCAACACAATTTCGTGGAGGGTTTGGCGGAAGTGGTGCCTCAAGACGTCTTTCTCGGTTTGACCCTCTTCGGCCTTCCGAACTGGAATCCTGCCGACCTACTACATACTGCACCAGTTCACCATTTTGGATTTTCTTCTCGATCAAATCCTTTAGGTTATAGCAATCCTCCGTATCATGACCAGACGTCTGATGATATTCACAATAACGGTTAGGGTTGCCCCGGTGGGATCGGGTTGTGGTCGGACAGGGTTCAAACGAGGGTTGATTTTTAATCTCCTCAAGAATCCTCGCCCGATTTTTAGTGAGAGGGGTATATACTTTATTCACATTCTTCTTCGGGAAAGGCGGCCTGACACCTCCTGAATTAGCCCCTCCCTGACCATTTCCCGACCCAGTTCCACCATAGAAGTTGCCTTTCGGCTGGTTGCTGGGCCGAGGAATGTAATTCCTATCTTTCGGTTTTGTATTATCCTCATACCGATCCTGAGGATTTAAGCTTTTGTAGGCTTCTTCTATGGTGATGAGTCCTTCAGCTCGACCATAGGTTTCAGCTAAATCCATTGGTAGATTAAGAATGAGATCTTTCCACAAATCTTTCGACTTCGTGGCATCCAGACCCGTTGTGAAGAACCCGACTGCTTGCTGTACATTCAAACTAGTCACAGTACCAGCCACGTCGCGGAATCTTTTCACATACTCACCCAAACTCTCTCCCGATCTCTGTTTTACTTGGGTCAGAGCAGTGGTTAGCTTTCCTCTCTTCTTATTGCTCCCAAATCGCGCATGAAACTTATCACTTAGGTCTTGCCACGATCCAATAGAGTTCGAGGGAAGGGACGTCATCCATTCCCGAGCTGCGAGCTTCAGAGTAGTGACAAACATGTGGCACTTGGCAGCATCCGGGTGATCATAATAATTCATCACTTGATTATATCTGTGAGTATGATCATAGGGATCGCCAGTACCGTCATAAGAGTCTAGGGGAGGCATTTTCTGGGTCTTGTCTGTTTTGACCTGCTCGATCTCCCTAGTGAAAGGTGAATTTGATATATTCGGCAACTCCTTGGCCTGAACCACCGCGGCTAGTTTTTCTTCTAACTCAGCCAATCGTATAACAACGTGATCGGTTTCGCTCCTTCGGGGTGGCGACCGAGGCCTGCCACCCGATCTGGATCCCCTTCCTTCATTAACATTTCCGTCTCGAGAACGGCTTACCCGCCTGTTCTGTTTCGATCCGGAGTGCGGCTCCTGGGCCTGCTTCGGTCCTGCGAGCGGCTTCTGTGCCTTCTGCGATCGGGGGAGCGGCTCTGACGCCTGCTCATCAGGCGCAAAGGGCTTTGATGCCTGTTGCGGATTCGGGAGCGACTATCTAGCCTGCTCCGAACTGGGGAGTGGCTCTGTCGCCTGCTCCGAACTGGGGAGCGGCTCTGTCGCCTGCTCCGAACTGGTTCGGAACCATCCGAACGATTAGTCCTAGACTGGTTCCGATCAGTGTGTTGTCGGCCAGGAGGTCGACTCGATGAAACCTCCCCCTGTCCTTCCAACCTAGCCAAATGCTCAGCTATTTCTCGTTGTTGCTGGCGTAAGGCCTCCATTACTTCCTGGTCCTTTGCCTTACGTTGGGTCAGGATCCATTGTCGTTTATCCCCATGATCGGCATTACTGCCTGAATAGACAAGAGTTCGAGGCGGTTGGCAGCCATGTGAGTTGACGGTTCAGACGTCTGTTGGTTAGTATGAAACAGACGACGACGAACCAGGGCAGACTGGACTTGCAAAGGAGCCCTAGGCTGGCCTCTTGGCCCCAACCTCTCCCTGGCCGACAATCTGAGTCGGTCCAGCACCGACCTGCGCGTCGGCGTGTGAGAATCGGCTGATCCTTCACCTCCATTATGGGCTTTATTCACCATATCTATTTTCTAGCTTTAACAGTGACTAAGAACTAACACTAAAGGCCATCGTTCTAGCGCCAATGTTAACGCCAAGATTCGTCTGCGCACTTCAATCACTAAAAATGCGCTAATTCTGCACAATAACGAGATCACACTCAGAGTTTCGGGCGGTTTCATCGCCGGGGGATAGCTCAGGCGTGAGAATTAGTACAGGCTGTATCAAGGTTTTGATAACAATGGAGGTTTGCAATTTAGTGTTTAGTTTTGCATTACCTTCAAACTGAAGAAGGAAGCCCTGTATATATACCTCTAATCATCATCATTATGCCTGGTCCCACATGACAGAATAAAGCATATGTCCCCATCAACCAAATCATAATAAATGCTTCAGTCTGAATATAAGTCAACTTAGTTAGGAAATAACTTCCTTAACTAGATCACTTCTCTGAACCCCGAATCCACACACCGGGTCGGGTCTACCATGTCGGGTCGGGCATCCCGAACCCAGGACCCAACACAACTTATTTTCATAAACGGCTCATTTTGAATTGCTTAAAATCAAGATCCAATTTAGAAAGCCTCTTTTTCACAATGTATGCCATTTCAGGTACATATCACTTTGTCCTTTGTCTTCTGCACAAATCATGATTCCAAATAAACCAGTATATACAAACGAGTTGTATTGATATAAAAAAAGTTGGTTTCAAATGATTTTTATTATACACATATTATACTGTTAAATATTATTATTGACTTTAATAAAGTCAATAATAATCTTATATTTGTAACAGACGGAGTATCACTTACGGTATTGATAGAGGTTTGAGAAATTATGTCTAGTTTATAATGACTTGGACCAACTCTTCTCATAGCTAATTGATTTTGAGTTAGAGAGCTTAATGTCTTTATATACTAGACTTTGAGCCCATTTTATAAATCTAACATGGTATCAGAGCGGGCTATCCTTCGGCCTAATTAAACACTCTTCTTAACCTTCATTCTTACCCACTTGCAGTCCACTTTCTTAATGGTTAAATTTACCAATTTCTTAACTAGTACCACTTATCAATTGGGCCAATAGTTGCCCATGGTTTACTATATTTCTTCTAGGCTTGTCTTGCTACTAGCTTCTTTTGGGCTCGCTTATCTTGTATGAATCTTCATATTCACAGGTCCACGTGCAACCCTCAATACACCAGGTTACACGTGAGGGGAAGTGTTAGAGTATATATATATTGTCCCACATTGAATATCTTGAGAAATTATGTTTAGTTTATAATGACTTGGGCCAACTCTTCTCATAGCCAATTGATTTTGAGTGAGAGAACTTGATGTCTTTATATACTAGACTTTTGGCCCATTTTATAAATCTAACAATTCCTTTTAGTGTTTTTCATGTATGTGCCCGTAGTTTTGTCCTTTAATAAATTAAATTGCAAGAAGTCATTTATTTTAGAGGAGTTCAACGTCGTATAAACAAGAAAAAGAATAGATCAGTCAACAGTGTTGAAGGCAGCTTTGCGAAAGACCACCCAATCCCAGGGTGAACACTTGTCTCTTACGTTTTCCCAAACACTTGGTTCTAGCCCAGTCAACTACTTCAACAACATTCTGTTTTCTTTCAATCTCTCTAATTGTTGGGATTTTTACATATTCCTATAAAATTGAATAGGACCCGATAGCAGTCCCTCCGTCTTATAATAGACGACCAATAATATTTTGGTGACAAGATTCGATAAAAAAGAAAATAGAAAATGATGTGGATGGTAGTTATTGGCTTGACCATTGAATCCAACCATGTATAGTGGAACATCCACTAATTATAATTCGACACATAATTTTGTATCCACTTTTTTTGTGGCCATTTTTTTTCACCGTAACATTACTCAAAGATGACTTTATTGCATTTTTATGCAAATTAAAAAACTTAAATTAGAAGAGAGTATCAATTAAGTTCCATATTTGTCTATGATGGACCCTACATAACAAAGGTAAAACATTAGGGTCATGTTTGTTTGCAAGGATTATAATCCGGGGATTATAATCACATGGATTATAATCCCAAGACTATTAATCCTAGGATTAAATAGTCCTAGTCACATGTTTGTTTTTTATGGGATTACTCATGGGATAACTTAAAATAATTCTATGTTATGTTTGTTTTTTCCAAGATTAATTAAAGGATTGGATAAAAAAATATCGTTTGGACTATTATATCCTTACCAATAATAACATATTTGTTCAATAACATTACATACAATAAAAAAAAGTTAAAAAAAAAAAAGTTGCTAACACAATACGAATTAAAAAAAAAAGGTTAGGTAACTAAAAAATAAAAATAGTTAATAAAAAAAATTACTAATACAATACATGCAAAACGTACATGTAATACATACCTGCAATACATACAATAAAAAAAAGTAAAAAAAAAAACAAAGTTACTAATATAATACGTACTAAAAAAAAGTTACGTAACTCAAAAAAAAATTAATAATAAAAAAAAGTTAAAAAAAAACATAAAACGTATTGTATTGTATAATAAATTTAATAAAAAAAAGTAAAAAATTATTTTAGATAAGTAAATAAATTGTTACGTATGTATCATTTAAACTACAACTTCCTATAAATTAACACTAAACCCACAATAAAAAGCGTCAGTTAAAATTCCACATACTGAAAATCCATACATCACTCATTTCCAATCACTATTACATTTTGCATTAAATCCAAACGCATTACACCATTATTATTAATACTGAAAGCAGACCAACTAAAACAGATAGATAGATACCAAACATCTCTTTCCTCTGACTTGAATATATGGTGAAAATGAAGTGTATATGGCATCTCCAAAAAAAATTACGTAATTAGCACTAGATATTAATAATTTTTTTTTAAAAAACGAAAAAAAAAAGAAGTTATGTACTACATGTATGTATCATTTAATAAGTTTATTTGATTTATTTAATTAGCATTAAGAAAAATTACGTACATGCAGCACGTACTGCATGTATGTATTAATTAATAATATTTAAATAGCACTAAAAAAAAGTATTAAAAAAAGTTACGATGCGTAGTATATGATTAATGTTTTATCATGTATTATAAGCTTTATGTGATGTAAACAAAGTTAAAGGTTAATTTAGTCCACAAATTTTTAGTCCCAAATGGTAAGGATTATAATTCCTAGTTAGACATGGTATTAAATAATCCCCCCTTCCAAGTCATTTTATTATTCCAGGATTAATAGTCCCAAGTCTATTTTAAAAAACAAACAAGAGACTTGGGATTAATAGTCCAATCCCAAGTATAATCCTTGCAAACAAACATAGCCTAGGAGAAAATAATACCTAACACGGTGAGAAAATTTAGCATATTGTCACTTTTCTTTGGGTTTAATAATGGAAGAATCCGCAAAAATTTTATTGGAAGAGTTTATTTGGAAAGCATAGGAATAAAAAAGAAAAAAGAAAATAAAAAAATCACACTCACTTTCTTCTTAAAAATAGGAGATATAGAGGAGAAGTTTTCATCCACGACAATTAGTTTGGAAGAGTTTTTCAGAAAACATAAAACAATAAATTAAAAATAATGAAAAAATCAAGTTCACATCTTAAAAATCATGAGATATGGGAAGAGAATTTTATATACAACTTTATGCCCACACTACCCCCAATTATTATATGATGTTAGTTCATATTTTTAGGTAGTAATAGTATACTAGTAATGTATATTGGAAATTGATATTTTCACAACTAAAAGTGATAGTTCCACAAGTTTCGTTTCACATGAATAGCAAATAGGTCCCACACTTATGTGAGAGAGATCTTGTAAAAATATTTGTGGGATTAACAATTCCCCTATATATTTTTTTGTGTCAATAGCATATCTGACCCCCAAGTATACAATCATTTAGAAGTGGTACCACAATTTTAATCCTCCTGATACCCACCCCACAAACATATAAGATTGATATCGACTGCGGGCAAATTTGAAGAAAAAAAATAGCCGAAATGGTCACGAGCTTCGGCCAACTGAGTATATAGATTGAACTTGATTGTATAAAAACATTCAAATACTACTCAAATACTGTTCGCCTGATTTCAAATCTAGAGGTTAATTGTACTTTGACAACTTTACGTAAGTCAGAGTTTGATTTTTTGGGAGTGAATAGTAGAAAAGTTGGCAGATAAGTCACCCTTACTACCACTCTACAAAAACGTATATGAGATTTTCACCTCATACGGCTCCTCATTCAAACTTACTTAAACTATTTCGAGTCCATCATGCTTACTTAAACTTACTTTGGGGAGCGAGGAGTGAGAATTTAAACTTCGTGGTCCCACTTGTAATACAGTGCATACTTTGGAATTAATACTTTATTTTTTCTCATATATATTTTCACTCTCAGTACTTTCTCTCCCGTGTGTGAAACTCCTAAATTTAAGAAAAAGCACTATTCTCCTCCCTTCGCAGTCATTACGTGCATATAAGTCTCAAAAAAGGGGAACCATAAATTTGTTAAGAACCAACTCCGAGGTCGGCATTCTGCATATTAACTGCAGGATTGCAAGCATCAATGGTAAACCAATTCCTCTTACTCCAATCTATAACCAGCCACCTCGAGACTTGTGATTGCTAGCAGACTATGAACAATGATGCTTTTAATATATCAAAAATTTGTGTTTACCGCAGGTCCTCAAGTTTAAACTCTCTTCCATAAATCTCTCTCTGCCTTTGAGTGGGTATATGTCCCAAAAGTGCGGGTATTAGAAGGTTGCCTATTACCAATTTTCTTCTTCATGTAACTAATTCTTATTATGCTTTTATCCAAAGCAAATATTACACACAGAATTGCAGTCATGAAAGCTGACATCTACACAAAATATAAAAGATAAAACATAAAAACCTCTCACGCTAGAGCGCAGTTTTTTTTAAACTACTAAATACTTTCAAAATAATCATGTGAAATCAAATAATCCTGCCCTAATCCAAGGCAACTTATATTAGTAACAATAATTTTTATATAAGTCAATATAATTAATTGTGCATTCAAATATCTCAATAAAAATCTAACAGTAATCAAATACTATAATATAAAGAGAGTAAAATATATAAGAATGGTATGTAAAACTAGTGGTTTGTACCATCCAATAATAACATGTCATATAGTTAATTTAAGAGAAAAATAAGGGATTTAAATTGAATTAACTGATTGTGTAATTATTATTGGCAAAACAACCCATTTGTCCATGTACTCATGGTTTGATTTTATTTTAGTTCTTGTACATTTTTTTTCTTTCAAAAATCTCATTATACTTATTTTTTGAGTAATAATATAATTCTCAAATACTGCCTCCTCATTAAATAAGCTGACACATCGTTAAAAAAAAGAGAAAAATGCTTAGTTGTAATTTTTTTCCCAAATGTATGAAAGTAAGGACAATAATATTTTTTACCATATCATTCTTCTCAAATGGCTATTAATCTCCATGAAAATAGGATTTCTCAGTTTAATCAATGAAAAGATGATCATAGTTAATTTGCAAAAATTAAAATTTGAATTCCAACAAATTTATTTTAATTTCTAAAATAACATTTTTGAACTTAGTAATAATTTTTAAGTAGTTTTCAATATAGACTATTGCACTAATTAAAATAAAATAAAATTAATGCCAATTTTTAGAATTTTAAAATTTCACAATTAATTAGAAAAAAAGTTGAAATGGAGAATACGTACGTTTAAAGACATTATTTTCCTTATAAAAGAATTACATCTTAGCATTTTTTATTTTTTAGTGTCATGTCATATATTTCTTTAATGAGATGACAACGATTAGGAACTATATTAATACTCTAAAAAATAGTACATGGAGTTTTTTGAGGGAAAAAAACGTACATGGACTAAAATGAACCACACCATGAGAACAGGGACCAAATGGGTCATGTTGCCCATTAGTATTTACCTAGGTAAAACTATTTAATTACTCATATTGAATTTAAATTCCTTAAGTTTCTCCTAAATTATCTACATGACTACATAACATGTTATTGGATGGTGTAAAAAACAATAGTTGTAGATGCCATCCGTAGATAATTTATTCTCGTAATATAATATATTTACTCAAGAAATTTAATAGTAATTAAACGCACTAATCTAATATATTTACTAAACATAAATATAATAGAAATTAAACACTCTAATAGTATCTATTTATTAAAAAATCTAATAGTAATTAAGAACTCTAATATACTATATTTACTGAAAAATCTAAATAGTAATTAAACACACTAATAGAAATTTTATAAAAATTTATTGAACTTTAATTAATATAAAGTCATTGGTAGAAAATTAGAAATCACCAAATCATACAAAAATTCATATGTTAAAATATATGTTTTTTCATATTGATACAGTTGGATTTATCTTAGAGAAGAATGTATTAACCCTATAGGGTATCTCCCTGTTTTACTTAATTTTTATACAAAAGCTTTTCTATCCTCTCAGAATTATTTACAAACAACTAATTAAATTAATTAAGCAATCTTCGATTTTTAAATAAAAAGAATAACAATACAAGTGTAATTTCACTCGTGCCTAGCACGGGATTTTTAACTAGTTACCCTTGTGAAAAAAAAAAAAAGGACACCTAAAAGCTATCTAAAACCACAATCATTGTATTGTTTCGTTGTATAGAGATTTCTATCTCACGAGATTTTCTACATGATGTAGCCAGCTCTATTGAAACTCGATTAATATGTCGTCTAAGTGGGAACAATAACCTACAAGCTATCTGAAACATAAGTGTAGACTATTAGGGGAATTTCTTGTTCGAACTGAAATGATCTATCGACTAATTAGTGTGCAAATATTACGTTCACTGCAGTGAAAGGCCACGCCATCATCAGACAATTGAATCCAGTTTTATAATCATGGAAAAAGTTGGTTGAATCCAATTTTAGAATCACTAAAAAAGTGAGGCCGAACAACTAATTAATGTAATTATCATAACTAGGATAACTTCTATTACCTTTTTGTGTCTGGTAAAACAGATAACTAATCAACAACATAATACTCGGCACTGAATACACACATGATCCTATGAGCATTTGGAGTATTTTCATGACAATAAAAAACAGCCTATGCTGTTTCCACAAACTAGAGTTTGTAAGGATGTAACAAAAAATGTAAGCAGTGTTCTATTGTTTCATTATCCTAACTGTCATCAAGACACCCAAATTATTAACACTAATGTTTCAGGACTAAGATGAAACCTGTTCGAATGGGGTTTTCAATTCAGTAAATAAAGCATTATTTGCCAGCATGACCGTAGATGCGGAGTGAGCTATTGTGATACAGAAATACAATAACTACGGTAGTGGTGCAAAAAGACCATACCCTTCCAAAGCACAATTTCATACACTGAAGTTCTAAAACAGCATCAATTTTCAGGAAGAAGATGAGATTGTAGTGCACATACAATTACAACATCACAAGTTGTTATTAGACATCAGATAAACATCTGTTTTTGTTGGGATACTCTTCGAATCCTATTTTGGAAATGAAGGAATGTTAATTTGGAATAAGTCCTATTTTTAGGGTAAATCTCACTTAACAACCTAAGTTTCAAAAGTAGACTCATAACACAAAGTTTTGAGGCTAAGGACCATTGTTAGTTTTTTCATCTAATATAACCGTGTATGACTGATACTCGTGCAAAGAGCTTAGACATGTCTAACAACTAAATGTTGTGGGAAGTGTCCAATATGTCTTTAAAATTATTCCGGCCAAGCGGTCTTGGATTATCTAACATCAAATTGATTGGAATTTGAAGTTCGATTCTCTCAATTTTGAGAGGTAAAATGTATGCTTTAATTTGTTCAGCAACAACCTTACGCTAAATTAATAGTATGAAATAATTTCAAATTTTGGAGAGATGAGAAGTAAAAACTTTTGACAGAGAATGTACTTTTGATGGAGGAAAAGTTAAAATCTTTTAAGGAAGAGACCTAAAAACTTCCGAGTGAGAGAAAGTGAGTAATTTAGAGACTGAAATTTGAAAGTTTGGACAGATAGGAAGTCAAAACTTTTGAGAGAGAATGTTAAAATCTTTTGTGGGAGAGTTAAAATCTTTTGCGAGAGAAAGTGAGTAATTTAGAGATAGAAAATTAAAATTTTGGAGAGATGAGTAAAAACTTTTGAGAGAGAATGTTAAAAACTTTTTAGGGACCGTTAAAATCCTACGAGGGAGAAATAGTTAAAAACTTTGGAAGCAAGACAAAGCAAATAATTTAGAGAATATTTAAATTTTCAGAAAATTAAGAGGTAAAAACTTTTTTTAGCCGGAAAAGTTAAAATCTTTTGAGGGAGAGAGTAAAAAAAATTTGAGCGAGACAAAATGAATAATTTAGAGACTGGAATTCAAAATTTTGGAGAGATAAGTAAAAACTTTTGAGAGAGTGAATGTTTAAAACTTTTGAGAAAGAGAATGCTAAAAACTTTGGGGCGAGATAAAGTTAAAAACTTTTTTGCGAGAGAAAGTTTAAATGTTTTGCGGGAGAGAAAGTTGAAACTTTTGAGCAAGAGAAAGTAATAATTTAGAGCCTAGAATTTAGAAATCCGGAGAGACAAGTTAAAACTTTGGAGAGAATGTTAAAAACCTTTTTGGGAAAAAAGTCAAAATAATTTATGGGAGAGAAAGTTTAAAACTATTGAGCTAGAGAAAGTGAATAATATCAATTCGGAGAGATAATAAGTAAAAACTTTGTTAGGAGAAAAAAGTGAATCTTTTGAGGAAGAGAAGTTAAAAACTTTTGAGCGTGAATAATTTAGAAATTGTAATTTAAAATTTTACAAAGATAAGTAAAAACTTTAGAGAGACACAATGTTAGAAAATTTTGAGGGAGCGAAATTGAATAATCCAGGGAAGGAAATCTTAAAATTTGGAGAGACGAGTATTAACTTTTGAGGGAGAAAAGTGAATAATTTAGATACTGAAATTAAAAAAATTAAAGAGTTAAGTAAAAACTTTTTTTTAGAGGAAAAGTTAAAATCTTTCTGGGGAGATTACCGGTGGATATAAAATATATAAAGGACTTCAAAACTAGTGCCCCGTCACAAAAAACTGGCACCAGGGCCAAGAAAATTGCCTATAATCGGGGGTTTGCTCCAAGAAAATAGTGATCCACTAGTTGCAAGGATCCACCGCTCTGATTTCATGTTATTTCATACAGTGATCCAAAAGTTGGAGGATCATACTACTGTATTGTATGTTTTCATAATGTTGAGCTACAAATGTAAATCTTATTATGTCACTGTTATAATTATTACTAACAGTTTATTATTTTTAAGAGCAAACATAGAATAAAAATACATTTTTAATATTTATATATTTTATAAGTGACTCTTTTTTTATTTAAAAAATGGAAAACTGAAAAAATGTTGGTATCTAGTTCATCTAGATCACATCAATGACTATTAAAAATAAGGAAGATTGGTCACTTGTATGAACAAAAATGTAAATTAATATGTAGAACTACTATTACTAGATCCAATATAAAATTATGGATATTTTTTTGACTTTTTAAACTTAATTTATAAAATCCTAAGTTTAAAATTTGATTAGATTTCATTTAAGTTTTGCAAGTAACAAATACTGTTTCATTTAATCCTATAAAATAATTATATTAATTTATAATAAAATTAAATAAGTTAGTGTCAGTGTAAACTAAAATTATATAAATTAACAAACGAAATTGGAAATATAGCTAACCAATGGAATAATCCCAAATAATTGAACAAATAGGACAATAATATTATTTTTTTAACCAGTATAAAATAATTATATTAATTTATAATACGAGACATGATGATTTATTTGACAATAGTCAATAGCATTCATCCGTGGGGCGAACAACAACTGATTCAATCTCATTCTCTGGGCGTTGATGGATTTATTTATGCCAAACCGCCTGCACCTTTACTAGTTACTAGTAGAGTAAAGACAAAAATAATAAGGTATTAAAAATGATCGCCTATTAGGACAAAAAAATGGTAACGTAAATGAGAAATATTACTCATTCGCCACATAAATTTTTCTCAATCCGTCAACTAATTGAGCAATGATATTACAATCATGTATAATTTCTAAAAACATAATTTACTTTATGAGGTAACAAAAAACGAAGTTATTTCAAAATTTTACTTTATGAGGTAACAAAAAATGAAGTTATTTTAAAAAATTTCATGTTGTGGGATTTATTGTAAGATATGTATACACATTCATAGCTTAATGTTAAGAAGAGGTTTAGAAGTTATCGAGATTATTATATAATTTATTGTACTTATATATAAATGTTTTTCAAGATATCGATGGTGCTTTATAAATATTGTATAAATATACTAATTTCTTTAAGATCACTTAAACACATATTACACATAAAAATTGTTGTAATTTTTACTGTCATAACATATATTATATCATATGTATATGGGTATATATATCAACTCCTTATTAATGGTAAAGATGTTCTCAAATGTATCTGACATAAATTAAGAATATAATAAACAACATGAGATGTTAGATATAATAGTAAAATAATAATGCCAAATTTAAAACAAGATGTTACT
The DNA here is from genome assembly GCA_034770075.1 of Aralia elata. Lineage (NCBI taxonomy): Eukaryota > Viridiplantae > Streptophyta > Magnoliopsida > Apiales > Araliaceae > Aralia > Aralia elata. The sequence goes on from CM068385.1 coordinate 92,117,115, forward strand.
TTGTTAATTTAACATAAAATTATATTTTTAATTTTAAAATAGATAAAAATAAAAATTATATTTTTAATTACGAAATTAGTGGAATATATGTATCCATAAGAGGGAAAAATAAATAAAATGTTCCCTTCAAGTAATACTAATATAGAAGTAGGCAAAATTGGCATTCCAAAAATAAACAGCTCACTCTAAAACCACTACCGTTTCCCACAGTAAATAAATAATGTAGGGAATGGCCGCCTGTTTTCGTCAAACTTTGTGCTCTCTCACTTCTACTCACCGCTACCATTTCTCTCTCTTCCTATATATATACGCAATCAAACACAAAATTCTATCATCAAAATCAAATCATCTCCAACAAAAGTCACAAGTTTTCAAATTAAAGCCGATTATCTCCTTTTTTTGCAGTCCAGAGTTAAGATCAAAGAGAATTTGAAGAAGTATTGAATTAGAAGAATGAATATGGCAGCAAGCAGAGCATGGATTGTGGCAGGAAGCGTTGGCGTAGTGGAGGCACTGAAAGATCAAGGATTTGCGAGATGGAATTACACCCTCAGGTCCATCCACCAACATACCAAATCCAATCTCCGATCAGTTCCTCAGGCCAAAAAACTCTCTTCTCCGGCGACGGTTCCTAAAATAATAGAGCAGGAGAAGGCAAAGTTAAAGCAGCAGCAATCGGAAGAGTCTCTGAGAAAAGTAATGTACCTCAGCTGTTGGGGTCCTAATTGACCTTCCGAACTAGCTTAATTTGTAAATTAGAATATGTATCAACAACTTTTTTGATCAGATCCTACTATTTCTTATCTCCCATATTACTACACTAACACCGCACTGTGTGTGATTTTTAAAACCATGTTTGTGAAGAAAAGGAAAAAGGGGAGAGAGAGAGAGGAGAGAGAAAGCAGACGTAAAATCTAATCGACCAGAATATAATACTCCATTAATAAAATATGAAGATTTTTAAACTTCAGTAAATTAAGGAAGCCAACATATATACGGATATATATGGTGGGAGCAATTCATAGTCCCTGCTATCTGTGGCCACTCACTTAATGGTATTTCGAATATTTTTTTGCTAATTGGAAGGGGTTTAAATAAAATAAAAGGATTATTTTAAAGCTAAAATTTTCAAGCGATAAATTAGATGAAGTAATTTGACTATGTGTGGATTTTTAACAAAAAAAAAATACATAAAAGGTAAAATTTGTATAATTAATACGTCTTGAAGGGAGAGTTTTGTAAAAATAAAAGTTGAGTTTTACAAAAATAATACAAATTAGAGGGTCACTTTTGTGTTTCGGTCTTATAAAATGTTACCCATACATGCAAATAAAATCAGAACTTTATACTAAAAGTGTGCAACTCTTTGTCTTTTCTCGTATTATTCCCTGGGTTCTGTTTTATCACTCATTTTAAGACTTTTTTTCATGTCAATTTAATAGTCGTTCTCTAATATCTAGAATAAAAAATTATCTACTTTCCTATAATAACCTTCATTCTTCTCCTCTTTTCAAGAAAATTTATTCTTATAAAATTACTACTTACTCCATTCTATTTCTTCTCTCTTATTTAATAGGCTGAATGGCACTTATGACCCTCCAAGTTGTCACCCATTTTCAATGTTATCCCTAAAGTATATTTTTCGTCAATTGGGTCCTTAAAGTGATATTTTTTGGCGTTTCCGTTCCTTTTACCCTATTTTACCCAAACCCGACCCATTTTTACCAAATGTTGACTCAATCCGACCCATTTTGACCCGACCCAATTTAACTAATTATTTTTTTAAAAAAAACTAAATAATATTTTATTTTAAAATATTAAAAATAATTATAAAAATAATATTTTATTTTAAAATCTTAAAAATTATTAGTATTTTAAATATTTTTAAAAATAATTCTTATTTTCAGGAAAAAATATAGATTCATAAAATATAGATTCAAAAAAATAAAACTTTATCTTTAAAAAAAAGTAATTTTTTTTCATTTTATATGTAAAATACAAAAAACAGTAAAAGATAAATAAAAAAATTGATTCAAATTTTTTTTAAAAAAAAAGATTAAAAAGTTTTAAAAATTATTTTTTTTAGGAAAAAAAATTAGAAAATTTATCATTTTTAAAAAAAATTAGTAAGTATTTTATTCAAAAAAATTAAACAAAAAAATTTAAAAAAAATTTCAGAAAAAATAGAAATTTTTAATTTTTTTTACAAATCATAAAATATAGATTCAAAAAAAGTAAATAATTTTTTTTTATTTTCATAAAACAAAACTAGAAATATTTATTTTTTAAACGATGTGTAAATTTTCATAAAAATAATTAAGAATTAAAAAAAATTAAACTTTAATTTTTTTGAATATATATTTTATGAAATTTTACTCATTTTTGAAAAAAATAAAAGTTTTTAATTTTTTTTCTTCTGAAAATAATAATTATTTTTAAAACTTTTTAAAAATAATATTTCATTTTTAAATATAAAAATAATTATTATTTTAAAATTATTCTAAAAATAATATTTTATTTTAAAATATTAAAAATAATTATTTTTAAATAAATATTTTGAATCTATATTTTATGAAACTTTACTCACTTTATGAAAAAATAAAAGTTTTTAATATTTTTTCTTGAAAATAATAATTAATTTTAAAAATATTTAAAATAATAAGTATTTTTAATATTTTAGAATAAAATATTATTTTTAAAATAATAATAATTTTTAAAAATATTAAAAATAATAATTTTTAATATTTTAAAAGAATTTTTAACTAATAATTATTTTTAAAATAATTTTAAAACTTTTTAGTTTTTTTTTAAAAAAAAATAATTGATGAAATTGAGTTGGGTCAAACTGGGTCGGTTTCGGTCAAAATGGGTCGGGTGGGGTAAAATAGGATAAAAAAAACGGAAACGCCAAAAAATGCCACTTTAAGGGTCCAATTGACGAAAAATGTACTTTAAGGACGACATTGAAAGTGGGTGGTAACTTGGAGGATAAGAAGTGCCATTCAGCCTATTTAATATTTATTATTTTTTGAGAGATTACTACCATATTGATCCTCGCTAATAGCTTTCCTCTTTTTCCTAAACGATTACGAAGAGTTTTCTCTTTTATTCAAATTGATTTCATTCACCAAAAGTTCTTGATTATTATTTGAAATTTTTTCAAAACTTGTTGAAATATTCAAATCAAATTTTGGTATTCCAACCATGTTTGATCAACTATGTTTTGTCTATTCTTTCTTTTTCTTTTGTATTAAGAATCCATGAACAATAACAACCTTATATAGAACAAAGATAAAGGGAAAGCCAAAATAGAGTAAAAAAATTAAAAAGCATAAGTGGCAACCCTTTTGATACTTTTGAAATTTTAAAGATTGATTATGAAGTGATTTTAGTTAATACTTAATGATAGAGAAGAGAGAGAAAGTGAAATAAAAGGAGGGCGATGAGAGGTAGAGATACACTTACAGCGAGAAAGAGACTAGTTAGTCTGTATGAAGAATAAGAGGAAAGGTTATTTTAATTAACGTTATTGTATTTGCAGCTTAGTTGAAGAAGAGAGACTACCAACACATAAGGGGCAAATATGAAAATTGGGACCTATATTAATTATAAAAAATGATATCCTTAACATGTGTGTTTTATGTAATAACGACGAATAAAACAGAACCTTGGGAGTATATTCATACCTCCTAATGGAGGTTTAACTTCCTTTTACTCTCTTATGTACTTTCCTGCTCTTATTGATTATTTATCTATTTATATTATAAAAGCCTCCATGAGGCATCATCCACAAGTTTAGTGATTTTGTGTCACACTTTTTTATTTTATTTTTTTACTCTTTTGTCCTTGTAACTTTAAATATATTATTATTTTGTCTTTTTCAATATTATTTTTTTATATCTTTCTATTTACTCATCTAAATTTTATAAAATTCATATTTTACATCACATAATGTACACACGTAACGCTTATGCGACGACCACTAGTGGATATAAAATATATGAAAGACTTCAAAACTAGTGGCCCCATCACAAAAACTGCCACCAGGGCAAAGAAAATCGCTTATAATTGGGGTTTTGCTCCAAGAAAATGGTGACCCAAAAGTTGCAAGGATTCACCGCTCTTATTTCATCGCCTATAATTGGGAGTTTGCTCTAAGAAAACGGTGATCCAAAAGTAAGGCTGTAAAATAAACCAAATGGTTCGGGTATGATTCGTACTCGCTCGACTAAAAGATTGATTCGAGCTTGACTCGAAATATAAATGGTTCAAATATGAGCAAATTGTAAAGATCGATAAATTACTCGAACTTTTTCAAATTGTAATTTTCTATTGATATTCGAATCATATTCGTTCGAAAAGTTTAAACTGTTCGAGCTCGATTCGAGATTGTGCTTAACTTGGTAGCTAAACGAGTCTCAATCAAATCTTATTTCATACAGTGATCCAAAAGTTGCGAGGATTATACTATCGTATTGTAGGTTTTCATAATGTTGAGCTACAAATATAAATCTTATCATGTCACTGTTATTATTATTATTACTAACAATTTATTATTTTAAAGAGCAAACATAGAATAAAAATACATTTTTAATATTTATATATTTTATAAATGACTTTTTTTTTGTTAAAAAGATGGAATATTGAATAAACTTGGGTATTTAGTTCATCTAGATCACATCAATGACTATTAAAAATAAGGGAAATTGGTCACTTGTATGAACAAGAATGTAAATTAATACGTAGAACTACTATTACTAGATCCAATATAAAATTATGGATATTTTTTGACCTTTTAAACTTAATTTATAAAATCCTAAATTTAAAATTTGATTTGATTTCATTTTAAGCTTTACAAGTAACAAATATTGTTTCATTTACTCCATTTTAGCTAGTATAAAATAATTATATTAATTTATAATAAAATTATATAAATTAACAAACGAAATTGGAAATATAGCTAACCAATGGAATAATCCCAAATAATTGAACAAATAGGACAATAATATTTTCTCTATAAGAGAAACTGAGACATGACGATTTATTTGACAATAGTCAATAGCATCCATCTGTGAGGCGAACAACAACTGATTCAATTCCGGGTGTTGACGGATTTATTTATACCAAACCGCTTGCACCCTATGTTGCCCCTTTACTACTTACGAGTTTAGTAGAGACAAAAGTAAATAAGGTATTGGAAATGGTCGCTTAATGGGAAATTTTTATTAGGAGTCTCAGGTCTTCCTAGAACCTTTTTATACATTTTCGACATGTGTAATGGTCATACATAATTAATACAAATGGGCTTCCACATGTTATGGGCTATTGGTTAAAAAAGTAATTATTGTACACGTGTCGAAAATGTATAAGAAAGTCCTTTTCCTAATTGGAAGACCTGAACCTCCTGATAAAAACTCCTTATTGAGACAAAAAATGGTAACATAAATGAGTAAAATTACTTATTTGTCACATAAAATTCTCAATCGGTCAACAAATTGAGTAATGATATCACCATGTATAATTTCTAAAAACGTAATTTACTTTATGAGGTACCAGGAAACAAAGTTACTTCAAATTTTTTCTTATTGTGTTTTTCAAGATATAGATGATGCTTATAAATATTTTACAAGCATACTAATTAAGATCACTTAAAACACATATTACACATAAAAATTGATGTAATTTTCACTGTTATAACATATACTATATCATATGTATATGAGTGTATATATCAACTCCTTAATCCAAATTTCTAATAAATTAATGGAAAAGATGTTCTCAAATATATCACTAATATAAATTAAGAATATAATAAGGGCCATGAGATGTTAGATATAATAGTAAAATAATAATGCCAAATTTAAAACAAGATGTTACTTTGTTTTTATATTTTTAATTTTAAAATGGATAAAAATAAAAATTATATTTTTAATTACGAAATGAGTGGAATATATGTATTCATAAGAGGGGAAAATAAAAATAAAAATGTTCCATTCAAGTAATACTACTATAGAAGTAGGCAAAATTGGCATTCCAAAAACAAACAGCTCATTCCAAAACCACTGCCGTTTTCCACAGTAAATAAATAATGTAGGGAATGGCCGCCTGTTTTCGTCAAACTTTGTGCTCTCTCACTTCTACTTACCGCTACCATTTCTCTCTCTTCCTATATATACGCAATCAAACACAAAAGTTTATCATCAAAATTAAATCATCTCCAACAAAAGTCACAAGTTTTCAAATTAAAGCCGATTATCTCCTCTCTTTTTTTTGCGATCAAAGAGAATTTGAAGAAGTACTGAATCAGAAGAATGAATATGGCAGCAAGCAGAGCATGGATTGTGGCAGGAAGCGTTGGGGTAGTGGAGGCACTGAAAGATCAAGGATTTGCGAGATGGAATTACACCCTCAGGTCCATCCACCAACATACCAAATCCAATCTCCGATCAGTTCCTCAGGCCAAAAAACTCTCTTCTCCGGCGACGGTTCCTAAAATAATAGAGCAGGAGAAGGCAAAGTTAAAGCAGCAGCAATCGGAGGAGTCTCTGAGAAAAGTCATGTACCTCAGCTGTTGGGGTCCTAATTGACCCTCCGAACTAGCTTAATTTGTAAATTAGAATATGTATCAACAACTTTTTTGATCAGATCCTACTATTTCTTATCTCCCGTATTACTATTACACCGAACTGTGTCTGTGATTTTTAAAACCATGTTTGTGAAGATAAGGAAAAAGGGGAAAGAGAGGAGAGAAAGCAGAAGTAAAATCTCATCGATCAGAATATAATACTCCATTAATAAGATATGAAGATTTTTAAACTTCAGTAAATTAAGGAAGAGCAACATATAGGAAGTGATTCATAGTCACCACTACATCAATGGCCACTCATCTCAATATCGAATGATAAATATTAAAAAAATAATAATAATAAAAACTTGCGGATACTATAATATTTCATAGGGCTAATGACAAAATTGTCCCTCCAAGTTTGGACGAAAATCAATTTGATACTCAAAGTTTGGGAATATGCAATCAATACCTCTAAGTATTTTAAAACAACAAAAGTGTCCCTTTTGGCCGAAAAATCTAATTTTTTGCCGGATATTTACACGTGTCAGGCGAGAGAAGAGAAAAAATAATAAACAATAAAATTTTTTCTTTTATCAAATTTCTCTCTCCTCCTCCCCTTTCTCTCTCCTATTTCCTTCTACTTTTCTCTCTCCTCTCCCCTCCCTATTTCTTCCGACTTCTCTCTTTCTCTCTCCTCTTCTCCTCCTTTTTTTTCTCTCCCCTCTTTCTCTCACCTCTTTGTTGGTCTCTCTCTTACTCCATTTTACTTAATTAATTGCTATTTTAATTTTTTAATTATATATTTATATAAAATCATAATACATGTATGCATACATTTAAAATATATAATACATAAAAAAATATCAATAGTAAGAAAACAAAATTAAAAACAAGATCAAAACTTAATTAAAAAAATTAATTACAAAATCAAAAAACTAAATAAATTTTTTTTCTTTTTTTCTTTATCAAATAGAACAAATTTGATAAAATTTTCCCAAAACGGAGTTGATAAAGAAAAAGAAAAAAAATAAGAAAAAAAATTAAATTTTTTAATTTAATTAAACGGAATCTAATTTTTTAAATTAAAATAATAAAAAAAATTAATCTTTTTCTTTTTCTTTATCAACTCTGTTTTGAGAAAGTTTTCTCTTTCTCTATTTAATATTTTTTGTTATATATACATGACAAATATAATTGTAAATGCAATTTATTATATATAAAAGTGGTTATAAACAAAAAATAGAGTTGTCATGTATATTTGTCATGTATATATAACAAAAAATATTAAATAGAGAAAGAAAAAACTTTCTCAAAACAGAGTTGATAAAGAAAAAGAAAAAGATTATTTTTTTTTCTTATTTTAATTTAAAAAATTAGATTCCGTTTAATTAAATTAAAAATTTTATTTATTTTTCTTATTTTTTTTCTTTTTCTTTATCAACTCCGTTTTGGGAAAATTTTATCAAATTTGTTCTATTTGATAAAGAAAAAAAGAAAAAAAATTTATTTAGTTTTTTGATTTTGTAATTAATTTTTTTAATTAAGTTTTGATGTTGTTTTTAATTTTGTTTTCTTACTATTGATATTTTTTTATGTATTATATATTTTAAATGTATGCATACATGTATTATGATTTTATATAAATATATAATTAAAAAATTAAAATAGCAATTAATTAAGTAAAATGGAGTAAGAGAGAGACCAACAAAGAGGTGAGAGAAAGAGGGGAGAGAGAAAAAAGGAGGAGAAGAGGAGAGAGAAAGAGAGAAGTCGGAAGAAATAGGGAGGGGAGAGGAGAGAGAAAAGTAGAAGGAAATAGGAGAGAGAAAGGGGAGGAGGAGAGAGAAATTTGATAAAAGAAAAAATTTTATTGTTTATTATTTTTTCTCTTCTCTCGCCTGACACGTGTAAATATCCGGCAAAAAATTAGATTTTTCGGCCAAAAGGGACACTTTTGTTGTTTTAAAATACTTAGAGGTATTGATTGCATATTCCCAAACTTTGAGTATCAAATTGATTTTCGTCCAAACTTGGGGGGACAGTTTTGTCATTAGCCCTATTTCATAAAAACTTGGTGCGGATTGTTTTTTTACATTAAAAAGTCCAAAAATGATTGGAACACTCTTTCTTAAAATAAAACATTCTTTTTCTTCGATTAAATTTTAAAATTTAATATCTTTTTTTGTTATAAATTTAAAATTAGTAATCAATATGCCATTGGAAATGCATTGAAAAGATTTTCAAAATAAGAGGTATTATTGATTTGTTTTGATGTATTTAAAATGTCAACAGTTACTACTAAATTTTATAATGATGTATTTCAAAATACAAAATTTTAATCTAAATGAAGACTCCGATTGACAATCCGAAGTAAAAGGTAACATATCTAAAGCAAAACTTCGTCACAGTTGGGTAACTAGATTTGACTATGGGTTTTATGGTGTGAATGACCCTTTTTGTGTCTTCCATGCATGATGGATACCAACAGGTTTGACGGTCGGGTTTGTTACGCCGATAGATTTGAATTGCCGATAAATACGCCGATAGGTTTGGCGTAACAAACCCGACCGTCAAACCTGTTGGTATCCATCATGCATGGAAGACACAAAAAGGGTCATTCACACCATAAAACCCATAGTCAAATCTAGTTAACCCAACTGTGACGAAGTTTTGCTTTAGATATGTTACCTTTTACTTCGGATTGTCAATCGGAGTCTTCATTTAGATTGGAATCATTCTTTTTCGTTGGAAAAAGGAGATTGGAAATTCAAGTTTCAAAGAAAGATTTTTTGCCATTATTTTAATTGAGGAATATGATAACCATTTAAAACGGTGGTGCTGTTTTTTTTTACTGCGTCGGGGAACTGTAAATACAGTTTTCTCATATACATATATATATATATATATATATTAATTTAAAGAATAAAATATGAAGAACTTTAAGTTTAGGGGATAAAATTAAAGAATATAAAATTCAAGGGTTAATTACAACAAATAAATTTGATGAAGCTGTCTGCTTTGACAGAAGCAGGTGGATGATGTTGCATTTATGCATTTATATGAATAATTTTATGTACACAAATTATGCATAAATACCACTATATTTTTTAGTAATAATTCATGTCAAATTTCGAGTCCAAATCAAAATCATATCATAGTATAATAAGGTATATTGAAATGTTACAAACTCCACTACTTAAATACCTGACGTCTCGTCAGGTTGAATACATAATCACACAAAACCTAAAAACTTTGTCTATCTAACCATTTGTCAGGTCGAATACATAGCCACATAAGACCTAAAATTTTTGTCTATCTAGCCATTATGAAATAATATCAGTGGCTTACAAGACCTGCATTCGTGTTTTCACATTTAACAACTCAATCAGATGATTCGACCCGAGCTTTCGAGAGTCGGCTATGATACCATACGTAACAATTCTGGTCAAATCTGAATCTAAATCAAATCATACCATAATAAGGCCCAATGCGCTTTTTCAGTAATATTTTCTTGGATCATTTTAGCCCAACATAAATTCATCCAAAAAAACATGACTAAATATATTAATAATAGCAACTTAGTTCTTATATATACATCTAAATAACTTACATGTTACGATGTGAAACTAGATGGTTACATTTCATGCATTGAATGGTAAAAAAAATAATATAAAAAGTTTAATAAATCTTAACAATAATTTAAATTATAGGACCTACATATTATTATTTTTTTCGGATGTTTGTGTTCAGTTTGTGCACAGTATAAAAAAAATAATTATGTAAACTCTTCGATCGAAAAAAACATCAATTTTTTTTAGTCAAAGAAATTCAAAAATAACTAGTGTTTTTCCTTGAAAACGGTCTCTATTTTATTTTCAAAGTCAAAATTATACTTTTAAAATAATAGTATAATATAAATTACACATGAAACTCATACGAACTTACCTACCCTAAATATTTTTAATTTTGAAGGATAAAATATGAAGAATTTTTAATTTAGGAGTTAAAATATTACTTAATTGTCAGCTCGTTTCCTTTCCTTTCCTTCAACAAATTATAGATCCAAAAGAAAAAGAGAAAATAAAACTAAATATGAATAAAATATTTATATTAATAAATACAATTGTAAATAATTATATTTCAAAAAAGGTAATATAAAAATGTTTAAAGGTTATATAATTGATGGTCAAGAAAAGTTTTTGATAAAAAATTAAATAAGATTTTTGTTTTTATTTCGTTTTGACCTTTTCCTTTCTTTTCTAACGAATAGGGGACTGACTTGGGCCGTCAGGCCGACTAGAAAACTTACTGTCGGAGTTATTTTCTGTCCTAGATCCCTCACTCCAAAACCCTAAAACCCTCAGCCGCGTGGCCAAGAAGTTCTCCTCTCCAAGATTCTTCAATGGCGGTAAGTAATCCTTCATGTACTTCGTGGTGCTTCTTTCTCTTACCCTGAAAAACAATATTTTCCGTCTGAACAATGAATAGGGCTAAATTTGTGCTTCATTCTATTTATCTGTCGAAATTTAACCAATTTATTACAGTATATTTTGTTATGTGTTTGTTAAGGATGTTTAAAGAGGAAAAGAAATATGAATGTATGTTGTGTAATGTTATCTGTTTTTATAATTGTTTTATATCTTAATCTAGATTTTGTTACAGATGTAAGGTCATAATTCATGATAATTGGGTAAATTTGTTGTGCCTTTTCGTGTAGTATTTTACTCCCTCAGTTTCAAAACAAGAGATACATTTTGAAGCCAATTTGCAAAATCCTAAAATTTTAAATGGGTATGGATTCATTTAAGTTTCAAAAGCAACAAGTATAGTAATTAGTAGTACTTTATAATTAATTTACAATTGTTATAATTGTTTGTACTAAAATTAAATAAATTTTAGCACATTAACTTTAAATGTCAAATTGTATTTCTCAGGTTGGAATTGAGGGAATATTTTCGTTTTGATTCTATGATCTAATGCGTGAGATCAAGTCGATTGACCTATCTTATTGCACCCCTTTTGGTTTTATGTTGTGCAACTATGTACTACTTAGATAAATTTTGAACCTCATGGCTATTTGTAGATAAAAAATTATGATTTGACTCTTATTTTGTGATGTTGGGAAAGGAAGGTAGGATAATGATGTAGTGCAGCAAGTGAGATACTTATTGTTTTTCGATTTCAATGAATACGATCAAGCTTAGTCACAGAGTAACTGTTAGTATTTAGACAGAAGCTAGACTTTTAAGGGATTTGTCTTTAGAAGTACAGAACTTTAAAACTACAAAGGGATCATAATTTATTTGAAATAAAAATGCGTTAGTTGATATGACTTAGTAACTTATTTGAAGGAGTGCTTAAACATATTACAGTAGCATAGGTTAAGTATACCTTGATATGCAATTTGATGTTGCATTATAAGTCTATAACACATAGTTGTTGCAAGGTAATTGGGACTAAAATGAGTGTGGAATTTTTTCTCTTTAGGGCAGTAATTGATATGGAGTCCCTAACCCTGAAATATTTGTAAATTGGACAACAACCATTTCTACAGGCAGAAAAAGTAATAGAGAGTAATCCAAAGAAATCACCCGAATTGCTTTGGAGCTATAGTAGCAATAGTTTGTTCTTTGATCAAACTCTACAATAGATTTTCTGGAGAACTACTTCAACCCAAATTGCTTTAATATTTCATTGTTCTTGTTTAGAGATTCTACCATTATTAGTCAGTTGTCAGGTGTCAGTTGTTGTTTTGGCCAAACAAGCTTATTATCTTGATGATTTGCCCTCTTTAATGACTCTTGTGCGATCAATAGAACTTTCCAAACCCCTTAATTTAACAATGTGGAGGAATTATTCAGAGCTTTCTCCTGGTTTACTGTTTCCATTTTATATGCTTCACATACGTCTAGAAATTTAGCTTTCCTTGTGTGACCTTGGAAGTACATATACATTGAGGGAGTTACAGAAAGTACGCTGTTATGGTGTTACCTAATGTCAAGGCACATTATCTACATGAAGTTTATTCTTTCAAGGGAGCCCATCTTTAGTCACGAAAGTTCCATCCAGACTTAGATGAAAGATGCCAGAGCACACAGTCAGCGAGTTAAGGCATCTTGAAACATTCCCACGGCCGTTCCTTGGTAAAAATTGATTTTTATGTAATAAAAGTGTCTGCTTCTTTTTGATTTGTGTTGAAATTGTAGTTGGGTTCTGCTACGAGAGTGATGCTTTCAGTGGTTACCTTTTTGTGTGCTCGTCAAACGATATTCCTTTAGAGAGCTCACTACTAGCTTTTAGTCTTAAGCATGCATCAGCGGTAGCGCCATCTTGGCTAGGTGGTTTACCTTTTCCTGATCCAGAAATAAAGGTGTTTGCCTTTGACTTTCATAGATACCTATTTTCGTTAAAAGTAATAGAAAGGTGCCATCAAATGGATGTCATAATCCTTTTTTTTTTTTTTTTTTTTAATTCTAGGCAGTATATTTTTCCTTACCACCCCCCAGGACACCGTGGGAAATACGAAATCTAGGCAACCCGCTACATCCCGATTTCCTTGATCCTTCATCTGATTGGGCTGACGTACGGTGGAGGTTAGTTGAAGATGATGTTATGCAGCGTTATATATATAGGATTGCACTTATCTTGTAAGCTACTGACCTTGTGAGCTTGACACTCTAATAGCTATGGCAGACAAGGAATATTGTTTGTAGTGGAGAGGTTGCCAAATGTACTTGACATATGGGCTCTTGAACAAAACGACTGTAGTTAAACAGTTACCAAATGTACTTGACATATGGGCTCTTGAACAAAACGACTGTAGTTAAACAGTTACCAAATGGACCCAAAATCTCTTCCTTTGAGTCATCTACTGGTGCCATTGCAAGAATTGAGCACAATCTGATGATCAACTGAACCATATGAAACTGATGATTGCTGAGAAATAGCCTTGTGATTTGAGGGCTTAATTCCTTCTGAACAAATAAGCTTCCAGCATCAATATGCCAAGGAGAGAGGATATACTATCTCACTTGTGCAGTGTGGGGGAACTTAAGTACATATTTGAGAGCATCAATACTTGTATCTTGCGCTTTGGTACCATCATAATTGTTGTTATATAGTTTTATTTAGTATTTATGTTGTACCTACAGTATACATGTGTTGATACTTCTAAAGCTTTGGTACCTAGCTGTATCAGTGTTGCGTGCTTTACCATAATAAGGGAGAGGCCACACAATCAAAACTTGCCAACTCCAAAAATTTAGTCTGCACGGCTCTTGTGGGGGATGCGTACTTGTGGGATTAGTAGAATGCTCTAAGCTGTTCGGATGCGCATTATTGCTAAAAATACTGTATCAGTATTATTTGCTACAAGAGATAACTGTGCATCTTGAGCTATATTTGATAATTATTTATGCTTAACAGCATAATTTACTAAAAACCTTTGTGTATGCTTTTGAGTATACTGGCCATATATATATTATTTTGTGTAGAAGTTTGTTGCACATACCCTGCAGCTTGAAACTTGTTATTTGAATATTGCAGACTGTTCCGGTTAATCCAAAGCCTTTCTTGAACAATTTGACTGGAAAACCTGTCATCGTCAAATTGAAGTGGGGAATGGAGTACAAAGGTACTCTACTTTCAGATGTTCCTTTCTACTTCAAATTTCATTTAAGTTCTTTGTATATGCTGTGTTAAAATTTAATATCCCCTATTATTTGTTATCCTGGCATTTGATAATTGGAAATTTCCTTTCAGGTTATCTGGTCTCTGTGGATTCGTACATGAACTTGCAGGTAAATGAAGTCAACTTTCCGATATATTTGTATTTAAAAATCGTTGTTTCCTTGTATCAGGCTGTGTTTGTAGTTCTTAGGCCACCAGTTGAATAAGCTTCTTTAGAGCAATATAGTGTTTGCAATATATTATGACCAATATAAATACGGTCTTTTATGGCACCATTATGTTTTATACGTTTGTTGAACATTTCCTTTAAAATTATTTGGTGAGGGTTTATAAACTGATATTTTTCTATCTATTTTGGAAGTTGCTTTGTTATCATTGACGCCAATTTAAATTGCAGCTTGCAAATTCTGAAGAATATATTGATGGACAATTCACAGGGAACCTTGGAGAGATACTGATCAGGTATTTTCATCACTTTAGGATGGTTTGTTGAATTATATGATTTTTTTCATTTGTTATATGTTGGGAGCTGATAAAAACATAATAGGGGAGAATACAATAAATTAAAACAATATGCTAAAGTAGAAAATATGAATTTTGAATCTCTTATTTATGTAATTATATTTACTGAAAAGAAAGCTCCATCTAATTTCTGAGCATCTGCAGGTGTAATAATGTTCTATATATGCGCGGGGTGCCAGAGGATGAGGAACTAGAGGAAGCGGATCGCGACTAGAAGACTAATTTTAATTTGTATTCTAAGTACTGCAATAGATTGACTGGATTTGATTACTTGGAGTTTAGATTGCCTGACCAAGACGTATTTACTTATTTTTGTGCTTAGAAGTGTTCAACAATATCTGCGTATTATGCTATGTTGGTTGTATAATGCTTGCTGCTACACTACTTAATTGTAGGTATTTGATTTGCTCTGGCGGGTTAAGCTTTCTTAGAGAACTGTTATATCTGTGGGCATAGCTCACATTGAGGTTACCTTTTGGCACATTGTTTCATACAGTGTTGTCACCTCGAAGGTAGCTGGAATTGAAACGATCTATAATTTGCCATTCTGATTTAGCCTAAAATGATTAGTGTCTAGTGGGAGCACTCCCCCTCTGTGATTATTGGCTTGGTATGTTGTGGCTCATGACAAGTTCTTTTTATTGCGGATAGAAACCTAAATTTTTGCCCTTGGGGTAAATCTTTGATCTTTCTGTGTGCTTATAGTAACATTATACTGTTGATTTAGAACTTGCTGTTTTTGCCTTCTATTTTGAAACTCATATCCACATGACTGCGAACTTCCAGACAGAGAAAAAGCAGAGTTGAGGACTTCAGGTAGAGAGGGCTTTCCTTTTGGTGTATGAGATCAATGACAAGGAACATTATCTTTAGTAAATTAGATTTAGCTCTATTCACTGTGACTGTATTCATGCCAACTTGAAATTAACAACTGGTTTTTGGGGACATGTTGGCCTACAATCGCGCTCACTTTATTCGGCATTGTTAAATCATTTTTGCCTGCAATTGCTTTGTATCTTCTTATTCTTTTGGTGGAATGAATTGTTGGAGGCTTAAAGCCAAGAGCTTATGGATTCAAGCTTGTATGATCAAATACACATAATTTGAAAAATTGTGAGAGTGACAATACAAAATAGAAATCAGCTGTTAGCTTATGCTGTAGCAATGTTAGTAGTAATACCTGCCCTATTCATCGCAAAGGAGAATAATATGCAAGCAGGGATTATTTGATTGGAAAGAAAAAGCAGGTTTGCTTTTGGATGGGGGTCACATTAAAATATGTTACTTGAACTTATGTGGTAATTCTTTTGATGGCATTTATTAAATAACATGTGCCGAAATCATAACCTGTCATGATAAATTTACTCGTGTTCTTCTCTACCAAATTTGACCATTTATTATTGAGTTGATAAGAGTTACTTCCCAAACAAAAAAAAATTAAGTCTGGAGTATTTTCTTAATTCTAATAAAACTAAATCAGATCAAGTATGAGATGTATAATAAAATTTTCCCATTTCATCATTAAGTTTAGAAATTGGAATAAAGTACTCAATGTTTATGTAACTGTGGCTAGGAACAATTGTTGGGAGAGGTCACCAGTAGTTCATACATTTATTTCAGATGATAATCCATACTTTCCTCGGTTAAAAGATTATAGTAAAAATTGGTTGGATCTATCTAATAATTCGTCAAATTATTTTCAACCTCTTACTTTGAATGTCCCGTTTCACGTTAATTGAGACGGAGAAACACAACCAGTTCCACACAAGGTAATATTTTTGTTCAAGATTTATTTCGTATATCATTTTATACTATCAGAAAAAAAAAATGGGGTTTAAAAATAAATAAAAATCCCGTATTCATATTGTCAAATGTAGCCGGGTGCAGAAAGTCAACTAATTTGGGAAGGAATAGGACTACAGTCGGTCCGATTTTGGGTACTAAAAAACCCACATCACTCACTACTCTTCTCTCTCCGCCTCTTCCCAATCAAAAACAGCGATAGCTCGACAAAACATACACTAAATATTTTATGAAAACGACGGATCATTCACGCCCATAAAAACACACCATTTTCTTCATTTTTGAAAAACAGCGGCCATTCCCTGAGCTCCTGTTGTTAAGCTCGCCGGCAAAGTGAGTAGCCAGATTCCAGGAATGGCTGCTGTTGCTAACGATAAATCACACTCTGAAGAAGAAAAAATTTGGAGTATCTGTAAAATGCCGTTTTGGCACAGCTCTACCAATTCTACTACTAGTACTGTTAATAAGGTTCATCAGCAAAACCAAAATCAGCTGGGTGATCCATCTTCTAATCATCATCATTCTCCCAATTTAGTCTCGTCCATGGCAATGTCTCTTCTTCCCAGTAGGCGTAGGCTCGGTCTTGATCCCCGGAACAAGCTCTACTTCCCCTGTATGTCTTCTATATCGATTCTCTCTCTCTCTCTCTCACCCATTTCATATATATATATGTATATATATATTAGTGTTATAATTTGTGTTTTTGTTGCTTTTGGACATAATTTGATGAATTTTGCTGTGATTATTTCTTCATTTTTAGATTCTCTGATCTGGGTCTTCTTTACTCAGTCTCCATTCTATATCTGTTATGATTTTCGATTTCATACTCAGTAGTTTATGAATCTATGCGAAATGTGGAATTTCTATTGTACTTAATCAAGTTCTTCAGCGCTTGTAACTAAATCTTATTTAGTAATTTAACTAGATTTGAGCTTGGATTCATTAATCTAGAGTCTAGTTGCCTGTTCTCTAGCATAATTGTGCTTATGGTTTGTTTGGCATTTTAACATCTTGGGTTAACTTTCTGGATCAGCTATGTTCTGAAAATTTTAATTAAGTTTGGGTTTCTATTTGTCTGACTTTCTGATTGGATTCTGTTTGTCTCTAGATGAACCTGGTAAACAGGCCAGGAGTGCAATTAGGATTAAAAACACAAGCAAGTTTCATGTAGCTTTCAAGGTACGGGATATACTACATAGCTTTTTTCCTTGCTATTTGTTCTTCCTTTTTTCCCAATGCTGATTTTTGATGTGTTATTAGATGCATGCATATGATAATTTGTGGGTATAGCTTTCAAGAACTCATAGTTTATTGCAAATTTATAAAATGGTTTATTAGTCTAATGAATACCTTTAAATACGTACATCTGCCACCCACCAAGTAAATTAAGAGTACTAGACTAACAACTTCATGAAAAAGTTATTTTGGCTGTAAATTTGATCAAGATTTATAGTGGTTTAATAAAACAAATTTGGAAGAGTAGGGCGTAGGAAAAATACTAGAATGTGGTAAATCTTGCTTGCAAGATTGAATCTGGGTTGTGCAAGTGGGTGACCAATCTAAACTTTTTCGGCTAACTCAGAGAACGAAAAAGGATCGCCTGCCAGTCTGCCACCCTGACCTACACAATACCAGAAAATTGTTTTGATTCATGTTCTGGTTTAACTCTTATTATATCTGGATGCGTGTCTGATTTGTGTTATTACTACTGTATCTGGTTACTTACCTATAATCTTAAGTGTTGATCTGTTGATGCTGTTTTAGTTCCAAACAACTGCGCCAAAGAGTTGTTACATGCGTCCACCCGGGGGAATACTTGCTCCTGCTGAAAATATTCTTGCAACTGGTAACATAATCATTCTTGATTTTCCATTTTCTCAACCCTCCCCCCATTTTGCTTCATGTGGATTTGTGGATGAATTGGAGAATTGGCTTACTTTTACCAAGTTTAGCATCCGTCTTTGTTTTGTTAATTGTGATTTTCTGATACGTTTTAGTATCCTTCTTTGTTGCGTATTGAATAGTGTTTAAGTTTGTGGAGCAACCAGAGAATGATGAGAAAGTACTAGGTCAGAAGAGCCGGGGCAAGTTCAAGATCATGAGCTTAAAAGTGAATGGAGAAATGGATTACATACCAGAGTTGGTAAATTGGCTGACCATTCTTTTGTTATATTACATTGATTTTCCATGCTTCAGGCATCATATGCAAAGCCTTGATCTTGATGCTGAGCATGCTGTATTTCAGTTATAATGTCTATGACAGGAAGCATTCTGAAAGTTGGTACATTTTTTTGGTGAATTTGGCAGATTTAGGATGTCTGATTGTTTAAGTTATAAATTGGGGTCTAGAATAGCATTCTTAAGCCATAAACTGTTTAATTAGGTAACAAAAAAAAAAAAAACTAAAGTTTTAATTAGGCATATTTATATCCTATTTTATTATTTTTTCCCTTTTTTTTTCTTTTGCTTGATAGTCCTTACATAAATTTTGCTATTGTGATAGCACATCTTCAAGATTCTGGGAATTCTGTCGCACGGAAAAAGGAGGAATGGCAAGTTTGAAATCATTGTCACCTAATAATTTGATTTACTGTTCCATAAGATGAAAGCTTGCATTTCTTTGGTAAACAAGCTCGATTTATACTTACGAACTTGGTTCAAATACTTTTGTTCGTCTAGACTAGCAGCTGTGGGTCTGGCTGATATCGGCTTGTATATTGCCTTTGAACAAATAATATATCATTTTGTTTGAGTTTTGTTGTGTTTTTACCAGGCTAGCTTCTCCGAGCACACTTCTAAATCTGTACAGATACAATCAGTGCTTCTTTTAAGGGCTTGTATTATGTTTAAGACATGTCTTTTTTAACTTTAAATTACGTACTGTCAATGAAAACAAGTGATTGATCATATGGAAAAGAAAAGGTAAAAGGAACTAAAGAAGGCAATTCATTAAGTAGATAAATTTCTTGTGATTGAATAAGATGTTGCCACATGCTTGAGATTATAGAGCTTGCACTTGATTGGCATAGGAGATATCAACCGAATTTGGCTACAAGGTGCACTAAGTCATCCACTCACAAGCTAATAAGAAGGAAAAAAAGAAGTGAACTTCGTTAATGACTCGTGCATTCTTTCTGATGTTTAAATTTAACTCACTCTTCATGACTGCGACACCTTTATTCTTTTTATATCATCTGTTTACACACCATTTGAAATGACAATTATTTTGGTAGTTGTGAAAATATTATGTTTTGTTTTGAAACCACTGAATTTAATTGATAAACTCTGCATAGCTACGTAATGTTTTGGACTCTTCATTCAAATCTTGAATAATTGGCACTAACCTACATATAGACACTTTGTTTCCATTGTAAATATGCATCTATTTCTAATTTAGAGTATGTTTATAACACATTCCACTTATAGTGGGTTTAACTTGAATTTTGGTGATTACAGAATTTTGTTTGATATATTCACAGTTTGATGAGCAAAAGGATCAAGTGTTAGTTGAGCAAATTTTGCAAGTTGTTTTCCTTGACACAGAACGTCCTTCTCTTGTAAGTAGGATTAATTAGCACTTTTTGGCATTTACATACACTGTCTATATGAGAGTGCTCTCATGATTTTGTGATGGTTTGATTCCTTTTAAGGCACTGGAGAAACTGAATCGTCAACTGGCTGAGGCCGAGGCTGAGCTGGAGGCACACAAAAAGTGTCCAGAAGAGTCGGGCCCTCGGGTTGTGGGGGAAGGACTCGTTATAGATGAATGGGTAAGGTGTTTCAACAATTGACTGACAGTTCTCCTTATCACCTTGGACTTTTGTTAACTACTGCAACTATTTACAATCACTTTACACCCTAATTTACTCCATTGTGTTTGCTTTTTGTAGAAAGAGAGGAGGGAAAGATATCTTGCCCGGCAGCAGGTTGAAGGGGTTGATTCAGTGTAAAGGGGATTGTTTCTACCAGGAGATTGAGCAAGAAGTCTTTGTGATGAGACACTAAATTCTAAGCCCATCTGCAGTGGCCAAGGGTCTCCAAAGGGTAAACCAGATATCCATTTGATTTATTGAGGTATAGGTGTGTATTTGATCTTGTCCTTGTACCTTCTGACTTTTAGTCAGAAATTAAGGTTTTTCTTTATTTGCAAAAAGTTGCTTGATCCTGAGAAGTATTTTATGTTATGGCTGGTATTGCTCTGAGTCTCACTGTGTGACAATCAAACTTCTAATGTTATGTTTGGATTGGAGGAATGAAATTGATAAAGGAATGGAATAGGGAAGGGAATGGAATAGAATAGAATAGATGGAATGGTAATTGGAATGATTCATTCTATTCCTGGCTGGAATGAGTCATTCCATATCCTCCCCCAAGGAATAAAATTTAAATTTGGTAGGAATGTGAATGATTCATTCCATTCAAATGTGACAACCAAACATAATTTTTTAATTCCATTCCATGGGAATAAGTCATTCTATTCTCACCTTGATTCTTGCAATCCAAACGTAGCATAAGAACTTTGGAAAGAGACTTTTGTGATCCCCTGAATGTTTAAAGCAGAAAATTCGAACCATTTTTGTTTTGTGGAGACTGAAAATATATATGAAGCCACTGAACATACACTTTTAGTGAAACAAGATTTAAGAACCCCCAAAATTTCTTGAGTTTTGGAACTAAGAAGTTATGTAGTATCTATCCGACTATCCGTATCTTAAAAAAATGAATTTGCTTATACATGATGACCTAGAATTTTTTCATATACATATATTTAGCGTTTGTACATTAGAGGTTTACAGAATTACAAAATCCTTGAAGCTCATTCTGGAAAAACAGATCAAATGAAACAACTATAAAGTGAATGAGACAATCATGCATGCACTTTCACCATCAATATCTACATTATATCATCATCAGAGTAATGGGGATTTTATTTAATATCTAAATCAAGAAATTATATTAGTGTAAAATTCATGTAATAGACTTTATTATGCTCTTGATTTCTACACAGTAAGATCAAAGAGTTTGTAGAAGTCGATTCAATCAACTACTTGTAGCATATTAGATTAAAAAATCGTTTGTCAGTATAAGGTGTTGTCTACAAACCCTGTGATTTTATGCTGCTGCTGCTGATCACTATTGTTACACTAGTATTATTGCTATCTTACTGGTGGTAGTATAGCTATTGTTGTTTGTGTTTCTGTTCCCTTAAAAGTCCTGCAGAAATGGATTACTAATTCTTTTGGGGTAATAATTTGTATATTTTCAGACAGACAGCTATTAGCCTATAAGATAAGCAATATGCATAGGCTGGTTGGCTGACAATTGGCTAAAGAACCAAAATCTGCTTTAATTTATAAATCTTTTTTGGTGGAATGAATCGAAGTAATGAGATCCGAAATGATTTTGCATTACATTACTCTATACTAAAAGTTTATTAGTTGAGTCTTGTTTATCATATTGTGTTTAGATTTTGATTTTGCAGCATGTGATTGTGCTACTCATGGAAATGAAGAAAGAGTCTCAACTTTGATTAAAAATGCCTTCAGATTGAAATATATATTGTGTGATAATATAGTATTCAAAAGTAAGGGGAAAAATAGACAACAAAAGAGGAAGATCATATCTTATAGGCTATTTGAAAAAGAAAGGGATCAAATCCAATATATATATATGGATTGTTGGTACTATTTTATAGATTCAAGTGGGAATATTAAACAAGGTTTCTTTTAAGAGAGGTCTCATTCATCAAGTACTAAATAAAGTGGATGCCCTACTCAGATGCTATATAATATAGAGGATTATTTTCATTATTATCAATTTATTATTATTATTTTTTGAGTGAGGTGGGTTGGGGTGGGGTGGGGGAGGGATTCATGAAATCAATTAAGTGGTGATAAAGATTTGATGTTGTAATATTGATGAATTAATCTTGTTTTAAATGATTATATAATTATTGATAACTTAAAGATGATAATAATATATCTCACTTGGAAGATCATAGAATCAATGTAAAAGGAGTGAGATTTTTCTACTTCACAGAAGAGCACACAACAAGCACTCGAGCCATTATCATATTTTATTATTCACAGTAAAGTTGGTTTACATAAAGGCTTGTAACTTGTAAGTGCAATAAAAAGGCATTCCAACAATCTCTCATTCTTCTTCTCTCCTCTCAGTTGATCAAATCCAAGTAGTTTACTGATTTGGGGGAGCAGTTTGTTAGTCTTAATCTGTTCAATCATTATTTAATAAAATTATTTGGTGACTATTTTAAGAGAAAATTTATCAATTGGATTGCATCAACACATACATAGTACGTGATACCCATAAGGGTACTTGGGTAGGGCACGTGATACGTATGTGAAATGGGGCCTGTTACAGAATAACACAACAAAAAAAAAAATCGAAAGACAATAATCACACAAAACACAAAATTTACGTAATTTACTCAAAATATTTGGATTAATCTACATTTGGCGGATAATAATTTCACTATCTTTTAGAAAAATTCATACAGTAGGATATTATTCTTATATAACTCAATATAAGTAACTTTAATTCACCTGAAAGTATAAAACTAGCCCTCCATTTCTGGGTCGACCCGGAGCGCAAGAAACGAGCCAACAGTTTTAAATTTTGGATAACTTTACAATCATTTCTGAATTAAATTAAAGTTATTATAGTAATATATTCCCTTAATATATTTCGAAGAGTTTGCAACAAACACAGTTTTAAATTTTGATTAAAAAACTATTACTCAAAAATAAAATATATCGTTTATAACTTACTCACAATTAATTATTTTATTGTGTTCATGTATTATCTAAATGTTAATATATTTTGATGTTAAGGACCACATTAACAAATTTTTTTTTTGGGTACAATTAGTATTGACATATTTATTCTTTATTATTGATACCATTTTTTTTTATCTTTACAGTGTGAAAAGCTCGGGCCCTCAATAAATGGTGCATTATTCATCACAATAGTAGACATTGTTGATTGTTTTAAGTTTTTAAAACTTTTGAAAACTTTGTAAAGGAAAATCTTATTAAGTTTTATGCAAATTGGATGGTATTCTGATCCAGTATTTATATTACATTATGCAAAACTGTTCTTTGCTTTGTATATTTTTATAGAAAGAATTTAAAATTAAACTCAAAATTGAAGACTTTTTGAATTTTGATATTATATTCTTAGTAATAAAATATCTTTGCATTTTACCATTATGAAAAACCCCTTTTCATATATGTAAGGTGTTTGTTGTTTTATGAATTCCATAAAATATTATGCAAATTGTATTATGTATGCCATGTTATTTCTTAGTCCCCCCTAAATTTCATTTTATGAAAAAAAAATAAAATTTGTTGCTATAAATTGTGATGTGTGAGTAGAATATTACTACCTTTGTTGCACAAAGATAGTAACATTTGTCACAAAAATTTATTTTACAAAAAATCTATGTTTTAAGGATGTTAATATAAAATAACATAATATTTTAAATTTATCCCATAACTTCATTATCATCTACTAATCTTACTTTGTGGAGAACTGTTAGGCTTAATTGAACATAAATTTGGTAGCATAAATATTTTTTCAAATGACAACATAACTCGTATAAATATCACACGTCGCTCAGAGAATAATCTATAAAAAAAATATGACAATAATTTCCCTTTTAAATGTTAAATGTAATATTTATTCTTGTATAAATTAAAATGGTATATTGTAGTTATTTCATTCGAAATTAAAGAAATTATTACATACTATTGTTATAAATATTCGCTCAAAAATATCATTTTTAAAATTTGTCCAACATATAATTTTTAATGCTTATTACACGGGTTATAAGGTTGTTATTTTTATTTCTTATCCAAATTCAAGATAAATAGAATATTTTTTCAACGATCTATACATTTACATATCAATCCGATGGCATAGAAAGAGAAACTATGCGGAGAGATTAAAGTAGTAAGAAAGAATTTTAAAAACTTTATCTTTATTTTGTAACACTTTTTACTTTCGCTGACATCAATGTGCCTAACAAACAGAGATGTCATATTATTATTTAGGGAACTGATAAATCTGCATTTTTTTTTTGTTATTTTCGTACGATGGTCCCCACATATTTACTCAATTTACTTTGTATGTCCAGTTTGCCCCTTTCCGAGTTGCCCAACTCAGCACAACTTCTCCAAATATTGTTCAATCAAAAACAAATCAAAACAAATCAATCTATCCAAAACAATCAAATAAACTCATCCTCTATCAAATCAATCTAAATCCAAAACAAACAAAACAAAAATATTTTATCCAAAACAAACAAATCAATCTAAATCAAAAACAAACAAAACAAAAATATTTTATCCAAAACAAACAAACTCATCCTCTTCCTCTCCATTCCCTCTGCACCGTTTTCAAATTTTGGTAATGGATCCTCTAGATGGTGATGGACCAGCGCCGCCTCAACCCCACCCTCATCGGCGATGACCAGCACCGCCTCAACCCCACCCTCATCGCCTTCATCTGCTCGGCTCTCTCCCAAACCAAGTGGATCTGAAAATCTCTCAGCTAGGTCGGGTTTGAGACCGTTACCGCCGACTATGTTGGGTTAACCATTTGGAGGCTTCCCGGAGGTGGGTTTGCGGTGGGGAGGTTTTCCGGTGGGAGAAGAGGAGGGGAGAGATAGGGGTGCTCAAAAAATTCGGTTTTTTTGATTTTTTACCGAACCGGTTAATACCGGTACCGGTTTTTTCGATACCGATTTTTCGATATTTTAACATTTTTCGGTACCGGTAGCGGTAAGAAATTTTCTGAATTCGGTAAAAAACGAAATACCGAAAATACCGAAATTTAATAATATAATAATTAATAATTAAAAAAATTATTATATTATATTATAATAATTAATACCCAAGCAGGAAACTAGATAAGTGAAATTGTTAATATATAAAAAAATTTATTTAATTATTATTAATAATTATATATATTATCTTGCGGTATAACCGAAAACCGAACCGAAAAAACCGGTACCGATTTTGTACCGAAATCGGTAATTCGGTACCGGTTCTTATTTTTTTGGTATTTTCGGATCGGTACCGGTTCGGTATTTTCGGTATCGGTTCGGTTTTTTACCGATGAGCACCCCTAGGGAGAGAGAGCTTCGTGATACACAAGAGATGGATGGTGGGTTCAATAATAATGGGTTCCAAGGAGGATTTCATGGGCATCAAGTGGGAGCGTTGCTAGGGAATAACATGATTTCAGCCGACTATTTTGGATTGATTTTGAACAATATTTGGAGAAGCTGTGCAGAGGAAGAGGAAGAGGTTGAGTTGGGCAACTCGGAAAGGAGCAAACTGGACATACAAAGTAAATTGGGCAAATATACGGGGACCATCATGCGGAAATAACAAAAAAAGGTGCGGATTTATCAGTTCCCTATTATTTAACCATCACCACATAATATATTATGTGGTCCAAAGTATAACAACAAAGTATATTTAAGAATTACGGTTTATATCCGTACATGAAATTAAATACTCCCTCCGTCTCCGGATAAAAGTCTTTATTACTATTTTAGGTAGTCCCAAGTTAAATGTCTACTTATTTTAAATAATCTCTTTTTTATAATAATTTGTCCATAATACCCTTAGTATTAATTGTCATATTTTTATTCCCTATACATATTTATGAAGCATCACTAGTTATGCGCAAAAAACTATGCAATTAAATGAGAATTTAATATGGACAATTTTGACATTTTATCCTATTTCTTAATATGCACAAAAAGTCAACCAGGACTTTTATCCTGGAACGGAGGGAGTAATATTTAAAATTAATTTATTATATTATATTTAATTAAAATAATTATCATTAATTATTAACAATAAAAAAGTAGATGCATAAAATCCATTAAATAAATTTCAATAAAAATTTCATCGAGTGAATTGATGGTGAAATTGGAGTTAACCTGTACAATACCACTAGTACGTACGGCCAACAGAATCTACAAAACTGATCAAATTGCCCACACCCATTAATTCTGCTTGCTCCCCAATCAGGAGTAAAGTATCCTCTTTCAGGTTTCTATTCTAGATAAAGCAATAACCGCCTTTTTTCTACGATATATATATATATATATATATATATATATATATATATATATATATTTTTAATCCAGTTATCTATTAAGTTAGGTGTTGTTTAATTATATCTTAATGCATCTTAACAGTTCATTTCTTAATGTATTTTAATATTTAAAATTGGTATAAAAAGTTTTTCCCTTTGAATGCCTCTAAATTATTAAGATACAAATATGAGTCTAAACTATTCAGAGGACATTTTAATACAAATGTTAAGATGTATTAAGAAGTGAGCTGTTAAAATACATTAAGATACAATCAAACACCACCTTACTGTCTGATAATAAAATTTCATATCAAAAGATAAAGAACAAAAGAAAAAATATTGAGGATATATAATATATAATATTTTAATAGACCATAGACTTAATATATAAGTTAATTTTTTAGGTCAAAATATGAGTTCAGATGATCATATATACGCCAAATATTTATAACATTATCTACTTCTTCTACTTTTTTTAGGTTAATATTTTAAGAGAAAAGGTCGATTGAAAAATAAAATTAAAACTTTAAATTAATTAAATTAGGTATAAATCTTAATATTAACCTTTTAAAAGTTATTGAAAAAATAATAAAATAATTAATATTTAATATTTAGGAATAATATAGAAATTTAAATTATTAATATTTATTTAAAATATATAAATAATATATAAAAAAATTATACTTCCTCTGTCCAAGTTTACTTGTCCTAGTTTGAAAGTACACGTTTATTAAGAATTATTTTTTACTGCTAAATTATCTTCTTAACTATTTTATTATTATATTTTTTGTTGTATTTAATCTCTTAACTTTTTTTTTGAAATAATAAAATATAGGAGAGTTATTTTTTTCAATGTAAGTCATGCTTATTTTAATTAAATATTTTTATAATTAAATGAGAGTAGTATAAGAAAAGTAAGATAAATAATAATATTAAAAATAAAGGAGGACAAATAAATTTAAACATATCAAAAGAAAAATTAGGAGAAATAAACTTAGAGGGAGGAAGTAATAAAAAGATAATTAAAAAGAGACGGATGGAATAACATTATTCTTTTTCGTCACCCAAACACTGTTCTTATTCTCCTTTTCTATAAATACCACCATCCTTAATTCTCCACACCCCATCTTTCATCTAAACAAAAGAAAAATCAATACATAAATTAAGTACTCCATCAAATAGTAGTACTCCTATAATTAATTACTAGGATGAGTTATCTGAACCGTATTTGGGTGGCAGCAAGTGTTGCCGTCGTCCATGACCACCAGGCTCATAAGTTGAAAGCTGCCCTTAGAGCTCTCCGCCAAGGCAAGCACAGATTCTCCTCCTCCTCCGCCGCCGGTGGTCCGGCTAGTCTCCGGCCATTGGCATCCATACAAGAGTCCGACGCTGCCGCTGAATTTGTGGAGAATATTAGGAGAAAGGAGCAGGCCGCCGATGATTCGCTTCTACAAGTCATGTACTTAAACTGCTGGGGTCAGAGCTAGCTAATTGTACGTTTAGGCCAAATTAATACACGACTACTCTCGTATGATGTAAATACCGAAAATTTTGTAGTCATAGTGAAATGAATAATTAAAAGAAAAGTGGTTAATTCTCATCAATTTCTCAAATTCTCTTAAATGAAATTGTTAATACTCTACTATTTTTCTGGGAAAAAAATAAAAAAAAATAAAGAGTAATTATTTAGTAGAAATAAAGTGGAAGAAATTTATCATGCGTGGACCCAGTTATGCAGAGGATGATAATGAAAGTGACAATTAGTCATCATCAAACGGCCAAAAAACTACTACTAAAGGTTGATAAAGAATAGATAAAGTTACATCATGATAGTTCATTCTACAGTTTACCCCGGGTAGGCGCAAAATTTTTATCCAAGAGGGAGCATTTTTATATTTAAATAAAAATAATAAAATTGCTCTCCCTTTCATTTGAAAAGAATGTCATTTAGAATGTATGCCTAATATTAATGTTTTTATTTATTTATTTTGTATTTATCATTTAATATAATGAGTTGTTAATTTAACAATAATAACATGTAATAAAATTATGATGGTAAATTTATAAATATTATTTTATTTTATATTACTATTAATAAAAAAATTATTTATGTGAAAAATTATCTTGAAAAGCTTCAATTTTTAAAATTATTAAATCTTTCTTTTTTAAAACGGGATCACTATATTTTAATAACCATATATTAACAAAAGTTTACAAAATTCCCTTGCCCCAACGAGGATCAGCCAATGACATTTTATATATAGATAGATAGATATAAATGTAGGAGCGAGTATATATAAAGTCTATATATATAAGGATAAATGTAGGAGCGAGTATATATGAATTCTATATATAAGGGTGTAAACGAGTTCAACTAAAGGGAACAGAGAGCTGATCGAATTCGACTCGAAACATTAAATTCATACTCGAATTCGACTCGAATTCAAATTATATTTAAAAAATTATACTCAGATTCGACTCGATTCGAATTTTTATTACTCGAATTTGATCCGACTCGAATCGAATTATATTCAAACTACTCGCAAGCTTCAAATTCAAGTTCGAATTTGAGTCTCCACATAATAACTAGTTTTATAATAAATATAATTATAAATTTAATTTGTTATTTTACTTAGAAGTGAGAAAATATATTTACTACTACACTTTACATATATAAAATCACAATTAAAAATAAAAATAAAATAAAATAATAATAATTAATTATCTTAATTTGATTTAATTTTGTATATATTATAAGAGAATATATTGAGTATCTAATCGAATCTGATCAATCGAGTATGTATCGAATCACAATCGAGAATTCGAGTAGTTTGAATCTTAAACGAGTCGAGTATAACCTTATTCAGAATCTACTCATATTTTTATTCGAACTATTTTTTATGCTCAGATTTAGATCATATTATTAACAAATTCGAGTTTCGTTCGTATTTTTTTTAAATCGAGTCTAAATCGAGGTCAAACTGTTTAATTCGTTTACGACCTTATCTATATATCACACATCCGGTAGCCATAATTGACCGGAGAACATAGACGAGTTGGAAAACAGCGGCCTTTGATCCAAGTTACTCATAAATTATTCCATCCATTTGATCAAAAGGGCCCCCCAATTATAATTAGGTACGCGGTCGTGCATAACCTCAATAGCAGTAGAATAGACGCTATTGATTGTGACAACTCAATTTATCATTAACTTAAAACTTGGCAGGAATACATCAAATTTGTATTGTAGGTGGGGCAGCTCAAGTTTTAGTGTGATTATTGATATTCATAAAAAGTAAAAGAAAAAGCTTGTGATCCTTGATAAGTGACCCCACTAGTATTAATTATTGTAGGTTTACTTTTAAAACTTCTTTATGACTTATGAGCAGTTTGTGAAATATTTCTTCAGTTACTTACCTTTAAGGATAGGTGATTACTCGGCCTATTGGTGAAATATTTCTTCATCTACTTACCTTTAAGGATAGGTGATTTTACTCGTACCATTACGGTTGATACGATTCATTTTTATTAATATAAAAATTTAAAATTTAAATTTTATTGATAACATGTTATTATTAAAATAGGTTCAGAAGGAGATAGAAAAAAAAATCAAAAATCATTATCAGTTAGTTTGATAAGCAAAATTGCCTTAATAAAATTAATTGGATATGTTATTATTTATGGATACACTTTCTTCTACCCTTCGTGATAACTAGAAAACAAATATTAATTGGATATGGATATGAATATGGTATTTATGGATACACTTTCTTCCACCCGTTGTGATAATTAGAAAATAAGAAAAATAATGATTAATTAAAATAAAAAAAATAGGGCTAGTCCACATCTTCTGATCAATAAGGACATGCATGACGCAACCATGCATTATTTAATTTATATTTAAACGTAATAGATAAAATCAGTAGCATTGACACGTACCTAGAAGAGTTAGAAACAACACATCACAATAATAATCAGAATCCGAATAATTTGTCATAAACGAATGAATTATAACTGTACAATTTCCTTTACGTCGTAAACTGTAGAGTTGGATATATTAGGCGCGCATCTCATATGTTCCCAAAGGAACAAATTAAAAAATAATAATAAATAAAGAATTTTAATTTCCACGTACGACTTTCTAATAGTATTGTATTCCATCGGTTCCAAAATTAAAGTTACGTTTTTATATTTTTAAGTTAAATTATAAAATTTTTAAAATTGAAAATTGATACGATTTTCTTTAATACAAGCAATCAAATTGACGCGTCTCTCAACACAAAAAAGAATTCATTGTTATTTCTTAAAGAATCCTCCTTCTATATATTTTTAAAAAAATTGTCAAAATATCATAATCAATAATATGAATACATGAATCTATATTATTAAAGGAAAGTAACATTAGACAGTTAATTTTTTTTTTTGGACTCTAGCCTCTCATTTTCTTTTACTATTTTATCCTAATTTTGTATTCTTATTTTTTCTCATGCTCCCATAATCTCCTAATTTATCTCACCCATCAAATCATGTTTCTATATTTTTTTTAATTTGCACACAAAATTGTAATTAATTGATGTGTCGTTCAGACAAGAGTCAATATATTTTGATCGCAACACAAATCTTTTTAATTTATTAATAGTAATATAATTTGATATAATATTCTTAAATCTATTATCATAATTTTATCATCATGCCACCACTACTAAATAATAATTTACTTCTTTTAATTTGAAATATAAGATCAAATTTGACACTTAAGAACTAATATTAGATATTTTACATTCAAAATTAATGTAATGTATCCAATTTTTAAAATAATAAAGTTTGTCATTATTACTTTTCCAGTAGTCTATAATTATAAGTCAAAATTTAGTTAAAATCATATTAATTTTAAGTTAAAAATATATCAAATTAATTAGCTTTTAAAAGTTAAAATAAATTTTATATTTAACATATCTTTAATATATATACCCCCTATTTTAACAGGAAGCGAGTATTATTATAATTATAATAATGTTTTGGATGTTTCTTACATTTGTACTTGTTTTTCCCATATCACAAAGCTCAAATAATAATAAATAAAGTAGAAAAAGTGAAAGAAGACGGAGGGGGGCCATAGCCCATAGCCCATAGCCCATGCCCCGTGGTGTGGGCGAGGAATTATTAGAGAGAGAAGGGCAGTCGGTCTCGGTGGTGAGTGCATGTCAATTCACGTGTCCCCATTATTTGTCCACTTCCCCAACCGGGCCCATGGACCAATTCCATCCCAAGAACAAGACAGATTTCAGTTCACAAACACAATGGCAAAGGACAATTATAATAAACTGACCCTAGTAAAAAAGGACAAATATAATAATGGGGTCCACATTTCGGAAGGAATCAGGAAAGGGGATGAGCCTCTACATTCATTCGGATAAGCTCGCCACCACCTGCCCCCTATGCTCAGTACTGATTGATACCTATCAAGATATCGCGATATACTTCAGGTCATAAATAATAATAATAATAATAATAATAATAATAATAATAGATATCGCGATATATTTCATGTATTTCAGGTCATAAATAATTGTTATTGTTATTATTATTTCATTACGATCTTCTCATAATTTTTTAAAGTTAACTTATAATTAAAAATAAACTCATTGATTTTACTCATGCGTTTTATGACCATTTTTTATATTTTTTTGTGTTGAAATAGATAAAATATAATAATTCAGATCAAATTTTAAGTTTATAATAAATTTCAGTTTAAATTTTGAGTCTGAATTAAATTAAATACATCTAAATAAAGAGTTAAATCACTAGTCTAATGTTAATTTTTTTTTGACTCATCTTAACTAACCACACACTCGTAAAAAAATTATGAAAAAAATATTATTAATAATAGCTTAAATTTTTATATACATCAAAAATATTATTAGTAGGATTTAAAAAGGAAAATATTATTTATATTTCAACTTATTACTCAACAAATCTATTACGAGGTATTTTATACAAGTCTACACGATAATATCAGCATGGCGATAAAGTGATAATCCCCAAATCGTACACCAACGATACGTCCAAAACAATCCATAAACCCCGGGCCTAGCGCCACCAGTTACATTTCAAACCCGTCTATCCCTTCACGCGGTTTCCTGTTTCTGGTTTCCTGTTTCACCAAAACAGCCTTTTATTCTCCCTCTATAAGTACACCCCTCCCCCAATTCCCATCTCTTACTGAAACACATCTTAAGGAATTCAATACATTTTTCATTATCACTTTCTACAGAATCTTTTACTGGTTGCATAAAGGATGAGTTATTTGAACCGAGTTTGGGTGGCAGCAAGTGTCGCCGTCGTGAATGGCCACACCGACCAGGGCGGTCATAAGTTGAAGGCTGGCCTTAGATCTCTTCACCACGGCAAGAAACGATTCTCCTCTTCTTCTTCTTACTCCTCCACCGGAGTTGATCATGCTGATCTCCGACCGATTTCCAGCATGGTGGGGTCCGATCACGGTGAATCCTTGAGGGGTAGCAGCGGAGACCAGGCTGACGAGTCCCTCC
Source organism: Aralia elata (assembly GCA_034770075.1). Classification (NCBI taxonomy): domain Eukaryota; kingdom Viridiplantae; phylum Streptophyta; class Magnoliopsida; order Apiales; family Araliaceae; genus Aralia; species Aralia elata. Next base: position 92,150,379 of record CM068385.1, read on the forward strand.
GGCAAGTCATGTACTTGAACTGCTGGGGACCCAGCTGATTCTATACTAGCCGGTGATTGCAAGGCTCCTGTTTAATCTTCTATGAAATACTTATGACTCTCCATTTGAAGAACGGAAGAAGAAGAAGAAGAAAAAGAAGAAGAAAGAGTTCTCCTCTCTCTCCGATGAGTAAAAGTGGTGAGTCGGAAAAAAGGCCGATGAGCCTGTTTGCGGGTTCTCACTCAGATCTGGACGGATCGGATCGGATGTAATTATTGTACAGTTTATAGAGTAGTGGTTTTGTAAATTTGGATCCAGAAACTGAATAATATTACTAACTTCGTTACATAAAATGGATGTTCTTCCTTCTTATTATTATCATCTCATTGATCTCACTGATTGTTGACTTTTCTGGTATCTCTTACTACTTCTCACACAAACACACACACACACGGGGAAAACTTTTTTGCCATTTACAACACAAGAAAAATAAAAAAAATAAAAATTTGGTAAAACATTATAAAACTGTTGATTAAATTGAATTAATTTTGTATTATAAACTATGGATCAGTCTTTCAATGGATTTTTCTTATTTAATTTCTCGATGAATAATGATAAACAAGTCTAATCATCCATTATTCATTCAAGTATCCAACTTATTTTATTCCGAAAATTTTCTTTTATATAACCTCTTCAAATATTTCTCTTATATAAAAGATTAAGATTATTACCAAAATTGCCCTAAATTCCCCAGGAAAAAAAAAAATAGGACTTAGAAATATTGTTTTACTAACATGGTAAGCCATTGTATACGATTATCTAAAGGCCCAAAATGCTAACCATCCTAATCAATTCGTTTGGCCCATCTAGCTCAATTGGTGGTCATTAGGTGTTAGCGTGTTCGAGTCCATGGTCATAAGTTCATGATACAATGGTGGATGGATCATTTAATTTTCGAGCAACTTTAATGCTATGAAAGCAAATTACACAGAAATATGCACAAACAATATTAAAAAAAAAAAGAGAAAGAAAATAACAGATCTTACCATCGATCTTTTATACATTTTTATTAATATATAATACATGGATTTTACTATTAGTGCACTATTTATGATTTGTGTAATTTCTCCAATTTAATCCATAACCATGATTTGCATAGTTTTCTCCCCTTTGCCTACCTGTTCAAAAAGATCTCTTAGGAGGCGTCGTCATCGTCTTAGTTAATCTCATCGTTTCATACGCTTAACAAGGAGGCCGGCCACCAAGCTGTTTGATCGACTCGTCTAATTTCTCAATTATAAATACATCATGGAAACTCCTAAATGCATCATAACTCAAAAAAAAATATCATCAGTTGTTATAATACCCTGAAATGGCAAAGGCAAGAAGGATGATGCTCTTTAACTTTGTTTTAATCCTATCATTTCTTTTCATAATCTCCATTGCTGAAAGTGGAATTATTGGCAGTAAGTATTTATTTTATTTCTCAGTTTTCACAGTGCGTTATTACGTAAATTAACACATACAAATTTCTTAAATTATTGATTTTTTTTTTGGTTAAGTGCTTAATTATTCTCAAGCTCACGTTTTGTCCGTGTGCATGCAGTTGGGTTTCCGAAGAGTCCGGTTTGTAACAAGGTGTATGGAGCACAAAGCGGTGATACATGCTTCAGCATTACTACAACACTCAACATAACAGCAGATTTCTTCAGCGCCATCAATCCCAATCTTAATTGCAACAAAATCTTTGTAGGAGAGTGGATTTGCATTGACGGAACTGTAAATTAATTAAGTTGACCAAATGACTTCATTTGTGGTCAAGGAATAAAACAAATAATTGCAGTAATAAGAAAGGAATGTGCTCCATTTTTGTCAAATTGAAATTTAATTCAAACACAACATATTGTATCCCAGGGACTTGGTGGTAAAATTTACTCACATTCATTCATAGAATAAAGCCGCAAAAGCATTTCAAACCTCCCAATCTCCACACAATCCCCTTATGTTTTCCCCCTCAAAAGCATTTCACACCTCCCAAATCTCCACACAACTGTGAAAGTTATAAACAGATTGCGCAATCATAATAACACCGCCAGAGAGTAAAAAAAATCATTTCCAAATAAAGAACATAAAAACTTACTCCCACTGGAACAGCTTCCTAGAACAAGTACGGCACATTGGCATCCACACCGATACAGGTCTTGTGATCGATCATACCAGTAAAGAAAAGCTCTTTTGGCTTCCAAGGTTTTGTGGTTTAATCTCCCATGATGTAACCTCATGTGCTTCCTCGGGGAGAATAAAAGGCAAGGAGATCTCCCGAATCATCAAGTCGCCACAAAATGGGCATTCACTGGCAATAGCATCATCCAATTGCGATCGGATCTGCCCATTTGTTGCCAATAAGTAAGCACAGCCAAGTATGTTGCTCAAACTTAATGAGTAAATAAGGGGCATGCCCATGTAACACAATAGAATTACTAAATCTAATACTAATCTAGATAAGCTCTCCCCCACCCTCCCGCTGGCTTTTCAGCATGTGGAGGGAAGAGGGAACCCATTGAAGGGAGGAACCATCAATTGAGACTAATACGACAGTCTAATTCCGGCATAAGATGACAAAAGGAAAAGAAAAGGAAATAACACTGAATATTGATTAAAGCATTTTACTTTCCAGTGTATTGAATGCAGGCATCATCATTAATTTTCAGAGTAGTTTGTAACAACCTCAACCACAGAAAATGTTAGCGATACCGACAATTTTGTTAGAAAAACAAAAAATAGCAATGATTAACAATAATATAAGAAAATTTTGAATAGGAAATACAAGATACAGAAGAAAGACACCTAAGATGATCGCATAAAATGAATCATATCCTCTATGGAAATGCTCAAATTTTAGTGGCACAACGCAGTTTGGGAGATAATGTAAAACAGACCTTATCCACAGGGGTCATCATGCTTGTTATTGATTCATTCCCGGTTAAGCCTCCATTTATGTCCTGCTTCGGTTTGCTACCCAATAACATAAGCTGCTTCTGTAAGTCCAGTATACATTCTGCCTGCAACATTAATTATGGAAGGAGTAATTCAGGCAAAAGGGAATTATTTCCTATAGGACAACTTTCATGAAAAAGGGGGATTAGGGTGCGGTAGGGATACAACACATATTTAATTATTAAATAAATAAATGTATGTGTATAAGTAATTATAAATATGATAAATAATCAACAAAAATAAATACTGAACTGGAATTTGTAAAATTATAATAATAAACTAGATTACTTTAATTACTACCATTACTTATCTGTTGGTATATAATATATTAATATAAATTATTTGCTGTAATTCTATGGTATTTTATTTGCTATACATATAATATAAGTATGACATAATGTACAATATTATAATATAGTACTACTTCCTACTATGCATTCTATATCATATATAATTTAAGTTGTATATTACGATACTAGTTGTTATGTTAGGGACTGTAAGAATCAGACATGATGCTACTAATTGATCGAAAGGCCAAGGGAGACAACATCTCTTGAAGATCAGATAAGGTAAGGGGGGACAACGGCGTTTCTTCCTCTGCAACTTTTTCTTTTTAACTAACATAGTCATAAGTTCGAATATAGTTCATGCTTTCCCAATTTTTTGGCGAAAAGTGAAAACAGCAAAATATTTATGTGATATATCCATGATCTTCAGAAACCTGACAAATTCCAAAAGGATTCTAAGACTCGATGTTCTTACTTAGGATCGTGTATAAAGTGTCACTTGCCGCAGAGTCTCTCTAAAATAGTGTTATCAATCATATCATGATTATAGCGTGATTGAGACAATTCTACACAAAGTTACCAACAAACAATACAGTTATGGATTCCTTGAACAGTTTACAATGAAATTACTAGAGCTATAACATTTTGCATTTTTACTTATACAAACCGATGGCACAATTGTATATAAAGTAGAGAGCATGAAATATATGAGAACTTACTTGAGTTTGGTCTGTACACCTCATAACGTGGGCAATCAGGCATTGGGCATGAAATGCATGTCCACATGGAAAGACATAGAAAGGGGCCATTTGCCCCAGTGACGTATAACCCCTAACCATGTTATACTCTCCACCTACAGACAAAATCTTCCTTCTGCAAACCTGATGGATCCCAAGAGTAGTAAGTGAGAAACAGATTTCAGATATAGAGAAAAGTCAGTAAAAACAAAACACAATCACTGTGGCAGCCCGGGAGAAAGAGTGAGAACAAGAAGAAAATCTGTAAAACGAACAAATGGGGAAGGGGTGAGAGAAAAAATTGAAAGAGTGAAGTAGAGTTTGCCAGAATACAGTTTTACGTGAAATAGAATCCAAACACGTTGATGAACCAACTTGAAGGGGCCACACAATGATGCAAACATGCAACCAAAGAGACCTTAACTAAAATAAGTCTATAACAGATCTGTCAGATGAGTGCGCGCACGTGTGGGCAGTGGGGGTTGGGTTTGGGGCCTGACAGCAAGTATCATCAGTAAATCATTACCCCACATTCTTCATCACGTTCAATGACAGCATAGCGTTGAGCAAGAGCACTGATATCATTTCTGATGTTGTCTGCGCCATGTGTTGCATCATTCATCTCCTCTTTCAGTTTTTCAATCTGCTGGTTGTAATCCTCTAAAGACGAGCAAATTTCCTCCTACAAGCACATTGAAAGAAGTTGGTTAATGGCAGCTCAAACTTTTTTTTAATGGCAGCTGAAGTTAGTTTTATTTTCCTTCAACAAAATTAACAAGGCCAGTCACTAACTATAACTAGGTCTCAGATATTGATGTTACCTTGAAGTCATCAATCAGTGCAAAGTCCGGAAAGAATGGTAAAATATCTTCAATTTTTAGCAGCCCATCAGTTTCCTTGAGAAATGCTATTGCCTTCCGAATATTCTCCCTTTTAGTTCCTTTTTCCTGCTCAACAACATGCTTGGCAACCATAAGCCACAACTTCTTCCTCAAGTCTTCATCATCTTCAACCTTATCAGCTTCGGCCATAGCAAGCTCTGGATCAACCTAGTCATCAAAAGGAAAAATAAGCACCAAAAGTAACATAGACTTGAAAAGATATAACATATAAACGAAAATAGGCAGTAAAATTATCAACAAATACATACATACAATCTAAAAAGTTGCATGCTGATTTATTCAGCATGAACTATTCATTACTTGATGCTTCTCCAAGATAGATGTAAAGTCAGACGTAATGCCAACATAGATGTGACATCAGATCCAGTGATCAGTTTCCTAATCACTATTGGAGTTTTTATATCCTATTAAAAAAAATTATATGAATCAACTAGGAGTAGAGTGTCTTTAGCATGCTCTTCCCATGCTCTCTGTACATGAATATAAAAGATGAACAGAAATTCCAAAATGAATTTTTGTCATGTTGCAAGGAATCTACAATATGTCCACATTTATGCAAGCTGCAAGTAATTCTCAAAAATACCTACATGTGTGTGTGTGTGTACAACATTCATAAAAATGGAATTAATGTCGAAGAGATGGAACAGAAAATCAGTTGAACATATATAAATCTAGTTGGAAAACTGTATTACCTGAAGAGCAAGAGCAACTGCTTCTTCATGCATAGACATCATGCTGTATATATGAACACAGGCACGCATCCGTTTCTCCTTGAGGCAAAGGCGTAAGGCATATTTGGGATCATAAAAGAAATCACGGCCACTAGGTCGTCCCTTGCCAAATTTACATTGTAGGAACCGCAAAAGTGAACTTTCATCTTCCTGATCACGATATTATAAGAAAATTTATATTAAAAATCAGTGACTTTATAAATCATCATCACTTTGTAAGAATACAGTTGCACCAAAAAAATTATTGGGAGTTACGTAAATTGAGAATTAAAGTGTATACATAAGTTCAAAGCAAGCAAACAGAATCATGCTTTATCATAAGAATGGAGATTAAGCTCAAAGACCTACCATGCCAGTCATTTTGAATATATGATCAAATAGGAAAAGTTTGTCAGGCATAAGTCAGTGAAATTTGAATTGTAGAGTTCCTTGTTGCAACACAGACAAACTTCCATTCAGATATAAGAAATGCTTGCAAAATTATGATCAATGAAATGTGTGGAGTTACAATAATATCACTCTGGTTTCTAATTACCAAATAACTTCTTAAGATGTCTCAATATGAAAGTTCAATGTCATGGTTTATGCATAACACTCACAGATTTGTATTGCATGAATCGGCCAAAGGAAAAGATGAAAAGTGCATTAGCCATTTGCAACTGGTAAGTTAGGATAATCAGTATGCAACTTGATCATTAATTTTCAAAGCCTGAAGAACATTTTCAATTACCATGAAAAATAAACGAACAACGAACTTTAGAAACTCAGTAAAGGTTCTAAGTGACCAAATGTACCTGCTTTGTGTACAATGAGAGCAATAAGTTGTGAACACCAGGATCCTCGTTCTGCAAACGATGAACACAAAATTCCAAATATTTGATTACTTCATGGGTTTCATTCCTGCATTTGAAATGAAATAGCAAAATATAATGGCTATCAATGTTTCCACAAAAAATAAAGATATGCTTAAGAATAATCTTAGAATCATGTGTAAGAAAATGGGTTTTCAATAATCTTACTAAGTACTTCTAACAGTTGGTTGATATGAATTAGCTTCTTCCTAATGATATAAGTATACAGGACTCCTTGAATATGTGAACTTACATTGCTAACGCTTGTGTCAAATCTCAAAATTAGAAAAGAAAAATAAACTAACTTGGGGAAGAAATAATAGAATGCATGACCTATACATGTCAAGAATAAAGACAAAAAAATATGAAGTCTAATATTATATGAATCATTCACCAAATTAACTCCATAAGAATCCATAAGAAGATAATTTTGTTGAGCTATGAACCTATTATTTTTAACTCCCTCTGTTCCAAAATATACGATTAAGTTTGACTTTTTAAAGTCAATTTTATATATCAAAAGTTCTATGAATCACATCAATTTTGAATTTAAGAATATCTCAAATTGTCTTTAGAAAGTCCATATTGATCTTATATTTTTGAACAGAGGGAGTACTTTTTAGGGATAAACGATCATGACTCAAAGAAATAATCTGGTCAGGAAAAGGTGTTATTGCTCAAAAGTTCTCAATTTAGGATATCATTTGAAACGAGATAGAAAGAATCAAAAGTAGTCTTTTAATAAAAAGTCAATAAATACAAAGTCGGCTAAGTGGAATCTATCTAATATTGAATCATATGCATATTCCAATAAAGTAAAACGATGGGGGCTGCTTTCTAGACTGTAAGTCTGTAACCCTTGAATGAGAGTACAATAGTATTAGAATCAACTTTGGCTCTGATTTGATTATCCAAATATTTTAGAATTATAGAGCAAAGTCGCATGATAATTAAGTAGAAATGCAAATTGAGATGAGTCTTACTTTGCATGTGGTTCACTTGAATAACGCATCATTGCAGGAATCATCTTCCTCGGATTCAGGTTTTTTGTGATCATCCATGCCTCAACAGTTTCATATGCATCAAGCATGATGAGATCTGGTGCAAATTTGTACTGAAATAAAACCGAAATGTATTACCTTCCAACAATGCTGGATATATGTATACAACTTCCACAGATGGGAAGTTGCCAGAATACCTCATAAATGGCAAAGACACTAAACCAAAGAAAAAGAAGATGATTATAAGGATGAGGGCATTGATGTTGATGATGACGGCAGTAATGGTACTGTTGGCAACAGTGAGAACGATGATCATGATTGTAAGTTGGTAACAGTAAGAACAAAGAATCAGGCTATCTGAATAGACAAGGGAGAGGAGGGCAATTATTGCTTGATTGAGATTGTGGTCTTGAGTGATGAGTCTATTGACCCTGGTGCTCTATTGACTTGGAAATTGTTCAACCCTAATTCCAAATTTTCAATATCAGCGCATACCTGAAGATCTATAGGAACAGCAGGTTTTTGAAGCACTTCCAGTGCTTTCTTTGCTTCCCCTTGCTAACAAAGAAACCAAACAATCAAATCCAATATCAAATTATCATCATATAAATTTAAAGTATTAAAACGAATTCTCAGAGGAGGAATAAAAAATTAAATAAGCATAACAGTGCGCAGATCCTTCTTCCTATGAAAATTAAGACCTCAAAGAAAAACATTACCTTGTTAACCCCACAAAAGGTAAATATTCCAGGACAAGAAGATTTCATGATCTTGAATCAATACTAACAAGTTCTTTTGGGATAAGTATTGCCTTTTTCACAATAATAATCAACTTATGGATTACAGCATCATCAACATACACAGACACACACACAGTATATATACATACAGAGAAAAAGCTGTGTGTGTGTGTGTGTGTATACCAATTATTTAGTAGGTAGAGGGGGCAAAGAACATAATCTCAAACCTTACAAGTAAATAAAGCCATATTGGCTACAAGATGGTGCCTCCACTGAGAATTGAAACCCATATTACTCTCATGAAAGGGAGGGTCCAATACTACCAGAGCTAGAACTCATCAGTATAATATCAACATATCAAAACATTAAATCATGGTACAATGCAACCAAGCATCATATGTAATATTAATGGTCCTGATCTCATAGTACTGAGCTTATGTATTGAGTTGCATACACAGACATTTCATATAGATCACATAACCGGTCTACTACTCCCTGTATGATCCACCCTTCCACTTTGTCGTGGCTCAAAAACCATATTTGCGGCACAGATCATAAGGCATTCAAAAAACTTATTTTGTAAATAATATTTTGTACTATAGGTTTTCCTAAATTAGCCTTTGACTTCTAAAGTGAAGGTCATGTTTGACAAGATGGTCAAGTTCTCAGTTGTTGAATGCTTGGTCATGGGTACATATCCTATAAACAGCCTCTCTATAAATAGATGTAAGGTTGTGTAACCAACCCCACTAACTTCAAGAGCCTTGTGGATTCGGTACGAACTTTTATTCTTCAACTTCTAAAGTGAAATTTAATGAAAGAATTTTGAGAAATATTATATCTGAATGGGTCAATGACGTGTCTAAAACTCGCATAATCAATATGGTTCTGAACCATGACATTCAAAATGGAAGGAGAGAGCATTTGAATTACCAAATCCAAATCAAAGGTAATGAACAATTTGCCAAACAAAAAGTAAATTGTATATACCTAATGTATATACAATTGTGTCTGAACTCTACAAAACAAATAAACAATATAGAGAATTGAAGAACCTGAATATAATGGTGAACTACAATCTCATACTGCCCCTTTAGATTAGCAAAATATACCAATTCATCGACTCTACCATAACTGCAGGAATTAGAAACACCAAAATCCGTTTCAGCATAATTTGACCTTCATAATTTTATTTAAAACAATAAGTAAACTGGTACATCAAAGCTTTGAGTAAACCATGAAACAACAGAAATGAATCAGGAATACAAAGAAACACCTCAATCCATATTATTAAGTTTATGAAAAAAATTAAAAAATATGAACATCAATCTATGACGCATATATACAACATGAACAACCTTTCTAATAGCTTCATTGTAGTCGCCTCATCCAACACATCCTTGGAATCACTAAGAAAAGCACGAAACTCCTTTATGATCAGTTGGTATTCCGAGGTTCGACTTTCTGAAGCCGTGTCATCTTCCAAGAGCAATCGATTGATCTAAGAATTAAAATATACGAACTTAGTATTAGTTAGCAATGGCAAATTATCATATAATGGTTAGTCAAAATTCTAAGGAACACTGTATAAATTTACATATAAAATTTTGATGCATAACACTAAAAACAAATGTCCTAAGATATTTAATAAATGTATTGATACAGCACAAAGAGTGTGCATTAGAGAAGAAGGCGAATGAATGGCACTCCTGCAAGGGATTCACTAGTCCGCGGACAAAGACTTGCTTCTTCCTTGCAAGGAATTGGTGTTACCCTCATGGTGAAAGCACAAAGTTAGCAAAATAATATATTCAACTCTTATTAAATAATGAAGATTGGAAGGTATTTGTAAGAGTTACCCAAGTAGTTCAGAACATATGTAAAGATTGAAAAATAAAATATAACACATAAAGATGAATTATGGGAAAGAAATGTCAAAGAAAGTTAATGGTTTTCCAGGAGACCTCAACCATAGCACTTTTACTATTTATCTGATTCAGAAATTTGTGCCAGACCATAAAATTTAAAAGTGCAGACCAAAGAGTGGTACAACAAATTACATGGGGATGTTTGGTTTCACGGTGTACTAAAAGTCAAGTAGAAGAGCTGTCAAATAGCCAAAAATCCATCCAAGAGAAAGTACAAAAAAGTAAGCAAACCTTGTCCAAGTACAATTCAGTTGTCCATGTCGAAATCATTGTGATTTGACATTTATCATCCTTAGCAAGATTATCAAGCTTCCGCAACAAGAAAGTTCTCAAAGAGTCCTGCATGAATTAAAAAAAAAAACACATGATTCCATTTGTTTACGTATTATGCAGATCTAGTATTTCTGCTATCTTGCAACATATATAAAGATGAACTCGTTGATTTCAAAGCTGTTCAGATAGTTAGAATAGTTTCATAAGTGATGTAATATTGCCTGACATTAAGGTTGAGTTAGGTGACAATGACATTCCTTCTCCAATCCCATTTCCTATGTTCGACATCATAATATTTATGTCAGATATTGACCAAATTGCATACCCAGATGGCAACTCAGAGAGTTTACTACACAGAAGGAACTAGTACTGCAGAATATGTAGAACTTACATGCCAAATTAGTGATCATAGATTCACTCAAACTTATCGTCATCTATTAAATGTTACATAAATGTTGCTTCATAATCACAGCTCACCAATTGTTCAAAGGAAAAAAGAATTACAAATATGAGGAGAAAAAGTAAGATAGACATTTATCATGATGCTATTATTATAGCCAGACATACAATAACTGGTATAAAAACTACATTCAAGTTCATGACCTAAGACAAAATAATAAAAGGCCTAAGGAACATAAATCAAAGTACTGACTTGCAACGAAACTCACAATGACTTAGTGTGAAACAAGCTATGTAGCTTTGTGCTCATAATAAACTTGAAAGCATCTAATTCTTAGCGATTGGAAACACACACCTAGATATTCTGTTTGCTTATCCAAAATAGGTACCACTTAAGTAAGCCAATAGATTCCTTGAACTGTAAATATCTACTGTGTAAATAGCATACTCATTTTGTACAATTGCAATTCAGACATCTGTCCTGCTGATTGTTGTTAGACACAAAAGCCACTCACAAAAACCCCCATGAAATAGATTTTCCATTCAAAAGATAACACGATACAATGGCTCAGCTTTGAAGGCCAAAAAAGCCGACATGTTGAGTTTTCAAGAATGTGAAAACTGAACAGGTACACGGGATACTGAGGGGTCCACATAGAATGCAGCTATGTGGAGCACATAACTTGCTGGACTGCAAATTGATGAAAATTCCACACACAATAATACCTGGTATTTCAAGCTCTTTGAGTGACAAATATTAAACAATCTTGACGTGATCCGTAGCAAATTGTTTTTTTTTGGATTATACAATAAAAAATTACCCCCTCAGTCCAGTTTAATTATCCCTATATGACTTTCACACATTTAAAGAAAGTGAAGAATGGTGTATAACGTTGTGTAAGATTCCAAATTTCCTTTTTTCAGAACAAGGGTAAAATGGTCATAGTAACATATCCAAAATTTACAGTGAGAAGGTTTTTGGCACATCTATCAAAGGCAAGGAGGGCAAATAATTGAGGACAAAGGGAACAATAGAGAGATAGAAGATACAGCAGAAGAGGACAAAGATACCTCAGAATAACAAAAAAACAAAAGGCAAAATTTAATTGTAGACAATTAATGTAAGTCTTGAAGGTGCAAAAGACAAAGGAGAGAGAGAGAGAGAGAGAGAGAGGCATGTACAAAGTAACAGAAGTAAAGGCTCCAATATATACTTAAGTAACTATGCAACTAATTGACGTGACATTCCTACCCCTACAGCATCACTCTGATTATAAACAAAATGTTCTTGAACAATAGATTTTTGGACCTCATCACTGAAAAAAAGAAATAACTAGCCCTTCCTGGTAATCATTCAATAAACTTGTTGCATCTTTCAAAGGTTGAAAGCATGATATAATATAACAAATACCTGTTCACCTATGCTAATAAACTTCAAGGTGATCTCCTCGAAGGACAATATATAATTGATCTGCAAAATGAATTTTCTTGGTTAATAAGGTACTCCCCTAGAAAATAAACAGCATTACAAAATTAATTATTTTAGCACAAACATAACAAAGAGGAAGTTGAAAAACACAGAAGTCTTATTTCTCAAGTTTATAGCTTCATCTCATTCTTAGGTTTAGAGATGTACCAAACAAATGATCATGTAAAAACTTGCCTACATTTAACAACTAAATTTTTCTTTGGTCGCAATGTAAGGCATCAATATCCCAATCTCTTGATACATGTCATCTGTCATACAAGTAAAAATGACTAAAACTAGTTTACTTTCTTGAGCTGGCTATTATCCACAAAGTGACCATCAATTTTACAATTTGTAAGAAGAATATACCAAGGAACATTCCGTACTAGAATTAGTACCTCCCAGTAAGCAAGTTGACCAATAAATTGCATATCACAAACTAATCTGATTAACTCACTTTTGCATAGAAAGATGCTGCTCTTACAAAATCCTTGGTAGAAAACGCAACTTCAGCCTGCACTAATAACAACTCCAGTTATAGATCGTTGCAATTAAATAAATAAATTGAAGATTAGAGGCTATAAAGATTTTATTTAGCTAATAAATGTTTTCATGCGAAATAAAGATGAAGCTTATGGTCTTAACCAAAATTAAAAAAAATAAATAAAAATGAGACTTATGGATTTTCAAAAAAAAAAAAGAAAAGAAAAGAAGATTTGTATTTGCAATTAAGTTACCAAATCACTACCTGCTCTAGATAGACTTGGTCCCTCTGGAATGGATCACGACAATTTGCCAAAGCTGCAGCATACTCCTTCAAGTCCAGGTACACCTTCCACATATCTTGGCTTTCATCACTTACAGACACCTGATTTTATATTAATTTCAGCAAATAAAGAAAAAGTATATTCTTTTATAAGTTAAGAAAATATATAAATGTGCACACGTCACTGAATTCTGAAAGGACTTCATAATTATAGACCGAACCTGAAATATTGAGTTTTCGTCATATGCATAGAATAATCCAGCAGAGGCATCACTGCATAACCCAAGTATACCCCTTGAAGCTGATTCTGGTGTTTGATCAAAATGAAGTTCTTCTACAATCTGTTCACTAATACGATTTACCACCTATAAGACATTGCAATAACAGATGAAAACTCAGTCAAGATTAGTAAACATGACTAATATGTAATAAGGAAACTGTTCTGCAAACATGATAAGAACTCACAAGATCGAGTGTAATAATATCTCAACCACATCATGGATAAAAGAAGATATCCATGGAAATCTTTGTGCCTAATATTTATAATGAGCGATAGACGTAATTCACAATCATAAGTTAGGTCAATTTATTTACTGACGCACCTTAACCTTATTACCGATGAGAAGCAAGAAGTGAAATTCAGATACTGCAAGGGAACTAGGCTTAGAGACTCCACCACCTTCACTTAATTTTGAAAAGTCCAAAAGGGCCTTGTTCTCCACAAAGTTTACGTCCCCATTAGGTGAACTACAAATGAGGTTTCCAAAAGGACTCAATCAAACTGATTCATACAATTATTTTATATTACCAGAATATACAGTACTAAATCAATGACATAGAATTAGTTAGGAGATCAGAAATGTAATACCTTAGAAAGCAACAATTACAAATATTTAATCATTTGTTCTTATCATAAAAGGAATGGATGGCATCCTGTACCTATGCTGTGCACCAAAATTTAGGCCACCATAGTAGATACCTGCTCCAGAAAGCCATGCGAAATGTATCGCTCGTCTTTGCTTGATAAAGAAATGCAGTTCACTACTAGACACAAATAAAGGAAATAAGATTAAAAAAAATTATCGTAGAGATTAAGTTAAAAAAAAGGTGTACACATTTACCAACATCCACCATTCAATACAATAGGCACATAAATGGTCTACCGCACAAAAATGGTCTACCTATCCCAGGTGAAATAATTATATTAAGGAGGTATTGACAGGTATCAAATAAGTCCAAAATTAATTGAGCAAAAAACCTAAAATATGTCACTTGCCCAGTATATAGCAGATGTTAGTTTCTTTTTTTCTCTGATAAAGTGAACTTATATTCAAAAGAGGCAAAGTGCACCAACGGACTGCCACCCATGTTCAAAGAGTATAATCACCAAGTGTTATCCATTATAACATCTTATGGATGACAATGCAAAAGTTATTCTTCAAAAGCATAAACCCTAACTAAATCAAAGCCTTTAATTTTTTAATACGAGGTGTATTTTGCACAAATGCATATGACACATCAACATCATTAGTCGTATTCTTCCAAACATTCCTGATGACCTAGTTGTCTTACCTATCTACTATGTTATCATTCTATCAGAAATTTAGAATATGAATTTCATTTTTTATTTCCAATTTCTTTTTCTATTACAACATGCAAACCAAATCTTGATCACTCTTCTCCTTGATCCAAAATGTATGAAAAAAACATATAGTATAATCTTTGTTTAGCATATTATCCAATGTTATTTACTTTGAATAATGACATGATACATTCTTAAAATGTGATGACAAAATGAGGTGGATAAAAAACTTAGAGAAAGCAAATGTGGGTTGCACAAAATAGGATGTGATGAATTTCTTATGAAAAAGTATCTAATTTATGAGTTTCTCTACTTCTTTATAGCACTAAAGTTGAATGCAAACTAAAACGCTTGCCTGTTTGGTATATCTCCTGGAAGTTCCATAAAATGCACCGCACGATCTATATAACTTGCAAACACAGCCTTCCAACATAGGAAAAAAAATAAAGAATAAATTTTAGTTAAAGTGAACAGCATCATCTACTCCCCCTAGTGCCATTTCTTATTGCATCATTGAGCACTTAACTTTAAGTGGAGACTGTTTAAAGCATCTTCTTTCAAACTAGGAAAGTTCAAACAATTTTAAGAAGAAATTGTTTCAAAGAATTAATGGACTAATAAATGGAACCAAGGGAATATAACAACAGATCAAAAGCAAGCTAACATATCTTTAGATTTGAGTCTTATTTAGTTTGAATTCACAGGTACGATGCAGAAGGGCATAATTATAATTTCTAAGCATGATGCTGTTACTTGTGCTGATGTGCTACAAACAGCATGGAAGTACGAGACGGCACATACATCAGATAATATAAGTAAGACTGTAAGAGAAGCATGTGAAGTTGTAAAGAAAATTCCAAGATAGGAAAGAAAGATCTCTATCAACTTTAAGCTTTAAAAATTGGATGAGTGCTTAAAAAGCTCCATTGGGAAGACTTAACTACTTGCTCAATCAATTGAGGATAAATCTCTGACCTTGTTATTATTTTATGTTTTCTTCGACTAAAAGTGTAGATTCTTAAAATTAGAACCTTAACAGGGACCATATTATGGTACATGAGATCTATATCAACATGGATCACCTAACTCTACCCTTCCTGAAACTTTCTCAATAGAATTTATAAAAGAAAGCATGCAAAAGCTTCTGACAAAGACACCTCAATCCAATAATACAAAGGGCAGGAAAAGAAAATAAGGGGAAAAAAACTCATCATCATCTCTGGTTAATTATTCCTTATCTTCAAAGCTCTAAAGTTCCTTTCACTCTATATACTGAGCACTATCAATTTAAAATAAAACCAAAATCTTTGGGACGTATTAGGAACAGATCTATAATGCATATTAAGCCCCCAAACACACTAATCATTCTTACTCAGATATCTACTCCCTATCTTACTTATGTAGGCTCTTAGGAAGTCAAAATGTATTTCCCAGTTGTATTGCTTTCTCGAGATATGGTTAGGACCAGGACTGCAAATGGACTACTCTGTTCATGAAAATTTCAGGCACAGCTCATTTATAATCTCATTCAGTTTGGTTCATCTGAAAAAACGAGCCAAGATATCAAGGAGGTCCTCAAGTCTTGCCTCCAAGCAGATGAGCATCAATGTAAATGCGTCCATGTACTTGGGAGAAGTTTCTATGTTAGACTAGCAGAGACTTAGAGATACATGGATTAGATTGCGCAAAGCACTACAAGGAGGATAGGTTCAGGATAATGCTCATACATAACATAACATAACATGGCAGGCCAACAAGTAACCAAGGATGCTTCAAGGAGGCTGACTTACATGCCTGCTTTATTTGCCCCCCTATGGGTATTATAACCTGCAATCACTGCAGTGATATTTACAATGACTGTCCTGCGTCTAAAAGGTTTCAATGATGTCATATTCACATGAATAAGCATACTGAGTCAGGCTGACGCTTCAAGGAGGCCGACTTACAAGCCTGCTTTATTTGCCCCCCTATGGGTATTATAACCTGCAATAGCTGCAGTGATATTTACAATGACTGTCCTGCATCCGAAAGTTTTCAATGATGTCATATTCACGTGAATGAAGCATATTGAGTCAGGATGATCCAAGCCTTCTACAACATTTTATAACGTTAAAAGTCATTAAAATTTTATGGTAGAAGCCCTTGTTGAAATTGTTGGCAAAAATAAATCCGGCTCCTCAGTAGCTGATCTTGGAGTGCATACTTGATTTCCAAATATGCATCCACATACCACATTGGCCTAGACTACCTATAAAGCAACCTTCAAAACTGAATTTAGGTCTACAGACTGGAAGAGGGTGTAGAAACCACAAGCAAAGTTTGGAGCAAATTATCCAAAATCCAAAATGTAAGGAGTAGCCCCAAAGGGAGCCCTTAAATACTTGTGAAAAATTCCAAAATCAAAGCCATGAGGTCAAATAGTTGTCTGCTTTATGTCCTTGCATCCAAACAACGTATGGCGATCTTTGGAATTTCTTAACATATATAGCAAGTTCAAGTGGAGTAAACTGTAGGCCTGTATGGAAGGAACTTCTTGTATAATTTCTTAGCCCTTAGTATTTACCACTCTCGCTCAGGTATACTTTCATGTGTATTTGTCTCACCCCTGTTTCCTATTTACAGAAAATTGTTTACTTTCTTGTAGATAGGTAGGTACGCATAGATGGAAAATAATTTGCGGAAGGACATGTATCTATATATTCATGAACTACCAGTTAATCTACCTACCATCTCCAAAGATCTAAAAAATTGACACCCTACTCTAAAGGTAACTATGTTAATACAAATTCAAGTTCACACATATGATACTGTCATGGTCAAATTCACATTTAAATGAGCTTCAGGAACAGAATAGTGACCAGCTCATATATGACCATCTATATAAAATGTCCAACTCAAGCATTCAACAAGATCAGAAGGCACAATGACATTTATTGCGTAAGAGTCAACAAATTAAGCAAACCTCGATAGGAAAATAAGAACTACATATAGACTTACATCCAGCAACCCAATTCCAGTGAAAGAATATAGTCGCGTAGGAGTAACAGCCATCACATAGTATCTAGTTCCATTGCTTGTGCCAGTTGTTTCCATCTGCAGAGAGAGAAATTTAAGAAAAAGCTATAAGACTAATTCAGATTGTCAGCAGATACAGTCTAATCCTAAACAAGTCCCTGGGCCCCAACAACAGAAAACAAATAAAAAGTAGTATAACTCTGGCTCTAGCCTAAACGAAAGAAAGAGTTCAAGAAGGTTAGCTTGCTCGTTCTGATGCCAGTTCATTACATCAGTGAATTACTAATGCCATCACTACTACATTTCTATCTAATGTTAGGGATATGTTTGGAAAAGTCATTGTAAAAATGTATCTCTAATTTTAAAACGGAGGGAGTAGTAAAGAAAAGAGGAAGGCGCGAAGTACCTGAAGATCTGTGAAAGCTTCTGGTAGTTCTGTAAGTTCAAAAAGAAACTTTATATATTTTTCTTTCTTATCCTTCTCATCTACAGCAATTTCATGCAACTGGCCATTGTCTGTACCAAGAATCACCTCCCCTGTAGAAGCTGAAAAGACATTGTATGCAGCAAAAGGAATTAATCAATGCGGAAAAACTCCAGTGAAAGGTAAATTATAGCAGATAACCAACTAATTTACCTTCTGTTATCTGTTGTCTATTCCAGGCAACAGCATTTACTACAAGACCTTTCAGTTTGTTTAAAATCCGGGGTTTGGTCCATTTTGCATGTGTGTAGAACGTATCAGCACCTCCACTGCTCACAACAGTGGCAATGCAGTGGCTCCCACCAGGATCAACGAAAACTCTGTGGATGGATTCCCCAGGACGACCAGCAGAGAGATCAATATCTATAAAATGAATGTTCAAGAAAATAATGAGGTATTCCTACATCTTCCCAGAAGACTTCAACAAGTTTAGTTAAAAAAAACAACTTGCATAGTAGCTTTTTGTGCATAGGCTGGAAGACTCTAAACTAAACAAACTCCACTCAGAAAATACAAGCAAAATTTTGTCAAACTTTATATTACCAAGCTCATCTCATAAATTCAATAGCCTCTATAGTCAAGCTCAATCTAGCTTGTGCTACCAAATAAATAGATTCAACAAGAAAATTTCAAGTAGCATTATCATTATACACTACAAATTTTAATCTCTAAAGAATAAGAGGAAGTTATTTTTAGTTGCTCACACGCACTGCAACTAAAGAAGAAATTTAAGGTTTATGAGAAGTATTGTACATAGGAATTTGGCCAATTACACATTTACCAAAAAAAAAGAAAAAAAGAGAGCACAAGATCGACCGGAAAAAGAAAAAAAGAAATGCTCCAAAAGGAAACTATAACAAAGGGTCAGACTCTTCACAAAATCAGATATGCACACTATAGCTACACCTCAACTCCAAATATTTGAACAACACTCAGAACCCAAATTAAGCTTCCCCCAAAAAATCCATAAAGGCAATTGGCAGACCCTTATAAGATCTCCATTCTATAATACATCAAAAAAGTGTATAACCAAGAGTCGGTTAATCTTAGTACGTCTCCCTAATATGATGTGTATGTGTGTGTGAACACTGCAGGTGCAGGTGCAGGCTCATAAAGGTATTGTATGGTTTGATCACATAGGTGAATTAATGAAGCATAATTAAAAGAAAAATCAAATAAAATTACATACCAGAAGAAACCCCAACACCAAAATCATGTCTGATGACCCAACCTTTACTAGTTCCCAAAACAATGACATCATTTCCAGCAGCCATACATGTAATAACTCCATGTCCCTTTGCTGCATATCTCTCCAGAAGATCTACAGAAAATACTTGCCTTCCAGGCTCCATCTTCTGATTTATAACATTTTTTCACGCAAATATTGGCAAAAGTGAAAAACAAAAACCTGAACTGAAATACAACATCAAATTAACAACTTTTTAACTTCTAATTACTCCTATGTTTTATATTCACACTGATTCATAGTGGGATTTTGACCCCAAAGATATCAACGATACTGAGATTATTTATATGCATAGAAAGCGGCAATTTTTCTAACACATTGTACGAGAGCAATAGAATCTGAAAAGCTATGGCAAAATATCCAGCAGATAAAATCTAAACAAATTGATTGGAGGAGAAAAGGTTAACTTTTTCAGTTCATTAGTCTTCTCCAAACAGCAACTAAGGACGAATACTTAGGGTTATGTAAGGAACGGAAAACGTACCTGATCGGAGAATTGATCACCGGAATCCTCTAAGCTCTCTATAACTGATAACTGACGTTGCTGGGCTTGTATAATCTTTGTTTGTTTTGGGCCTATTTATCGGGTTTTGTTAAAGTAAAAGTCCAAATGATTTGGGCAGAACATGGCCCATTCTATGGCCCTGATGGAGCGGAGCGCCTATAAACACCGATTATAATCCAACGTAGGGCTGTAAACGGGTCCTTATTGGATCGGATCGAGGGTGATCCGAATTCGATCCGCCAAGAAATTATTGGATTCGGATCGGATCCGATAATCCGATGGATCTCATATATTAAGGACCGAATCCGATAATCCGAATCCGATTAAGCCAAGTAACATGCACACATTCAAGCAATAAAACTCCAATAAAAATTCAAGGCTTCAAGCGACCAATATCAAGTAATAAAACTCCATATTTTTTAGCATTAAAATCAACACATATCATATTTTTATCGGATCGGATTATTATCGGATCGGATCGATATGTATCCGAATCCGATCCATTTACTTATCGGGTAATCGGATAATCGGGTAATCAGATTTTAAAAATGAATCCAAATCCGACTAAATGGATCGGGTTCAGACCATGACCCGATCCGTTGACATCCCTAATCCAACGACTCTGATAGAGCAGGCAGCCTACGTTATATTTTCTCCAACGGTTAAAGAAAAAAAATCAATTTAGATGTAAGGTGGCTAAGGTAGTGTTTGATTGCATCTTAATATATCTTAACAGTCCACCTTTTAATGCATTTTAACATACCACATCTTTGTATTAAGAGGTCCTCTAAATAGTTAAGATACAAATATTTCAGATGACCTCTTAATACAAAGATATGGACTCTTATGGGCTCTTAAAATACATTAAGAGGTTGACTATTAAGATACAATAAGATATAATCAATCACCACTTAGAAGGGTCAATAATGTCTTTTGTTTTTATTAATTAAGGGTAAGGTAGTATTTTCCATTTCTCTTCATTCCTTCAGCATGTTACTCAAGTAGCATTCTGTTAGCAGTCACATGGCTGAGCTGGAGCTAATCTAAGATCATGTGAATTAGAGTATATGTACTGAGCTCATGGTGTGAAATCAGTATGAATGAAATTGGTTATCATTTTCTCTCTCAAAGTATCTCTGAATTTGTCGAAATCTTCCCCCATTTCTACTCTTTTTTCTTATTATTTCTCCTCTTTTTGTGCTTGCTTTGCTGTAAAACTGCAGTATAGGAAGCCTTTGTATCAGCTGACCCCTATCAGTTTGTTACATTAGAGCTCGCCGTTTTTGGTCTCTCTCTAATCAGTGATCATGCTTCAAGAAGCCAATTAAACTCCATTAATCTCTTTCGTTCCGTCCATTTTTCTGCTCATATTTTGCATACCCTTTACAAGAAAATGAGTGTTCTTCAACACCCAGACACCATAAACGCGACAGATATTCAACTATGGAACAATGCAGCATTCGACAATGGTGAATCCGAAGTTTCATTAACAATCAGAGGTTCTTGGTGTCCAATAAAACCAGTAATCGTTAATCGATCTGGTTCTCTTGACTCTGCTTCAAGTAAAGAAAATCAGAGTCCTGTTCTTGTCAAATCTCCCATTTCTGTAAAATCACCAGCAAAAATTAAGCCACTTCACCCAAATGGCGCGATTGGAAATTCGAAATTGCCAATTAAGCCGATTTCCAAACAGGGTCTTGCTGATAATCCCGTTTCAAAGAGTCGAACTGAAGAAATAATCCGCGGCAAAAAGCAGATTGATACAGAGATAGAGGATATTGAGAAGGAGATCAGTCGGTTATCATTAAGATTACAAGTGCTTAGACTGGAAAAGGATGATCAGAACGGGAGAATGAGTGAAAAGCATAGAAGGGTAGTTCCGGCGAGGTTTATGGAACAGAAAGAAAATGTTAAGAATACAACAGAGGAATTGAAAAATAGTGAAGAAAATTTGCAGTTGAGTGCTAAAGCAAAAGTCCTGAGAAGGGCTATTAGTATGGGTCCAGGGGAGATTTTTCCTGGAGCGCGTAAGGGTTTGAGTTTATGGCCGCCGGAGTGAAAGTAATATGCCCTCAAGCCAATTATATTTGATGTAATAAGCATTTACTTTGTAATCTTATTCAAATATTAATAATAGGATAAAAGGCATATTTTATCCATGTTAATTGGTTGAATTAATAAATGTGATGAACCCATAGTTTTCGAGCAATGCTTTTAGAATCATGATGAGATCATGCTAGTGAGATCTAAATTCAAGAAAGCTCAAAACTAAAATGTTCCTAATCGTTGGATCACTAATATTGGGATTACTGATCCGGATAGATTAGTACATACTATGCTTGATCTTTAGAAGATAATGATTGATCTCATAATCATTTGTGTGAAGACACTAAAGCAAGTATGTAGGTGCTTATTAGAGAATAAGTTCACTGAACGTGACTCGCTTAAAGTACCCTAATGGAGTTTTATTCACCTGTCAATAGGGAAGTTCTTAAGTGATAGTTGTACAAGTGATCCTTGGACTTGAGATCATCATAGTACCTTGTGTATGTTAAGTTATATTTTGTCATATTCCTTAATACCTTAGGGTATGTCATAGGGTATGTACGGGTATAATAAAGTATACACGGAGGTAGGTGAATGATCGACAAAGGATCTACCACTTCTGATAAAGGGAGAGAATGTCCTATGCGATTTGATAAATGACAGCTCAAAAATCCCTGGCCAGGGTTGAATGAAAATTAGAAAGGAGTTTCTAATTTACATTAATCGGAGTTGTGCATTTTTAAATCGAAATGCATATGATTAAATAAAATAAGACTTGTCAGTAATTCCATGTCTTATATTTAATCGGGACATTGTATGGTAGAAGGATTGAATTGTACGGTAACTACTACTGAATAGGTTCTATGTGATTAAACATTGATTTCATATTATTCGGATAGTCATGATACATTATCGTAAGGTGTCCCTCATGATGTAGAATAAATATTATTTATTTATGTTTGAATTAAAGGAGTTTAATTCATTATAAATGATATTAGAATTGTTCTAATTTATTTATTCTACTACCGGCATAATATTGAACCTAAAGGGTCACACCGCAAAAAGAATAATATTATATTAGAAGAAATTGGCTTAATGATAATAAATTAAGTATTTAATTTATTAGTTGAATAAATTGAAATGCTTAATATTTATAATGATATATTTGGAGAAATATTGAATTATAAATTAATAAGAGAAATCTTATTATTATTATCATTTAATTCTTAATTAGATTAAGAATTAATTTAAATGGAATGTAAATATCATTTAAATTAAATGCAAAAGGTGGGCTAAGCTAATAACATGTGTTAGTTGCTTAAATGCAAAACATGTGGGTTATGAGAATAATGTTACTTACATATTATGTAAGTATTATTCTTGGTAGTATATTAATTGAATTAGGGTTTTTCCTAAATCATCTAACCTAGCATTTATTGCACTTAGAGAAGTGCTAGCCTCCATCTAATGAAAGAGTTCTTGATGATGAGTTCTTATTATTCTTAAGAGTTAGGAATAAAATTAATGGGATTAGCCATCCAAGATTTCTAGGAAATCAAAATATTGTTTCTTGTATAATTGTTCTTGGTGGATTACCTCTAGAGTGCTACATACACTTTGTAGCTAGTGTTTAATCCAAGGAACAAAGATTGGAGGAGCTTGAAGAAATCAACAAAGGATTGTAGATTGGAAGAGCTTGAAGAAATCAAGAGAGGAGTAGATCTTGTAGCGGTTCAAGAGTTGAATCATCAAAGGTATTATCTCTTATTAATCTTCATCAATTAATAGTTATGCATAAGGTGATTCATGGTTAAGTTGCAAAATTTTTAATTTCTATTTTCCGTTGCGTATTACAATTAGATTGTGATTTTGCAAACTTACACGGAGTTTATTGCCGGAGGTAAGTCCCGGCAATTGGTTAAGCTAGACATAACCCCTGTTCAACCGGTGCAAAGTAGGCGAAAATCGTGCTTTTGGAAGCTGCAGGATATTGATGAAGAGAGAGTGACTAAAGAAAGGGGACGGAGCCTTGGTCCCAAATCAAGAAAAGCCAAAGAAAAGCTGTGAAGAAAGAAGATGGGGTTCTTGCATCAATTCAGCCAAAGAAGCTGTTTAGGGATGGGGAAAAGTCAGTTGCTGCTAAGAAATCTCTGAAGCCTGGTAAAGTCATTGCGAGCCGGTATAATCAGAGTACAATTCAGTCTGCTATGAGAAAGAGGTCTTTACCAGAAAATGATGAGGATGAGGATGAGAGTAAGAGGTGTGACAAGAAAATGGCTTCATTGGTTGGGAAATTGCATAGAAATCTGCCTGAAATGAGTCGAATCAAGGTACTGAAAACCGGGTGAAGAAGAGATGGGAAGTTCCAAGTGAGATAGTGGTTTGTAGGAATTTGGAGGCTGAAAAATCCCCACCATCCATTTCTGTAGTCCCTGATTTGCTTCCAAGGATTAGAACTGCCCGGTTCGCCGTTGATACTCCTCGAGACTCTGGACCTGCGAAAAAAGTGGCTGAATTGATAGGAAAGAAGTCCAATTTTTGCAATGGTGAAGATGTGGAACCATCAGTTTGTCAAGCACTGAGTTTTGCAGAAGAAGATTTTGAAGAGGAAGTAAATGAAAATTAAGGGTGTTCTCTTGTTGCCTCTTTTTCTCAGTTCTTTTTATGAATTCAAGTTCAGTTATGAGTGAGGCTTGAATCATTCTTTTGCTTTCTCTAAGTGATACAGTTGGGGTTTTGTTTTTTTTTTCATGCATGTCACGAAATGTTTTGATTTTAATGATGTTGGGAGCAAAACTTATTTTTGGTTCCTTCAAAGAGTTGGTTGTAAATTTTGTTGCATTTTATCTTTCATTATCTGAATGAGCTTTTCTCCTAAGTATATCAATGAGATATGTTCATTGAACTTTCATAATTTTGTTGCCTATAAAAGTGAAAAACTTTATACCTTGCGCTTCATAAATGTTGCTTCCAGAAAGTGAGAAACTTTATACCTATGTCTTTAGAGGAAGAACATGCACCATTGAGTTGGATCATACTTGTAAAAATGGTATTGGATTTTAGAATGATTTTTGGCAGGTGCTCCTAATGGTTGTTTACTTTTACCTTCTGCCAGTCACCATGTTGGCTGGTTAACTTTTATCATCTTATGTACATTAACCGGTGCTCCTAAGGGATTCGTTGTGATTGCTTGTGTTGATCATTTTATATTAACCTGTAACTGGGAGGTTTGAATAATCTGTGTTTTGGCATTACCATTGTTGATCTTTCTCCTTACATGGATTCAGCATTTGGAATAGGAAAGAACAAATAGTTGCATATTATAGGCACCTTTTATAACTTCAAATTGAAATCAAATGACATATATGACGAGGACCTAAAAGAATTCATAATAATTGGCCACCATTTATTATTAACAAAAGAGGATATATTTACCAAATGGACTAATTATTTTATTTATCAAACTTTGAGAAGTGTTTTTTTTTTCAAAAGACAGACTCAACTCGCCATAAACACACAAATAAAAAAATTTCTATCGGTTGCAGATTTTAAACTCATATATAAAAAATAAAAAAAAAGACACTTCTTCATAAATTATTAAGTATTGCAAAGCTACCCTATCATTTCTCTTTTTTGTCCATTCTTACCATCAAAATATGTGATAAAGGCGTGATATTTTCATATTAAATTCAATGGAGAAATGTACCTCATGAAATTGTGAGCGTATCATATTCCCTGATATTTTCATACTAAATTAAATAGAGAAATGTACCCGTGAAATTGTGAACATATCATATTCCCTCTCACTTCGGTTACACTTTTGTCAGATAATTGTTCATAGGAATGAACAACTAAGAATGTTCAATTACCGACATTTAGAGTGTTTGTAGTAATAGCGTTTGGAGATCCAAACGCATTGCACTTTTGGAGCGTTGTGTTGGACCCAAACGCAGCGTTTATGAGTTAGATAAGATGCGTTTGAAATGAGCGATGTGTTTAGACCCCAATCGCAGTGTTTGTAAGTTAAATAAGATGTGTTTGAAATAAGTAATAACAAGAAGAATAAGAGAACATTTGTAAGTAAAGAGACTTTACGTTAACACAAGAGGTTTACAAGAGAGTTTTAAATAATGCTTGAATTCTAGTATGATTTGGCAAAATGAAGGTAACCCCTACTTATACTAGTCTACCTTCTTAATGGACGGTGGAGATCATCTTGATCCCATGGTAATAAGTGTACATCTAGAATAATTTGTATAAAGTTCTAGATATTTACAAGTTCTTTCAACTTTCTACTATATCTTGGAGTATTCTAACATAGTAAGGAATACAAGAGAAAAGTGTGGAACATTCTAAAGGTTACTCTATGTAAGCATCCTAATAAGCACCGCATAAGCATCCAATAAGCGTCAAGTAAGTATCTTGCGTGGTGTAACCTCGGGATAATAAGTCATTTTCAAGCGGGTTGAGACAAGGCCTGATAATGATCCTTCACGTCTAGTGGATACAATTGATATTAGTTTTGACTCTATGTGCCCAGTGACGCTAGTAGTGGACTAGGCTGGGTTAGATCCATCGAGTTGGGTTATGATGATAGTAAGCCGTGCCGATCCTGACCCCCCAAGTATTTTTTTTGACTGAACAGTATCCTTGAGCCAACTTTTGTGTTAACCAAGACTAAATTTCTCCCAAGACGATTTTAAAGGCCCCCCACAATTTTTTTTTTTTAAAAAAATCTCAGTATACTATTTTATACAGTATTAATATAGTTCTCAAATGTTGTCATCTCATTAAATAATCTGACATGACATTAAAAGTAAAAAAAAACTGAAATGTAATTCTGTGAATCTCAAGTATGTGAGGATAAGGACAATATTGTCTTTTACCATATCCTCTGTTTCCAAAAAACAAATTCTAATTTATTTTTTTCTAGTTACTTTGCAAATTTCTATAAATTTTAAAATTTTTAAAATTGATATTAATTTAGTTTTATTTTAATTACTGCAGTAGTCTATATTGAAAATTTATTAAGAATTATTATCGAGTATAAAAATGTTATTTTAACAAATTAAAATAAATTTATGTCAAATTCTAATTTTAAATATTGTAAATTAAATATGATTATCCTTTAATGATTAAATTCAGAAAACTTATTTTTAGGGAAATTAATAACCATTCGAGATAAACGATATGGTAAAAGATATTATTGTTGTTAGTTTCTCATACATGAGATTAAAAAGTTAGATTAACATTTTTTAAAGTGGAATTTGAAGGGGTCATTTATTTAAAACCCGAGAGAAAAGGGGTCATTTATTTAAAAGAAACCAAACAGTGAATTGGAAGTTCAGCCAAACACAACCTTATACAAGCCTCTCCCCTGGAGCAAGAAGAATCAAGCAGGTTTACAGAAAAAGCGGAGTATGAAGTGACCACCGAAAGGCCCATCACACCAGGGGAAAAACACCGGTACCCCGAAAGTTTAATCGGAACCCTAGTTCCAGCTTCGTTTGGGTTCCTTAAACCCTAAACCCAAGAAGAACTGAATACAATTTCTAGCAACCCCACGAAAATGCTCGCCGCTTCAAAGCGTATGAAACAAATTCCACAATGGGAATTAAAGGTGAGCATTTCGGCAATCTTAACAAGTTCAAATTCTTGGAATCGGAGTGGAATCAGAAGACCAATATATATCAGGAGAATATTGAATTTCAATAAACTTTTTCATGGGTATATGCTTTATCCGCTCCAAAGGTGCAGAAATCGTCATCAAATTGTAAGTTTCTCGTATTTTCCTGCTTTTTTGCATTCAGTAATTCACATTGGGGGCCATTTTGGTCTACAAGAATTTGTGTGAGTGACATTGCAAGATTATTAATTTTGTGAAATATGTTCTTAATTCAGTTTATAAGAGTCTGAGATTTTAAGTGAAGGTTAACTTAGGTTAATATCTAGTAAATACGTGCGGTGGTATCTGTTGAGCTCAGATGAGTTAAGCCAACCAAATTATGAAGCCTTATATTTGGACTGAGTGGTATAAATACTTTCTTCAGTTGAATTTTTTTATGTAGTTTGACTGAAGCAGCTATTTTGTATGTTTATAAAATTGTACAAAATATTTTCAATGACCCTCCTGCCATAAACTAGTTTTTATGTTTTTCAATGGAATTTCCACCAAATGCTGTCCAGGCCGGATTACTTTTGAGGCATTAATGCTAGTTCTATAATCTTATACATCATTTGTGCTTTTCTGAGCTTATAATTAATGGCTGTATTCCTAATACAGAACTGTGTTACATCCAGCTCAGTTAAAATCTCCTGGATATGGCCGTTCTTAGCGATTCTGAGTAATCCCATTGGCAATTATCAGTCAGTGCCATTATCATCACAGGCTTCTTCTTCTGAAGAGGAAGTAGTAGATGAAGTTTTAAATCAGATTCTTTCTGATATAGAGATAAATCCAAGCTCCAGTAAGGAAATCTGCACTTTTTACATCGAAAAAATGTGCAGAGCCAAAAATCTTTCAGTTGCTGCTAGGTTACTGCAGTCCTTGCGTGATAAACAGATATTCCTCAGCCTCCATGCATATAATCTTCTTTTGGCAGCAGCAGGTGAAGAGAATGACGTCGACCTTGTGTCTCAAGTTTTCAAGGATGTACTATTTTCTAGTGAATCCATTAGTTCAACTTCTTTCCTTAACCTTGCCAAGGCTTTTGCTAAGACGCCTGATTCTGTTTTGCTACTAAGATTTGTCCGAGAAGTGTCAGAATTGACCTTTCCTAGAAGCGCTACAGTTGTAAACAGGATCATCTTTGCCTTCGCTGAATGTGGACAGGTCGATAAGGCCTTGCTGGTATTTAATCATGTGAAGAATCTGAAATGTAAACCAGATTTAGTTACGTACAATACTGTCTTAGGGATCTTGGGCCGAACCAGTAGGATAGATGAAATGCTTCATGAGTTTGGCTCCATGAAAGAGGCAAAGATTGACCCTGATATCATTTCTTATAATACATTATTAAACAGTTTACGGAAGGTTGGGAGATTAGATTTGTGCTTGGCATATTGGAAAGAAATGGGTGAAAGAGGAGTGAAACCAGATTTGCGAACTTACACTGCAATGATTGAGAGTTTTGGCCGATCAGGGAACGTTGAGGAATCCTTGAGACTCTTTGATGAAATGAAGCTAAAGAAGATTCGCCCATCAATATACATTTATCGTTCACTTATCAATTATTTAAAGAAAATGGGGAAATTGGAGTTGGCAATGACTTTTTCTGAGGAGATGAAAGCATGTCTTCCAGATCTTGTCAATCCGAAGGATTTCAAACGGAAAGACAGATAGTTTAGCACTTCAAACTACGAGGTTAAATTTCCAAGCCATTGTAATATCTCAGATGACATCAGTTTTCCCAATCTGGCGGTTCTGTTGAAATCCTCTTCATGTAATGAGTGAGCTTGACATCGGTAATTTCTGCTGATCATTTTGATAAGTTTTTGCTGCCAAATCAGAACTTTTAATATAAGCACTTTCTTAAAATGTTTTAAGTGGTGTATATGTTATTACTATAATGATAAATTATTGATAATTGAATTATCTTCATGAGCATCATCATATAGTTTATAGAGTTTATGATCTTATCAGAATATAATCTAAACGCAACAATGCCATTCCAAACTAGTTATGGTAGGCTGAAAATGAATTCTTTACATAAATGTAAATTAAAAAGACAACAACCAAAAAAAATATATTTAAAAACGTCAGTTCATCCATGTGCTCTAATTGTGTGGCTTACATCCTCATCAACATATCTCCCTTTATGGAATATCAATCTTAAGTATTTAGTCATGGGCATATCCTTTCCTGACATATTCACAATGCCTATATCTCTACTTCTTACATTGCTAAGCTTGCATTCCATATTTTCATCTTACTCTGACTTAATCTAAAGCCCTTAAGTTCAATTATATTTCTCATTTCTCCAGCTTAGCATTAACACATGTCCTAGTCTCATCAATTAACAATAATATTATCAGTAACTAACATGCATTATGACACTTTGTACTAAATGTCTTGGGCAAAAAGGTAAGTGCTTAATGTCCACCCTTGGTGTAATATTATTGTGATTGGAAAACCACTTGACGTGCCATCACAAGTTTTAACACATATAGTGTTCCATCAGTCCTTATTCACTTTAACATACTTGTAGGTACTTTTTTTCTGTGAACTAAGGACTATCCTTGAGATCATTATTGATATTTTCCAGGATTAAACATGATATCCGATCAAAATCCCTTGCATTTAAATGTTTTTGCAATCCTACTTAAGCACCCCTAGTAGCATCAAGATGATTGGAAAATTTTGTTAGCATTCTTTCATACATAGAACCAATAGTTGATTCACTGTTACTAGGAATTGAAATGTGGGTTCAGCTAAATAGCAGATAAGTGACCTTTCCTTCTGCCAGCGTGACAGGTTGAGATTGTTAGAGGCGGATCATAGGGTAGCCAGCTTATGCAATTGGCCTTCTTAATAGTAAGGATGTCTTAGGAGATTGGTCTAAAGATTGTTAACACCATACCAAATCTATCCAAGCATCTCAAGAAAGGTTTGATGCAGGACTGCAAGGGCTAATTGATGTCTAGGCAAATCTCGACACTAAAAGTCCTTGATTGAATCCTATGATGGACACTAGAATGACATCTCTGAGGTCCTTGTCATACTTGTATGCTTGCTCTTCTCATCCGCTGGATGCTGCTGGTATGAAAAATTAGTTAACATGAAGATGATATTCCTGGTGTACACTTAGTTTGAGTTGTCAACCACAGTTGCTGATGTAAATCTTCAAGAAGATGCTGGGAGTATTACGTGCCTCGACTTTAATCATTTGTAATAGTATTACCTTGGGAATGTTGTATGTACTTTCATTTCTGTATTTGTTGTGGTAACCTATGTTTTGTATAATGTCAACACCACAAGTTCCTTTTTGATTGTCATAATTCCCATGTTGCTACAACAGTTAGTTGGTTAGCTTCAATTCCGGGGAATTTAATTTATTTATTTACTTCTTTTTCTTTTTTTTTTTATTGGTAAATGGATTTAGAATTCTCACATCATCAAATACCTCTACTAGAGTGTTGATGTAAACGGCAGTTGAATTTGCCTTGAAATAATTTTGCTGTTATTCAATAAATTGGTTAATAGATTCACATTTGGAAATTTAAGAATTTAGAGTTTGATGTTAATTTCGAAAACTACATAATACAAAACGAAAACATTTTAGAATTTGCAAAACAATACCGCTACTTATTGAATGTTTGCTTGAAATTAAACTCTTTCAATAGAAATTTTAATGTTAATACTAAAACAACACTAATATTGTTGGAGTATGGTATTAATATTGACCAATAAATATCATTTTTAGTCAAAATTGTTGCAACTATGACATATAAATGTTGTGCACCGGATTGCTCAAATATGAAAACAAATAAATTGATGACTTCATGTAATCAAAAATAAATTGTTAATAAAAAGAACACATTAATCTCTGTCCATAATCAATGTTTCAAACTCATTTTTTTATTATCCTTTTCTCATTTTAATTAGTACTAGATTTACTTTTGAAAAAAAAAATAATCAAAATATATTTTATCATTAAAAGTAGAAATTAAACTAATTTTAATCCTTTAAATCGAATATAAATAAATTTATTATGAAATTTTGTTATTTTTCACAAGTTTGAGTTTCTTATTTTTAGTTTTCTTTTGCTATAAAGGCAATTATTAAGAGGCTTTGGAGGTCTGAGTTGATGAGGTAGCCAAAGTCAAAGGGTCGTTGAGGGTGTTGAAGGTATAAAAGAGGTGTTGGTTTTGCCATTAAAAATTTCTTGGAGGATATACTGCCTGCAATTACGAATTTATTCAAGGTAATCTAGGGATCAATCAAACAAACAAATTGAAAATTGAAAGTACAAGGACAAACTACAAAAAAGAAATAAAAAAAAAAAAGAAGAAAAAAGAGAGCAAGATATACCAAAAGTTGAGTCTGATCAAAATTGTAATAATAAGTAATTCAAACAAAACGTACCAAGTAATTGAATACATAAATAAATAATATAGCTTGAACAAATGTCAGAATTTCTAAACCTCCCCTCTTCTGAATTCTGTAACTGATAGGTCAAGTAACAAAAATTGGCATTTCATGAACTGCGTCTAATCTGAAAATTCTAAGATTCCAAAAACATTCTTCTTATAGAGAACAATAAATAAACTTAATAATCGCTAGATGAGAAGTGATAACGAAATTGCTTCAGCAGAAGTGATTGATGGTTTGCACATTTAGAGGATCAGCGCTCCTGTATCAGATTTTACTGGAGTCCCTCCCGAAAATGAATCTCCTTCCCCAGTCAGATATCACCAACATCCTTGTGCGCCAGCTGACTAGCTTGCTATAATTTCCAAGAAACAGTTGCATATGTTAAGAAGAACATAATGTCAGAAATAAACAAAATAAGCACATTCTAAGTTTGTAAAAGTAGTAGTACCTTGCATAGACTGAATACCAGAGCCACTGTGTGCTATGACCAATTGATACCCAATCTCCAGGAAGTTGAGCTGCCGTTTGTTCTCCGCCCAGTGGAGCAAATTGCCCAAAATGTTTGTACCTAAAGTTGGTTCATGGACAAGAAAGTCTTTATCACTTGCTTCCCTTGTGATCTGTACTATCATTTATGTGTATGCAAACTACTCTAAATATCTGCTTAACAACTATGATTTTAAGATTTGGGGCATAATTTTGAGTAGTCTTGTTTTAACAAATAAAGTTTCTGGCTAATGTATGTACTGCAGTGTCAGTTATGTGTATGCACGCTACACTGACTATCAGCATAACTTAAGGTTTTAAGCTTTGGTGCATAAGTTTGAGTAGTCTTGTTTTAACAAATAAAGGTTTCATACCTAAAGGGATGAAACCTATGACGTCCGGATTCCCTGAACCTCATTGGGCCTTCAGGATACTTTTCGCACTGCTCCATGCGATTGAAACATTTGGCAAGGTACTCGCCTTGTTGAGCAGCTACCTAAATTATTACAATCCCAAAAAAGAAGATATAAGGAACCAGTAGGAAACACTATAAGCAGAAAGAGTAACTATAAGTTACCTGTGCTGTGGCTGGAAGATTTTTCATCTGTGAATCCACTTCAGAGAGAGCTGATTTGAACTTCTCGATATCCAACTCTTTTTCTGCCTGGGAACTCTTCAACAGATGAACAAAATTATTCAACTGCTTCTTCTTCAAGTACATCTCCACTTGAGGATATCTTTCAATGATATCATTGATGACTTCAGTAAAATCTTCCACATTAAGGGTACCAGATTTATTTTTGTCTGCCTTGTTAAATATAGCAGCAATATCCTCCTGAAAATAAAATAAAAAATAAAGTGAAAACTACCATTCAAATACATTAAACTAAAAAAATATATAAATATGAATCAAAAACTTCCCCACTAATCCAAATTTAAATGGTTAAAAAATAGAGAAAATCACTATAAAAGATTTTTAAAATATCTGCTGAAAAGTCAGAATGAAGATCTGACATGAAAATTACAAGAGGAATTATAGAAGTCTAAACTTACCCTAAAATGTATGATAAATTTAATACTTTCTGTATGAGGCTCATTGCATGGAAATTTACAGAGAAACTAGACTAGACATACCATGACTTTACGTTGATTTATTGTGGCACAATCACCTAAAGCGTATATGCTCTTGGTTCCTTCAACTCGCAGCCACTCATCAGTTGCTAAAACGCGCCTATTAGCCTGTGCTCCAAGGAATAGAAGTTTACACTTGTTAATAGTGGCTTGAAGAAGGAATGAAAAATACTTGGCAAGCGAAAGCCATGCCAGAACAAGAGTTATGTCTAACTAACTCTAATAGTGAGTTGAATGAAAAGTGAGAGGCAATGAGTTGAATGAAAAGTGAGAGGCAATGGTCAGAGAAAGGGTAGAGGTTTAGATAACAAACCTGACCAATTTGCTTCATAAAATCCATAACGACTGGACGAGTCCCTATACCAGTGGACCAGACAACCATTCCATATGGTATGGACTTGCTTTCCCCTGTGGCTCTTTCTTTAGTAGATATTTCATTGTCAGTTACTTTTACAACCATTGATCCAGTTTTCAGCTGAATTCCGTCTCTTTGGAATTTATCTTCAGCAAAAGCAGTAATTCTTTTGTCAAACCTGCAAAACAAGAGAGAAGGCAAATCATGAGAAGACATTAACTTTAAAAAAAAAAAAACTTCAAAATAATGAGTTTGTTTTATATAAATAGAGGTGGCTTCATATTAAGTTATTGTTGAGAAAAATGTTTTAAGAACTCTTTTTACATTTTTAATGAGGTACCAAAACGTAGTTAATATTTATACTGAAAAAGAGGGGTAAGAAACAAAATTGTCAATGAGTGCTTTTATTTTCTTCATTTTATTCATTATCATAGATTGAAGGCTCATGCTGGAGGAAGAGAAAAGAGTACACATTCTATTAATTCTTCTATTACTCTGCCGCCACTCTTTATTCATACTCAAGTGAGTAAGAATGGCTTCCATTTGCAGGCATTGGTTCCTAAAAAGGGACCGTTACTTTTTCTTCTTAATTTTT
Organism: Aralia elata; assembly: GCA_034770075.1. Classification (NCBI taxonomy): domain Eukaryota; kingdom Viridiplantae; phylum Streptophyta; class Magnoliopsida; order Apiales; family Araliaceae; genus Aralia; species Aralia elata. The sequence continues at coordinate 92,184,976 of CM068385.1, forward strand.
GGGCAGAGAATTTCAGTATCTTGCAATCTGAAAATTTTAAGGTGCAACTAGATGGTATATAACTATATATTGTGTGTTCGTACTAGCATAATAGAAATATATAAATACTCAGAAAGTGGCACATTGTGTACAAACTTGCTGATGCATATCTTCATCTAAACTTCGATCATCAGAAGCAATTGAAATAAGAAGTAGGCTTCTACCCTGTTTAAATAAAATTTACTGTTCTACACAGCAAAAAAGGTGCTGAAATGATGCACCCATAAGAATGTGCAGAGGAAAATAGACAAAAGGTAAATGAACAGAAAGGAGTAAAAGATAAATAGATTCTAAATATATACCTAAGTACCATGACTTACATGTTCAATATATGATCGGCTGCCTCAAGAAGAGTAATCTTCACATGCTCTTTAAGAGTAGGATATAGCTTGCCCAAATCTTCGTGCACAAAGTCATGAAGCTCTGCTGCAAACTCCACCCCTGTTGGACCACCACCAACAATTACGAAATGCAGAATTTTCTTCCTCTCCTCATCGGATACACTTGGAAGGCTAGCCCTTTCAAAGCAGTTAATTACAGTCCTGCGGATCCTCTGAGCATCTTCTACTTCCTGTGTTATGTCATTACATTAGAATAGCCACCACAGACCAGTCTTTAATGAACTATGTTGCAAGACAGGACATCTATCAATATCCAATACAAATAGGATATCTATATGAATGTCTCCTATGCTTGTGTCTAAAACTTTAACTCGGTTAGGAAACATCTCAAGTGATTGAATTCGCAGAAAGCATACATTGTAGCTCAATTAAGTTACCTTCAAGAAATGGGCATTCTCAACAACTCCAGGAGTGTTGAATGTATTTGAACGGGCTCCCATGGCTACCACCAAATAGTCGTAGTCCACTGCAAATTCTTCCTTCCCACCCAAATTGGTATCTTGAGTAGATCTACAGTAGACTTGCTTTTTATCTGTATCAATCTTGTAGCATTCTGCTTCCCTGAATTGAACTTCTAAACCGTTCTGCCATAATGAACACAAACACAACAAAATCTTAGTGTCTCCATATGGTGGTCTTATTATGAGGAGATGGTAATAAAAAACAGGTCATGTAAAACTGTGCCACAGCTCCAGACAGTAACCGGATGATGACTACCATAAAGAAAATTGCTTTAAGGACCCATAATGATAAACCTGCATTACCTAAAAGAAGATTGTTTCTGCATTGCAATAAAATCGTAACATTGCACATCCATTACTCTAGAACATGGCATGTTAGGGATAGAACTATGTGAACTACAAAGTTGGATTAATGGACTGAGGTATGTCAAAATGCATTAGTTCAGTTTTGAATAAGTGATTCATGAGACACAGTTCGTTGTAACGCACAAGTTTTCTTGCTACTTTTAGGATTTCTACTTGAATCGACTGTGCAAAGCAGAACTAAAAAGGATACTATGCAAGTAATGCTGATGATTTTCTATGGTTCCTTGAATCATCTCTTGATAAACTCTCATCTCATTAGATTTGACGTAGTTTTACAACACTTATTACAACTAAACCAATATCAAGATAAAATTAATTTCTAGGCCTAGTTACTGTGAAAGCTCTAAGCTTGACATGAAATATTATAAGCTCACCTTCTTAACAATACTGCGTATTGGTTCAACAATGCTGCGTGCTTCAACTGTGCCACATGTAACACTCGGTAATAAAGGAGTAAATGCAAAATAATTACGAGGTGACACCACTTGAACTTCATAAGAGGGATCTTTCAAATTTTTCAAAAAGCTCGTGCCTGCCCAACCAGTTCCAAGTACGACCACTTTCTTTTTCTTGAAATCACATGGAGCAGCATATGCACCGCGGAATGGTCTGCTCTCGGAATAAGCTACTAGGCCACCACCACTGTACATTCCAGAGAATATGAGAATTGAATTAAGCGTATAGATACAAGAAAAGATTAGTTCAGACAATTAATCATGGTTAAAACATGGAGATAAAAGGATTCCAGTTTGTGTAGCCTAGAACAAGAATTGAAGGACTATCAACTGAAAAATTTGGGTCACTGACAATATTTCAACACGCAAAATGATGAGATATTAGGAACCTATAAAACTAAGAATAAATATGGTTTTAATTGCACCCAGGGTTTTGACAATTGTCCAGTGGTCCTAAGGGTATATAAGATCCTTGGATTCAGGTTTTTTCCCTGGTATGTAATTGAAATTCATAGAAACAAAAAAATATACAACTACTTTAAAAGAAGGGCATGAACCCCCCCCCCCCCCCCCGCACACACATACAGCTCAACAAGAGAGGTTGTTAGAGGGATCTTTTGTCCACATGCATGTTTGCTTAACAGGTTTTTGGGCCTTTGGCACTTTAGATGTTTGTTCATCTGCAACTAATCTGAAAAGCCAGAAACTTACCCAAACTCATGATAAACGGGTCTTATAAGGCCCAGACTCGTCACATCAAAATGGTGTGGTGAATTTGGGGCTCATAAGCCACCCAATCGGTACAAGGCCAATGCCACAAACCCCTCAAAACATTGCAAAAAAAAAAACAAACAATTTGACAACCATTAGAAATGCTCTATTTTTTAAATCAATCTAATAGAATAATAGAATTACAAAATTCTCCAATCCAAACAAACATCTGAGAACACTCAACTCATGTATAACAACAACTAATTTCTTTTATATAAGATATATATATATATATATTTAATATTAATTATGTACATGCAAAAATTTGAATAACAAATCAAACCCAAAAACAAAATGCAAAATCTACAAACAAATCAAATAAAACAGAACAAACAGGAAAACAAAAGAAAAAAAGAAAAAAAAAAGACAGAGACACCAATGAGCGTTTAAGACCTGACAGTACAGACCACCAGAATCTTGGAGAGGGAAGGGTAGTCATGAAAAGCTCGGGAGGCTCTCCGATAAAACGAATACACACTCATTCTTTTCTATAAACCCTAATTTCTCTCTCTCTCTTTTTTTCTTTTACAGGAAGACAGAGGCTGCTGCTGCTAAATGAATTTATATGGAAACAGCAGTTTTTTCTTTTCTTTTCTTTTTATTGTATATTTGTATTTTGTTTTTTCGGAAAGGAGGAAAAATATAATGGGAAAGTTTGTATATATATGGAAGGGCGCGGGAGCAATGGAGTAACTACCAAGTAATGATTCTTACGACATTCCAGTTTTGCCCTTGAAGTTTGACGAGTCAAACCTATGAAATAGGAGTAGTTGTTGTGGGGGTATCCTCGAGAAAGAACTCCTATTTGTTAGGAGTTGTGTAATTAATGGGCCCAGTACCACACAGCGTGCGAATTGCCGTCCACTCCTCCAGCCGTCCGATTCGGAGACTGTACTAACTGACGGTGATGATATATGGACATGCCGCAAAGGGAAGATCCTATATTCACGCCTGTCATAATATTTTGTTCCCATTTTGTGGTGTAATTTTGGTGATGGGGTTGGTACAGCTTTGCATTTACTGTTATTTATTAGGGAATAAATAAATAATAATAATAATAAAAAGAATTTATATTTGGTCAATGATTTAAAATGTATTAAATAAGTCATTTTGGTAAGTTTTAAATGTGAATATAATTGTTGGGGCCTAGGGGTGACATTTCAGTCATGGTATATATACAAAATAGGAAGACCCGCATAAAGATTTATATTTAAAATATATATATATGTTTAAAATCTATAAACGTCATTAATAACTCAAATAATAGCCCAATTAATGCTAAATTTAAAAAATTCAATTCACAAAACGATTTGATATGATGATTTGATGGAGTTGTTGAATTTGGTTGAGTTATAAACACCACTGTGTTTAAGCAACTAATATATGAGATCAAGATTACAACTTACTCCAAAGCTAATTAATAATAATAATAATAGTAATAATAATAATAAAGGTATATTAATTTTTAAAAGTGAACTATCAAAGAAAGAATGTATTCCCTCCGTCCCAAATTAATTGCATTTCTAGGACTTTTTAAAGTCAAATTGACTATTTTTAAAACTAATCTTTTTATTATTTTTGCTAACATATAGGTGAAGATATTATAACTAAAAGAAAGTATATACAATTTATTACTAATTTCAATTTTTATAATTTTAGAAATATATTTATATATGCTTAATTATTAATTTTAAAAATAGTCAATTTGACTTTAAAAAGTCCTAGAAAAGCAATTAATTTGGGACGGAGGGAGTACTTATTTTGGGAAGGGTTGGATATCACATTTAAAATTTATAATTTTCCCTCTTAATCATATATTAGTTACTGAAAGGCTTGATTGGTAATTTTACAATACTTCAAACTCTTCAAATTATTATGAAAAGAAAAAAGAATTTAAAGGCTAAAAATTGTGTAAACTTCAATGTTAAATTTATATTTCAGCCCAACTTTACCACCTAAATACCACCCATCACTTTGCATTGTATACAAACACACACTAAATGATGTTTGTATCATATGTTTACTTGTGAACAAAAGCACTAGGATTTTACTGCTGGTAAGAAAGGAGTGGAAGACAAATGCAGCTCAAGTGCATCAAGTAACCTTGTACACTTTCAGTCTAATATGACAACTTCTAAGATCATGTCTTATAGAAAAAGATTCAATTCTTACAGGTTCCTCACATCTAGGGTACGAGTTCTCAGGACTTCGATACAACATTGTCTATGGAGAAACTAGAAAGCCATCACTAAGAGATCAAATACTTGACCATGTTTTTTGAACAAGCAATCATTCAACTTAAATGGTAAAGTTTTTGTCATAAAATATAGTGGAAACCTATGAGCACATGTAGCAGCAGAGGATTTAGCAATATACATTGGATGGTTTGAACCGACAGACAATCCCAAGGACCCGTGTTTCTCGAGCTAATTTACCGGTCGCCAAGTTGATGCCTCAAACACGACTTGAATCTCTCCCGAAAACGAATCTCCTTGTCCAATCAGATACCACTAGTACCCTTGTGCGCCAGCTCACTTGCTTGCTGAAAGTTAAAAGAACAACAATGATGCACACGAAAACTATCTGACATGAAGGGAAAAAATTCAAGTTACTAAAGCAAAATATGCAGGTCACCTTGCGTATACAGAATACCAGAGCCACTGTGTGCTACGACCCATGGAAACCCAGTCTCCTGGCAGTTCTGCCGCTGCTTGCTCTCCTCCCAAAGGAGCAAATTGCCCCAAGTGCTTGTACCTTGTCATGGAAGTTAATGACAAGTCAGGTCTCATGAAAGACAGGTTGATAGTAGCATGAGGATAACAATAGACTATTATCCTTGGTTCAGAGAAAAATCATCTTCTAAGGCTAATATATTGTATATGTAAATTTCAGGATTTATATTTTCTTATAGTCGAATAACTAAGATCTATATCTACAAGACATTGGCTGTGCTGGAATTGGACTGGCGCCAATTCACATGGTGGTGTTGGTAGGTATATCATGTCCACTGGAATTGGATGATAAGATGTACTAGCTTGGAATATACAGATGTATATGAGCACATAGCACAAATAAACTGTGATTCTGGTAAATAAAATTATCTTTCTGCATAAAGCGTGGTAAAGGGGAACCTCTACACATTCATGCTGATATTGGTCAAGACGAGGGAATGGGAGTATTACAATGTCAAACTGAAAGTGTCCACCTCCTCTGAGGGGCAATATAAACATTTACTCCTTCACCTAGGGGGTATAATAGATCATTCCCCTTCCTAAGGGCAATTTGGACATCTCTACACATACTCAAAGGGCACCCTCGAATTTCCGCTCCAAAGGGTAAACAAGTCCTTTCACCATGAATCTGTCCCTATAAATAGAGGTTCTCCCCCCATTTCTAAGGTAAGTTCTCTCCTTTTGGGTACGTGTTCTAGTTTATCCCCCAAGCCTAGAGAGCTTAGGCTATCATCTTAGGTAAATACTGAGCCATCCTAGCCTGTGGCTCACTTGCACTGGACCATCCTTGTCCCAAGCCCCACTCCGACCCGACCATTTCCCAACAAAACATATGGAATTGGATTCTGTCTTAAAACATATAAATTAAAAATTAAATAAAAAAATATTCACCATCAACGCCCCAAGTTAATCATTATAATAGTTCAGCTGCTGTTGAATATTTCCATATAACATTCCCAAAAGTTCAATTTAATGCTTATTTGTCCTCATTATACTTGCCTTTTTCTGGGGGTTGGGATGCTAGAAACTTGGTGTTGCTGGATTAGCAGAAACTTAGATATCATATCATAACCTATTATTTAGTAAACTCAAATTGAAATGTATATGCAACACCACTTTAGCAGATATGAAAGACATTAGTAATCAACAGATCAGAAGTTTTCAACAGAAAAGAACAAATAGTTTTCGTTCAATTATTAACTTGAATGTTCAATCCTCTTGCGGCCCATATTGATACATAATTAATCCCCATGTCCACCACAACAGGTCGATTTGAAATATACAGAATATAATGACAGATCTGCCTTTATCTGGAGCTAAACTATCACTGTTGAATCTAAACAAAACGGCCTACCACTTTGGAGAAATCATGTTTTATATATGACATGCTGTTATAATGATTAAAATGAACAGATTAACTGAATTATATGGATTTTATGAAGGTAAACTCTAGCTTGATTCTATAGATACTTAAAGCTAGCTCATCAGTCATCACCCATTTTTGGTCAATCAATTGTCAGTAAAGTGCTTCAGTAAAGGACCTAGAAATTAAACCAAGATGAGTCTTGCAAGGAATATAACATACAGAAATGGGCGGAATTCATGACGCCCAGAACCATCGAAGCGGAGAGGGCCTTCTGGAGAGGTTTTACACCGATTCCTGCGGTTAAAACACCTAGAAAGGTATGCACCTTGTTGAGCAGCAACCTACCATATTAAAACACAAGGAGAAGGACATTTAACGTTGACAGCACAAGGGGAAAAAGAAAATTATCTTTATCAAGAAAAGCAATCGAAATACCTGAGCAGTTGCGGGAAGACTCTTTGTCTGTGAATCGACATGAGAAAGGGCTTGTTTAAACCCCTCAACATCAACTTCCTCTTTCTCGTTCCCCTCAGTATCTTTCAAGAGGTCTGTCGCCTCCAACAGATGCTTGCTCTTACAATAGAGCTCAACTTGGGGGTAACGTATGAGGATGTCTCCCATCACTTCTTTGAATTCTTCAATGGTTAGTGTACCAGATTTGTCCGTGTCGGCAGCTTTAAATATGTTAGATATATCTTCCTAAAACCACAATATTGTCAAATGAAAATGAAATATTCTGAAACAAAAAATGGATTCATTTGATCATTAAATAAAAATAACAAAAGTAATAACAAAATGATGATAGGATTGAATTTAAGGTTAGCATCTGCCTCAAGATTTTTACACAAGAAGAGATTTTCCTGGGAAATTCAGAACCATGTCCGCATTTGCTTCTTCTTCTTTGCTTTGTTGTGTTTGGCTTATTTATGGTTATTAAGTGCTCTAGCAAGCCTAATGATACTTGTGGTACATGTAGGCATACTTTGATTTAGAAGACAATTCATAAGGGAACTTTTCTTTGTATGAGTGTTATTTAGGCTTTAGGAGAAGTAATCTACCTTCACTGTAGATGTTTGAACCCCCTAAACTTAAGTAAAAAAGCCCCCATGTGATACCACTGGCCATGATGACCCCGGAGTTTTGTCTATTAGTTACATACTTCTTATAGTACAGTAGATTTTATTAGAAAGAATCGTTTATAAAGTACTGTACCACAACGTATTTAATTTCAAGATGACAAGTTCCATCCACAAAATAACTGACAGCTAGTGTGACTTGTTCAAGTCATCAACAACTGAACAGAATTACAAGAGGGTATTTGGTAGACCAGAAAAGGATAGTTGTATCTGTCATTACTTATAAATACTCGGACTTTTCAATAGAGCAGGTACTTGAAATTCAAATAGGTTAAATAAGTTAAGGGCTTACATACCATGATTTTTCGTTGATCCATGGTGGCACAATCACCAAGGGCATATACATCTTCACATCCCTTTACTCGCAGCCATTCATCAGTAGCTATAGCTCGTCTATTGGTCTGCATATATTGAAAAACTAAACATAACTGATTGAGCTAACAATACTCACTAGTTCAAAAATTAACTGTTAACTCAAAGTAAGCCAGTGTCATAGATACTGTATGCCTACCTATCCATATAATGCTCATTATACAAATCATGCAACCAGCAAGAAGTAACGACTAAAAGATATATAGTTAATCCAAGTAAAAGAAACATTATTGTAGCAAACCTGGCCAATTTTTTCCATGAAGTCCATCACAACTGGGCGAGTCCCAACACCAGTTGACCACACAACCATCCCGTGATTTATGGAGGAACCCTCTCCCGTAGCTTTGACTTTCATGTTAATTAATTTATCAGTAACACTTAAAACACGGCATCCTGTTAGAACTTCGATGCCATCTCTTCGAAATTTCTGTTCAGCAAATGAACTGATTCTGTCATCAAACCTACATAGGTACAAGATAAAAGGTCTTTAGTGCAGTTTTTTGTTCCACGTGTGAACTTGCAGCTTGCAGTTTGGAGACAGTATGGTGTAAAGTAAATTTTATGGGGCAAATGATAGAATAAATGATCATATGATTTTGAAAAAGTTATCAAGGCCTCTCTGGAGACACCTGGGGCTCAATGCTTCTCAGCTTAAAATATTATCTGTTTACGGACCAAACCTAGGAAAATTAAAAAATTCAATACTATGAAGTCTTACAAAAAAGAAATCAGTGGTGATATAAAATGTACTTGGGGCTGTCAGAATTTGGCAGGATGATATAATTAGAAGCAAACGAAAAGAGGTTTATCCCAGATACTAGATACTCTTATTGACCTAGCGAACCGTGTATTCATACTTGCATCCCCGAACATGGTACTCTTACACACCAATACTCTAAATTTAATTTAGCAAAATATTTCTTTGCCGTTTTACCTATAGCTATCCTAGTGTACTGTGTTCTAGACTATGTACCGTACCGCATACCCGTATTGATTTCATGAACTGAAATGAACCACTTTTAGGATAACACTAATTTATCCCCTCTTTATTCATTGGATCCGAATTTTTACAATTATATTCTATTAAATCAGATTTAGTAACACAAAAATCAACATGTAAATTTGAAGAAAAGCAATTTAAGTGATTGGTCCTCTAAAGGGTAAATTTACAATATTGCGGTAGAATAGAATAGAGCATGTCAAACTAAAACCTTGACATCTTAAATATTGATATGAAATTTAACATTCTACTCACAATGCCTTTAAGTAGGCAAAGAATTAAAATACTAATGGTGGAAGCAAAGCATAGAAACACAATATGTAGCAATAGGAAAAGAAGTTATGAATGATGCATCCTTACGAGTTCAAGATATGATCCCCAGATTGGATCACTGTTATTTTCACTAAATCTTTGACGCTAGGATATAGCTTGACTAAATCTTCAAAGATAAAGTCGTGTAGCTCTGCTGCAAATTCTATACCAGTTGGACCCCCTCCCACTATTACAAAGTGGAGGTTAATCCTTCTCTCTTCTTCACTGAGCTCCGGAAGGACAGATTTCTCAAAGCAATCTATTACACTTATACGGATCTTTTGAGCATCTTCTACCTCCTGCATGAAATGGCATTGCTTTTTCAGAAACTATACAAATTAATATTGAGCTCATTACAGGGCAGTTGTAGCAATTTCATTAGAGAACTTTGATTGTATATTAATTTCCAAGATACAAAAGTCATCTAAGGGTCCATGGAAAATTGCATGTATTGTGTAAAATCATCACATGTATTATCCTGAATGAAAGACATTACTCTACCTTCAGAAAATGACAATTCTCCAAGACTCCAGGAGTATTAAAAGTATTTACACGTGCTCCTAATGCTATAACCAAATAGTCATAGTTTAGCCAGAATTCATTACTCCCAGCTAATTTTTCGTCTAGATTGGACCGGCAGAAAACTTTCTTGTTTGCTGGATCAATTTTGAGGCATTCTGCTTCCCAATATTTGATTTCTCCATTTCTCTGTCAGGAAAAGGAGAGAAGGAAATCAGAAATTCACTTGATAAATTGAGTAAGAAAAACAAGAATCTAAATCAATTTCAATTATAACATGATAACTTCATGTTACATATAATTATATTTGACACAACGTTGAAGGCATACAAGTCTCAACATTTAAAAAAAAAAAAAACTTTGCTTTACCTTTTTTATTATGTTCCGGACTGGTTCTACGATGCTTCTTGCCTCAACCGTACCACATGTAACACTAGGTAACAAAGGAGTGAATGCAAAATAATTCCTAGGTGAAACCACCTGAACATCATATGATGAAATATCCAGGTCTTTTAGGAAACTGGTACCTGCCCACCCAGTTCCAAGCACCACCACCCTTTTCTTGGGTTCAACATGAGTGGGTTCACGGCGGTTGCTTCTACTGTCTGATGGAGATTCTGCATATGCCATGAGACCTCCACCACTGCATTAGTCACCATAATAGCTTGAGGTACACTCCAACATATAGGAAGGATGAAATCCGCAAATCAGAAGATATCTTAAAACAAGAAATAACCTCAATAAATATGATCTAATACCAACACCCAACCCAATCGAAGGTGTTGCTACATTTGTCACACTCGTCAGGTAGCCATAAAACATGAGCTATCTACGAAAGGTAGGCAGTAATTACTAGAAAGTATATCAAAAAGTCCAAACCCATAAAAAAAATTAAATAAAATGAAGCCCTTTTCTCATTGCAAGTTTATCATAGATCTTTTTAACCGCATGGGTGACATACTCTCAACATAAACTTACCAATTAAACCTACACATGTTTTAGTTCTTTCTAATATTTGAGCTGAGAGTAAACTTTATTAGAGCAAAATATTATCACCCAAGATTTCAATGATTATCAAGTCAAAATTCTTTATAGGGGAAATAAAAGTTGGTATGTGCCCATCTTTGGGAAGGTTCAACTAGACCGCAACTACTAAGCATGGATTCTTAACACTTAACAATGATTTCGTTGTCTTCTCTAGTCCAGGCAAGCTAATAAAATTCCTCACATGGAAGTTTAGATTTGCCTTAGATCTCAAAGTTTACAAAGGTACAAGGCAAAGGCTGCAAGCTGAAGCAATGTTGGAGAAATCAAACAAAAAATAAAAAAGTGAAAACTTCGAAACATAGTAAAAATATAAAACTAGAGAGATTCAAAATGAGAGGGAGACAAATAGAGCTTCTGTGAGAGATTCTTGTGAATTATCTCTATTGATGAAGCCTATCTATAATAGCTCATCAAATCCACTCTTCAGAAAAGATACCACTGTTCAAAATACTTACAACATTCTTATTTTATAAACACTTACAAGTTAGGTCAGCAAGATGAATGCTTTCTTTCTTTTATTGTTTTCTTATGTAGGCACACATAAATGTACTGTTCGGAAGAATATGATACTGCAATGGACTTGGTACACATATGGAACTCAACTTGCCCCAAAAGTTTAAGCCATAAGACTTGAGCTCAAATTTGCAAGTCCACAATGAAGGGCCTAACATATAATGTAAGCACTTTGAAGTTTGTCCAACAGGGTGCCCACTTTATTCCCATGATAACTTGGGAGAAAGAACTTGTTACTTTTGTACTTTTTTTCTTTTAATAGGTCAGACTTTACAGCAAAAAAAATCTCACAGCTCAACCCTGTAGGAGTTTGCTAACACTTCTCAAATGCCTCCTCTCTTACATTTCTATGAAATTCTACAGCAGTTCACATCACTTGTAATAAAAGTAAAAATGTAGCACCTCCAGATTTAACAATTTCCCCACATCCCTGCTAAATATAACTAGAAGGCAATACCTGCTATTATTCTGGCATTGGCCAAGTTTAATTAATAATGGTAAGCATGACTGCATTAAATTCAGATTCATTAGAAAAGTGAAGAGATTTCAGCTCCCACATTATAAATACATGTGCAGTGCCATTTTAAGAGCAATATGGCTGAACTAAGAAAGACTGTTCATTCAAAATTTTAGTCCCAGCCCTGGCCCAGGCGGTACACCGCACCCCGAAGGTATGGTCCATGCTCACTCCTTCAATTCCACTTTCACATGTAAGAAGGCTAACCACATGAGTGCTTATAAACTCACATCACCTTTAACCTTATTCAAATGTGGGACAAATGCAAAATGAGTTCCTCAAACAACCCAAGCTTCCTTTAAACCTTATTGAATCCCCTACTTTGGGACTCAATATAACCCAGATATATTCTTTCCTACTTGAATCATAGTTTATACCGCTAATACTCCTACTTGAGTACTATAATTAACATTAAACTAATGTTAATTTATTGACCCTTAATTTAGTTTAAATTAGACCCAAAGTTGATTAAAGTTTAGATGAAAGAAGTGTAAGAAGTGTAGAAAAATCTATACACTATGTTATATTTTCAGATTGCAAGAGGTTACAATTTATACAAGATTGGTGTCCCTTTCTAGGAGGAAAACAAGGAGAGGGAAATAGGGAGAGGAAAACAGGGAAACCTGTTTTCCTGATTATATCACTTCTAACACTCCCCCTCAAGTTGGTGTATAGATATCTCGCATACCCAACTTGAAACACAAGGAATGAAACATCTTACCACTAAGACCCTTAGTCAGAATATCAGCTAGCTGATGTGCTGTTTTTACAAAAGGTAAGCAAATAAGACCATTGACTAATTTTTCTTTGATGAAGTGTCTGTCAATCTCAATGTGCTTCGTTCTAACTTCTATCGTGTTGTACCGGATCATTTGCAATACTAATGGCTGCCTTGTTATCACAAAACAACTACATAGGCCCTTTAGTTGTAACACCCAAATCTTCTAGCAAGGTTCGAAGCCACATTAGTTCACATATACCCAAGGCGATAGCTCGATATTCAGCCTCAACACTAGATCTTGCTACCACAGACTGTTTTTTACTACGCCAAGTAACAAGATTACCTCCAACAAATGAACAGTAGCCTGATGTAGATCGACGATCCTCTATAGAGCCAGCCCAATCTAAGTCGGAAAAAGTTTCGACTCTCATATGACCATTTGGTGCAAACAATAAACCTTTACCAGGAGCAGATTTGAGATACCTCAAAATTCTGTAAACGGTTTCCATATGACTTTGTCGAGGATCATGCATATATTGGCTGACTATACCCACAGCATAAGATATATCGGGTCTAGTATGAGACAGGTATATCAGTCGTCCCACTAGACGTTGATATCTTTCTCTATCAACCGTAGGTCCTGTGTCTCCCTCTAGATGATGATTAACTTCAATAGGAGAATCAACAAGTTTACATCCTAGCATGTCAGTTTCTGTTAAGAGATCAAGGACATACTTCCGTTGAGATAGAAAAATTCCACTAGAAGATCTTGCAACTTCAATATCAAGAAAATATTTCAAGGTGCCAAGATCTTTGATTTCAAGCTCTTTAGCCAGACTCGCTTTGAGATTAACTATATCTTCTCTATTATCCCCTGTCACTACAATGTCATCAACATAAACAATAAGAATAACAATCTTACCATTTATTTGTTTGATAAATAGAGTGTGATCTGCTCGACTCTGCTTGTACCCAAGTTTTATCATTGCTTTGTGGAATTTACCAAACCAGGCTCGAGGAGATTGTTTCAACCCGTATAACGCCTTTCGCAGTCTACAAACCTTACCCTTGGTGACAGATGAGGCAAAGCCAGAAGGTATTTCCATATATACTTTTCTTCCAAGTTACCATGAAGAAATGCATTTTTTACATCCAATTGCTGAATATCCCAGCCAAAGTTTACTGCACATGAGATTATGGTACGAACAGAGTTCATCTTCGTTACAGGAGCAAAAGTCTCCTGGTAATCAATCCCGTCGGTTTGAGTGTACCCTTTTGCAACTAGCCTGGTTTTGAGTCTTTCAACTGTCCCATCTGCCTTTTATTTCACTGTATATACCCATTTGCAACCAACTGGTCTTTTCCCATAAGGAAGAGTAACTAGTTCCCAAGTATCATTCTTTTTCAGGGCATTCATCTCTTCTATCATAGCATGTTTCCAGTTCTCGTTGCTAATTGCTTCTTTCCACCCTTGAGGAATAGATATATAGGACAAAGAAGAAACAAAAGAATGGTAGGATGCAGATAATTTATCATATGATACAAAATTCGAGATAGGATGTTGTGTACAAGACCTGACACCTTTTCTAAGAGCAATAGGAATGTCAGTATCATCAGAAGAACAAATAGGATTAGGATTCATACCATTAGTATTATCAAGATTCGGTTTGGGGCAAGGTTGGTGTAGCGGTGCAACAATGGCGACCTTATTCTTCCCTTTTCGAGTATATGTCCTCAACTCAGGCTCGGGCTCGGGCTGTCTAGCATATGACTCGTGTAACTGTAACTCCCACTGTGTAGAATTATCAAAAACAACAACAGGAGTAGGGGAAGATGGTATAATAGTACTTGTAATACCAGTCTCAAAAGGAAGCGTCTCATCAGCAATAACATCATGCTCCCCCTGAGGAGAAGGTGAAGAAGAATAAAAAGGTTCCGACTCCCAAAAAGTTACATCTCGAGTGACAAATACTTTGTTAGAAGGGGGATGATAATATTTATAACCTTTTTGGGTTGCAGAATAACCAATAAAAACACACCGAAGAGCTTTGGGATCTAATTTACCCCGAGTGAGAGATTTATCATGAACATAGCACACACATCCAAAAACTCGTGGCGAGGGAGAAGGAGTGGTTATGTGCTGGAGAATGGAGAATGGAGATAGGACTTTTGTTTCCAAGGCTTCTAGAAGGAAGGCGGTTGATAAGGAATGCTACAGTCAGAACCGCATCATCCCATAAAAATTTAGGAGTTTTCATTGTAAACATAAGAGTGCGGGCAACTTCTAATAGGTGTCGATTTTTTCTTTCTGCTACTCCATTTTGTTCTGGGGTTTTGACACAGGAGGTTTAAAGAATGATGCCATGCTGGGAGAGGTAATATTCAAAAGCATGATTATTACTGTATTCACGACGGTTATTACTATGGAGAATTTTGACTTTAGCGTTAAATTGAGTTTGAATCATTTTATGAAAGTCCTGAAAGCAATCAAAAACTTTATTTTTGGAACGCAAAAGGTAAATCCAAGTGACAGGAGAATGACAATCAATAAAGTTAACAAACCATCTAAAACCAGAACGGGAAACAATCCGAGAGGGCCCCCATACATCGGTATGGATAATAGCAAAAGACTCAGAATGACGACTGTTAATAGCAGAATAAGTCGAACGTTTGTGTTTACCGAGTTCACATGGTTCACACAAAAACTGAGTTTTGTTACAATTTTTAACTAAAGACGGAAACAAAAATTCCAATACTGAAAAAGAAAGATGACCCAAACGACGATGCCATTGATGGAGAGAGGCTAGGTTGGAGTCTGAAACAGAGTGAAGAGCCTGAGTAGGGACCATGTTAGATGAGGGAACATCTAAATAATAGAGACCATCAACTGCACTACCACTGCCAATCTTCTGTCCCGTCACCAAGTCCTGAAAAATACAATGATTTGGAAAAAAGGTTATTGAACAGTACATAGATTCAGAAAGACGTTGGACAGATAATAAATTTGCAGTGAAGAAAGGAATATGGAGAATAGATGATAAAGTCAATGAAGGGGTACAAACTATAGAACCACTCCCGGAGATAGAAGACAGGGAGCCATCAGCAACTTGAACCTTGTCTTTTCCAGAACGGGACATATATGAAGTAAAAAGGTTGGAGGACCCAGTCATATGCTCGGAGGCACCAGTATCTATAATCCAACTAAGGCAAGTGGGTGAAACATGAAAAGCACAAGGAGGTATATTTGTCTGGGCATAATGAGAGGAAGTAGGTTTGGAATAAAATTTCCGAAAGGCAGTGATTTCCTCAGGAGTCAGTGCATGAGTAGTGTCTGTAGTACTAGGTACATCTGCAGAAAGTGGAGGAGTAAACATATAGGCATGAGATCCACGTCCGCGACCAGACCGACCTCCACGTCCTTTAGGACGCCCATGAAGCTTAAAGCAGCGATCTCTGGTATGATTCTTCCCCCCACAATAGTCACACTCACGGGGACTCCTTCTCAATAGGAGAGGAATGGGAAAGCCAGGCTTAGGATATAAGGCAATCAAGGCTGATCGGTCAACAGAATTTGATTTTAGTATCATCACCTGACGCTTACTTTCCTTTTGCTGGACTCTAGCATGAGCCTCTCTTAGTGATGGAAAAGGTGTCTGACCAAGTAGCTGTGCTCGAACTTGATCAAATTCTATATTCAAACCAGCCAAGAAATCTACAACTCTATCTTCATTAATAAATTTTTGATAAGCCGTTGCATCTTCCGGACACTTAGCTGAGAAAACCCGGTAATGATCGAGCTCCTGCCAGAGTGTATTAATCTCTGCAAAGTTCTGTGCCACGGGCTTCTCCCCTTGATCCAACTCACGGATTCGTTTACGGATATCATATGCCTTAGACATATCACCAGAAACAGAGAAGGTTTGAGAAATAGCTTCCCAAAGTGCATATGTTGTGTCTAAGAACATGTAACTACTCCTCATATGTGGTTCCATTGAGTTAAAAATCCATGTTTTGACCATAGAGTTATCGGATTTCCATTCTTCTTGAGCAATACCCACTTTGTAGGCATGGTGGTTGTACCAGTGATAAAGTGCTGCATTCGGTTTGCTTCAATTGACATACGACATGCCTGAGACCAAGCTAGGTAATTGCTTCCATCCAACTTAAATGGACTAAGAACCAAAGCAGAGTTGAGATGGTGATTTCTAATCAACTGCCCTTTATTGGTTTCAATGGTACTATCACTATGAGTGAGATAATATTCTGCCATGGTAAGGGTACGGTGATAGGAGCAATAAGAATTATCCAATGAGATAGCAACAAGGATAATTTACAAGCTCAAAAAATGCTGCAGGTATTTTTGTTCTTTTAGAATTCAGTGATGATACAGTATGCAGCAACTCAGTTAAGAAACATGCGTAAGAAGCCAAGAAGCAGTAGCTAACATATGCGCAATCCTTAACAGTGGATAAAAAAGGACTAACCGAACCAATAAGAGGCAACTCAGTTAAGAAACATGCGTAAGAAACCAAGAAGCAGTAGCTAACATATGCTCAGTCCTTAACAGTGGATAAAAAAGTACTAACCGAACCAATAAGAGGCCAAATCCAAGCAAACATGATTTTCTCTCTATAAGACTACTGTGGATGTGTAGAGGAGAGAGAGGCAACCACTGCGCAAGAAATCGCGCCGGGAAAAAGGCGTCGGAAAGTGCCTCACGCGTCGGCGCGTGGCGTCGGTAGTCGGGCGCGTGGGCGGCGCGTGCGGCGATGGGTGGGAAACCGGAAAACTCTGAGTTGGTCGTCTGGCTATGGGTAACCCAATTATGCTATCAATTTTAGTGTATGTAATTGTTCAAGCTAGTTTTCAAATGAAAATACGTAGCAGTGGCAAGCGGAGGAAAAAAAGAAAGAATTTTTTTTTTTTTATTAATGGATCATGCTCTGATACCATGTAAGAAGTGTAGAAAAATCTATACACTATGTTATATTTTCAGATTGCAAGAGGTTACAATTTATACAAGATTGGTGTCCCTTTGTAGGAGGAAAACAAGGAGAGGGAAATAAGGAGAGGGCCCTGTTTTCCTGATTATATCACTTCTAACAAGAAGCATTCCCAATGGGAACTGCGGGCACTCCCTTAAACCAAGCTTGAGTCATAGTTGACCCTAATCCCCACAAAGAGCATAATGGATGGAGCCCATGGCCAAGGACTAACTAATACGAGTCTAGTTGCCATGAGGACTTGAAAACATGAAATCATTTCCAGTTGCCACCAACCCCAAATGGAATGAGTAGCCTCAACCACTAGGTTATCACCCAATAGTGCAAGACTACATGTTTAAGACTTAAAACAAGTTTCTTGGAGGGTTCATATAACCCAAACCAGAAAGACCATAAAATATCATTGGAGGCCAAACCAAGAAGCGGGCCCTTAAGAATATGAACCTTAAGAAGTTATAACTGAGACAAAACAGAATCTAAGGAGCATTACAATTTATTTATTTTTTCAAAAAAAATAAAAATAAAAAATCATCTAACTGACCCCTTTTTGAGTTGTGCATCCTAATATCTTTTAACTTCCTCCTTGACCTGATTCCTTACAAGAGATAATTCTCTATATTCCGTAGTACAGTGTTTCTTACCCAACTTCTCCTAAATTGTCAGGAATACTAATCAGGATAATTTCTTGCTTGCAGGTCCAGATTGGAGCATTCACTATGCCGGTATGTAATCCAGTTTGATAAATGAATTTCAAGGTGTGATTAGAGAGGCACAACAGGTACACATTTTCCTCTTTTATTTTCTTTTAGATATTTCATCGGCTCCTTCAACCTCATTCAAAAAACAAAAACAAAATCAGATAATGTATTTCTCTCGGTTTTCCATGGCAACTCTATACGGCACATGTATATGTGTAACCATCTCTTAACACTGGTATGGTCTAATTATGGTTCAAAAAAAAAAAAAAACTAGAGTGCAGAAAGTATCAATTCGCTAAAACACCATTCAGCCCTCTAAATAAAAGGTCATAAAACAGAAAGTTTAACTCCTCACTTTCTTTATGTTGGTCATGTTTACTCTTGACAATATTAATCATAGCCCAGCATATGAAGAGGGAGTTTAAAATTGGCAAACTTAAAATACTTCTGATTCTTGTTAAATGAAGATCATTAGTCTGTCAACAGTACAAATCAACCAAATCACAATCTTATCCATAACCCATAGGAACTACTAATCACATTAAACAACAATGCAGCCAATCACACCAAGATACACAAACCAAACATCACATTAAGCCACATAAAAGAAGCAAAAAGAAACAGATTAGTTATTTATTATTTATTTATTTATTTGTGGATCAAATAAGAAATTTTATGGATAGATAAGAGAGGATAAAACAAACCCCATTTACAAAACTGAAACTTCAAATGAAGTGAACAAATCAATAAAACATGAAATGAAACTGGAAAGGAAGGGAAGGGAATTATAACCTGAGAGAGAAGATAACCAAAAGCTTAGAAGAAGAAGGGTAGCCATGAAAAGCTCTGCTGAAGTACGAGAAACCCCTCATTTTTTCTTCTTTACTGATTTCTTCAGAGCTGACACTTGATGTGTGTAAGAGAGAGACAGTCTCTGTATGCACCGGCCAGTACTCCTCATTGCAGGGTCGTTAAAAGGCTTTTTAAGTCATTTCCAACTTTCTTCATATTTTAAGTGCTCGCATACCATGTGGCAATATTTTTGGGGTCTTATCCGAGTTTGCACCATATTTTTACGAGAGATGAGATCTCAGGTTTTAAACGCCTTTCTCGGTTGACTCCTCTCTCCCTCTTTTGTTGGATATATATTAAGTACAATAAAATTTATTATTATTATTATTATTATTTATCAAAAAGACAACAAAATTAAATAGTGGATGACATGGGTAAAAATAATCCTCTACTAACGAATTGTCATATGTTATTTTTAGAATTTTATTAATATTAATAAAAGGTAATATAATAATTTAGCTTACTGAATCTTCTATAAGAATATTCAATCCCATAATGTTTAATCAGTCAAGGATAGACAACTTGGAAGGACTTTAAAACTTAACTCTTGAAGGAGAGACTCTCATGCTATAGATAAATGATACTCCAACATAATCAAGGTACACAATTTTGACCCCAAAATAATTCTCTCTTCATATCAGCGTTCTGACTTAAGTATCGGAGAGTTCTCTCGGAGTCCCCTACTCCAATGGACCTTTTGCAGATAATTCGGCGAGATCAAGGTGTTTACGTGGAGTCAAAGTTCGTGGATTGACCGAAACCCTAATTTAAAGCTTATTGATTAACGCATCAGATTGACGCCGTTTGTAAGAAACGAACAAAAAGTCATCTCTCTCTCACACAAATCAGAAAATCAACATGGTGAATACTCACACTAGCGCATGGGGTAATAACCCTCCACCTTCACCACCTCCTAACAATCAAGAACAAGTGGCAAACTTTTGCTCAAATCCAACAATCATCTCATCATCACCCTCTACCTCCTCATGTCCATTAAGAATCGATCCATACTCATAGTGGACAATATATTGAGCGCTCCCAACGTCCTATTTAGGTGGACCTTCAATCATAAATTAATTAGAGTTGTGGTGTTCCAGATTTGTAAAAGCGGAGTCGAAGGAATAGCCCCCACAGGGGCCGATGAAAATATAATCAATCAACTAAGGAAGAATATAAACAATCCCCAAGAGCAGTTGCAAAATCTTGAAAGAAGTCTTAGGCAACCTTAAAGGTCAGGATATCAGCTCGAGACCAGTTGATAGTACCAATGCTCACGAGGAGGTAAATAATCAAAAGAGAAGTCAAGAATGATTAAAAAATAGTTAGGGGACAAGTTTTGCCTATTGATTCTTTAGATGTGAGAGAGGAAGATAAATAGCAAATAGGAGAACCTATAGAGGAACTAGTCCCAATTTTATTGGAAGATGTAAAACCGAAAAGGAGGCCTATAATATAAAATAAAAGGAGTTTTTGCACCAGAAAAACAAAAGGCCGTCAATAAACAAGTGGAGAAGTTGTTCGAGACCATAATTAAGGCCATGAAGGCAAAAAATTAAGGCAATGGAGGTCCAAAATTAAGGCCATGGAAGTCGAGAATTAAGGTCATGGAGGCCCAGAATTAAGGCTATGTAGGCCATAATCAAGGTCATGAAAACTCAAAATTAAGACCATAGAGGCTAGAATTAAAGTCATAGAGTCCCAAAATCAAGACCATGAATGCCTGAAATTAAGGTAATGGATGTGAGAATCAAGGTCATGAAGCCAAGAATGAAGCCCATAATTAAGGCTATGATGGCAAAAAATTAAGGCAATAGAGGTCCAAAATTAAGGCCATGGAAGTCGAGAATTAAGGTCATAGAGGCCCAGAATTAAGGCTATGTAGGCCATAATCAAGGTCATGGAAACTCAAAATTAAGACCATAGAGGCTAGAATTAAAGTCATGGAGTCCCAAAATCAAGACCATGAAGGCCTGAAATTAAGGTAATGGATGTGAGAATCAAGGTCATGAAGTCAAGAATTAAAGCCCTATAGGCCCAGAATCAAGGTCATGAAGGCTTAGAATCAAGCCCATGAAGGCCAAGAATTAAGGCCATAAAGGACAGAATTAAAACCAAGAATTAGCACCATGAGCGTTAAAAATTAAGGTTATGTAGGCCAGAATTAAAGTCATGGAGACTCAGAATTAAAGTCAGGCGGCCAAAAATTAGCGCCATAGGCATTTTAAAAAAAAAGGGCCACGGTGACTTTAAAGTAGTGTTATGGGCGCCAAAAAAAAAATCTATTATTATTTATCTACTCCTTTAAAAATATATTTTTAAAGGAGGAAGAGGACAAATGATGTGGACTCGTAAAAATAATCTACCAATGGCGAGTTGTCACGTGTTATTTTTAGAACCCTATTAATAAAGGGTAATATAATAATTTGGCTTATTAAGTGTTCTACAAGAATATTCAATCCAATAGAAGATATAATTCCCATAATGTTTAATCAGCTAAGGATGGGCAACCTAAAAGGACTCTACAACCTAGTAGAGTTCTAATTCCTAACTCTTAAAGGAGAAGACTCTCATACTATAAATAAGAGATGCTCCGGCATATATAATCAAAATAGATAATTCTAACCCCAGAATAAGTTTCTCTCTTCATATCTGCGTTCTGACTTAAGTAGCGGAGAGTCCTCCCGGACCTTTTGCAGGTAATCCGGCGAGATCAATGTGTTTACGTGGATGTCAAAGTTCGTAGGTTAACCGAAACCCTAATTTGAAGGTTGCTAATTGACGTGGAGTATCTAATAAAAAAGATAGTCAACTGTTTGTTATTTTATGGAAATACATCCTTTATTTTATAAGGAAATTGATATTTTCACAAGTAAATTTGATAGTTTCACAAGTTCATCCTCACATGAATAGTAGTGAGGGTTCAACTTCATGTGAAAAAGAATCTTGTAAAACTAACACTTTCACTTGTGAAAATATCAATTCTTTTTTATAAAAGAAGAGTTTCATTTGAGTTTGATTTTAATTAACTTTTGAAATCTAAAATTGTTATGTAATTTTATTTTAATTTTTGAAATAACTGTTTATTACTTAGTAAATATTAACCATAATATTCATTAGAAATTTACACAAATTTTAAATTTTAAAATTTCGGAAATTAATTAGGAAAAAATCGGATGAGGCTCTTTTGTGAAAAGAATGGAGTGTATATTATTAAAAGTAAAACAAATACAACAACATATACATAACATACAATCTGATAAGATACAGGCTATGATACAATTTTGTAAATCGGAAAATGGGATAAGAGGGCTATTTGTTTTAAACCATGAACTGTCCCCATACTCACAAAATTTGTATTAGCAGCGGTAGACGGATATTCGATTTTGAATACAGTGATTTTTGTATTTATATTAAAAAAAATATTTTATTCGTATTCGTATTCGATATTCGACAGATTTATTAAAATATCATTCGAATTTGATATTTAAAAAACTATTCGAACTCGAATATTATCTATTTCCGAATAACTATCCGAATTCATTAACATAATTAATTAAAATTAGTAAATAACTAATTTAAAATTTAAAATATTATTATTAAATGATATTAATATAACATAACACAATCATCAACCATATGATTAAATTATAAAATTCAGAAGAAAAAAAATTAATCACTATATTTAATAAAATATCTTTATGGAAGATATTAAAAAATATTATAATTTTATACCAAAAGTCATTTTTTGCTCGGAATTATGATATCGCATATCTGATTTGATAAATATATTAGCGGATGAATGTTAAACGGATATGAATATACTTATATAATTGTATTTGTATTCCGTTTATTTGTGAATATTTCTAATCGAATACGAATAATATTTGTTTAAATCGAATATGAATAATATCCGCTTTAAACAAATATAAATACAGACAAATATCTTATTTTTCGATTATCATTTACCGCTACACAATAATTCAGCTTAATAATTCGTTCCTTATTTTAACGGACCAAAGTGGGAATGCAATGTCACCTTTGTGATTTGTGCTCATAAATCATAATAATTAGAAAGGGACACGAAAGTTGAAAGAGACCATAAAAATATCTAATCATCTTCATTTTATGGCACGAAAAATATCTCACAATCTAAACGTTGATGTTGTGTTTAGTCGGTGAGATGGAATAGAATGCGATGGAATGATCATTTTTTTGAGATTATGTGCATTGCATTTAGAATTAAATTAATTAAAGCTTATCTTTTGTTTTTTTCAAAAATTGAAACATGTATCTTAGGATAAGAAAATGACTTAGGATGGGGTATTATTTAATACCTACACCACCCAAATATTGTAAATTTGTTATCATAATTTCGAGAGATACAAGGATAGTCTGTGTTTTACGTTTGCCAATAGTAACATGTCATATAAGTAAATTTAGCCAAAAATTAAAATTTTGAATTGTAATAATAGATTATGTTATTATTATTTATTATGATAAAACTATTTAATTAGTCATTTTAAATTTGAAATCCTGACATATTACTATCACTAATACAACAGTGTCACATCAATTAGTTTATAAAATGTTTGTAAAATAGTTTGTGTCTCTAGCATTATTCAATATAAAATACTAATTTTACGGATCATCCTTCATTTATTCTCTAATTGTAAAGAAAAATGAATAATTAACATTGACCGCATTAACTTTTATTAGAATAATGTAAATTTTAAGATTGACTATAAAATTGCAGTGCATTACTATTCACTTGTCTTACAGGAGGCTCATGCCCAGAACTAATATATAAATCTAGCATCAAAATAAATAACTTTTTTTAATTATTATTATATTATAACAAATAGACTCATTATGGGGTAACGTGGGAGAACTAAATTACAAATCTAACCCTCTTATTTGTTATATTTTTACAAAAGTGTTCCTTAAATTTTTTTTTTAACACAAGTTTCACTCATAAATATATTAGTTTTAGAAAATTCTTCTTCTAACCCCTTTTGGTTAATAAAAAAAACTAATTTTTTTCAAATTAAATTTGACACAAAGTGTTAACATATTATTCATGCATAAAGTAAGGTTATTATAGTCATTATG
Source organism: Aralia elata (assembly GCA_034770075.1). Lineage (NCBI taxonomy): Eukaryota > Viridiplantae > Streptophyta > Magnoliopsida > Apiales > Araliaceae > Aralia > Aralia elata. The sequence continues at coordinate 92,209,366 of CM068385.1, forward strand.
ATAGTTAGACCTATTTGAGATACATTTGAGAGCAATAAAATTTGTATTTACAATCGAGAAGGGACAAATGTGAGCTAAGAGGTCTCAAATTAAGGTTCGAATTCATCTTAATCAAACCATATGTTTTAAATTAGGGCTAAAATTCATCTCAACCAAATCGTATTTTATGAAATTAAAGTTACAAGTAGTCGTTAGGGTTTAAATTAGTGTTGCAAATAGAGCAGATAATTCGATTGCCACATTGGGAACATGATGACACGCCTGTTAGCACTATAATAACCTTAATTTATGCAATGAAATAATATGTTAGCATTTTTTGTCAAATTCAATTAACAAAAATTACTTTATTATCAACAAAAAAGAATGGAGGAACAATTTTGCATGACTAATGTATCTATGAGGGAGACTTATGCTAAAAATTAAGTTTAGGGAACATTCTCGCAAAAACATGACAAATAGAAGGGTTAGATTTACAATGTAGTCAGCATGGGAGTGTCAAAAATGTATTTTATCAATACTAGTATATAATAAGTCAAGAGAGGATCATGTAATTAAATTAATTTGATTGGTCATACAATTATTAAATTTAAATTGATTTGGTTGGTCATTGAATTTGCGATTAAAACAGCTTCAATTCCAATTTTAGCATTAAAAGCTTTTCAAGTTGGACCAATATATATTCCTAATCATCTTTTTATATTCTTTTTGATTACTCAAAAATTTAAGTGTGTATATATTGAACAATCATGTATCTCTATACAATCATAAATAAGTTGTTGCTATTTGATAACATCAAAATCCATTATCATAAAAAAAAATCCAAAAAAATAAAAGAAGAGTTGATGACTTAGTTGAATAAAGTGAAAAAATGAATGGCCATGGTATTATTTAGACCTGGCAAAATTGGCCTAGGCCCGCGGGCCGAACCAGGTTGACCCGTAAAAATTAGGCTTTGGGCCTAGTTTTTTTTAGCCCACGAAAATTTATGCCATTTTGGCCCGCCCAAATTTGGCCCTGCCCGCCCACAATTTTTTTTTTTAAAAAAAAAACAATGCTCTCCTTGAGAATCGAACTCAAGACCTCCCTCACTCCTAAAATAAATACATAACTAACTAAGCTAAAAGGGTTTTTTATTCTAAAGTCACTCCAATGACTCTATTAATTAGTTCACTGAGATAACTAAGCTGCATATAAAATTTTGGAAGTGTTGCGACTTCATTATGAGATTGGCAAGTTTTTAAGTAAAAAGTGAATTAGGTGAATTAATTAATTGACACATAATTTGACATACAAAACGTTTAAAAAAAATAGTTCTTTCTATTACATTTTTTCTCTATTTTTTCCCCAATTCATTTAGTTTTTATTGTATTATCTTTATTAGTAAGAATTCAAGTATATTTAGTTCATAACATTGGCATTAATTTAGCAAAAAAAAAAAGAACTAGTAAGATTATTTTACCGTTAAAAATATTTAACATTAAAACTTTAATAAGATATGCACATATTTATTAAATTGTGAAAAAATAATAAATTATGCACAAATATGAAAGATAATTTTTTTTTTTGCTAAATACAATTCACAAGAATTGATCAAACACAACCGGAAAAAAAAAGCCCGCAGGCCGGCACGACTTAATCCGAGCTACGGGCCACTTATTTTCAGCCCACTAAAACCTAGACCGTTTTGGCCCGGCCCGTTTGCCAAGTCTAGTATTACTAATGACAAAGTAACAGGTGGTGATTAAGGTACCACGTAAAGGCCTAACAACATAGCAAGTTTAACTCTCTTTTCCCTTTTATTTTGTTATCAAACTTTTATTCTTTTTTTGGTATACTTGATTCTAAATATCACTTGTTCTTAGTTACTACTCTATTTTTTTTGTTACAGTTTTCACTATTTTTTTTCTTATGATAAATTATATAATAAAATTATCTCAAACACAAACTGTAACACAAAAATTAAAACTGAATAATAATATATTTTAATTAATTATTATATGATACACTCACAATATAAAAAATATAATATTATAACAACTAATATAGACAAATATTTACATGAAACAAATCGTATATAATATATAAGAAATTAGTAAAATAAAATATATATTTTTAAAAAATCTTTCAAACGAGCATGTACTTTACACGGGTTACTTGTAAATTATAATAGGTATAATGTCATTGTCTTTGTATAGAGTTTTCAAAAAAGCCTTTCTTGTGGGGATTTATTTCTTCAAGTTCAACCATCATTAGGTAAAGTCTTTATGCATCTTTATAATGAGAATTGATATTTTTATAAGTGAAATTTAATATTTTTACAAAGTCTCTCTTACATTAGTGTGTGACCTATTTATTATTTATGTGAGAGGAGTCATGTGAAACTATTTCTTTTACTTGTAAAAATATCGATTCTCATTTATAATTTACAAGCATGATACCCGTACAAGGCACAAACAAACTTGCACTAAAGGACCAACAATTTTTTCACACATCATTTTTTTTTTGTAGGTATAACTCGTAGCATATATATATATATATATATAACCAAATAATAAATTAAGGTACATAGCCTTAATTTTTATAAGTTTTTACAAATAAGTTATACACAAAATTTTATACGCACTAAATTACGGTATTTCTCCTGCTCCACAAAAATAGTTTTATCACCGGAGACCGGATCCACCCCTCATTAATCTAGACTTGACCTTGGTCAGTGTCCTACATTTAGCCGTCAACAAAAAATAATGCAACCTGATTCAAGATTTGGGCCAGGGCCCAAGATAAAAACACCAATGTGCTAAGGGAGGAGCAGCCATAGAGGGTTATTTATCTTAAAGATAATAAAAATAATGGAGTTAACCATACTATTGATTGAGGGAGTTCCATTAAACAGATGGAGTATTTAAATATAGAAACTAAATAGAGACTAAACCAAAAATAAAATAGAATACCAAGACCAAAAAGGGATCTCCAAATCTTCACTCTGTAAGTAATGAGATTTTTTCTTCATCAAATTACCCAAGCCTGGTTCCAATGTGTGTAGTGATTTCGTGCTATTTTCTTTCTCGCCTTTCTCTATCATCGATCTCGTACGTGGACTATGAGGGAAGAGTATTTAAGGAATTGAAGTGCATAAACTAATGGACTGCAGCTTTGGAGTGAAGAAGAAAGATTAAGAGTTCATTCTATATACCAACTTACCAAACTGTTTTTGGGAAAAAAAATTTGTTGAATTAATTTCATACACCTCGAATTCCACCAAAAGAACAAATGAGAAAATGAAAAAAGAAAGAGTTTTTGTTGGGAGAATAAGAGATTTGGGAGGGAACTACTCTTTGAACTTACAATTCAAATTAGATATGATTCGTACGAACGAAATTAACTCAAATTGTATTTGTATGTAAGTGAATTTAAATCACAATGAAATTGACTCCTAATTAATTAAGAGTCGACTTAGGTTGAGATCACTTTACGACTTCTTATATATTAATATTTTTAGTTTAAATTGGACCAAACTCAATTAAATAACTCAATACAACGGAATTAGCTCCTAATTAATTAAGAGTCGACTCATATTAGGAACGACTTGTTATACAGTGTATTAGTATTGATGAGTAATATCATCGCATTTATCGTGGGAAATTAAAAAATATATTATTCCATCCATTCCAAAATAATTTCTAAACCTATTTTATATGTCCGGGCCCTTATCACATGTCGATAGTTATTAGGAAGACGACCAGCAAAGCCCAAGTCATCATGATAATTCCTTCTAAAACAATATCAAAACAGCTCAAATCCATCCTTCCAACAGTTGTATTTTCCCCAAACTACCAAATGCATCTTTACTTCAAAGATAACTAACTACTTTCAGCATTTACTTAGACCCTCTCGTGGTGTTAGACAAGGCGACCACCCCCACTCGCCTTATCTTTTTATCTTATGTGTAGAGGGTTTTTTCCCACCTAATTTTGAGTCAAGCTGAATTGCAGAACCGGATCAGTGGGGTTGGTGTTAGTCGCGGGGCTCCTAAAGTTTCTCGTCTCTTCTTTGCTGAATGCTGATGATAGTCTTTTCTTTGGTAAAGGCTGTAAAGCTACTGTGAATCAGGCCTCCTATTTGAAAGACATTATCCTCGAATATGGCAATGCTTCGGGGCAAGTGGTGAAGTTTGAAAATTCTGGCTATTATTTTTAGTGCCAACTCCAAACCAGAAATTCGACAACATATTTCTACTCTTCTTCTTAATGTTTCATATCTGGGGGTTCCATGTATGGTTGGGCAGAGTTTTTAATGGGCTGGCTGAAGGACAGGATAAGGAAATCTATTATGAACTGGAATGGCAGGCTTTTGTCTTTTGCTGATAAAGAGATCCTTATCAAGCAATCCCGACTTTCACTATGTCTTGCTTTAAATTACCTCAATCTACTATTCGGAAATGCTTAGTCGATTTTGGTCGGGTATTATAAAGCAAACAGGGCTCAAAAATTCATTGATTAGTTGGAAAAATCTTTGCTTGCAGGAGGGCTTGGATTCCGTGATATTTCTTCGTTTAACGATGCTCTTCTTGCAAAGTAAGGTTGGAATTAATTAACAATCCTAACGACTACTTCAAAGGCTCCTCTTTCTCTGTTAAGAGCTTATTGGGCGACAATAGACATGCACAACAAGTTGGCCTGGTCTGGGCCTGTTAGACCTTGGACTTTGATCAGGCCAGACTGTTGACTTAGACTTGTCAGGCCAGGCCTTGGTCGTTGGATTGTGGTCTGGTTAGGCCAGCAGGCTAGGTCTGGTATTTTTTTTCTTTTAATGTTAAATATTAAATATTAAAAATATAAATTATAAAATTTTATAAAAATGATGCAAGATTTTTTATATTTATTTTATTTTAACATTCTACTGTACACCAATATAAGTTGGATAATGAGAACAAAAATAAATATATTCCTATTAAATTAAAGAAAAATGTAATTTAAATGTAATTGGAATATAAAGCAAATTGATTTCCTAAATTATTGTCTACTATGCACAGTTTGTCTTTATAGAAAATATAATTTGAATATACTCTACTGCGATGACTATAGATGCAAAATAAAATTAACTTACTGTAAATTACACTTTTATATTTTGAATATAAAGTTAGTTTTTATTTTATTTTATTTAGTACTAGCATCAGTTGGACATATATTTTGTATAGTTTAAATACACATATATATTTTCCTTTATGATCGTTAAACACTTACATAGTTATATCTCAAGTATTATTTCCAATTAGTTTTCTAATTGATTCATGAAATTATTCTTTAAATTGCTACAATAGAATACAGAAAAAATAACTAAAATCATAAATCCCTCTAAGAATTTAGCCTATCCAAATTAATGAACAACTTGAGTATTTACAATAAACTAACTTATTATTAATATTTACTATTAAAAGTTAGTTTATTCATGTATTAATTAATGTTAATATTTAACATTAAAAGTAGCAAGGAATATTAATAAAATTTTAATGTTAAATATTAGTAATTTAGTATTTACAATAAATTAACTTATTATTAATATTTAATCAACTAAGTAACTAACTTATTATTAATATTAAATATACTAACTAGTTATATTCATTGAATATGCATATTAATTAAATATATTTATACAAAATCAAGAATGATAATTAAAACTTTAAACTTTATTGATGTATTAATTAAAACTAATGTATAATGAATAAGTAAAAAGTTATACTTTATTGATGAATTATTATAACTTTAAAGTTCAAAACTTACAAATAACTGGAAGGTCAGGTCAAGATCAGACGCAAGGCTAGGCCAAACTAAAAATTTTTACAGGTTACCAGGCTAAATTTCTGTCTTAAAATAGTGGCCTTTTCAAGCCTTCCAATCCAAGCATGACTGGTTCAAGCCTTGACCAGACCAGACTTTAACTAGGCCAGACTCAAGTCAGACTAAGGTCAGGCCGCAAGTCGCGGACCTTTTGTGCATCCGTAGCAACAATCTCAGCTGGAGAGTCGATAAATTCTACAGATGTTTTGGACCGCAACACCATCTGGGCTCGCATTCGGAATATTAATACTCTGCAAAAGTTCGCACTTTTATTTGGAGAGCCTGTTCTAATGTACTCCTTGTAAACTCCAATCTTCGCTCTAAAAAAGTGGATGTTACACAAAATTGCACCATTTATAGGGGCCCCGATGAAACTATTCTCCATGCCTATTCTTGCTGGTCAAATTGTTCTCTTGGTATCAACAACATGGGAGCTGAAGCATCAAATTTTTTGGAATGGTGGACAGACATCGATAATAACATCTCTTCTTCAGACCTAGGAGGTATGTCGTTGTTTAATGATTTCATCTCATCCAAAAATTCCAAACCCTCTCCTTCGGGCTTACCCCATAGGACCAAAAAATGGCCAGGCGTCCTTAAAATTAACTCTGATCTGCGTTGGACAGTAGGGGAAATTCTAGCTGTGGTATTGTTATCAAGGATATCAATGGTGATGTTATTGGATGTTGCTTTGATTCTTGGCCTGGCCGTTTTGATGCTTTGACAGCTGAAGCAATGTGAATTCTTAAAGGACTCGTTTTTGCTCATGATATAGGTTGTTCAGAAATTGTAGTAGAGTCTGACTCTATTACAATGATCAACAATCTTAAAGCTGGAATTTGTGATTCATCTTAAGTCGGTCATTTGACTTCAGATTGTTTGAACTTATGCAATAATTTCTCTTCGTTCCAATTCAATCACGCGAAGGAAATCTCATAGCTCATTCCCTTGCAAAGATGACACTGTCTTACAATGGATTTCATTCGTTGTTGGAAGATGTTCCCCCTCAGCTACTTCACATCTGGAACGCGGATATCTCTTCTTGACTACATCTAGTAGGCTAGTTTCTCAACATTTATTGTCATTTTCACAACTGCTACTTCGTTTTCCTGGGCTTAAATTAAACCCCCTTTTAGCAGCAATGACAATATTCAAGGGGTCTCAATTTACCAATGCTTTGGATTTAATTGATCATTCTTAGACTAGTTATTTTCAATAGCCAGTCTCGTTTTTCTCAGATTTCATTATTAGATAGAGGAGTTTTACTCTCTACTCTATGAATGAAGATTTTTCTAAAGCATAACTGGCATCAACCCCATCCTTTTATTTCATTTCATTGATTCACACTGCAAAGATTTAATCAAAAGCAGCACATTATCTACCCAAATGCAAAATCCAAGATTTAATAGCAATCCAAATGTATTCCGAAGGACAAGAAGCACAACAAATCATCAATCCATCAGTCCAACACATTCCTGCAAATAAGAAAATATACAGAAAATAGACGTACCACTTAAACAGAATACAACAACTATAAACATAACAAGAAAAGTTGGGATAATACCCTTAGAAATGTTGTGCTGTTATTTAACTACAGTCCCGTGGGTTATACAAGAGAAGAAGCTGATGACAACACACACTTTTTGAGTTTTTCAGACTCTATACCCACTTTCCTTCAAGGGTAAAGAATATAGTTAAACTCAGGATTACATAGAGGGCTAGTTATTTAAAACTTCAAATTATTTATTTTAGAATAAAGAAACTCTTGTAACAAGAGGCTTGAATGATATTAGGTGAATTGTGTAACAAGTGACAAATCAACAAGTAATGTGAAGCTCAGACATGTTGGGTAAGAGTATACTCCCAGACCTTGTTGAAAGGTCTCATAGAGCTGGGATTAGATATTCATCCTCATTGCAACACACCACTGTTTCCATCTGTTGTTTTTATCAATACTCGTAACAACACATCTCCAAACTACTAGCACAAATTGATAGCAATTCAATTCCCATTCAATAAAATTACAAAAATAAATAAATTATGTAATAGAACAATAAAGCAGCCTAGATTTCAAATGAAAACATTTGCCTCAGTAAAACCCAGTAATATCACTTGAAATGTAGCTTAACCAAGGAGGTTCTCCCTGAAAACAGGGTCCTGGCTCCACTACACCTCATATAGTGGATTGAATCATCACTGGCAATTACAAAAATTGACAATAATGTAAATAATATACTATTCAATTACTTATTTAAAAGAAAGTTGGTAACTTAGACAGCTGCAACAGAAAACCAATTAGAAGTACATCTCAAATTAATCCACTAACTCAGACATGAATGCATCAACACCAATAAGATACACCAAAAAAAATTACACCACATACACCTAAAAACAAAATTAAGAAAATAAAATAGGCTCAGACTTAAACAGCTCTGTCAATCAAGAATTTTCTGAAGCATAACTGGCATTAAAGCTGTGTAATAAATCATCACCGCCAATACTAAAAACTAGAGATTCAAACTTTGGACATATCAATAAAATGGGGCATCTTCCAATACATAAAAATGCATATGTAAAATCAAAGTAGGCTCATATTAAGAAATTCAACCATTTTTATCCTTTCTGCTCACTGATTACTCTCAGAAGCGCGGATAACATATAATCATAGCCAACAATTTAAAATTCAAACTAAATATGAAAACAGACCTATTTGATTATCTACAGGATAAACATTTGGAAATGTAGCTGATGTTGTGTGTTTGTGAGTTTTGTTTTTAAGGCATGGAAAGGGAAAGCAAAGCAAAAGTTGGACTCTCTCTTTCTAAAATTTTAAAAAAAAAAACATGATCAACATTCCCATACCTTCTTTTATAAGGGAATCAAGCATACACTAACATGTATAGATTTTGATAATTTAGCCGTCGATTTGACGCAGAAAAGCCGTGGAAAAGTTGGTACAAGGGCTAAACTGCAACACTTAACGGCGATGTTTTAGCACGAGCATTGGGGCTTTCTTCCTCATCCACAAAATGTTTCAGAGAAGCCCGGGGTGCTACGTGCAAAAGCGACTGAAAATCAAAAAGCACATAAAATTAGTAAGCTAGAGAGACATCATACAGGAAGCAACTTATCTCTGTTGAAACCCTAAACCTAGCTCCCAATGGAATTTTGAGACTGCAGTTGTCATTTTTGAAGAGATGGAAAAGAGTCTTCATTTATATAGAGATGGATGGTAACTTCTGTTCTGAAACCCTAAAAATGAACTAGGCTAATACTTACAGGGCCTAACTATACTCAGCATGATACCTGATGTTATCATGCTGAACAATCACTTGACCCAAATGTATTATTTGAGGCCCAACCTAGCTCAGTCTAACCTCCTCCTCCTTTATTTTTATTTTTTTTTTTTTTGGGGGGGGGGGGGGGGGTGGGTTGGGGGGGGGGGGGGTAATTAGCTTACAAGTTCTAGAATGTACAAACTGATGTTGTATATACCACAAAAGTCATATATAAAATTTAATATTTGCACAAATTTAAAACTTTCATCCCATACGAAAGTGGAACCTATTTACTATTTATAATAAAAAAAAATTGTTGAATTATCATTTTTATTTTTTAAAAAATCAATTTCCTTGAATATATATTTGTAAGTGAGTGCTTCATTCTTCAAGAGACTAAGTTTTCTTTAATATTTATATTTTTTAATAAGTTGATATTTATTTATTTTTTAATAAATTGATTTTATATTTTGAAGTTCTACTGTCGAAAATAACTTACTTACCTGACTAGTGAGGCTATAGATTGGATACAAGACCAAAATGGCCGTTTTAATGATTAAGTTTAGACAATTTTTTCAAAATAAGAAAAACTATCTACAGTATATTATTAAACTTTCCTATAACCTGATATGTGCAATTTATTATTGGGGGAAAATCGAATTGGCTATAGCATTATTGTTGAGATATGCTTTTCTTTCATAAATATAAATACAATTGTCATTTTGTCTAAATGAAATTATATAATAAAAAAATTTAGCGTATCCAATGAAATAAAGGCTAAAGATAACTTAATTAAGAAAAATCTAAATGTCATGTTTGTTTACTGTGATAACACTTGAGATTGAACTAATAATCCTTAATCCTTTGTTTGTTTTTTAAATTAGACTCCGGACTATTAATCCCTAGATAAAAAAATAACTTAGAATGAGGGATTATTAATACCATGTCTAACTTGGTATTATAATCCTATTATTAGGGATTAAAAATTTATGAACAAAATTAACCTTTGTCTTTTTTTGTATTAAGAAGCATTTGACTCAGCGAATTGAGAACTTGGACGGAAAACTGGATGACCAAGTGGCAATTTCGAACTTAATCAAGAATGAGGTACATACATAAAACAAAAAATAAGTATAACAGTAATTCAAAAAAAAATTAATATTAGAAAATTAAATTAATATTTTAAAACTAAAAAGTTTGAACACAACTTTCGTAATACGTTTAAAAAAATATTGATTGTAAAAATTAATCATAGTATCTCTCCGTCCAAAAATAATGTTTTACCTAATGTTTTTTTTTTGCAGTACGTACATTTAAATAATACATACATGTAGTACGTAAATAATATAGACATGCAATACGTACCTTTTTTTTTGTTTTGCAGTATGTGCGTACATTAAAATAATACATACATGCAGTATGTATCTTTTTCTTTTTTGCAGTACGTAAGTACATTTAAATAATACATACAGTAGATACTTTTTTTTTGTTTTGCAGTACATACGTACATTTAAATAATACATACATGCAGTACGTACCTTTTTTGTTTGCAGTACGTATATATATTTTAATAATACATGCATGCAATATTTTTTTTTCCAGTATGTAAATTTATTGGAAGTATATAAATTTCATTCTATTGTTTAATATGTTATTAATAATAAGGGTATAATCGTCCAAACGATATTTTTTTATCCAATCCTTTAATTATTCCCGGAAAAAACAAACATAACATAGGATTATTTTAAGTTATCCTATTAATTATCCCATAAAAAACAAACATATAACTAGGACTATTTAATCCTGGAATTAATAATCTTAGGATTCGGGACTATAATCCTTGCAAACAAATATGGCAAAAGGGTTTTGTTTATGTAATGCTATGTTTGAATTGAAGAAATGAAATGAAAAAAAGAATGAAGTGAAAAAAAATAGTATATTTAGTGATCATTTTGGTGCATAAATCATTATATTAGATAGAAAATTCATTCTATCTATTTGATTTTTATCCCACGTGAGAGGTGGTGGAATGACATTCCAATGGACTCACCACTACTAACAACTAAACATTCACTTGAGATACTTAAAATCATTTTATTCCTTCATGCACTAGATTCCTTTTATCCAAACGCAGCATAAGGAAAGAAAATTTGATATAAAAACCTGCTGAATCGCATAACCGTCTTTTTTCCCCTTATTTTATTGATGAATGGTTTAAACATTGAGACTTAAACCTGAACAGTACCGTTGTTTTATTTATACATATCCGGTGCAACAATTATCATGATTATGCTTGAATCTTCACCATTCTCTGATGACACATCTTCTACATTCAAATGCTGCTGAGAACAACAAGGCCTGAAGAAGAAACATTATATGAATATGGAGTTCTCTAAATGAAATTGTTTCTCTCATCAAATCCTAAATCCAAGAAGTAGGAAACATTAAAAAGAAGGGCTAATCATTTGAGAGGCTTCATGAAACAAGAGTTTCATGTCCCAATTCTTGCTGCTACTAATCTATTACTATCTCACAAGTAATACAATTCACTTCCACAGACACCATTCTCTTCTTTGGCTTTTGAATATTTTTGTTCCCAAGCAAGGTCCTACAGAAACCATGGAAAAGGTAAGAGTAAAATTTTGGAGCAGCACAAAATATTGATTTTGACCACATTTTTTCGCAACATTATCCATCTTCTAAAGACACAAAACACTTCCTTGACATCTAAAAGGCAAGGCATAGCTTCTTTGAACTGAAGAATCCGATAGCCACCATGTTCGTCAAACTATCATCCATGTCAAGTGTCGGTAGCCAGCCCATTTAGCAGCAACACGGACACCAATAGCCAATGCTGCACATAGCAATGGGATAGGAACCCTCCTACCTGTTGCAGGTGTTTCAGTTTCTTTTACTTCCAAAGGTTTGTTTGAATGATGAATAATAGCCAAAGCCAGATACGAGGCCATCACCACTACTCTAACCCATGGCTCTCCAACGGCTGCTAGAACAGCTGCAACAGGCAATGCCGATGAAACATAGTCTCTCTTCTTCACAAACCGAGCAAACCCAAACATACCCATCAGAAGTGCCCAGAAGAAAGGCTCAGAGATGAAGCCTCTGACAGCAGCAAAGCCAGTTAGACCTGCTATTGTAAGAAGATAAGGTTGGCTGCTTACTGAGTCTGGAACTGTGGCCTCGGCAATAGCAAGTACAACAGATGCCAACATGATAATCATTGTAAGTTCTGGAACAGGGGCGTTTGCCACTATCCCCGAGTAGAAAGCTCGAACACTGTAAAGTGCAGTTTCAATACCTCTGATCATAGAAGTAATTGGATCACCTATAAAATGAAAAATTAGGGCCAATGCAAGTTTTGAGAGGTATCCTAAAAAATGAAATATCCATGCCACTGCCTTTTTCCAGTTATAAAGTTCCCACAAGACTGTTCTCCAAGCGTAGATAAGGAAAGCCAGCGCTGCAAATTATTGATTAATATAACAAAAAAGTCAGTATCTGTTGCAGGCTAAAAGTACTACAAACTATTACATGGAAGAATAAGAAGCTGAGCAAAAAGAAGTATAATCCATGATAATATTTCGGATGTGCCTACATATGAAACAACATATTTTGACAATTTGAGGAGTACAAAATGGTGTATATATTATTATAGGCTCTATTCCAGCTTAAGTGCATAAGTCACTTCCTACGAAAGAAGGATTTCAAAATATTCTTTTATTAGGTTCATCATTTCCAAGTGGAATGCTTTGAAGACTGGTCTAGATTTCGGATTACAGACCAAACTTAAACCACATTTCTAATAAATTATTTACATGGTAAAACTGTCCGGGAACGTTAACTTTACTTTAGAGACAGTCTTCCTTGCTGGAAATAAAAACAATATAGAGAATACAGATTTGGTATCAGTTCTAAATCTAGCTCAACAGGTAGCTCAACTTCACAACATTTACGAGTAGAGACAGTCAAGTCAGCAAACACGTGTACAAAGCACGTAAACCAAAAGAAACTGATGAGTGTTATAAGATTATATTAATTCAAGCTTAATTGGGAATATTGAAAAAGTAAAGAATAATATTTGAATAAACCAATTAAGTAGTTCATCTCATTGTGGTTACCATCGCCAGATGGCCAGAAGCATATGGAATTTCTGGCACTATGGTAGCAGCAGACCAGACGACGATGAAGAATGATAAACTATTAGCATAATATACAGGCAGAATCTTTATAAAGGAGAGAGAGAAAACAAAAAAACAAAAAAAAACGAAGTACTAGTAAAATGGAGTTTATGGCATGACTGTACATTGATTAATTTACTTATATAAGGTGACCTCCGCTACATTGTTGACTGCAAATGTGGACCAGTAATAGCTGTCCATGAACAGCTTATAATGAATGTCAAATACCATCTTTTCGGTGCAAAAGCTGATATGGCACTGTCTTATTGGACAGTGCAAGATGAACAAAGACGAGGCTTCCATAGGAAGCTTTATTGGATGATGAATCCTTATAGCAAAGGCAAGTTAACTGTTTCGTCACTAAGCATAAACAGGGAAGCTACGAAGAGTATGGGAAGAAGCGAAGTTTATCGTTGATTTTGAGATTACATGATTCAATGAAGGAGATGCTCAGAACATCATGGAATTATGAGGAGGAAGAATAAGCTTGCTTTCATTAGATGTTGAGGTAGTATTAGCCTCCAGTATGCACATCGGAAGGTGTTTTAGAGTGTCCCCTAGTTAGATGATCATGAGATATATTGAGGCTACACACTGTAGCTAGAAAAGAACACTTCTGATGAAAGCTCAGTTTCTTTAAAAAAAATCTACAAAGAAATAAAATAAAGGCAAAAAAGGATGTGAGGGACATGACAAATAATTGTGTGAGCTACACTTCTTCACATTTTATCATATAAACCGATGTCGTTTTATATAATTGAATACACTTCTTCACATGTTATTTATAAAAGGATAAGTGATACCTCGCACAATATCGTGAGGTGTCCCTCACCTCCTGTGCCCTCTAAAATAAATTACAAAACTAAATGATATTGCTAAAATATTGTTTATAATAACATTTTCGAAACTTCATTGCTTGAAACTATTGCAATGATAGCCTCATTTCAATAGTTGCAAAAATATTATGTTCAATGTAAGTTACTAAACAATATAAAAGAGTGGAGTGTTGGTGTTAGTAGAAATTTGAGACATTTAATAGTCTTTTAGTCTAAATTTTTTATTTTCACTAAACACCTTATAAAATTAAAAACTAATAAAAAACTGATTCTTGAAAATTCAGTGGGGTCAATTGACCCTGCCCCAAGGCTAGATCCGCCCATGGGGATGATGAGATTGTAATGAGTCAAATTCCAATATCTAGAGAAGCGCACTTCAAATGATGGATTAAAATCCGGATTGAGGATTTAATAGTTCTAGTTTCTTCAATCAGCATTCAAAAGTAAATCTTTCAAACATTTAGTTGAGCCTTGTAATTTTCTACAACAGAGACCAGGAGTACAACCAGAGATCGTACCACGCGATTATAATGTAGATTTATGCAAGAGACAACTATTATTTTGCTCCCGAAACAAACAAATTCCCCATTCTTTTTCTGTTTTGTTTTTTTAAAATGTGTTTTACATATATTATGTTAGAAACCTCCACTCTAAGCAAAAATAAGTAGATAAAGACAAATTGATTGTTCGTTTAGATGCTAATATGTTGTCATGCGCTTAACATTGAAATCAAATATTTCAATTTTCATGCAAAATAAATATAGTGGTTTCATATATTCATAACACACTCTAACATGCTACTGAGTTATAATATCTCCCATCAAACTGTTTTTTTCTAGACATATAAATTAGCATAGTTTATCCAAATACAAATTAACACAGGTCTCCATGTGAATCATAACCGAAAACATCATTAAAGAGAGAACATAAATTAATTACTTTTGCATTTATGTATATAAAATATAAATCTAACTAAAATTGAAACTGCATATAAAACTCAGAATCAAACATGACAATCAAATAGCATTGATTCTTCCACTGGCATAACCTAATTAACAATTGACATCTTTCGTTATGTAAGAAAAATCTAACCAATACAAAGAATTCATAAACAACTAAAATCAGTAAATACATATGTAGTGGAGATACCTATGAAATAAGGCCACCTGACAGGCGGCTCAGGAGCTTCCTTGGTTAAGTACCTGAACCTCTCAGGCATAGTACTCTGCCCTCGAGCTTCCTGTTCAGCTTCATCACCAGCAACTATCTTTCTCTCTCCTCCTTCCCCATTTTCCGCTTTTATGGAAAACCCAAAATTTCTACCTAATGAAAATCCCAATTTCTTCCCTGAGAAACTATGGCTGCGCTCAAAATTGAACAATTGTATGTTGTTGGGGGAAGATCGAAAAGGAATGACTGGAGACCGAATCCCAGAAAAGAGGCGGGTATTTGAAGAAGAGGGTCTGAAGGGAAGGTGAAGATATGGGCTCGGAGAGGAGAGGGCTGAAAGAGTCAGAGACATGATATTGATGATTATGATGGCTACTGAGTTTGGAGAGGTTTAGCCATTATCATCATCCGACTATAGAAGAAAAGTTGCAGGCTAACTATGTCTGGGGTTTTGGAGATTTATTGTTATGAGTTTTAAAAACCGCAGAAAAATACGCAAAAATGGAGAGAAAGTAAGGTTGAAAAGTTAAAAAACCACAATTCCGTATTTATAATTTTTAAAAGGCCTAAATATGATTTACTATCCTAAACTATAGGCCATATTCCACTTTGGTGATCGACCTTTAAAACTTTTCAATTAGATGAGTGAACTATTTATTTTTTCCAATTGGTTTCAATTGAGTCTACCACGTCAGAAATTGCTGACGTGGCTGTCTTGGTGGGGCTTGCAAAAGCTGATGTGGTTAAAATAATAGTAAAAAAAATTGTGATTAAACAATTTTTATATTTTAAAGGGTAAAAGGGTCACACCACATGCATCAAACATTAATACCGATCAAAAAAACCAAAAATCATGTTGAAACCATCGATTCAGTCGTCTCAAGTGAAAGCCCCAAAATCGCTCCAAAAAAACCCTAGGTCTGAGAATGAAAAATTGCTCAACGAAGAGTGCGAAGAGTCTCGGAATCAAAAATTTCTCATCGACTATGTGCTGAAGCGACATTGATACTGTGCATTTGTCCTCAGTTCGAAGCTTCGACGAAGTAAGTGTCTGTACCAGTCCTCTATGTCTATAGTTTGAATATGTGTGATGTTTCTGTGTTTGATGTTTGTGTTTTATGTTTGTATTGATGAGGAAATTTAGTCCCACTTCGATGTAAAGTATTATTCCCCCACAGTTGCCCATAGTTTTGTGTCCTCATGTGAGGTCCCCATTTGTTGAACTAATGTGAATCAATAAATGAAAAATAGTGTTGTCTCCTTTGATTATATGTAATTATATGTATTCCTTTGAATGCAGAAATGGATGTCATTACTTTAAGATTTCATCATGGTGGTAAACTAGTAAATAATGGTGATATAGTTGATTATGTTGGAGGCACTGTTAGTGAATTGTGTAAATATGATCCTGATTATATAACTGGGCTTGGGATTATTGATTATGTTGAAACAATACTTGGAAGTACGAATGTGAAAAATGTATATTTTCTTATCCCTGGACTAAGTTTAACAGAAGGGCTTAGGGCAGTAGGTCATGATAAAGGAGTTATTGACATGTGTGAGTATGGTAAGAAGAACCCTGTTATTGAGATCTACTCAGACCATGACCATGATCAAATAGTAAGTACTGATGAGAACATAGATGATGAAAGTGAGGGATTTGTTGACATTTTAAAAGATGTTAACATTGAAGGACATTCATATAATGAGGGAGTAACAGAGGTTGAGGTTGATGTGCTTCAGACTTATATTGAGGAAGATACAGAGTATGAAGGAAATGGAGATACAGACTCTGATTCAATTAGTAATTGTGACTGGTTAGTTGAGAGTGATGAAGAGTTACTTGCTGCTAGGGAAAATGTTAGAGCAGCAAAAGAGAGGGAAAAAGTGAGAAAAAGAGGGACAAAAGAAGAAAGAACGAAGAAGAAAATGAAGAAGGAGAAAATGAAGAAGGAAATGATGTTGATGAAGGTGGGCAGGGACAAGGACCTATTGATGAAGGGGGGCAAAGAGCGCCAACTGAAGCTTGGGAGGAAATTGATTTGGAATCTGATGAACTGCACACACCTGAAACAAGTGAGAATGAAGATGATGATGTGAGACCAACCAATTTAAAAAAGAGAAAATATCTTGAGTTTAATCCAAAGACTGACATTAAAAATGTTGAATTTAGTGTTGGAATGAAATTTGCTAACCATAAAGAATTTAAAGAGGCAGTTAAACAATATGCAGTTGGAAAAAAATACAATGTATGGTTTCCAAAAAATGCAAGGGATAAGGTACAAGTGAAGTGTGCACAGGGTTGTCCTTGGAATTTATGGGCAAGTGTGTTGAGACATGAGAACAGTTTTACTGTGAAAAGGTATAACAATGTTCACAAGTGTACAAATAAACACAAAAATAGACAAGTAAATGTAAGGTTTTTGGCCAACCACTATTATGATAAAATAAAATCATGTCCATTTTGGAAACTCTCAGAATTTCAATGGGAGGTGAAGAAGAATTTAAACGTTAGAGTGTCAATCAGCCAATGCTACAGAGCTAGAGAAATAACACTTAAGCGTGCTTATGCAACAGTTGATGATATATATGGACAGTTATGGGACTATGAGAAGGAATTGATCAGGGCTAACAAAGGTTCAACATTTGAAATTAAAGTGGATAGGCAGTCCCCAATGGAACCAGGGAGATGATATATATGGACAGTTATGGGGTATGAAGTGAAAAGGGATGGTGGACTTGAAGGTAGGATAGTAAGTTTAGTTAACAAAACTTGTGCTTACAGAGCTTGGGATCTGGATTGTGTACCTTGTAGCCATGTAGTTGCTGCCATTTATGAACAAAGGGAGGAGCCAAAGGCATATGTCTCTCCAATGCTTAAGAGAGATGCTTACTTGGCAGCTTACCAGTTTCCATTGAGAGGAATAAATGGACCAGATCTGTGGGAACCTTCAGGCAAGGAGAAGTTATTATCCCCAAAGATTAAAGTGCTTCCTGGAAGGCCAAAGAAACAAAGGATTAGAGATCCACATGAGGAACATAAGTTAGGTGTAAGTGGAAGACTGTCAAAAAAAGGAATACTGATGACATGTCGGAGGTGCAATCAGCATGGTCATAACATGAGAACTTGCAAGAACACACCAGTTCAAAGGACTCAAAAGGAGAAAGGTAACTACAACTAATAGTACAAATTATGTTTTTATTTTACTTGATTTACAAAGCAACTAACATTACATATTTAATTCGTACAGCTGCAGAAGGTGGATCAGGTACAGTAGCATCAAGTGGTGCAGGGAGAGGTGGGGAGGTTACAGTAGGAGAAGGTGGATTAGGTAGAGGAACATCAAGTAGCACAGGGAGAGGGAGAGGTAGAGGAAGAGGTAGGCCCCCAGGCACTGGAGGTCAAGGAAGAGGAAGAGGTAGGCCACCAGGTAGAGGGAGAGGGAGAAATGGAGGTCGAACTGGCTTTGGAATCTATGTATCTGCAAGTGGGGATTCTTACATATCAAGTGGGGCACAACATACTAGGGTAACATGCTTACTTTATTAAAGCATACATTACATATTCTTTTGTTTACTGCTTTATAGATATCTGAGGCACCACTAACCACTAATTTCTTTTGTTTACTGCTTTCTAGATATCTGAGGCACCCACTAGTTCTAATGTAAGTCAAGGAAATCCTCAAAGCCAAGGAAATACTCAAGGTTCAACAACATCCATGTCAGCCATGAGGCCATCTTCATTCCAATCTAGGGGAAGAAATTGGATTTATGCAAATCAACTAATTAATGGAAGGAATGCAAAGCAAGATGCAAAGGCAAAAGGGAAAGTTGTGGATATTTAATTACAATTGTGCATGCTGAGAATTATTGTGTATGAGTTTAACTAAGTAATTGTTATGTGGTCACTGCTGACAAATTATGTAATATTTTTGATTAATGTTTTGGAAAACTGTTGGCAAACTATGACAATTGGGTTTCTTTATGTGAGTGGTGGACATTATGTATGACAGCTATGTGACAATTCCTGTAAATGGTGAACAGAGTGCTTTAATGCAAAAGTCCTTATTTTTGGCAATATTATTGTATTTGTATGCATCTGTTTGGTGTATTGTCTGCCAATATTGACAGTTGTGTGACCTTGATGGTGATTTTAATATTATGCATCGGTTTGGTGTCTTGTGCTATATATCACTGCAAAGTGCAGCAGTGAATATTAAAGGTGCCACAATGCATACATTACATTTTTTTTTATCGGTTAAAACTGACTGGAACAAAATATACTATTCATTGCAGACTCACATATACCATTCATTGCAAAACAACTTTTGCCATCAATGCCTTTTAAGAGGCACAACAACTTACAAATAAATTGAACAAAATTTACCAAAATCTAAACAATTGCAAACTTACAAACAACTTTGCTAATTTCATATGTTAAAACTAAATTGAACAAAATTTCCCAATCCAAAAATTGCAAACTTGTTCCTTTATACATCATTCAAACTATAAATTACAATTATTGACCACTATCATTCACATGCAGTTGTCCTAACATGAATACAAATATCATGGCTAACAACATGACTTTCATTGAAGCAGTACACATTTTATCCTTCCTTCTCAACAATGCAATCACCTCTGTCAGTCTTCCAACCTCTTCACTTTGCTTTGCACATTCAATTTGAAGCTTTTCATTGCTTTTTTTCAATTCAATTATTTTTTCAGTGCATCTCTCAATTTCATAATTCTTCCTTTCTATTTCCAAATTCAGATCACTTATCATAAGTTTCAACTCAGGTAAAACTTCTTTAGACCTTTTATAAATCTCTTGGTCATACCAGCAAAAGAAGTTGCAGTGTTTGCTTGTCAATTTGTCCTGCATGTTGTTTGATAAAAACCAATCCAAAACATCAAAAATTAACACAATTCCAACACAAGTGTATTTCTAATGTTTTCAGAAAATAAGAGAAAACTCAGCCAACCAAAAAACTATAGAACTAGTACCTTGCTCCATTTAGGACAACCAAAGAACCTTCTTCCTGGATTACTCTTAGTCCAAGATATCTTCATTCGAGCTCTATACCCACAATAGCACCTTGGAGAATCACCCATCGAACACAGAGGCTCGCCCAACTCCAGTTCATCTTCCATACCAGTAAATTTTATTTTCACTGAGAAATTTTTTTGGGGGGAGGGCAGATGAATGAAACCCTAGCTCGCTTGATTTCGTTAAATTTTTTCAGTCGAACGATGATGCTAGGACTTTTTTGGGAGATCTGAGTAGGCTTTATACTTTTGGGGTAGCAACAGAGAAGAGCTAAATCAAATACTTACTCCATCGAAGCATAGTATCAACGCCGATTGAGCACACAATTTTTGATTCTTCGCACTCTTCGCACTCATCGTTGAGCAATTTTTGATTCTCAGGCCTAGGGTTTATTTGGAATGATTTTGGGCCTTTCACTGAGACTCTCCTCTCTTTGACTGAATCGATGGTTTCAACATGATTTTTGGTTTTTTTGATCGGTATTAATATTTGATGCATGTGGTGTGACCCTTTTACCCTTTAAAATATAAAAATTGTTTAATCACAAATTTTTTTACTATTATTTTAACCACATCAGCTCTTGCAAGCCCCACCAAGACAGCCACGTCAGCAATTTCTGACGTGGCAGACTCAATTGAAACCAATTGGAAAAAAATTAATAGTTCAATTATCTAATTGAAAAGTTTTAAAGGTGGATCATCAAAGTGGAATATGCTTATAGTTTAGGATAATAAATTATATTTAACCCTTTTTAAAAATATATAAGAGAGTGTAAAAAGGAAATACTTATGAGAAAACTTCAATGAAATTAACAATATTTTCTTCAATTTTAATATTACAGTTAAAAAAATAGGCATCTTTCTAAAAATAAAAATTTCTCTTTTAATTCACAAATTATAATAATAATAAAAAAATTATACTTTCATTTATTTTTTTATTTTATTCTCACTTTTATTCCTATCACAGTGCCGTAATCAAATAGGCTATAGATATTTTTTAATATTCTTTTAACAATTACTTCTACGCAATATGAAGAATTTTTCCAATTATACCAATATCACTTATAATTTTAGATACCCAATAAAAAACAATTGCATCTTCAACACAGTATATTTTTGCACAATTTTCAATCAAAACTTAGCGGCCCATTTATACACAAAACTCTGTACAGTTGTAGGTGGCCCAAATCAATCCGTATCACTGTCTATCTTTAGTCCACCATACTAATCAAAAATTCATTGCATTGAACATTTATTTCTATATTTGTTTCTTCCATTAAAAAATTGCATTTAAAATTCACTTTTTTTAGATAATTATTAAAGTATATAATTTTTTATATGTTAATTAAAGTTTGTCTGTATAAAATTTCTATTAGATTGTTTAATTATTAGATTAATCTTTGGTAAATATTTTAGATCACTTAATATACTAATTTCTTTAAGATCACTTAAACACATATTACACATTAAAATTGCTGTAATTTTCATTGTCATAACATATACTTTCTCCGTCCCAAATTAATTGTTCAGTTTTGACTTTTCTAAGTCAAATTGACTTTTATTTGGAGAGCCCGTTCTAATGTACTCCCTGTAAACTCCAATCTTCGTTCTAAAAAAGTAGATGTTACACAAAATTGCACCATTTATAGGGGCCCCGATGAAACTATTCTCCATGCCTATTCTTGCTGGTCAAATTGTTCTCTTGGTATCAACAACATGGGAGCTGAAGCATCAAATTTTTTGATAGTCAAACCAACCTCCAGCTATTTTTCAAGAAGGTATGTCGTTGTTTAATGATTTCATCTCCTCCAAAAATTCCAAACCCTCTCCTTCTTCGGGCTTACCCCAAAGGACCAAGAAATGGCCAGGCGTCCTTAAAATTAACTCTGATCTGCTTTGGACAGTAGTGGAAATTCTAGCTGTGGTATTGTTATCAATGATATCAATGGTGATGTTATTGGATGTTGCTTTAATTCTTGGCCCGGCCGTTTTGATGCTTTGACAGCTGAAGTTATGAGAATTCTTAAAAGGACTCATTTTTGCTCATGATACAGGTTGTTCAGAAATTGGAGTAGTCTGACTCTATTACAATGATCAACTTATCTCAAAGCTGGAATTTGTGATTTATCTTACGTCGGTCATTTGACTTCAGATTGTTTGAACTTGTGCAATAATTTCTCTTCGTTCCAATTCAATCAGGTATTCTGCGACGCGAAGGAAATCTCTTAGCTCATTCCACTGCAAAGATGACATTCTCTTCCAATGAATTTCATTCGTTGTTGGAAGATGCTCCCCCTCAGCTACTTCACATCTGGAACGCGGATATCTCTTCTTGACTACATCTAGTAGGCTAGTTTCTCAACATTTATTGTCATTTTCATAACTGCTACTTCGTTTTCCTGGGCTTAAATTAAACCCCCTTTTAGCAGCAATGACAATATTCAAGGGGTCTCAATTTACCCATGCTTTGGGTTTAATTTTAGCAGCTAGGACATTATTTAGATTTTCAGTCGCTTTTGAATGTTTACCTTTTTTTTTTTAATTTTAAAAATCTAAATATACATGTTTAATTATTATATTTAAAAATAATCAATTTGACCACAAAAATTCTTGTGACGGAGGGAGGTGTATTATGGGATGTTGCTAAAAGGTTCCTTTATTCCTCTGGCTCCTACCCACAAGTCCACAACTAACAACCAAAACATATTAGCCTATACATTGTGAAAAATTTTCCTCAAAAATTCAACATAGTTTAAGCCATTTTGTGCCTTAAATGAAGTTGACATTGAGTTTATTGAATCAAATGTAAAATCCCAAACCACCTAACTATTTGCATCTCCCGTGAATTTTTAAAATTTCAATTCCTACTAATAATGTAACAAACAAAATCCCAGCCAAGTATAGTACAAATTCAAAACATTTGCCTCGCTAAACCTAGTAAAATATCATATGAAATTTAGCTCAACCAAAACAGTTTTCCCAGTAAAACATCCACTGCACTTCACACATGCGGCTTCCATCGTCATTTAAGAAAAGTGAAAATTACAAAATCATAATCCTATTAATCAAATGAAGCACTATATTACTATACTAAATCAATTATCATCCATCCAACTTGTAAAAGTACCTTACAACAAGTGCAGGCGAACAATTACAAAACTAATTATATTTGAAACTTAATACATGAATACACATTCAGCCATACTACACGGTCTAGAGCATTACTACACCACAAATCCCTGGAAACACGGTCTTGAAGATAACAAACCATTAATACAGTACATGGACATCAAATCACTGCCCTCTACCCATTTGCATAAAAATTACACATTCAGCCATACAATGACATGTAAATATAAATTTAAAGACAAAAAAAGGAGGAGACTGAAAATACAACTGTATCGATGAAGATTTTTCTAAAGCATAACTGGCATCAACTACATCCTTTTATTTTATTTCATTGATTTACACTGCAAAGATTTTTTTTTTGATATTTTTTTTGCTAAATTTAACTGTATTAAAAAGGAGAGGAATATACAAAACAAAAAGGGAAGAAACCCAAACAGAAAATCATAGGACAGACCCTAATGATGATGACAAGACCAAAAAAAAAAAGAAAACATGCCCAAAAGCTAAACAAGAAAAACTGGAAATGCCTAAGAAGCCATGACAGCAACAACAAAGCAAGTCGTTTGCCCAGAACATTTGCTAAACAATGCAAAGGAAAGGGACCACAACCAGCCATGAAGGAACCAAACCAGCCCAAAAAGCAATGAACCAGCAAGAAAGAAGGCAGGATACCCCACACCATGCAGTTTCAGCACCCTAGCCACAGCCACAACAGCGACCAAAGACTGCCCAACAGAAGCAGATGCCCAAGCAAGAGCAGGAGCAACAAAACAATCAGCAGCAGTCACGCACACAAAGCAAAGCAACAGCAACCAAGCAAAGCCCAGCAGCAGCGGCCAAACAAAACATCCTCCTAAACATACCCCAGAACAAAAAGAAGAAACCTCAAATGAGAAAGAAACTCCAACTAAACATCCTCCTAAACATCCCAAACAAGAAGGGTATTATCAACCAGTTTAGCACGGTGGAACTTTGCGAAGGTAGCTAACCTGCACTTTACTCTATTTATAATAATGGACGATAAAATATGAGAAGGGAGGGCCGGGTTAGAATGCAGACGAGAGTTCCGCTCTCCCCAAATTGAATAAACAATAGCGGCAAAGGCTGCTTTAAAAATCAGTTTTGAAACTCCTTTAATGGATGGGTTATTAGGGACCCAAGAAAGAATGGCCTGCCAATTAGAGGGAACATTAATCCAGCCTCCATAGGAGAGGACAGACATGAGGATGGAACCCGAGTAAGCACATTCAAAAAATAAATGGGCGTGACTTTCAGAGTGGTTAGTGCAAAGGCAGCAGGTAGGGTTCACGTTATGAGAGAACTTTGCAAGACGGTCAAGAGTTTGAAGCCTTTGCAAAACAACCAACCACATAATAAAGGAGTACATGGGCACCTGTAATTTATGCCATAAAAGATTGCGCCATTGGACTTGAGGCTTTTTTGATCTGATAGAATTCCATATCATAGAAGCTTTGGCTTTGGTAGCCTGGATGGAGTCCCAAAGGATTAAGTCCTCGCGGTTGACATTGAAAGTTAAATTGAGGTCAAAAGACTGCCTAAATTGAGTCACAATTCTGTGACGGGACTGAGGCAGATTCCATCCATCATCAGTGATTACGTCATGAACTTTGGCCATGGGACCAAGCCTAGAGAGAGAAATAATCGGAGCATTGAAAGATGAAGCTAACGATTTAATCAAGTGCAACACATAATCTACCCAAATGCGAAATCCAAGATCTACAAATAAGTTCACCTTTACAATGGGAGTTCAGAGTTTTCAGCAGAATAAATACATGTGATATACATAGTCATAGTAATCCAAATGTATTCCTAAGGACCAGAAGCTCAACAAATCATCAATCCATCAGTCCAACACATTCCTGCAAATGAGAAAATATACGGAAAATAGACGTACCACTTAAACAGAATACAACAACTGTAAACATAACAGGAAAAGTTGGGATAATACCCTTAGAAATGTTGTGCTGTTATTTAACTCCAGTCCCGTGGGTTACAAGAGAAGAACCTGATGACAACACACACTTTTTGAGTTTTTCAGACTCTATACCCACTTTCATTTAAGGGTAAAGAATATAGTTAAACTCAGGATTACATAGAGGGCTAGTTATTTAAAACTTCAAATTATTTATTTTAGATTAAAGAAACTCTTGTAACAAGAGGCTTGGATGATATTAGGGGAATTGTGTAACAAGTGATAAATCAACAAGTAATGTAAAGCTCAGACATGTTGGATAAGAGTATACTCCCAGACCTTGTTGAAAGGTCTCATAGAGCTGGGATTAGATATTGATCCTCATTGCAACACACCACTGTTTCCATCTGTTGTTTTTATCAATACTCGTAACAACACATCTCCAAACTACTAGCACAAATTGATAGCAATTCAATTCCCATTCAATAAAATTACAAAAATAAATAAATTATGTAATAGAACAATAAAGCAGCCTAGATTTCAAATGAAAACATTTGCCGCAGTAAAACCCAGTAATATCACTTGAAATGTAGCTTAACCAAGGAGGTTCTCCCTGAAAACAGGGTCCTGGCTCCACTACACCTCATATAGTGGATTGAATCATCACTGGCAATTACAAAAATTGACAATAATGTAAATAATATACCATTCAATTACTTATTTAAAAGAAAGTTAGTAACTTAGACAGCTGCAACAGAAAACCAATTAGAAGTACATCTCAGAAACATCTCAAATTAATCCACTAACTCAGACATGAATGCATCAACACCAATAAGATACACCAAAAAAAATTACACCACATACACCTAAAAACAAAATTACGAAAATAAAATAGGCTCAGCCTAAAACAGCTCTGTCAATCAAGAATTTTCTGAAGCAGAACTGGCATTAAAGCTGTGTAATAAATCATCACCGCCAATACTAAAAACTAAAGATTCAAACTTTGGACATATCAATAAAATGGGGCATCTTCCAATACATTAAAATGCATATGTAAAGATCAAAGTAGGCTCATATTAAGAAATTCAACCATTTTTATCCTTTCTGCTTCACTGATTACTCTCAGAAGCGCGGATAACATATAATCATAGCCAACAATTTAAAATTCAAACTAAATATGAAAACAGACCTATTTGATTATCTACAGGATAAACATTTGGAAATGTAGCTGATGTTGTGTGTCTGTGAGTTTTGTTTTTAAGGTATGGAAAGGGAAAGCAAAGCAAAAGTTGGACTCTTTCTTTCTAAAATTAAAAAAAAAAAAAAACAAGTTCAACTTTCCCTTCCCTTCCCTTCCCTTCCATTCAATGTATCCCAAGCTTGCTATCACCCATACCATTCAATTTCTTTAAGTAAAGAATCCTCAAACCAGGACTGTTCCAGCTATAGATACAATTAATTCACACCTTGGAATCAGTTGCTGGTCGCCTTAGTAACTTTTAATTCATTCCAAATAATGTGTCCCAATTTCCAATTATAGGAGCCCCAGCGTCCATTTATTTCCGACTATCTCAATCATAAAAATTGAGCAAACTCCTTTAAGAACTTAAAATTTTGCCTCAGTCTTGATTGATAACCCAACTACTACCTGGTGCTGCCTTCACTCCTCTCTCCTCCATTTCTCTTCTCATTCCCTGTGCTTCATCATGTCGCCCAGCAGTTGCATAAATTCTTGACATTAATACATAATTGGCAGCATTATTAGGTTCCAGTTCAAACAAAGCTCTCCCTGCAATCTCTGCCAGCTCCATCTCTCCATAAGTTCGACAAGCCCCAAGCAGAGCTCCCCACGCTTTTGCAGTCACCTTCACGGGCATTTCTCTTATGACCTTATATGCCTCATGTAATCTCCCCGCTCTACTCAAAACATCCACTAAACATGAATAGTGATCACCGCTAGGTTCCACACCATAATACTTGTGCATACGAGCAAAGTATATCCGCGCTTCATCAGCCAAGCCTGCATGACTACAAGCTTTCAACACCCCAAGAAAAGTGATCTCATCAGGCTTTACTTTAGCCAACTCCATTTGCGCAAAGATTTCAAGCGCAGTTCTTGCCTCCCCATGAAATGCATACGCGGAAATTAAGCTGCTCCACGCAACCACATCCCTCTCTTTCATACTCTGAAATACAGTACACGCATTATCAAGACACCCGCATCGCCCATAAGCCTCCACTAGTCCACTCCTCAAATGGGAATGCTCATCAATATCATTCCTAATCGAGTATCCATGTACTTCCTTGATCATATTCAAAACCGCTATACGAACACAAGAATGTAGTAAAGCAAGAACAGTAATCAAATTAGGCTTCAAACCCAAGTCTTGCATCCGCCTATAGAACTCAATAGCCTTATATGATCCATCATCTTCCATTTCAGACAAACCGGCTATAATGGAGTTAAAAGTGGAATGATTAGGCGGAACATCCATAACTCCAAACAACTGCAATGCCCTGGACACATTATTAGAATGGGTATAAAGTGAAATCATGGCATTCCACGCAACAACATTTCTGTCAGGAATTTCATCAAACAGCGTGCGAGCAGACGAAATAGAAACGCATTTGCCGTACATGTCGACAAGAGCGCAAGCGACAAATGGGTTGTTGGAGACGTAGGAGGCTTTGGTTAGGAGTGCGTGAATGGTTGTGCCGAGCTGCGGGCGGTGGACGGCGGCGCAGGACTTGAGGGCGAGTGGGAAAACGAAGGTGTCGAGAGATGAAGAAAGGAAGGAATGAATGTGGTGAAAGAGAGAGAGGGCTTGCTCATGGCGGGCTTGGTTCACGTGAGAGGTCAATTGCTTCGTTAAAGAAAGCAGGCGAAGATAGTTTGAAGAGTAGCAGCAGGAATTCATTATTCCTGTTCTTTGAATTTAAATGATCCCTTTCAAAAAAATGTTAAAAAAAAGATAAAGTCGGTAAAACTCAAGGGTTGAGAGTGGCGAAAGTATAACCATTCGGAAGACTGTCTGAATCCAAAAAAATGGGATTCGACTATCCGCTATTACACATTTTTTTAAAATTCATTCAATACATCGATTAATTGATTTTAATAATTTTGTTAATAATAATCAAAATATATTAATAAATAGTTAATAATATTAAGATCAATTCTACACAAAAATTAAAAATATAAAAAATATTTTCAGCAGTAAAAGTTTAAAAGAATTTTTATTTATTGAAATTTTGATAAAAATTCACAGGTTCGTTAAATGGTTAAAAAGTGTCGAATAACTTTTATTTTTAAAACAATTAAGCTATTTAATATAATAAATTAGTTGACCGGTATCAATTTAAATTATATTATTCAAAATTATAAAAATATTATATATCGAGTAAAATTGAAATAAAAATATAATAAAGGGGATTCAAATTCCAGCCATAATATCAAGACATATGTAGTAAGCTAGAGAGACATCTTACAGGAAGCAACTTATTTCTGTTGAAACCTTAAACCTAGCTCCCAATGGAAATTTGAGACTGCAGTCTTCATTTTTGAAGAGATGGAAAAGAGTCTTCGTTTATATAGAGATGGATGGTAACTTCTGTTCTGAAACCCTAAAAATGAACTAGGCTAATACTTACAGGGCCTAACTATACTCAGCATGATACCTGATGTTATCATGCTGAACAATCACTTGACCCAAATGTATTATTTGAGGCCCAAACTAGCTCAGTCTAACCTCCTCCTCCTCCTTTTTTTTTTGTTCTTCTTCATTTTCTATTTTTCTTTTCTTTTTTTTTGGGTGGTGGTGGGTGGTGGGGGGGATAGGGGTATTAGCTTACAAGTTCTAGGATGTACAAACTGATGTTGTATATACCAGAAAAGTCATATATAAAATTTGAAATTTGCACAAATTTAAAATTTTAATCTCACATGAAAGTGGAACTTATTTACTATTTATGTTAACAAAAACTTGTATAACTATCATTTTTATTTTTAAAAATATCAATTTCCTTGAATATATATGTGTAAGTGAGTGCTTCATTCTTCAAGAGATTAAGTTTTTTTTAATATTTATATTTTTTAATAAGTTGATATTTATATTTTTTTTAATAAATTGATTTTATATTTTGAAGTTCCACTGTCGAAAATAACTTACTTACCTGACTAGTGAGGCTATAGATTGGATATAAGCAGTAAGTTAGGTTTATTGAATTAATCTTACCAAAATGGCCGTTTTAATGATTAACTTTAGACAATTTTTTCAAAATAAGAAAAACTATCTACAGTATATTATTAAACTTTCCTATAACCTGATATGTGCAATTTATTATTTGGGGAAAATCGAATTGGCTATAGCATTATTGTTGAGATATGCTTTTCTTTCATAAATATAAATACAATTGTCATTTTGTCTGAATGAAATTATATAATAAAAAAAATAAACATATCCAATGAAATAAAGGCTAAAGATAACTTAATTAAGAAAAATCTGAAGGTTTTGTTTATATAATGCTATGTTTGAATTGAAGAAATAAAATGGAGAAAAGAATGAAGTGGAAAAAAATAGCATTTTTAGTGATCATTTTGGTGCATAAATCATTATATTAGATAAAAAATTCATTTTATCTGTTTGACTTTTTATCTATGTGACTTGTGAGAGGCAGTGGAACAACATTCCAATGGACTCACCACTCAGGTGCGTAAAATTATTTTATTCCTTCGTATACTAACACTACATTCCTTCGATCCAAATGCAACATAAGAAAAAAAAATTTGATATAAAAACCTGCTGAATAGCATAACCGTCTTTTTTCCCCTTATTTTATTGATGAAAGGTTCAAAAATTGAGAATTAAACCTGAACAGTGCCGTGGTTTTATTTATACATATCCGGTGCAACAATTATCATGATTATGCTTGAATCTTCATCATTCTCTGATGACACATCTTCTGCATTCAAATGCTGCTGAGAACAACAAGGCCTGAAGAAGAAACATTAAATGAATATGGAGTTCTCTAAATGAAATTGTTTTTCTCATCAAATCCTAAATCCAAGAAGTAGAAACATTAAAAAGAAGGGCTAATCATTTGAGAGGCTTCATGAAACAAGAGTTTCATGTCCCAATTCTTGCTGCTACTAATCTATTACTCTCTCACAAGTAATACAATTCACTTCCACAGACACCATTCTCTTCTTTGGCTTTTGAATATTTTTGTTCCCAAGCAAGGTCCTATAGAAACCATGGAAAAGGTAAGAGTAAAATTTTGGAGAAGCACAAAATATTGATTTTGACCACATTTTTTCGCAACATTATCCATCTTCTAAAGACACAAAACACTTCCTTGACATCTAAAAGGCAAGGCATAGCTTCTTTGAACCGAAAGAATCTGATAGCCATCATGTTCGTTAAACTATCATCCATGTCAAGTGTCGGTAGCCAGCCATTTAGCAGCAACACGGACACCAATAGCCAATGCTGCACATAGCAATGGGATAGGAACCCCCCTAACTGTTGCAGGCGTTTCAGTTTCTTTTACTTCCAAAGGTTTGTTTGAATGATGAATAATAGCCAAAGCCAGATACGAGGCCATCACCACTACTCTAACCCATGGCTCTCCAACGGCTGCTAGAACAGCTGCAACAGGCAATGCCGATGAAACAGTCTCTCTTCTTCACAAACCGAGCAAACCCAAACATACCCATCAGAAGTGCCCAGAAGAAAGGCTCAGAGATGAAGCCTCTGACAGCAGCAAAGCCAGTTAGACCTGCTATTGAAAGAAGATAAGGTTGGCTGCTTACGGAGTCTGGAACTGTGGCCTCGGCAATAGCAAGTACAACAGATGCCAACATGATAGTCATCGTAAGTTCTGGAACAGGGGCGTTTGCCACTATCCCCGAGTAGAAAGCTCGAACAGTGTAAAGTGCAGTTTCAATACCTCTGATCATAGAAGTAATTGGATCACCTATAAAATGAAAAATTAGGGCCAATGCAAGTTTTGAGAGGTATCCTAAAAAATGAAATATCCATGCCACTGCCTTTTTCCAGTTATAAAGTTCCCACAAGACTGTTCTCCAAGCGTAGATAAGGAAAGCCGGCGCTGCAAATTATTGATTAATATAACAAATAAGTCAGTATCTGTTGCAGGCTAAAAGTACTACAAACTATTACATGGAAGAATAAGAAGCTGAGCGAATAAGAAGCTGAGCAAGAAGAAGTATAATCCATGATAATATTTCAGATGTGCCTACATGCGAAACAACATATTTTGACAAATTGAGGAGTACAAAATGGTGTATATATTATTATAGGCTCTATTCCAGCTTAAGTGCATAAGTCACTTCCTACGAAAGAAGGATTTCAAAATATTCTTTTATTAGGTTCATCATTTCCAAGTGGAATGCTTTGAAGACTGGTCTAGATTTCGGATTACAGACCAAACTTAAACCACATTTCTAATAAATTATTTACATGGTAAAACTGTCCCGGAACGTTAACTTTACTTTAGAGACAGTCCTCCTTGCTGGAAATAAAAACAATATAGAGAATACAGATTTGGTATCAGTTCTAAATCCAGCTCAACAGGTACCTCAACTTCACAACATTTACGAGTAGAGACAGTCAAGTCAGCAAACACGTGTACAAAGCACGTAAACCAAAAGAAACTGATAAGTGTTATAAGATTATATTAATTCAGGCTTAATTGGGAAAATTGAAAAAGTAAAGAATAATATTTGAATAAACCAATTAAGTAGTTCATCTCATTGTGGTTACCATCGCCAGATGGCCAGAAGCATATGGAATTTCTGGCACTATGGTAGCAGCAGACCAGACGACGATGAAGAATGATAAACTATTAGCATAATATACAGGCAGAATCTTTATAACGGAGAGAGAGAGAAAAAAACCCGAAGTACTAGTAAAATGGAGTTTATGGCATGATTGTACATTGATTAATTTACTTATATAAGGTGACCTCCGCTACATTGTTGATTGCAAATGTGGACCAGTAATAGCTGTCCATGAACAGCCTATAATGAATGTCAAATACCATCTTTTCGGTGCAAAAGCTGATATGGCACTGTCTTATTGGACAGTGCAAGATGAACAAAGATGAGGCTTCCATAGGAAGCTTTATTGGATGATGAATCCTTA
Organism: Aralia elata; assembly: GCA_034770075.1. NCBI lineage: Eukaryota > Viridiplantae > Streptophyta > Magnoliopsida > Apiales > Araliaceae > Aralia > Aralia elata. Next base: position 92,241,957 of record CM068385.1, read on the forward strand.
TAGCAAAGGCAAGTTAACTGTTTTGTCACTAAGCATAAACAGGGAAGCTACGAAGAGTATGGGAAGAAGCGAAGTTTATCGTTGATTTTGAGATTACATGATTCAATGAAGGAGATGCTCAGAACATCATGGAATTATGAGGAGGAAGAATAAGCTTGCTTTCATTAGATGTTGAGGTAGTATTTGTTAGTGTTTGGTTAATTGGTGTTTTGAATGATAACAAAATGAGTATGGGTTATTATCTTGTGCAGTGTGCATGGCTCTTGTATTTGCTATATTCTATTCGGTGCATGCATGGTCATAAGAACTATAGTAATATATGTGAATATAATATGGGCAATCCCATATTTGTCTAATGCATTTCTATATAAAATGTGCTCTCCCATAATGTTCTGGTGCATGGTAATAAAATATGTGGTCTCCCATATTGGTCTGATGGTTGTAAAAAGAAAGAGGTGCACGCCTATATTATAATGCATTATCCCAGCTGGGTGAGTATCTCAAGATACTTATTTTATTCAGCTGAGTACTGTTGGTCTGTTGTCTACATTCAAGCAGTTGGGTATTCTCAAGTAAGTGGTTTATATATTTGCATTAACCCCATATTTGCTAAACTGACTTCTCTGGCATATTTCCTCAGATTTTATATTCTCTCATACCTGTCTTCTAAAATCGAGGAGAATATTCTCTCTTCCATTAGTCAGCTGATCCGTGCCATATTGATAAAGGATTTCATGGGAACATTCACAGTGATAGCCGTTGGAAGCTGCCCTATAATATCTTCTTCCTCTTGGCTATTCAAACTCACTTAGAAGGGATCCAATCAAAGATAGATATAAGGTCATAAAACTTTCTAAGTGAACTTCCAGCACCCAGTGTATTGTTATTAGATTCTCTGCTGGAAGAGTGATATTGTGTAATCAAAATCTTTGTTCAAAGTGTAAGCCGTGTGTGGCTTGTTCTATCTAGCTGTTGATAGGTTGTGTTCTCAGATAGATTTCAAGGTTGCTGTGGAGCAAGGGTCTCAGTAGTGAGAAGGAGTGCAGTAGTGCATTGGGACAGGAGTGTCCATCACAAAGGAAAGCTATAAGAACAGGGAAGTTATTGTGTACTGTATTGGTTTAACAGTTTAATAAAGAAAGTCTCCAATACCAATTGGTATTGGACGTGGAGTAGGCCTCTAGATTAGAGTAAGGGCCGAACCACGTAAAAAAATCATTGTGTCTATGGTTTGCTTATGTTTGTTGTTTAATCCTTGAAGTCTGAATTCTGTTTAAAAGTAATCTGCATAATACTCTGCTGTTGGGTTTGGTTTTGTACTAATTCAGACACCAATTCAGACAGTGTACAACTGTCTGTTCGTCCCTTCACTAAGAACATATACTAATTCAGACACTAATTCAGACAGGGTATCACTGTCTGAATTTCCTGCAGAAAGCAATTTTGAAAATTTATCAATTGGTCGTTAAGTTTCAATCTCACCTATTCACCCCCCCTCTAGGTGTGCTTATCTACTGAATTACATTTGGTATCAGAGCTTGGCTCTACTAACATTGATCTTTGCAGATCGTAGGGAAAGATCCTATGGCACACCTGAGCCATCAAGAAGGTCAGTCCACAAGCAGGCCACCCTTACTACTCGGAAGTGAGAATTTCAACTTCTGGAAGTTCAGAATGATGATCTATATGAAACGAGATCCATGGGAATGGTGGGTCGTTGAAAATGGCCCTGTCATTCCAAGACACGATGATGGCCGACCCAAGACACTTATGAAAATGGATGCAAACGAGTCCTATATGGTATCTTATGACTCCAAGGCCATGAATACGCTGCTGAGTGGCATGATTCAGTCAGAAATAGATAAGGTTTCAGCCTGTTCAACTGCTAAAGAAATATGGGACACAATCATCATGAGTCACGAAGGCTCTACTAAAGTAAAGGAGGTGAAGCTGAGCATGTTAATGCATGAATATGAACTGTTCAAATTGGAGAAAAATGAATTAATCAAAGAGGCCCAGGGAAGGTTCCTCACATTAATGAACTCTCTAAGTATGCTCGGACGAAAGATCGATCAAAAGGAGATCAACCGAAAAATTCTTAAAGTCATGCCCAAACGATTTGCTCCAAAGGTTACTACACTTCAAGACTCAACTTCAATTAGTACAATGGAAACTCTCATACTGTTCGGAGAACTTGAAGAGTTTGAAAACCAACTGAAATTGTATGATGAAGAAGATGAGGCACCTAAGAAGAAGACTCTGGCATTGCAAGCTGAAAGTTGCATGGAGAGTGACGACGAAGATTCAGATGAAGAAATAGCCTTGATGACCAGAAAATTGAGGGAGCTGATCCGAAAGAAGAATCAATCAAAATTTCCAGGAAAATTCTTCAACAACAGGAAAGACTACAAGCAAAGGTCACAAGAGGAAAACTGTTTCGAATGTGGAAGGCCGGGTCACTTCAAAAGAAATTGTTTTCAGTTAAAAAGGAAGAACAAAACAAACAATCCAAAAGGAAAAACACTAATGACATGGAGCGATGAAGAATCAAATCATGAAGATCAAGATGATGAAATCGCTCAACTTTGCTTCACTGGACTAAGCAATGAAGAAACATCCGAGGTAAGGCCCGAACTTGGTGAAATTACTATTTCAGATTATCTTGTTTTAAAAAATGAAAACATTCGCATAAAAGAGAAAAATACTCACTTGAAAAGTTGGATAAACGATTTAATGAAAGAAGTTGAAACCCTTATTGAAGAAAAACAAGAAATTGTTAAGGATTGCACGACAAGTGAAACTTCTAAGTTGAATGCTAGAATAAGTTATTTGGATAATTACAATAAGATTTTGTATAATCGTGCTAATAAAATGAATGAGGAAAACAATTGTCTTAAAAAGAAAAATGAAGTCCTAAAAGAGAATTTGAAAATGAGAGATGCATGTATAGACGCTTTTAATGATGGAAGTGTGGTAAAAATACCAAGTAGTTATGAGAAAGAAATAGTTTCATTAAAAAGAGATTTGGCAAAATTCGTACAAGGAGAGGAAAATTTGAATATCATGTTGGGTGCTCAAAGGTCTAGTATTGATAAACAAGGAATTGGTTTTAATCCTGTTAAGAATATCAAGAGCACTATGAATAAAATTAGAGTTATCAATAACAAACCAAGGAATAAACCTCTCTACTGCTCTCCTTTTATTACTTGCAATAAGTGTGGGCTTAAAGGACACTTTGACACTAATTGCAAAACAAAAATGAAACAAGTTTGGGTAAAGAAAGGAGAATTGATTGATACTAACAAATTCGGACCCAAACAGTTTTGGGTACCAAGACAATGAGCTACTATATTGTTTTGCAGGTATGTTTAAAAGCTAAAGTACCATCACATAAATGGGTTCTAGACAGTGGGTGCTCTAGACACATGACAAGTGATAAAACAAAATTTACTTCACTTGATACAAAGAAAGGTGGGTCAGTTACTTTTGGAGATGATACCACATGCCAAATCATCGGTAAAGGTAAAGTTGGTAATGGTAAAATCTCTATTGACAATGTTCATCATGTTGAAGGCTTAAAATATAATCTCATTAGTGTAAGTCAGCTTATGGATAGTGGTCATAAAGTAATATTTGATAAAGATAAATGTGCAATTATTCATGCTTCTCAAAATGTGCCTCTAATAGCCAACAGGGAAGGAAACATTTATACAATTAATTTTGAGAATCAAAATCAAGATATCTGTTTAGCTGCAGTTCAAGATCAAACTATACTATGGCATAGAAGATTAGGGCATGTGCATATGGAACTGATTAACAAGTTAGCCGCTAAGAACCTTGTTAAAGGCCTACCAAAGCTGAAATATGAAAAGACAGGTATATGCAATGCTTGTCAATTAGGTAAACAAGCAAGAAACTCTTTTTCAAGCAAAAATCAGGTATCAACTTCTTTACCGCTTCAATTATTGCATCTTGATTTATTTGGTCCTGAGAGATATGCTAGTCTAGGAAATAATCATTATGCTTTTGTTATTGTCGATGATTTTTCAAGGTTTACTTGGGTTTTATTTCTGAAAACTAAAGACCAAGCTTTTGCAGAATTTGAAAAGCTTATTAAAAATGTTGAAACAAAACACAATCTCAAGCTAATTGGTATAAGGAGTGACCATGGTGGAGAATTTGGAAAAGACTTTATACCATATTGCAGTGAGAAAGGTATTACACATGAGTTTTCTGCACCAAGAACACCTCAACAAAATGGTGTAGTGGAACGCAAGAATCGTACTCTCCAAGAAACTGCAAGAACTTTACTTCAAGAAAGTAAGCTGCCTAAAAGATTTTGGGCAGAGGCTGTAAGTACTGCATGTTATATTTTAAATAGAGTATTGATTAGACCCATTTTATTGAAAACACCATATGAGTTACTTAACAAAAGGATTCCTAATATTAATTATTTTAAAGTGTTTGGTGCTAAGTGTTTTGTTTTAAATACTAATGGTAATCTTGGAAAATTTGATGCAAAGTCATCCGAAGCTATTTTTCTTGGTTATTCAGTACATAGCAAGGCATATAGGGTTTACAATCTTGACAAGTCAAAGGTTGAAGAGTCTGTGCATGTAATATTCGATGAATCTAACCATGATCTGTCAAAGGAAGAAGATTTTGCAGGAGAAGAAAATGTGAACCATGAAATTCAACCAGCTCAATCCAGACAACCTTTGCCGTCTGAATCAGAAGAAAAATCAAGCGAATCAGGAAAACATTCAAGAGATATCAGACAGTCTGCACCGTCTGAATCTGTACAAAACTCTGTCATGCAGACACCTAAACCCAGACAGTCGGCACCGTCTGAATCTGTACAAAACTCTGTCATGCAGACACCTAAACCCAGACAGTCGCAATCGTCTGAATCAGAAGAAAAATCAGATGACCAGTCAGATGCAGAACTTAATATACTGGAGCCTGAACCTGAAGAGCAAATGACCTCGGTCAGACTTCCTAGATCATCTAGAACTGTGAGAAATCATCCTCCTGATTTGATCATAGGAGATCCCAACACATGGATGCACACAAGAAGGAAAGCAAAGAATTACTGTGCATTCTCAGCATTTCTTTCTCAAATAGAACCTAAGAATGCTAAGGAAGCAATTGAAGATGAGAATTGGTCTATTGCCATGCAGGAAGAATTAAATCAATTCGAAAGGTGTCAGGTATGGGATCTAGTTAAACCTCCTAGGAATGCATCTATCATTGGTACAAAATGGATTTTCAAAAATAAACTTGATGAAAATGGCATAGTCACAAGAAATAAAGCTAGATTGGTGGCTCAAGGCTATAACCAACAGGAAGGTATAGATTATGAAGAAACTTTTGCTCCTGTTGCTAGATTAGAGGCAATACGAATTTTATTGGCCTATGCATGCTATAAACAATTTAAATTATTTCAAATGGATGTGAAAAGTGCCTTTTTAAATGGTTATTTAAACGAAGAAGTTTTTGTTAAGCAACCACCCGGTTTTGAACATGAAAAATATCCACACTATGTGTTCAAATTGAAAAAGGCTTTGTATGGATTAAAACAAGCTCCAAGAGCCTGGTATGAAAGATTAAGCAAGTTTTTATTAGACAATGGTTTTAATCGCGGAAAAATTGACTCTACTCTTTTTATTAAAACCAACAATAAAGATTTATTAATTATTCAGATTTATGTGGATGATATAATTTTTGGAGCTACTACTAATTCCTTGTGTGAGTGGTTTTCCCAATGCATGCACAATGAGTTTGATATGAGCCTTATGGGTGAGCTAAACTACTTCTTGGGGCTTCAAATCAAACAATCCAATGAAGGGATTCACATTCACCAATCCAAGTATGTGAAGGAGTTATTAAAGAGATTTGGTTTTGAAAATACCAAACCAAAGGCAACACCAATGAGCACAACTGTCAAGTTAACTACTGATGCTACTGGTAAAGATGTTGAGGTAACCATGTATCGAGGTATGATTGGAAGCTTACTTTATTTGACAGCATCAAGACCTGATATTATGTATAGTGTATGCTTATGTGCTAGATTTCAAGCTCAACCAAAATAATCTCATCTTAAAGCTGTTAAACGTATTTTTAAATATTTATCTGGGACTATGAATCTTGGCTTATTTTATCCTGTATCTCCAAGTTTTGAACTCATTGGATACTCAGATGCAGATTATGCAGGGTGCCAAGTCGATAGAAAAAGCACAAGTGGTGCTTGTGAATTTTTAGGACAAAGCCTTGTGGCTTGGCACAGCAAGAAACAAACATCCGTTGCCTTGTCCACTACAGAAGGTGAATATTTGGCTGCAGGTAGTTGTTGTTCACAAATTTTGTGGATGATACAAACTTTACATGATTTTAATGCGATTTGTGAAAATGTGCCTATTTTTTGTGACAATACTAGTGCCATAGATATCTCAAAAAATTATGTGCTTCATTCTCGTACTAAGCATATTGAAGTGAGACATCACTTTCTAAGAGACAATGTTGCTAAAGGATTAATAAAATTAGTATTTGTCCCTACTGAACATCAATTGGCTGACATTTTTACAAAACCTCTAAGTGAAGAGCGTTTTTGCACCTTAAGAAGGGAACTAGGTATGTCTATGTGTTACTAAAATTTTATAATATTTTTATAAAAAAAAAAAAAATTATTATATATATATATATATATTTGAGTATATATAATAATTTTTACCCAGCCTATTTGATGCTCCTAATATTTTGCAAGCATATGTTTATCAGTTTTAAAGCACAAGGGTATTTTTGGTTTTTGTGTTTTACTTTGTTTTCGCGGGGATTATCACTTAAACAGCTCTCCTTCCCCGATCAAAAACAAAACCCTTCATATCCCCTCTTTTCCCCTCTCTCTCTCTCTCTCTTCGCAGCTGACCCATTCCAACCCCATTCCCCTTTTCCTCCTAAATTCCTCTTCAAGCTACACTAGGGTTTCTGCAAAATGGCCAAAACTAGCGGCGGCCACACCATCAACACCGGTCGGCAACCGGTGCGGCGTCAACAGGAAGCACCGGTAGCAGGGGCATCGCCGGCTCAACCACAAGCTTTAATGGGTCCTCGCGAAACACGTCGGCTCCATAGGAACCTCCAAAAGTGTGCTACCGATTTGGGTTCCTCTTCCAAAGCAATGAAGCGTCATGGGAAGCCATCAAAGGGTAAAACCCCTATCACTGTGAGCCTCCCTAATTCTCCTCTTCCCATTTCTAAATCTATTTCGTTTAGGTCTCCAAAATTTGCTTCTCGTTTTCAAAAAACTATGATGAACAAATCTATTATGTTTGGGAAATCTGTAGACCCGGTATTATTCCAAAATATTGGGTTTACTGGGTTGTTTGACTATCTTGGGTTATCTGTGATGTTATTCCCCCCCAAATCTGCTTACCCCATGTTAATCAAACAATTTTATGGAAACATGTCTGTATCAGGAAATAAAATTCAATCTTTTGTACAAGATACACCAATTTCTATGGATTTTGCCTTGTTGGGACAGATTTTAAACATTCCCTGTTCCGGTCCCTCTCCGTTTACTCTTAGTGGTCCATTGGACTTTGCAAATTTATCCGTTCTTGACCAACTTCGTATTGTCAAAGATTGTCCCACAGCTGAATTAGGTTCCCTGCCTACTGTTTTTGAGACTTCCCCTGTCAACAGTGTGTTACATAAGCTCATTCGCTCTAACTTGGTCCCTAGAACCGGTGGCAGGTCAAACATGACTTACCAAGATTTAGTTCTCTCTGCACTCATAATGTCTGAAACAAAATTCAACTGTGCTCTTTTAATGATTAATCATATGGAAAGTTGCATAAAAACCAAATCCAAATGTTTTCCATATGGGGGATTGTTAACCAAAGTGTTTGCTCACTTTGACATTTCTTTTAATAATGAAGAAGTTTTTCAAATCACTGAGGTAATTGATGAACCAAATCTTAAACGCTCTAAAGTCAAAGTGAGTGCTGAGGGTGTACTCTATTGGGATATGGATGACTCTGCCATTCCAGACTTTGGCCCAACAGGGTCTGCTCCTCATTCTCCAACTTCCATTCCTCCAAGTTCCCAAAACTCTGATCTCTCTCAGCTTGTTCACACGATGACCAATACCCTTGCTTCGATTCTCACTTCTGTCAACTCCTTGTCTACTTCAGTCTCTAACCTGTCTGATAGGGTAACCACTGTGACTGACAAGGTTGATTCTCTGATGGCTCGTCATGATTCCTTGGAAGGCAAATTGACAGCTATTGACAAAAAGGTCGACAAAGCTTTATATGAGACTGATAAAGAAACCTAGCTCCCTTTCTGATGATGCCAAAGGGGGAGAGAAATTAGAAATTGGAGTGTTGTCAGCCACCCCTTGCAGTTTTTGGGTTTGGATTACTAAGGGGATAATTTATTCTTGGTCAAAATTGATGGGTTTATGAATTGTTAAAAGTGAATACTTTAATTTGATACTTGAATATGGTTATGTCATAATATTTTGAAAATTATCCTGAATAGAGATTCACATGTTTTGCATATTCGTCCTCTCAATGTTCTATTTTGTCTTATTTATATGCATACAGTTAGGGGGAGCCATATACTTAGGGGGAGTATATTGATTAAAAAGATCAATCATTTTGTCATCATCAAAAAGGGGGAGAATGTTAGTGTTTGGTTAATTGGTGTTTTGAATGATAACAAAATGAGTATGGGTTATTATCTTGTGCAGTGTGCATGGCTCTTGTATTTGCTATATTCTATTCGGTGCATGCATGGTCATAAGAACTATAGTAATATATGTGAATATAATATGGGCAATCCCATATTTGTCTAATGCATTTCTATATAAAATGTGCTCTCCCATAATGTTCTGGTGCATGGTAATAAAATATGTGGTCTCCCATATTGGTCTGATGGTTGTAAAAAGAAAGAGGTGCACGCCTATATTATAATGCATTATCCCAGCTGGGTGAGTACCTCAAGATACTTATTTTATTCAGCTGAGTACTGTTGGTCTGTTGTCTACATTCAAGCAGTTGGGTATTCTCAAGTAAGTGGTCTATATATTTGCATTAACCCCATATTTGCTAAACTGACTTCTCTGGCATATTTCCTCAGATTTTATATTCTCTCATACCTGTCTTCTAAAATCGAGGAGAATATTCTCTCTTCCATTAGTCAGCTGATCCGTGCCATATTGATAAAGGATTTCATGGGAACAGTCACAGTGATAGCCGTTGGAAGCTGCCCTATAATATCTTCTTCCTCTTGGCTATTCAGACTCACTTAGAAGGGTTCCAATCAAAGATAGATATAAGGTCATAAAACTTTCTAAGTGAACTTCCAGCACCCAGTGTATTGTTATTAGATTCTCTGCTGGAAGAGTGATATTGTGTAATCAAAATCTTTGTTCAAAGTGTAAGCCGTGTGTGGCTTGTTCTATCTAGTTGTTGATAGGTTGTGTTCTCAGATAGATTTCAAGGTTGCTGTGGAGCAAGGGTCTCAGTAGTGAGAAGGAGTGCAGTAGTGCATTGGGACAGGAGTGTCCATCACAAAGGAAAGCTATAAGAACAGGGAAGTTATTGTGTACTGTATTGGTTTAACAGTTTAATAAAGAAAGTCTCCAATACCAATTGGTATTGGACGTGGAGTAGGCCTCTAGATTAGAGTAAGGGCCGAACCACGTAAAAAAATCATTGTGTCTATGGTTTGCTTATGTTTGTTGTTTAATCCTTGAAGTTTGAATTCTGTTTAAAAGTAATCTGCATAATACTCTGCTGTTGGGTTTGGTTTTGTACTAATTCAGACACCAATTCAGACAGTGTACAACTGTCTGTTCGTCCCTTCACTAAGAACATATACTAATTCAGACACTAATTCAGACAGGGTATCACTGTCTGAATTTCCTGCAGAAAGCAATTTTGAAAATTTATCAATTGGTCGTTAAGTTTCAATCTCACCTATTCACCCCCCCTCTAGGTGTGCTTATCTACTGAATTACAGTATTAGCCTCCAGTATGCACATCGGAAGGTGTTTTAGAGTGTCCCCTAGTTAGATGATCATGAGATATATTGAGGCTACACACTGTAGCTAGGAAAGAACACTTATGATGAAAGCTTAGTGTAATGGGATGATCAGGGGCGGATCCAGCCTCTTAGTTCAGTGAGGTCAGTTTCTTTAAAAAAAATCTACAAAGAAATAAAATAAAGGCAAAAAAGGATGTGAGGGACATGACAAATAATTATGTAAGCTATCATATAAACCGATGTCATTTTATATAATTGAATACACTTTTTCCCATGTTATATATAAAAGGATAAGAGACACCTCGCGCAATAACGTGAGGTGTCCCTAACCTCCTGTGCCCTCTAAAATAAATAACAAAACTAAATAATATTGCTAAAATATTGTTTATAATAACATTTTCGAGACTTCATTGCTTGAAACTATTGAAATGATAGCCTCATTTCAATAGCTGCAAAAATATTATTTTCAATGTAATTTACTAAACAATATAAAAGAGTGGAGTGTTGGTGTTAGTAAAAATTTGAGACATTTAATAGTCTTTTAGTCTAAATTTTTTATTTTCACTAAACACCTTATAAAATTAAAAACTAATAAAAAACTGATTCTTGAAAATTCAGTGGGGTCAATTGACCCCTCTGCCCCAAGGCTAGATCCGCCCATGGAGATGATGAGATTGTCATGAGTCAAATTCCAAATATCTAGAGAAGAGCACTTCAAATGATGGATTAAAATCCAGATTGATGATTTAATAGTTCTAGTTTCTTCAATCAGCATTCAAAAGTAAATCTTTCAAACATTTAGTTGAGCCTTGTCATTTTCTACAACAGAGACCAGGAGTACAACCAGAGATCGTACCACACGATTATAATGTAGATTTATGCAAGAGACAACTATTATTTTGCTCCCGAAACAAACAAATTCCCCATTCTTTTTCTGTTTTGTTTTTTAAAAATGTTTTTTACATATATTATGTTAGAAACCTCTACTCTAAGCAAAAATAAGTAGATAAAGACAAATTGATTGTTCGTTTAGATGCTAATATGTTGTCATGCGCTTAACATTGAAATCAAATATTTCAATTTTCACGCAAAATAAATATAGTGGTTTCATATATTCATAACACACTCTAACATGCTACTGAGTTATAATATGTCCCATCAAACTGTTTTTTTCTAGACATATAAATTAGCATATTTTATCCAAATACAAATTAACACAGGTCTCCGTGTGAATCATAACCGAAACATCATTAAAGAGAGAACATAAATATTGAAGGTACTACGCTTATGGTGCGGTAACAGAATATAATGCCTACAATACATACAATGCCTCAGAAGCAAATAATGCGGCAGCATTCACATGAGTATACACAGCCTCAGCTTCAGCACAAGTTAACTCAAGGATTCAAACAGATTGCTAACGTGGACTTGTTGCATTGGGATTAGTTAACACGTGTAATAATATTAGTGGTTAGCATAGTCGGTTAATTCTTGTATAAATACATTTGGTTAACAATTTGTAAACTAACTGATTCGGTAGCAAGTTTCCTGTATTAGCTTAATCATTGAGCAATACATGTTTTTGTTCATCTTCTTCTCGTCTATCAATCATCTGGTTTTATAAAGTTCATATGGTATCAGAGCCATTCGATTCTGTTTTCCGCAAACATAATTGAAATTACTTCACTACAAATCTCAAACCATTTCCAAATTCATTTTTTTTAGTATCATCTTCATCAATTATCAATCTCAAAACCCTAGACAAGTAAAATGACTTCTTACGCAGCTGTGGTAGCATCATCAAGTGGAAATAACCAGAATCAAACACATAATCAGCAACAGAGAAATATTTCTCATAATCAAGATGATCAGGCATTTTTGAATCAGGTAAATGATTCGAACTCACCACTGAACTCAGTATATCATCCTCTGTATCTTCATAGAAGTGATCATCCTGGCTTAGTTTTAATTTCTAAACAGCTAACTGGAATTGAGAACTATGCTTCATGGAAAAGGTCCATCCAGATAGCATTATCAGCGAAAAATTAGCTTGTAATCATAAATGATGGTTATGATAAACCAAATTCTGATAGTCCACTATTTCCTCATTGGGCTAGAGTGAATGACATGATAATATCATGGATACTAGACACTGTTTCAAATGAAATTGGAGATAGTTTGAATTTTATAACGAGTGCTTCTCTAATGTGGAAAGAGTTACAAAATAGGTTTTCAAGTATTAATGGACACAGAATCTATCAGTTACAGAGAGATTTACATTCTCTAGAGCAAGAAAACAAGTCAATTGAATTGTATTTTCACAAGATGAAAGGTTATTGGGATGAATTCACAGCATTGGAACCTGTAGTTGAATGTACATGTGGTGCACATCAAGTGCTCGAAGAAAGAGAAGGAAGAAGGAAATTACTTCAATTTCTTATGGGTTTACATGAAAGTTTTACAGCAGCTAGGGGACAAATACTCATGATGCAACCATTGCCAAATGTTAATCATGCTTATTCTCTATTGAAACAAGATGAAAGGATGAAACAAGGTTATATACCTGAAGCAAGTAACACTTTTGTGGCTAACTCCATTGCTCAAAATAATGAGATGGCAGTCAATTATGCAGGAAGAACATTTGGAAATAAAACAGGATGTGCCAACTGTGGAAGAGAAAATCATACCATAGACAAGTGTTTCCAGATTATAGGATTTCCTCCTAATCATCCTGCTAATCCAGCTAACAAAGGAAAGAAGAAATTTGGAGAATTTGATCATCAGTTCATTAAAAAGGGAGGAGATTATGGTCAAACAGCATATCAAAGAAGATTTCATGATACATGCCATTTTCAAAACAATCATCAGTACAACAATTTGGCTGGTACCAAAGGACATGCTAAGGGGATGTCTTATTCATCAGGACAGTACAATAATTTCAAAAGAGATAGTCCACGAGCAAATTTAAACATCACATCCTACACTGAGAGTCCAATGGAAAACTCTTTGTCACAATCACAGAGTGTGCCAACATATGAACAGTTCCAGCAACTTCAAAACCAAATGACTCACATGATGCAGTTGTTTAACACTGCAAATATGTCTCATTTGACTCCTGAAGATCATCTTGCAGGTCTAACTACCACTTTTACTTTTTCAGCCTCTATTCAATCACATTCATGGATTATAGACACAGGTGCAACAGATCACATGTGTTCTCACATTGATATCATGCACTCCCTTACAACTTTGTCTCATCCAGTTTATGTTTCTCTACCTACACATGTCAAGATCATGGTTAATCAAATGGGATCAGTTGTTCTAAATCCAGATTTGACAATTCACAATGTTTTCTATGTGCCTTATTTCCGCTATAATTTACTCTCTATTAGTAGATTGACTAAAGATACTAATTGTAGAGTTTTGTTTTTCTCACATCATTGTCTGTTTCAGGACCTGAACATGATGAAAACTCTGGCAGTTGGTGAAATGAAGGCAGGCTTATATGAACTTGTTCCATCTAATAAAGTTGTTTCATCAAACAAAGTTGATTCACAAACTGAAACTGCCATCTTGTTATCTTCTACATCTACTGCTAATACTGCTACTTGAGGCACTGTATGGCACCGTAGGTTAGGACATGCTTCTGATGTTGTTCTTCAACATATAGATTGTTTTTCATCTATGTTTTCTCGTGATTGTAATAAATCTTGTGTTGTTTGTCCTCTTGCCAAACAACACAAACTTCCTTTTTCCATCAGTAATAGTAAATCTACATTTCTGTTTGAGCTTATCCATTGTGATTTATGGGGTCCCTATTGCATACAAACAAATACAGGTTGTAGATATTTTCTTACTATTGTTGATGATTTTAGTAGGGCTACTTTGACTTATCTTATGCCTACTAAGTTTCATACATTTTAGCTTTTCAATTCTTTTCTTGCCTATGTCAACCTTCAGTTTAATACCTCAGTAAAGATAGTTCATACTGACAATGGGACTGAATTTTTTAAAACTCGAATGCATACTTTATTGACATCTCTGGGCATAATTCATCAAAGTTATTGCATTGAAACTCCTCAACAAAATGGTAGGGTAGAACGAAAACACAAACATCTATTAGAAGTGGCAAGGGCACTCAGATTTCAATCTGGTGTTCCTCTTACTTTCTGGGGGAGTGTTTGCTTACAGCTACATACATCATTAACAGGTTGCCTTCTGTTGTCTTGAATCATAAGACTCCACATGAATTATTGTTCAATACTCCTCCTACTTATGATCACATGCAAATTTTTGGTTGTTTATGTTATGTTTCTGCTCATCCTTCAGACAAATTTTCTCCCCGAGCCATTCCTTGTGTTTTTCTTGGTTACCCTTTTGGAAAGAAAGGGTACAAAGTGTATAACATTCACACACATACTACTTTGATCAGTAGAAATGTTATTTTCCATGAAAATATTTTTCCTTACTTAACCAAACATTCCCTCAATCCTTCACAAGTTTTACCTGTTTCACCTGTTTCAGAAGATAACACTCTTATTACCAACTTTAGTCTTGATCTCTCCAAATCCACTTAATCTCACTCTTCTTCTTCTTCCTCTTCTGAACATCTTTCATCTTCTCATGTTTCCAATCATGATATTCCTTCACATATTCCATCTCCTGTTACAGTGCCAAGTACTTCTCCTTCTCCTATTCCTCAAGACAAATCTATTCTCAGACATTCTACTAGACTTAAGCAAAAGCCTACATAGTGGAAGGATTATACAGTTCAAACTAAGCCTACTTCTCTCTTCTCCACTACAAATGTTCATATGTCTCAGGTATTTTCACCAAAATATCCCATATCTAACTATATATCATATAACCGTTTTTCTCCTAAACATAGAGCTTTTGTCACACTTCTTGATGCTTCTCATGAACCTTCTACTTACTCACAAGCTATTACTAATCACAATTGGGTTGAGGCTATGCAAAGAGAACTTGTTGCTTTAGAAGAAAATAAAACTTGGACCTTAATGGAACTACCTCAGGGCAAGAAAACTATTGGATGTAAATGGGTATACAAAATCAAGTATAACTCAGATGGCACAATAGAGAGATATAAAGCTAGGTTGGTGGCAAAGGGGTTTACTCAGGCTGAAGGCATAGACTACCATGAAACTTTTGGTCCTGTGGCTAAAATGATCACTGTTCGAACCTTACTTGTTGTGGCTTCAGTCAACAATTGGCACATTCATCAATTAGATGTTAATAATGCTTTTCTACATGGTGATCTTGATGAAGAAGTTTATATGGTACTTCCACCTGGTCACACTTGTTCTCAGTCGAATGTGGTATGTAAATTGGAAAAATCCTTATATGGTCTGAAACAAGTCAGTCGCCAATGGTTTGCCAAATTAACTACCTCTCTCAAACAAGTAGGTTTTGTTCAATCATATGCTGATTACTCTCTCTTTACTCAGTCTCAAGGTTCCATTTTTACTGTTGTCTTGATCTATGTGGATGATATATTGGTGGTTGGCAATCATGAACCCACAATTTTGTAGCTCAAACAATTTCTTGATGAGGTGTTTAGCATTAAAAATCTGGGACTTATTAAGTACTATCTTGGCTTGGAGGTTTGTCAATCTTCTGCTGGAATTTCTTTGAGTCAGAGGAAGTATATTCTGGATCTTCTTACAGAAACTAATCTCTTTTATTCTAAACCTTTGGCTATTCCTCTTGATCAACATGTGAAACTCAATGATAAAGATGGTGTTTTGCTTCCTGATCCTTCTCAATACAGGAGCATTGTTGGCAAGTTTCTTTATCTAACCATTTCACGACCTGATATTAGTTATGCAGTACAATTGTTAAGCCAATTCATGCAAACACCTCGAGAACCTCATCTTAAAGCTACTACACGAGTGCTTAGGTATCTAAAAAATCTATGACTTTTTGAATACCAAAATACTTTTATAGACTTTGTAAAAGTCTCAATTCAATACCACCTAACTTTTAAAGACATTACAAAAGTTATAATTGAATACCAGTAAACTTTTATAAACTCTTTAAATGTCTTGATTGAATACAACCAAACTTTTAAAGTCTTTAAAAGTATTTAAATGTCTTAATTGAATACACCCTCCTTAGGAAGCCACATTCACTCTCTCTCTCTCTCTCGGGCGCGCACGCACACAAACAAACACAAGTACATCCACGGATATACTTCTATCCAACAACTAGCTAGCTAACAAGATTTTATATAAAGAATTAACTTTTAAAAAGGTTGGAATGAAGTATATTTTGAAAAGATGACCTTTCAAATACTACTGATCACTCAATTCCATAAAAAGAGCATCATATGCCAAATTTCATCTTGGTGGTAATATAAAATGTCTCAAGCAAAATTAATAACTTATTCCACACAACGATACGTAGAGGAAAACATTGTTACGTATCATAGGTCTAGTAGGCAAGTTAAAATAGGTATGTACGTGAGCTATTAGAGTGATCCAAGAGTGGATCGGATATTAGTTTTTAAATATCAATGAGTAGGATTAATTTTTATTATAATGAATTAGGTATCAATGAAATTAATTAAATTCTAATTTCTCTCTATATTTTCTGTCTCTTCTCCCTCTAATTTTCTTGAATTTAGCAGGACTATCTAAACTGATACAAACATACATCCGGAGAAAGTTTTAAGGGAAATTGGATGTAATAAAAAAACTGCATACATTCAGCTTAGCCTGATTCGGAGGATAATTTGATGTCAGAGTTGACAAACAACTCTGAAAGATTATTTTTCCAAGAGAGAACCTCATAATGCCGGACTGGATTAATTCCCAAACAAGTTCCCTTCTTCATGATGATTGACATTGTTTTCAAGTGCTCCGCCTTGCTCAGCAAAAACTCCACAAGCCTCATTTCTTCCTCTTCACCTTCAAACTTCGTCATCCTTACTTCTCTAAGGTGGTCTCTTACACAATCATGGGTGTTCATCTGGTAAATCAGCTCATATTTTTCCGCCGAACTCAATTCCTGAAACTGAAAATTACAATAATTTTAAGTAAATTAAAACATGCACTTTTTCACTAAAGCAATGCTAGGTACTATCTAACTGGACAATATAAAAATACAAGTCATATATGATGAATGATTAATTGTACACTTAGATGTCTACACAAGAATTGTCCTATTTTCTCGGATGAGTGTACAATCTGGTAGACAAGGTACATTGATAGTTATACTTCAAAATATAAGTAGACTTACTAATTTTTCATGAAAGGAAGAGAGAAATATAAAAGAGGATGATTCTCACACTAAAATTAATTAATAATAGTTTGCACTTAATTTGCAGCAAACCCTACTTCTCTTCTGCTTAATAAAAGGGAATATTGTACGTACGTAGGAAGAAAAGAAATATATGAGTATATATGTACCTCTAGTTCTATGCAACTTTTTGATTCCAGCTCTATGTACAAGGTTTTACGGCAAAGTGAAACGCGGAGCACACTGCATAGAACCTCAACCAGACTTTCTGTTCCCATTAATCTTGTTTCTACCTTGAGATAATTCAGGTACTTTATCGGACACTCGTTTGCAGCTTTGAGCATCATCATACACTAGTTAATTATAAGTGAAAAAGAAAAAGGGAAGATTCGTAAACACGTTAGCAAGATTAATTAAATTGAATAGAATTAATGTAAACTATTAAATGAAAAATATTAGCCATTGTAAAATAAAGATTGTTCATCAAGTTTTTAGGCATATATATGTACATACCTTAGGGCAGTCGAAAATCAGTGTCATGGATTTAGTAAAAGTAGAAAATATCTGAAGAAAATCCTTCAACTTAACCAGCTTCAAATCGTTTTGGATGTGGTTGCAGTTGTGATAATGCTCTTTCAAATGCAGTTCAGCCCTGAGTTCATAAGAAGACACTACTCGCGAAAACTTCAAAACCGGCCCGACATACTTGAGGAACGCCAGCTTTCGAGCAAATATCCGGATCCTTTTCACGTCAAAACATTCATCAACAACCAAAATCTCCAGGTTGCGGCTAATAAACCCGATTTCCTTCAATCCAGCACAGGATTGTAGTTTCAAATACTTAAGGAGAGGAGAATTTTCGACTGTGAACCTAAGTGCCTTGCCCTTAATTTTGACACTATTTCCAATTATGATAAGATGTTGTAGAAACTTAAATTCCGTCTGAATCCATACAGAACCATATAAATTGTCTACATATTTAAGAAATATAAGAGCCCCAGCTGCATTAGTAAAATCCACTTGATCTTCAAAACAACAGTTGATAACGGTCAAGTTTCTTATTTTATCACCTGAAACTAATTGAAACCTTTCTATGATACTGCAGTTTTTAAGTTTCATAGTCGCGAGGGTTGGGAAATTTGAAACCAAATGGTTAAGTGTTTCAGCTCTCATTCTGGCACGCGATATCTTCAAGGTCTTAAGACAACAATGCTGAATCTCACTCGAGGAATTAAACTCAAAATCATTCTCATAAGATCCTTTAAATTTGAAAGACAGGAGGCTCAGGATATCTATATTAAAACCCTTCATTTCGTCCCAACATTGCAAAACCAAATGCCTAATTTTATTATGCTGAATGTGAATGAATTTTAGCCCATGACAGCGTCTTAGGGTTAAGGATCTAACAACCGGACAACCACTAATCAAAGTATGCAACGAATGTTCCGATATGTGTACATTTTCCATGTATAGAGTTTTAAGAAATTGAAGATCTAGGGCACCACCACTAAAAGACTCAAAGCTACACCCCTCAACAGTTAAACTAACAAGGAATTTTGATCCTAAAGAGAATATCACCTCCGGTAACTTGTAACAAAAAGCACATGATTCATTTTGTTCAAATTTACTAGTACTACTTGTGCTACTACTAGTACTACTAATGAGGTGTGTTCGGTTATTAAATTCGAGAAAAAGATGTTGCAGGCCACCCCTTATGGCTCTATCAACCAACTTATCAACAAGAAAATGAAGTTTTTCATTACCAGGAAATAGAGTATTGATCTGAAGCTTCTTTAAATTCTCCATGCTGCGATGCAACAATGCCAGCTCGATCCATTCGATGAACCGATCTCTACACTGAGCTATGTAATCGTCAGCAAATGGTGCTCGGTTAAAGTTGAAAATGTAACCTTCAATAAGATCAATTATAGGAAATGAACGCCATAAGGCTTGCCATCTTTTAGAAAGAGATGATGTTCGAGCTGCAGATTTGTCTTTCAGCAAAAGACTCAGGATTTTGTGGAGTATCTCGTCAGGTAAGAGACTTATTCTATCATAAGTCGGATCTTGAACTTGAGCCTGAGCCTGAATTTGTTTTGAGTTTTGATCCATATATGTCTGTTTAACCTAAAAAAAGATTTTAGGGTTTGAGATTTTAAGGTTGAAGGAAGGAGAAATAGAGGCTGGGGAGAACTAGAAGAATTAGAGATGGAGAATTTAGTAGTCTTGGCTGAGATTTATAGTGCTGAAATGGGTTGTCTCTTGAAAAATTATGTATTGGGAATTTAATTTGGAAAGTATATTTATTACCGTTGAAATGTTTTCATTAATTGCAATACGAGTAAGCACCATGCCAAAATGTAGATAATTTCGCATACTCGCATTGTCATTAATGACACTTTTGAAATTTTGCATGTTGGTAATCAAGTTTTTATAACGAACATTAATTTGGGACATGCAATAAATAAATAAAATTAATATTTTAATAAGCAAAATTGATACTTCTCACATAAATATTATATGGATCCCACACTCATGTGAAAGGGAACTTGTTGAAATATCAAATTTTATTTGTGAAAATATAAATTCTCTAAATAAAATTTGCACAAATATGTGCATTAAATAAAATATCCTTCTTTACTGGATTGATAAAATCTTTTTTATTTATTTTTGTTACTAAATTAGATTGATATAATCTGATTTCTTTTAATTTCATTTCTTTTCTCTATAATCAAATTTCTTTATTAATCCATAATAACTCATTCAGTGATTTATGGTCCAAATCAGATTTTACTCCTTAGCTGGCCGGCTAGACCCTAAAGCTTTTTTTTACCTTAGTATTCCCTTCATTCCTTTTTTATTTGAGTAAATTTATTCCTTTTTATTTATTGTTTATAGATTTCAAGAAAATATTAATTAGTGACTTAGTTTCTCATATTATTCCTATATTAAATATTAATTAATTTATTTCTCTTTCATCTTTTTCAATGAAACTTAGAAAGATAATATTGAGATTTAAATTTAATTTGACTAATCCGACAAAACATTAATTATATTTTTTTAATATATGTACTTTCTCTTAAAATGTCAACTAGAAAGAAATAGAGGTAGCTAGTACATAATAGTACTTTGTACTGATCCTTTATTATTTATTTATTTTATATAATAGTGGCTTATGATTTTAGAATATAAACTTATATCATATCAAGCATCATATAACACATAAAATTAAATTTTATGTTTCAATACATATCAAAGCCTCTCTGTAAATTTTTCAAATTAAGTAAAAAAAAAACTTAAAATTATTATGTTCACTTATAAGTTATAACCTTTCTTTCTATTCCCCAATCGACTTGATAGTTAGCTCCTTATCTCGATTTTTCCTTATTTAAAACCCACCTTAAACTCCTACCGGACTTACAATATGGCTAGGCTATATATATCGCACAATGGTATGTAAAAAGCTAATTTATTTATGAGTTTTACTATATATTACAAAACAAATTAATCCAATTATGATTACGACATATATGCATACAGATGATATGTAAAAATTAAGAAAGATCCTACTTTAATTTATTATATCTTATAGCATACACTTCTACGTTGCTCGCAATACAACTTCGTCAAATATTTGTCAACATATATATCATTTTTCTTTCTTTATTCTTTTAATTTTTTTAACAATACATGCAAATTGTATAAGCTTTTATACTTATGTAGGTATCTTAAAAAGGTTCAATTTTATACTTGTTTGGAACTCAAAGTCTAGAAAAATTATAGGGAAAAAAAAAAGTGAACTGTAACATAAAAAAGAAATTTGTTATATGAATACTTTTAGCTTATAAAAAATTTCATAAAATTTTTGGCCCCATTTCACTTAAGTTTCTGGCTACGCTAACTCTGATTAAGCTAGTGATGCGTATTACGGTTATATATTAAAGTATTCATAATGAAATATCATCGTCGTCATGTGATTACGTAGATTTAAACTTACAAACATCTCACTAGATTATGTAAATTTACGAACGAGATACATAATAACTGTCTTTGAATTCAAACATAAAGTGAAAAAAATACATGCTAATAAAATATAAAGTAGAAAACTGACAATGGTATTGGTAGGAACTAGTTGATCATTGCCTGAGGAAGTAAGTATATTCATTTCTGAGTATAACCAATTTCATAAAGTTATTTCTCATTCAAAAAATTAGAGATATATTTATAAAATAATAAATTTAAAAAATATTTTTTTTTCAAATATATCTCTAATATTATTAATTAAAAATATAATATTAGTAGCATAATAGTATTGATCAGTTAACTAAAAATAAAAATAATTAATGACAAATTAAAAACATGATATCATTTTATTGTCAAAAAATAAAATCATGTATTTAATTTTGAAACGGACAAATAAAAAATATATTTCTATATGAAAAGGAGGGAGTTATTATATTTGTACATCAGCATTTCACCAATCACAATTTGTCAAAACAAAAATATCACCTAATGCATGCACGTACTGCATGTATATTATTTAATCCATATTTAAATTTAAACAACCAAGTCTTGAGGAAATTAAACCCCCAAGCCACTTAAATTAGAACAAACATAGTCAAGGAAGAACAGGAGCAGTCTAATTATCTAGTTCACTCAACTATATATACTCTAAATATTGAGCGCCCTGCACGTCTATATAGGCAGTACTCTTTATTGAAAAATTTCAGCAGACTGTCCTTCTCTTCAAAATTCTCCATCCTGACATGTACGTTTGAGGTAATTAATTAATGTCGCCAACAGTACTTGATCGGTTTAGCTTTGCAGCAACAGAATGGATGCTTGTCCTCATCGTCCTTCTTCACTCGTAATTTTGAATTAATTAAACCACATAAAATCATAAATCATTCATAAAAAAAATTATCTGCGTACCTTGTCATAACTTAAGATAAGTAGTGTCAAAGCTTTGCAATGACCAAAAAATACATGTAAGTCCCTCAACCATGCATTCAGTCAGTCATCAAAGCTTTGTTTGTTGCAGAGCTTAAGAAAAGTTGAGCTTGCATCCCAGAATCAGGGTAGAGCTAGCGACAATGTAGCGTACGTGGAGATCATTCATTACACCACATGATATATATATATATATATATATATATATATCACTTTACCTCTATAGTTGAATGGTTTAACCTCCCCAGTATATGCAAAAGATTCAACAGATCTCAATTCTCTCTACTCCATGCATGGCATTTAAGCAACTCATCAATAGTTCTGAGTTTACTACTCGAGAACTTAATTTACATCTTGCAATTTAAACCCTCACAAAGACTCAAACTCAAGTTCTCCAAAAAAGGACAAGATAGTAAAAAAAATCCTAGCTAGCTAGCTCGTTGTTTAACTTGAATCCTTTTAGCTTTAAAGAAGTAGTTGATTTGCTAGAAAATTAATGTATCGGGTAAAGCAGGGGCGGATCTACTTAGAGGGCAATATAGGCACCTGCCTATGCTGACTTTTTCTTTTTTTTTTTTTCTCTTTTGCTTTTTTTTTTTTTTTTGTAAACTCAAAGGGGCAGAATTTATAAGTTAGTAAACTCAGGGGGGCAGATTAATAAAAAAGTTAAACTTGGTACATCAAAAAAAAAATTCCATTAGTTACAAAAGGCTTATCTATTGTTTGCGGTAAGAATTTCTAGTTGAATTTCAATATTTTTTAGTACATATTTTTATGGGTTATAGTTTTATGTAACTAAATTAACTCTTATTTTACATATGTAATTATCCAAAAAATATAAAATTATCTAAAAAAATTGGCTCGGGGCCACAGCCCCCGAACCCCCGCCAAATTAAAATCCGCTCCTGCTGAGAATTATTCCTAGATCCGCCCCTGGGGTAAAGTATACTGTAATAATATGCATGTTTGGCCAGATTTTAAGACGAATGTATCGATATCCAACTTACTCTTTCACACCATTTTGTAAAGCAAAATCAATCGCACTATCAATTCTATGATCCGTCCGTTAAAGCATAACCAAAATGGACATGAATTTTTTGTTTTTTTTTTTGAACTTTATCCATAATGATCACAGAAACATGATTTTTCAACTGTTCAATAAATGATCTTCCAAATAATTGTAGTATATAAAAGTCTTGATTCATATAACTCAACTATTTAACTGCGTAAGGAAGAAGATAACAATAATAATAATATATAGTTGCACATAACATAACTAGAACGCGAGATGTAGAGGGAGAGACTGAGACAGAAATACCCGATTAGGGCTAGGGAAAAAGACCACTAACTTTCGAACAATCCGGCAAACAATTATGATCGGGTTCGATTATGGCTCTAATACCATGCGAAATAAATAAAAAAAAAAATAGAGTTCAGTGAAAGAATATTACTTACCCGCAAGAGAGATATCAAGTCAAACAAGCTTACTCTATTAACTATATATACAATAGAATTAATGAACTCCTTTTTAATTTTATCACCCCCCTTAAATTATTTAGTTCCATTTTTTTACCAGATTTACAATCTAATACATCGATTCTCAACTATAACAAATAAGCGTCAAAATAAAACGTTCAGTCATAGGAATTTGAATAAAATTTAGGGAATTGTTATTTTTACAAGAGAAATTTGATATTTTACAAGCCTTTATCCACATGAATGTGGGTCTCATTTACTATTTATGTGGAAAAAAATTTGTAGAAATATTAATTCCCTAAATTGTAATAATTCTATACAGATTTATATGAAGACATGATAAATACACTCCATTTTTACTATTTGCACTCCACTATAAGAAAATAGAACAAATTATTTTCCAGCGTAGAACGCCTTTGGTAAATTGTGGATTTTATTTTGCATTTATTTATATATCAACATAAAGAGTTTATATATAGAAAAAAATATTGGAATTGGCTTATACTTCTGTGGATTCGACGAATGACCACTACGACAGGATAGTCGAGAGTCTCGCTCGACCAAGCGTAATGTGTATATTTTAAGCTTGAGAAAATATTAGTAGCCCGGTTTTAAGTTTGACTAATGTATTGGGTCTCATGGGATTGAACCCATGTTATAGGAGTTAAGATTTCTAGTGAGTATAAAAGCATTGTTTGGTGTATGTATCATATAGAGTGTGTGAGACTGCTAAATGAATGCATCAGACAAGGAAGACTAGCCAAATTGGTGAACATGAATAAATTTGTGTGTTTTTTTATTTTTATGTGATTGCTTGTGATATTCGATCTTAAATTTAACATAAATAAAAGAAAAAGAAAAAGAAGAAGAAGAAAAATTATAAATTATAAATTCAATCTTTCATAAAGAAAGAAATTACTATAGATACAATTCAGAATCGCAATAATATAAAATATTTAATACAGATCATCATAGCCGTTACATAGACTATGTTCTATATAAGGAGACAACATATAGATCAAGATTTTAGTTAAAAAAGAAGTGTTTACGAATCATTTCATACCAATTGATATCTTGGAAAATAAGATTGCAAATGTGCAACCTATAGGTTATAGTAACGCTTGATCCACCTCGATGTATAACACTCTGTATTTTTCAGAATTCTAGGTTGTCAGTATATATAACTCAATTACTCCCGCCGAAAAGACACAAAATATTAAAATATTTTTCTTGAAAAGACACTAAAAACTAAAGTATTCTTGTCGGAAAGACACTAAAAATTTGAACTATTATCATCGTCCCGTTCCAACAGTTTATGAAAATTTTGAAAGTGAAATTTATCCCTTATGAAAATTTAAAATTAGAAAGTTAATTTTACAAATTCAAAAACTTAAATTGGTTTGTCAAACACTTTATGTATTTGATTTTTGTTTTTCTATTTATAAAAGCATAAAGCCCATAAATATATATCAACCAATTGGGCTCAATCGCTGGCCACAAAGTCAGCTCTGGACAAGCTTTAGGCCAGATCAATATTTAAAGAAAGGAACGGCTAAATGTTATAGGGTCCTTAACATTAATATACAACAATTAGAAAGTAATTACAAAAATAAAACACACACAAAATAATTACAAAAATTATAAAATAATTACACACAAAATACAGGCGAGAGGAAGAGGAAAGAGGAAAGAGGGAGGAAGAGGGGGAGGGGGGAGGGGGAGGATGAGGTAGGGAGGCGAGGCAGAGGCGATGGGAGGGGAGAGGGAGGGAAGGAGGGAGAAGGGTTGGTTACAGGTGGGAATAACATCCTTAATACAGAGGTAACCAACCTTAAATACAAAGGTAACCAAAACTTAATACGAAGGTAACCAACCTTTAATATAAAGGTAACCAAACCTTAATATAGAGGTAACCAACCTTTAATACAAATGTAACCAAACCTTAATACGAAGGTAACCAACCCTTAATATAAAGGTAATCAAACTTTAATACAGAGGTAACCAAACATTAATACAGAGGTAACTAACTTTTAAGACAAAAGGTAACCAACCCTAAATACAATGGTAACAAAAACTTAATACAAAAGATATTCAACCTTAAAACAGAGATAATCAACCTTTAATATAAAGGTAACCAAACTGTAATACAAAGGTAACCAAACCTTAATACAGAGGTAACCAATCTTAAATACAAAGGTAACCAAAACTAGTTACTACACAATATACAAGAAGGCAGGTGGGAAGGAAGCGGGGGAGAGGGGCAGGGAAGAGGAAGGAGGGAGGGGGAGGGGGAGGGGGAGGGGAGAGGGGGGAGGGAGGAGGGAGGGGGAAGGCAGACGGGAGGAAGGAGGCAGGCAGGCGGGAGGCGGCGGTTGGGGAGAGGGAGGCGGCGGTCGGGGAGAGGGAGGGCGGCGAGAGGGAGAGAGAGCGGCGGGAGAGAGGAGAGAGAAATAGAAAGAGAAGAAGAAGAAGAAGAAATGGAAAGAGGAGAGAGAATACTTTTGTAAATAAAAATGAAAAAGTGTAATACTTTTGTAATTATTTTATGGATGTATGATTTTTGTAATTATTTTCAAAAATGTACTAATATATGTAATTCTTCCAATGTTATATTGAGTTATAAACAAAGTAAAACGTACATAGGCGCACCGAAACTAAATAAACCTTCGCACTTAGGGCGAGACAAAATAGGTGGGTAGGAATTGTCCCAACTGATAAATGTAGGGTTTTTCAATCTAAATTACCCTCGTATCGGGATTATTATTATTATTATTATTATTATTATTATTATTATTATTATTATTATTATTATTATTATTATTGAGATGTTTAATTTATGCAAAGATAAGCATTGGGCGCCCAAAAGGAGTTGCTGAAAAATCTAAATCCTTATACATGTTGCCTATCATTAGTTGACACGATGGTAGAATTTTCTCTATCTCGAATGGGTTGCCCAGGAGAGTCACAAATAAACGGACATCTAGAATCATGTTATATGCCACGAAGTTTCAAGTGGATGCCCAACCTCCTCTGCCCCTGAATTCTTAATTAAAACAAGTCCAACACTTTGGTCTTCGATTTGGCCTATATTTCTACAAAAACTCATCTTACGTACAATTTGTTGGTTAAGCAAGCTCTAACCTGTCAATTGTGACGCCTCCAAATTTGGGTATATGCAACCTAATTTGAGTCGTCAAAATATAAAATAACATACATAAATTTTCTTAATTATAATTATTGCAATGTTGTGTATATTACGGCAGCATACACACACTAAGTCTTCACTAAAATTATTTGTACACTATTTTACAACTTAGTGAGGTCTACTACAACTACTAAATTGGACCATCACTTCATTCTCATGCTCTCTCCGCTAGCTCCAACTACATTCTCATTTTCTAAAAGGAATTAAGAAAAACAAAAGGGTGAGCTCAAATAGTCCAATAAGGAATATCATGACTAGGATAACAAACGGATAAAGTTATATTTAGTCTCCAATAGTGATATATCAGAGATTTAGCTAGAAAATGCTAAACAACATAAATTTTTAACAAATAATTGCAGCGGAATAAGCAATCTATTAGAAGAGTCAAATAAACAATAATTTCTATTATCTTCTCTAATTTAAAATTTATCATCAAGATTTCATCAATTGTAACACTAATGGCCATGATCATGTCAAATAATAATTTTTCTTTGCACCCAAGCTAAAGAGAACTTTCACCACGTGTATTTGTCACACAGGCTAAAAACACTCAACAACTATATTAGTACAAACAACAAAGAATAAATAGAAATAGTAAGAATAATAAAACAATGAATGAATATTAAAGATCTGTAATTTATTTATGTTTAAGGAATAATTTAATTTGTTCATAGTCCAATAATGTCCAAATTATTAACATGATGTCCAGAATATCGGAATGAGTTCAAGTCCAAGGGTATTGTCCAAAATTTATAGATAGGAAGTTCAACCGTAAGGTTCATGGTACAAAGAATATTTAACACTCTAAAATGTTCACAGTTCAAATAAAAAGTTCAAGTCAAAATGTTCATAATCCAAAAGTTTACAGTTCAAATATAACGGTTAGAATTCAACAGGAAGGTTCAGGTCAAAAGATATTAGATGAAACACAAACTATTAAAGAAATTTTAACGAATTATTATTTCAGAAATTTTCACCGTTTAATGTTAAGGGTTGTAGAAACGAATAATATTTTTTTACTATAGGTTTAAATTTAAGAGTATGAAAAAAATGATATCTCTTACCTTAGCACGTGACTAAATTCTGCTTCTTATGTAGAAGATTAACCTAAATGTATATTTATGATTTAATTAGTAATTACTTTTTATAAGTTCTATGGTGTACACTAACTCGTATATTATAAAATTGCCAAAAATATATTGATAGCATTTGTAAAAATAAATTTGTGTAGTGTACAAAATGGAATAGAATAAACTTTCAAAATAATTTTTAAATGAATAAAATAATATTTTGAAAAATCTCCAAGAGGAAACTATTCAGAATAAGTCTTTTAAAGAAAGAGTCTTCTAAATAATGAGTTGTAAATATTGTGTAATGTGTGTGGGTGTTTGTCTAACTATATTTTAGAGAAAAGACTCACTTGAGCAATCCTTGCAGTTTTATTGATATTACCAACACTCCAAGTAATCTTAGCACAATTAAATAAGCACTTACATTAAGAAATATTTAGAAAGTGGAGGAAGGAAACAAGTAAGAAGATTGTGTCAACTCTTTATGTCAAACTCCCCTTTTATAGCCAAAACTTAACCAACATCTATCACACATCAACTTTAGCACATTTTTTATATTTGAAGATTATCTTTAATCTACCATACTTTATTTTACCATAATTTTCACATTTCAAAATTACCTTTAATCTACCATACATAAATTTTGACACAATGTTCACATTTAAAGATTATCTTCAATCTATCATATATAATTTTGGCACAACTTTCACATTTCAAGATTACATTTTCTTTACTATTCATAATTATATATTTATCTATTTTCTGCATTATTTACTTAATGTATTAATGTCGCAGATATTTATGTATACAGTATTATTTATCTAACGTATTAATGAATCTATCTAACTTTTCAGTACATGTGACTTTTAAATACGTAACTTTTCATTATTTCCCTTACTAGT
The DNA here is from genome assembly GCA_034770075.1 of Aralia elata. NCBI lineage: Eukaryota > Viridiplantae > Streptophyta > Magnoliopsida > Apiales > Araliaceae > Aralia > Aralia elata. Next base: position 92,270,867 of record CM068385.1, read on the forward strand.
ATGATAATTATTGGTTCAATACTGTGAAATACTGTAGTGACACTGTTCGTTACTGTTTTTTATCACCGGACATTTTAACAGTTAAATGTAATAGTTTCGCTGACAACTTTTATTAACGATTATTTTGTCGTTTTCTTTATCCGACAATTATTCTGTTGTGGAGTCCACCAATGATTGGTTGTTACGGCGCCGTTGTACATTACCAAATATTTTTTGGCGTCTCCCCTGACATTTTTTTTGTTTCTTATAATTTACAAATATCATCTTTAACTTTAATTTTTTATCAATTTAACACCTTATTGTTTCAGAAACACATAAAAAAAATTAAATTTTATCAATTAAAATTCAAGATCTTACACCAATAATATGGTGAGACTTGGGTCCACTAACACACACACACACACACATATATATATATATATGTATGTATGTATGTAATATTTTACAAAAGAAGTGTTGATATATTTTGACTTTTCTGTCTAACAACACTCTTTTTTCCTGCATTTTCCTTCTTGAAGTAGAAGTGGTTTTTATCTAAATCACATAATAGATTTCCAATAAATTTTTATTTTTATTTTTGTCTTCCAAGCCCAATATGCTGTGCAGGTTATTTCTAATACAATAAAAACTAACACTTGAAAATAACGTTTTATACTGCCAATAGAACCAGAATTACTTTATAACATCATGATTTGTAAGGAAAAAAAAACTAAAAAATAAAAAACTGCAGCAGGGCATAAATTATAATCCGTTGACTTTTGACTACTAATTTCTCAAAATAGGAAAAGAAATTTAACCCGTACATGCACTAGTATCTTTTTTGGATCCCAGACAAATGTTAAATTACCAAAGACTAGATAAGTTAGAAGAAGCATATTAAAATAAGTCAGCTATAACTATATATTTATCCTATGTTGGGCCCAGACAATTTGTCATTCTCATTGAAAAATCTCAGCAGACTGTCTCTCTCATCAGTGGCATCAAAATTCTCCAATTCGACTTGTTTCAAGTAATGTCGCCAACACTTGATAGGTTTACATAAGCAGCAGGATAAGGTCTCCTCCTCCTCATTCGCGTTTAATTTGTCGTACTGAGACTGCAAATTTGTATCAAGTTATTTAATTAGTGTAAACTCTTGGGCAACACAAAGTAAAATAGATTGACATGTCCTCAAAATATATCATGTACATAGTCAGCGACAAATATGAAGAAGTTTTGGCTGCTTATTTCAAATCCATGCCATGAAACTAATTAACTCGATTTAATTTAAATTTTAATTTCCTATGGCACGCTCCCAAGTGAGCACTTTAGCGTCGTGCCAAGCATCTACAAATTTTAGGTTTTAGAATAAAACAGAAATGTAAAAACTTCCTCGATCAATAGCAAAGATTTTTATTTTCTTTTTACATGCGCTCTATTTTACAAGATCTAAGACTTCTACTTGGGATGGATTTTTCCTTGGGCTATAAAAATAGCAAGGTCTCAAGATGAGGAGAAAGCCAAAGTAAATTATCCACCAAATCTGTCCCTCAATTCTTCTGGAAAAATCACCTCCTACAAGGAAACAAAGCAGTTACTAACTAAAGTTAATTTTAAAAATTCAAAATTTCGAATTATTAAACCATTTAGAAAATCATAAACCATTTTTTTCAAGAAATAATACTAACAGCACTAGCGTACCATATCAGAACTGAATTGAAGTGTCAAAGTTTTGCAATGCCCAAAAAATGAAAGCAAGTCCCTCAACATGATAACCCATATGGCCATCGATTATTTGACAGTCGCAACTACGGTCCCAAAACCCGAGTTGAGCGCCATAGAAATTCTATGATCAGTAGGTTCTACGATCTTCAGAACCATGATCAATAAACTCTACGATCTTCAACTGTTTGCTTTACAATCGACTTTAAACTTAAGATCTATACATTAGGTTTACTCTACGAAATTGATTAACTTAACAAGTTTGATCTCTAAACTAAGTCTTTTTACATCAGTTTCATTTTAAAGACTGTATAAAAGCTACTTGTTACAAATATACAATAATTTCACATATTATCATCAAATTTATAGACTTGCATTGTACTAACACATTTACCCGAGTCTAAGTAACTGAATACAATCCAGTCCGCACCAAAAAGAAGAGTTAAAAAAAATAAAAATAAAAAAAATAAAAAAAGGAGAAAGAAAAGTGTGGCCTAAATAAAAGGGCAGCTTTCTAGACATGAAGTTGTGGGCAATTTTAAGAACTATTACGAGATATTATCTACATCAACAGACACCAAGTACAGATTTTTTTTTATACAACTACGCAAAACACAGATTTTTAATAATGTTAAACGCGGACTTAAATAATTTAAAAGTCTTAGATATTAATCAGGGAAAAAAATATTTCCACCAGACCTATAAATTGAGCCACTAAAACCCAAAACTGAAGGACCCAAGCCACCTAATTCAAGATACTATTCATACCTGATATAATGATTTCCTAGGCCGAAACCAGAAAGGAAAGAAGAACAAAAAAAAAAAAACCAAATGCGACTTTGAACCATGCTTTATATATAACTAGTCTCCACGTACAAGCGCTACGCCGTGAAAAAGAAAATTGCAGAAGGAAAAAAAATTGAAAATAAATCTGCCACAGACATTAGAATGAGAAAGGAGGAGAAAAAGAAACTGTAACTTAATTGTGAGAGTTAAAAATGAAGCGAGTAAAAACATAAAAAGAGAGAAGAAAGTTGTGAGAGAAAAAAAAGGGAGGGATAATTAACACATGGAGAAAAAATAGGGAAAGAGTAAGAAAAGTAAAATAAAACAATTAATTATGTGATCCAAAAACACCAAAAAACAGTTACAAATATCCTCACGCTTGCTTTATAATACAGATGCAGGACAGAATGTGAGGCATAAGGAGAAGGGTAAAGGAAGGAAAAAGAGAGGAATGGATATTAAAGTTTCCATTCTCTGGTACAGAATAGGAACAACAAGGGAAGGAAAAAGAGGAGCAAAGCACCTCTTTTAAGGGCCTCCATCATTTCCACCGAAAGTGAGCGGAGAAAGGAGGGAAGAAGTGAGCCTTTTCTTTAGTTTATCTAACTAGCTCTTTCAACAACACCACTTCTTTAATATTTATGAATTGGTGGGAAAAGCAACGCAAGCTTCTTTTCGTCTTCCTAATCTTGCTTAACCAAATAACAAGAGTGAAGGGCAGCTTCTGTTCTTACAGGCTTTCACTCTTTTGCCATCTCAATTTCACCCCTCATATCAAACAGACCACAAATATGTCTCTTGATAGAAAAGGAGAATTAAGGATGAATCAAGGTGAATGCAAACAATATTTGCTAATAATATATAAGCACAGCTCTTCAGGTAGAATGAGCTCAATGATACCTCTTAGCTTCTAAGTAGAACATAAGCCATAAGATAATTATTTACTTATCAAAAGAAAGTAGAACAGAAAGTAAATCCGAGTATTATGTTGTTTGATGTGGTGGCAACTATTACTGAAGAAACTTTTACGAAGGAAGCAGCAATCCTGTTCTGAGCACTGTGCAAGAATGTTTACATTATTTGACCTATATAAGAGTAATCTTATGTCCACTGAATGTTAGCACTGAATATCCCATGAAAGTATTATGGATGCAACTCTTTTGAATACACTTGGTATAGGAAAAAGTTGCATCGCCGATATTTTTACGAATACAAAAGAATTACATCGTATAAGAAAATTTGCATTCTGTAGATATTCGGTGCATGAATTCGATGGGCATAGCATTATTATTGCCTATATAATAAATAAATAAAAAATTGACAAAAGTACTAGTCTGATACCTGTAGACAAGATGATAGCATTAAACAAAGAACAGTAACACCAAATGCACTCATGTAGGGATAGACAAGAAAGTACGATGATAAACAGCATAAGCGAAAGTATATTCAAATAGAAACAGTACCAGAACACACCAGGTGCAGATCTTGAGAGCCTTACTATGATGCAGCTTCATAAAAAGCCTTAGGATCTCAAGATAATCTTTTTTATAACCATGAAAGTTGTATGAGAACAGAAACACAGCATCAACAACAGACGAGACGTTTTTAAGTTCCACACGCTCCAGCAACCCAGAGACATTCAGTGATGTGACAGTTGGACAAGGTATTTCCAGCTTTTTTATCATCAACATCCACCAATATCACCAACTTTTTAGAACATGGGGATGTAAAATTCAGCTTATGCAGACCAGGGCAACTTGATAGATACAGATCTTCAAGTAACTGGCACCCAGAGAATATTGTGTTCATCAATTCATCACTAAAATTAATCTTGGAAAGAGACAAAAATTTTAGTGATTTCATGCGAAAATTCATCCCAGGATTCAGTGCACAAGCAACCAGCCTCAATTCTGTTAAATAACAGCTACTTAGGACAAACTTAGGCAACTTTTAACAACATTCAAGTTCAACAAATTCACATGCCTTTAAATCTACATTAAGAATCTAAACTTCCTTCGTCACAGCAAACCTTATCCATGAATTAATTTCATTGGCTAATCGCATCTCTCTTATATACTCTTCATCATCTTGGATCTCCTGATGCTCATATTCATGCCAGTTTCGACTAAAAGTAAACGCAAAGTTGAGGCTGAATTTATAAATTGTAGGCCTTGCATGAAGAATGAGTGCATGGCGAATCTCGAGATAAGGACAGTCTTCACAGCATCTCTCGTTGGCAAAAAGGAGAGAATGTGAACTAAAATGGAATCCGGCAGATTGCCAAGTCTTATCTTCAAGCTCAATTCCAGAACATTTTTGCCTTTTACCATCACTATTATCAACACTAACAACCGTATTGTTCACACCAGTGCCTGTCTCCATGATAATCTCTGGGAGTAAAAAATGCCAATCTGGGTAATAATGATAAGCCCTAGAACACACCAGAAGCACAAATTAAAAATATAGTACAAAACAAGTCACTAATTTCCTCCTAGCTATTTCATAATTTTAAGCACACCAGGACCACATTGTGTCCCACTGTCCCCTCACAAACACATGCACCATCTCTATATAATTCCTCAGACTCAAAATAAGCCACAATGAACAATAGATTTAATGCCAGTTAATGGAATTGAGAGGCCAATTAGGGTTTTTTCAACTCTTTGCATCACCTTTAAAATCAAACGAAGTCCAGAATTTCAACTTAAACAAAAATCAAACAGACATGCTTAACGTAAGAAAACCACAAATTCAAAACGGCAATTTGCAAATCTATTGTATTCATATATTACCTAGAATTCGATCACTGAGTAACTCTTGAGGACAGTTAGGAGCAACAATTGAGTGACTCTTCGCCTCCCTCCATTTTAAGATTAACGTACATTATTCGAGGGTAATAACGGACTGACGTTGTCTAAAGATGTTTCCATATACGGTTATTTTATTTTATTTTAATAAATATTCCCTCCATTCCCCAAAAAAATGTTATTTGCAAAATTATAAATATAAATAAAAGATTTTTTTATCCTTGGTATGTACTAAAAAAATATAAAATAAAATAAAATAAATAGACTGTTTTACATACTAATTTCGTGTTGTAAGTACACAGTGTCCCACAACTATGAATAGTACAGTGGGGTTGAAAGACAAGAGTGTCCGCCACTTACGAACACATAAGAGCGTGATACTGTTGCCTCTCTCTAAGTAAAGGTCAAATTCTTAGCCCTGTTGATGACTCTCCATCTAAAAGATCAAGATTTCAACCCCTCAGGTAAAGAACCGCTACAAATAATGAAGAAACTAGTAAATTCAGATAGGAAACAACGTAAAATAAACCAAATTTTATTCCAAACAAAATAGCGTAAGTGATCACAGAACCTTATAGCGACGTTCATCAACTCACCTGAGTAATTGACGGAATGTTCTTGTCGGAGAAATCATCGCATTATCAGGATTCACGAGGGCTGAGTACGCTCAAAGCCTGGGGATGTTAGGTTGACATATCCATTTTCGAGCGATCAACTCCGATGTATCGCACTATAAGACAAGAAGGTTGTGGCAATGGCATTGCTCATATTCATGGTCTAAATGAAGTAATGACGGGTGAATTAATAGAATTTGAAGAGGGTACGGTAGAGATTGCTCTGAATTTAAAATTAAATAATGTCGGTGTTGTAAAAAATCTGCTAGTGGAGGAAGACCTCCTAGGGATAAGAGATATAGGACTAAAGAGAGAGCCAAAAAAGAATTTTTTGTGTATAATCCTGCATAATTTTTTGTGTCTCTCTTCTTCACAAACCGAGCAAACCCAAACATACCCATCAGAAGTGCCCAGAAGAAAGGCTCAGAGATGAAGCCTCTGACAGCAGCAAAGCCAGTTAGACCTGCTATTGAAAGAAGATAAGGTTGGCTGCTTACTGAGTCTGGAACTGTGGCCTCGGCAATAGCAAGTACAACAGATGCCAACATGATAGTCATCGTAAGTTCTGGAACAGGGGCGTTTGCCACTATCCCCGAGTAGAAAGCTCGAACAGTGTAAAGTGCAGTTTCAATACCTCTGATCATAGAAGTAATTGGATCACCTATAAAATGAAAAATTAGGGCCAATGCAAGTTTTGAGAGGTATCCTAAAAAATGAAATATCCATGCCACTGCCTTTTTCCAGTTATAAAGTTCCCACAAGACTGTTCTCCAAGCGTAGATAAGGAAAGCCAGCGCTGCAAATTATTGATTAATATAACAAATAAGTCAGTATCTGTTGCAGGCTAAAAGTACTACAAACTATTACATGGAAGAACAAGAAGCTGAGCAAAAAGAAGCATAATCCATGATAATATTTCAGATGTGCCTACATACGAAACAACATATTTTGACAAATTGAGGAGTACAAAATGGTGTATATATTATTATAGGCTCTATTCCAGCTTAAGTGCATAAGTCACTTCCTACGAAAGAAGGATTTCAAAATATTCTTTTATTAGGTTCATCATTTCCAAGTGGAATGCTTTGAAGACTGGTCTAGATTTCGGATTACCGACCAAACTTAAACCACATTTCTAATAAATTATTTACATGGTAAAACTGTCCTGGAACGTTAACTTTACTTTAGAGACAGTCCTCCTTGCTGGAAATAAAAACAATATAGAGAATACAGATTTGGTATCAGTTCTAAATCCAGCTCAACAGGTACCTCAACTTCACAACATTTACGAGTAGAGACAGTCAAGTCAGCAAACACGTGTACAAAGCACGTAAACCAAAAGAAACTGATAAGTGTTATAAGATTATATTAATTCAGGCTTAATTGGGAAAATTGAAAAAGTAAAGAATAATATTTGAATAAACCAATTAAGTAGTTCATCTCATTGTGGTTACCATCGCCAGATGGCCAGAAGCATATGGAATTTCTGGCACTATGGTAGCAGCAGACCAGACGACGATGAAGAATGATAAACTATTAGCATAATATACAGGCAGAATCTTTATAACGGAGAGAGAGAAAAAAAAAACCCGAAGTACTAGTAAAATGGAGTTTATGGCATGATTGTACATTGATTAATTTACTTATATAAGGTGACCTCCGCTACATTGTTGACTGCAAATGTGGACCAGTAATAGCTGTCCATGAACAGCCTATAATGAATGTCAAATACCATCTTTTCGGTAGAAAAGCTGATATGGCACTGTCTTATTGGACAGTGCAAGATGAACAAAGATGAGGCTTCCATAGGAAGCTTTATTGGATGATGAATCCTTATAGCAAAGGCAAGTTAACTGTTTTGTCACTAAGCATAAACAGGGAAGCTACAAAGAGTATGGGAAGAAGCGAAGTTTATCGTTGATTTTGAGAATGTTATTATAAACAATATTTTAGCAATATTATTTAGTTTTGTAATTTATTTTAGAGGGCACAGGAGGTTAGGGACACCTCACGTTATTGCGCGAGGTGTCTCTTATCCTTTTATATATAACATGGGAAGAAGTGTATTCAATTATATAAAATGACATCGGTTTATATGATAGCTTACACAATTATTTGTCATGTCCCTCACATCCTTTTTTGCCTTTATTTTATTTCTTTGTAGATTTTTTTTAAAGAAACTGACCTCACTGAACTAAGGGGCTGGATCCGCCCCTGATCATCCCATTACACTAAGCTTTCATCATAAGTGTTCTTTCCTAGCTACAGTGTGTAGCCTCAATATATCTCATGATCATCTAACTAGGGGACACTCTAAAACACCTTCCGATGTGCATACTGGAGGCTAATACTACCTCAACATCTAATGAAAGCAAGCTTATTCTTCCTCCTCATAATTCCATGATGTTCTGAGCATCTCCTTCATTGAATCATGTAATTTCGAGACTTCATTGCTTGAAACTATTGAAATGATAGCCTCATTTCAATAGCTGCAAAAATATTATGTTCAATGTAAGTTACTAAACAATATAAAAGAGTGGAGTGTTGGTGTTAGTAGAAATTTGAGACATTTAATAGTCTTTTAGTCTAAATTTTTTATTTTCACTAAACACCTTATAAAATTAAAAACTAATAAAAAACTGATTCTTGAAAATTCAGTGGGGTCAATTGATCCCTCTGCCCCAAGGCTAGATCCGCCCATGGAGATGATGAGATTGTCATGAGTCAAATTCCAAATATCTAGAGAAGAGCACTTCAAATGATGGATTAAAATCCAGATTGATGATTTAATAGTTCTAGTTTCTTCAATCAGCATTCAAAAGTAAATCTTTCAAACATTTAGTTGAGCCTTGTCATTTTCTACAACAGAGAGAGACCAGGAGTACAACCAGAGATCGTACCACGCGATTATAATGTAGATTTATGCAAGAGACAACTATTATTTTGCTCCCGAAACAAACAAATTCCCCATTCTTTTTCTGTTTTGTTTTTTTAAAATGTTTTTTACATATATTATGTTAGAAACCTCTACTCTAAGCAAAAATAAGTAGATAAAGACAAATTGATTGTTCGTTTAGATGCTAATATGTTGTCATGCGCTTAACATTGAAATCAAATATTTCAATTTTCACGCAAAATAAATATAGTGGTTTCATATATTCATAACACACTCTAACACGCTACTGAGTTATAATATGTCCCATCAAACTGTTTTTTTCTAGACATATAAATTAGCATATTTTATCCAAATACAAATTAACACAGGTCTCCATGTGAATCATAACCGAAACATCATTAAAGAGAGAACATAAATTAATTACTTTTGCATTTATGTATATAAAATATAAATCTAACTAAAATTGAAACTGCATATAAAACTCAGAATCAAACATGACAATCAAATAGCATTGATTCTTCCACTGGCATAACCTAATTAACAATTGACAGCTTTCGTTATGTAAGAAAAATCTAACCAATACAAAGAATTCGTAAGCAACTAAAATCAGTAAATACATATGTAGTGGAGCTACCTATGAAATAAGGCCACCTGGCAGGCGGCTCAGGAGCTTCCTTGGTTAAGTACCTGAACCTCTCAGGCATAGTACTCTGCCCTCGAGCTTCCTGTTCAGCTTCATCACCAGCAACTATCTTTCTCTCTCCTCCTTCCCCATTTTCCGCTCTTATGGAAAACCCAAAATTTCTACCTAATGAAAATCCCAATTTCTTCCCCGAGAAACTATGGCTGCGCTCAAAATTGAACATTTGCTAAACAATGCAAAGGAAAGGGACCACAACCAGCCATGAAGGAACCAAACCAGCCCAAAAAGCAATGAACCAGCAAGAAAGCAGGCAGGATACCGCACACCATGCAGTTTCAGCACCCTAGCCACAGCCACAACAGCGACCAAAGACTGCCCAGCAGAAGCAGATGCCCAAGCAAGAGCAGGAGCAACAAAACAATCAGCAGCAGTCACGCACACAAAGCAAAGCAACAGCAACCAAGCAAAGCCCAGCAGCAGCGGCCAAACAAAACATCCTCCTAAACATACCCCAGAACAAAAAGAAGAAACCTCAAATGAGAAAGAGACTCCAACTAAACATCCTCCTAAACATCCCAAACAAGAAGGGTATTATCAACCAGTTTAGCACGGTGGAACTTTGTGAAGGTAGCTAACCTGCACTTTACTCTATTTATAATAATGGACGATAAAATATGAGAAGGGAGGGCCGGGTTAGAATGCAGCCGAGAGTTCCGCTCTCCCCAAATTGAATAAACAATAGCGGCAAAGGCTGCTTTAAAAATCAGTTTTGAAACTCCTTTAATGGATGGGTTATTAGGGACCCAAGAAAGAATGGCCTGCCAATTAGAGGGAACATTAATCCAGCCTCCATAGGAGAGGACAGACATGAGGATGGAACCCGAGTAAGCACATTCAAAGAATAAATGGGCATGACTTTCAGAGTGGTTAGAGCAAAGGCAGCAGGTAGGGTTCACGTTATGAGAGAACTTTGCAAGACGGTCAAGAGTTTGAAGCCTTTGCAAAACAACCAACCACATAATAAAGGAGTACATGGGCACCTGTAATTTATGCCATAAAAGATTGCGCCATTGGACTTGAGGCTTTTTTGATCTGATAGAATTCCATATCATAGAAGCTTTAACTTTGGTAGCCTGGATGGAGTCCCAAAGGATTAAGTCCTCGCGGTTGACATTGAAAGTTAAATTGAGGTCAAAAGACTGCCTAAATTGAGTCACAATTCTGTGACGGGACTGAGGCAGATTCCATCCATCATCAGTGATTACGTCATGAACTTTGGCCATGGGACCAAGCCTAGAGAGAGAAATAATCGGAGCATTGAAAGATGAAGCAAACGATTTAATCAAAAGCAGCACATAATCTACCCAAATGCGAAATCCAAGATCTACAAATAAGTTCACCTTTACAATGGGAGTTCAGAGTTTTCAGCAGAATAAATACATGTGATATACATAGTCATAGTAATCCAAATGTATTCCTAAGGACCAGAAGCTCAACAAATCATCAATCCATCAGTCCAACACATTCCTGCAAATGAGAAAATATACGGAAAATAGACGTACCACTTAAACAGAATACAACAACTATAAACATAACAAGAAAAGTTGGGATAATACCCTTAGAAATGTTGTGCTGTTATTTAACTCCAGTCCCGTGGGTTACAAGAGAAGAAGCTGATGACAACACACACTTTTTGAGTTTTTCAGACTCTATACCCACTTTCATTTAAGGGTAAAGAATATAGTTAAACTCAGGATTACATAGAGGGCTAGTTATTTAAAACTTCAAATTATTTATTTTAGATTAAAGAAACTCTTGTAACAAGAGGCTTGGATGATATTAGGGGAATTGTGTAACAAGTGATAAATCAACAAGTAATGTGAAGCTCAGACATGTTGGATAGGAGTATACTCCCAGACCTTGTTGAAAGGTCTCATAGAGCTGGGATTAGATATTCATCCTCATTGCAACACACCACTGTTAACATCTGTTGTTTTTATCAATACTCGTAACCACACATCTCCAAACTACTAGCACAAATTGATAGCAATTCAATTCCCATTCAATAAAATTACAAAAATAAATAAATTGTATAGCCTAGATTTCAAATGAAAACATTTGCCTCAGTAAAACCCAGTAATATCACTTGAAATGTAGCTTAACCAAGGAGGTTCTCCCTGAAAACAGGGTCCTGGCTACACTACACCTCATATAGTGGATTGAATCATCACTGCCAATTACAAAAATTGACAATAATGTAAATAATATACCATTCAATTACTTATTTAAAAGAAAGTTAGTAACTTAGACAACTGCAACAGAAAACCAATTAGAAGTATATCTCAGAAACATCTCAAATTAATCCTTTAACTCAGACATGAATGCATCAACACCAAAAAAAAATTACACCACATACATCTAAAAACGAAATTAAGAAAATAAAATAGGCTCAGACTAAAACAGCTCTGTCAATCAAGAATTTTCTGAAGCAGAACTGGCATTAAAGCTGTGTAATAAATCATCACCGCCAATACTAAAAACTAAAGATTCAAACTTTGGACATATCAATAAAATGGGGCATCTTCCAATACATTAATGTAAAGATCAAAGTAGGCTCATATTAAGAAATTCAACCATTTTTATCCTTTCTGCTTCACTGATTACTCTCAGAAGCGCGGATAACATATAATCATAGCCAACAATTTAAAATTCAAACTAAATATGAAAACAGACCTATTTGATTATCTACAGGATAAACATTTGGAAATGTAGCTGATGTTGTGTGTCTGTGAGTTTTGTTTTTAAGGTATGAAAAGGGAAAGCAAAGCAAAAGTTGGACTCTTTCTTCCTAACATTAAAAAAAAAAAAAAACAAGTTCAACTTTCCCTTCCCTTCCCTTCCACTCAATGTATCCCAAGCTTGCTATCACCCATACCATTCAATTTCTTTAAGTAAAGAATCCTCAAACCAAGACTGTTCCAGCTATAGATACAATTAATTCACACCTTGGAATCAGTTGATGGTCGCCTTAGTAACTTTTAATTCATTCCAAATAATGTGTCCCAATTTCCAATTATAGGAGCCCCAACGTCCATTTATTTCCGACTATCTCAATCATAAAAATTGAGCAAACTCATTTAAGAACTTAAAATTTTGCCTCAGTCTTGATTGATAACCCAACTACTACCTGGTGCTGCCTTCACTCCTCTCTCCTCCATTTCTCTTCTCATTCCCTGTGCTTCATCATGTCGACCAACAGTTGCATAAATTCTTGACATTAATACATAATTGGCAGCATTATTAGGTTCCAGTTCAAACAAAGCTCTCCCTGCAATCTCTGCCAGCTCCATCTCTCCATAAGTTCGACAAGCCCCAAGCAGAGCTCCCCACGCTTTTGCAGTCACCTTCACGGGCATTTCTCTTATGACCTTATATGCCTCATGTAATCTCCCCGCTCTACTCAAAACATCCACTAAACATGAATAGTGATCACCGCTAGGTTCCACACCATAATACTTATGCATACGAGCAAAGTATATCCGCGCTTCATCAGCCAAGCCTGCATGACTACAAGCTTTCAACACCCCAAGAAAAGTGATCTCATCGGGCTTTACTTTAGCCAACTCCATTTGCGCAAAGATTTCAAGCACAGTTCTTGCCTCCCCATGAAATGCATACGCGGAAATTAAGCTACTCCACGCAACCACATCCCTCTCTTTCATACTCTGAAATACAGTACACGCATTATCAAGACACCCGCATCGCCCATAAGCCTCCACTAGTCCACTCCTCAAATGGGAATGCTCATCAATATCATTCCTAATCGAGTATCCATGTACTTCCTTGATCATATTCAAAGCCGCTATACGAACACAAGAATGTAGTAAAGCAAGAACAGTAATCAAATTAGGCTTCAAACCCAAGTCTTGCATCCGCCTATAGAACTCAATCGCCTTATATGACCCATCATCTTCCATTTCAGACAAACCGGCTATAATGGAGTTAAAAGTGGAATGATTAGGCGGAACATCCATAACTCCAAACAACTGCAATGCCCTGGACACATTATTAGAATGGGTATAAAGTGAAATCATGGCATTCCACGCAACAATATTTCTGTCAGGAATTTCATCAAACAGCTTGCGAGCAGACGAAATAGAAACGCATTTGCCGTACATGTCGACAAGAGCGCAAGCGACAAATGGGTTGTTGGAGACGTAGGAGGCTTTGGTTAGGAGTGCGTGAATGGTTGTGCCGAGCTGCGGGCGGTGGACGGCGGCGCAGGACTTGAGGGCGAGTGGGAAAACGAAGGTGTCGAGAGACGGAGAAAGGAAGGAGTGAATGTGGTGGAAGAGAGAGAGGGCTTGCTCATGGCGGGCTTGGTTAACGTGAGAGGTCAATTGCTTCGTTAAAGAAAGCAGGCGAAGATAGTTTGAAGAGTAGCAGCAGGAATTCATTATTCCTGTTCTTTGAATTTAAATGATCCCTTTCAAAAAAATGTTAAAAAAAAAATAAAGTGGGTAAAACTCAAGGGTTGAGAGTGGCGAAAGTATAACCATTCGGAAAACTGTCTGAATACAAAAAATGGGATTCGACTCTCCGTTGTTACACATTTTTTTAAAATTCATTCAATACATCTATTAATTGATCTTAATAATTTTGTTAATAATGATCAAAATATATTAATAAATAGTTAATAATATTAAGATCAATTCTACACAAAAATTAGAATTATAAAAAATATTTTCAGCATTAAAAGTTTAAAAGAATTTTTATTTATTGAAATTTTGATAAAAAATTCGCATGTTCATTAAATGGTTAAAAAGTGTCGGATAACTTTTATTTTTAAAACAATTAAGCTATTTAATATAATAAATTAGTTGACCGGTATCGATTTAAATTATATTATTCAAAATTATAAAAATATTATATATTGAATGAAATTGAAATAAAAATATAATAAAGGGGATTCAAATTCCAAAAAATGGGTCAAATCATACCAAATGGCTGGAGAGACATCTTACAGGAAGCAACTTATTTCTGTTGAAACCTTAAACCTAGCTCCCAATGGAATTTTGAGACTGCAGTCGTCATTTTTGAAGAGATGGAAAAGAGTCTTCGTTTATATAGAGATGGATGGTAACTTCTGTTCTGAAACCCTAAAAATGAACTAGGCTAATACTTACAGGGCCTAACTATACTCAGCATGATACCTGATGTTATCATGCTGAACAATCACTTGACCCAAATGTATTATTTGAGGCCCAAACTAGCTCAGTCTAACCTCCTCCTCCTCCTTTTTTTTTGTTCTTCTTCTTTTTCTATTTTTCTTTTCTTTTTTTTTGGGTGGTGGTGGGGGGTGGGGGGATAGGGGTATTAGCTTATAAGTTCTAGAATGTACAAACTGATGTTGTATATACCAGAAAAGTCATATATATAATTTGATATTTGCACAAATTTAAAATTTTAATCTCATATGAAAGTGGAACCTGTTTACTATTTATGTTAAAAAAAACTTGTAGAACTATCATTTTTATTTTTAAAAATATCAATTTCCTTGAATACATGTGTAAGTGAGTGCTTCATTCTTCAAGAGATCAAGTTTTCTTTAATATTTATATTTTTTAATAAGTTGATATTTATATTTTTTTTTAATAAATTGATTTTATATTTTGAAGTTCTACTGTCGAAAATAACTTACTTACCTGACTAGTGAGGCTATAGATTGGATATAAGCAGTAAGTTAGGTTTATTGAATTAATCTTACCAAAATGGCCGTTTTAATGATTAAGTTTAGACAATTTTTTCAAAATAAGAAAAACTATCTACAGTATATTATTAAACTTTCCTATAACCTGATATGTGCAATTTATTATTTGGGGAAAATCGAATTGGCTATAGCATTATTGTTGAGATATGCTTTTCTTTCATAAATATAAATACAATTGTCATTTTGTCTGAATGAAATTATATAATAAAAAAAATTACCATATCCAATGAAATAAAGGCTAAAGATAACTTAATTAAGAAAAATCTGAAGGCTTTGTTTATATAATGCTATGTTTGAATTGAAGAAATAAAATGGAGTAAGAATGAAGTGGAAAAAAATAGCATTTTTAGTGATCATTTTGGTGCATAAATCATTATATTAGATAAAAAATTCATTTTATCTATTTGATTTTTATCTCTGTGAGAGGCAGTGGAACAACATTCCAATGGACTCACCGCTCAGGTGCTTAAAATTATTTTATTCCTTCATACACTACATTCCTTCGATTCAAATGTAACATAAGGAAAGAAAATTTGATATAAAAACCTGCTGAATAGCATAACCGTCTTTTTTCCCCTTATTTTATTGATGAATGGTTCAAAAATTGAGACTTAAACCTGAACAGTGCCGTGGTTTTACTTATACATATCCGGTGCAACAATTATCATGATTATGCTTGAATCTTCATCATTCTCTGATGACACATCTTCTGCATTCAAATGCTGCTGAGAACAACAAGGCCTGAAGAAGAAACATTAAATGAATATGGAGTTCTCTAAATGAAATTGTTTTTCTCATCAAATCCTAAATCCAAGAAGTAGAAACATTAAAAAGAAGGGCTAATCATTTGAGAGGCTTCATGAAACAAGAGTTTCATGTCCCAATTCTTGCTGCTACTAATCTATTACTCTCTCACAAGTAATACAATTCACTTCCACAGACACCATGCTCTTCTTTCGCTTTTGAATATTTTTGTTCCCAAGCAAGGTCCTATAGAAACCATGGAAAAGGTAAGAGTAAAATTTTGGAGAAGCACAAAATATTGATTTTGACCACATTTTTTCGCAACATTATCCATCTTCTAAAGACACAAAACACTTCCTTGACATCTAAAAGGCAAGGCATAGCTTCTTTGAACCGAAAGAATCTGATAGCCACCATGTTCGTCAAACTATCATCCATGTCAAGTGTCGGTAGCCAGCCCATTTAGCAGCAACACGGACACCAATAGCCAATGCTGCACATAGCAATGTGATAGGAACCCCCCTAACTGTTGCAGGCGTTTCAGTTTCTTTTACTTCCAAAGGTTTGTTTGAATGATGAATAATAGCCAAAGCCAGATACGAGGCCATCACCACTACTCTAACCCATGGCTCTCCAACGGCTGCTAGAACAGCTGCAACAGGCAATGCCGATGAAACAGTCTCTCTTCTTCACAAACCGAGCAAACCCAAACATACCCATCAGAAGTGCCCAGAAGAAAGGCTCAGAGATGAAGCCTCTGACAGCAGCAAAGCCAGTTAGACCTGCTATTGAAAGAAGATAAGGTTGGCTGCTTACAGAGTCTGGAACTCTGGCCTCGGCAATAGCAAGTACAACAGATGCCAACATGATAGTCATCGTAAGTTCTGGAACAGGGGCGTTTGCCACTATCCCCGAGTAGAAAGCTCGAACAGTGTAAAGTGCAGTTTCAATACCTCTGATCATAGAAGTAATTGGATCACCTATAAAATGAAAAATTAGGGCCAATGCAAGTTTTGAGAGGTATCCAAAAAAATGAAATATCCATGCCACTGCCTTTTTCCAGTTATAAAGTTCCCACAAGACTGTTCTCCAAGCGTAGATAAGGAAAGCCAGCGCTGCAAATTATTGATTAATATAACAAATAAGTCAGTATCTGTTGCAGGCTAAAAGTACTACAAACTATTACATGGAAGAACAAGAAGCTGAGCAAAAAGAAGTATAATCCATGATAATATTTCAGATGTGCCTACATACGAAACAACATATTTTGACAAATTGAGGAGTACAAAATGGTGTGTATATTATTATAGGCTCTATTCCAGCTTAAGTGCATAAGTCACTTCCTACGAAAGAAGGATTTCAAAATATTCTTTTATTAGGTTCATCATTTCCAAGTGGAATGCTTTGAAGACTGGTCTAGATTTCGGATTACAGACCAAACTTAAACCACATTTCTAATAAATTATTTACATGGTAAAACTGTCCTGGAACGTTAACTTTACTTTAGAGGCAGTCCTCCTTGCTGGAAATAAAAACAATATAGAGAATACAGATTTGGTATCAGTTCTAAATCCAGCTCAACAGATACCTCAACTTCACAACATTTACGAGTAGAGACAGTCAAGTCAGCAAACACGTGTACAAAGCACGTAAACCAAAAGAAACTGATAAGTGTTATAAGATTATATTAATTCAGGCTTAATTGGGAAAATTGAAAAAGTAAAGAATAATATTTGAATAAACCAATTAAGTAGTTCATCTCATTGTGGTTACCATCGCCAGATGGCCAGAAGCATATGGAATTTCTGGCACTATGGTAGCAGCAGACCAGACGACGATGAAGAATGATAAACTATTAGCATAATATACAGGCAGAATCTTTATAACGGAGAGAGAGAGAGAAAAAAACCCGAAGTACTAGTAAAATGGAGTTTATGGCATGATTGTACATTGATTAATTTACTTATATAAGGTGACCTCCGCTACATTGTTGACTGCAAATGTGGACCAGTAATAGCTGTCCATGAACAGCCTATAATGAATGTCAAATACCATCTTTTCGGTGCAAAAGCTGATATGGCACTGTCTTATTGGACAGTGCAAGATGAACAAAGATGAGGCTTCCATAGGAAGCTTTATTGGATGATGAATCCTTATAGCAAAGGCAAGTTAACTGTTTTGTCACTAAGCATAAACAGGGAAGCTACGAAGAGTATGGGAAGAAGCGAAGTTTATCGTTGATTTTGAGATTACATGATTCAATGAAGGAGATGCTCAGAACATCATGGAATTATGAGGAGGAAGAATAAGCTTGCTTTCATTAGATGTTGAGGTAGTATTAGCCTCCAGTATGCACATCGGAAGGTGTTTTAGAGTGTCCACTAGTTAGATGATCATGAGATATATTGAGGCTACACACTGTAGCTAGGAAAGAACACTTATGATGAAAGCTTAGTGTAATGGGATGATCAGGGGCGGATCCAGCCCCTTAGTTTAGTGAGGTCAGTTTCTTTAAAAAAAATCTACAAAGAAATAAAATAAAGGTAAAAAAGGATGTGAGGGACATGACAAATAATTGTGTAAGCTATCATATAAACCGATGTCATTTTATATAATTGAATACACTTCTTCCCATGTTATATATAAAAGGATAAGAGACACCTCGCGCAATAACGTGAGGTGTCCCTAACCTCTTGTGCCCTCTAAAATAAATTACAAAACTAAATAATATTGCTAAAATATTGTTTATAATAACATTTTCGAGACTTCATTGCTTGAAACTATTGAAATGATAGCCTCATTTCAATAGCTGCAAAAATATTATGTTCAATGTAAGTTACTAAACAATATAAAAGAGTGGAGTGTTGGTGTTAGTAGAAATTTGAGACATTTAATAGTCTTTTAGTCTAAATTTTTTATTTTCACTAAACACCTTATAAAATTAAAAACTAATAAAAAACTGATTCTTGAAAATTCAGTGGGGTCAATTGACCCCTCTGCCCCAAGGCTAGATCCGCCCATGGAGATGATGAGATTGTCACGAGTCAAATTCCAAATATCTAGAGAAGAGCACTTCAAATGATGGATTAAAATCCAGATTGATGATTTAATAGTTCTAGTTTCTTCAATCAGCATTCAAAAGTAAATCTTTCAAACATTTAGTTGAGCCTTGTCATTTTCTACAACAGAGACCAGGAGTACAACCAGAGATCGTACCACGCGATTATAATGTAGATTTATGCAAGAGACAACTATTATTTTGCTCCCGAAACAAACAAATTCCCCATTCTTTTTCTGTTTTGTTTTTTTAAAATGTTTTTTACATATATTATGTTAGAAACCTCTACTCTAAGCAAAAATAAGTAGATAAAGACAAATTGATTGTTCGTTTAGATGCTAATATGTTGTCATGCGCTTAACATTGAAATCAAATATTTCAATTTTCACGCAAAATAAATATAGTGGTTTCATATATTCATAACACACTCTAACACGCTACTGAGTTATAATATGTCCCATCAAACTGTTTTTTTCTAGACATATAAATTAGCATATTTTATCCAAATACAAATTGACACAGGTCTCCATGTGAATCATAACCGAAACATCATTAAAGAGAGAACATAAATTAATTACTTTTGCATTTATGTATATAAAATATAAATCTAACTAAAATTGAAACTGCATATAAAACTCAGAATCAAACATGACAATCAAATAGCATTGATTCTTCCACTGGCATAACCTAATTAACAATTGACAGCTTTCGTTATGTAAGAAAAATCTAACCAATACAAAGAATTCGTAAGCAACTAAAATCAGTAAATACATATGTAGTGGAGATACCTATGAAATAAGGCCCCCTGACAGGCGGCTCAGGAGCTTCCTTGGTTAAGTACCTGAACCTCTCAGGCATAGTACTCTGCCCTCGAGCTTCCTGTTCAGCTTCATCACCAGCAACTATCTTTCTCTCTCCTCCTTCCCCATTTTCCGCTTTTATGGAAAACCCAAAATTTCTACCTAATGAAAATCCCAATTTCTTCCCCGAGAAACTATGGCTGCGCTCAAAATTGAACAATTGTATGTTGTTGGGGGAAGATCGAAAAGGAATGACTGGAGACCGAATCCCAGAAAAGAGGCGGGTATTTGAAGAAGAGGGTCTGAAGGGAAGGTGAAGAGATGGGCTCGGAGAGGAGAGGGCTGAAAGAGTCAGAGACATGATATTGATGATTATGATGGCTACTGAGTTTGGAGAGGTTTAGCCATTATCATCATCCGACTATAGAAGAAAAGTTGCAGGCTAACTATGTCTGGGGTTTTGGAGATTTATTATTATGAGTTTTAAAAACCGCAGAAAAATACACAAAAATGGAGAGAGAGTAAGGTTGAAAAGTTAAAAAACCACAATTCCGTATTTATAATTTTTAAAAATATATAAGAGAGTGTAAAAAGGAAATACTTATAAGAAAACTTCAATGAAATTAACAATATTTTCTTCAATTTTAATATTAATTTAAAAAAAATAGGCATCTTTCTAAAAATAAAAATTTCTCTTTTAATTCACAAACTATAATAATAATAAAAGGTTATACTTTCATTTATTTTTTTTATTCCATTCTCATTTTTATTCCTATTCTAGTGCCGTAATTAAAGGGTTAAGTTCAGATTACCACCTGGGGTTTGGCGTCTTTCCCACTTAACCACCTGTAGTCAGTAAAGCTACATTTAAACTCCCGACTTTTTGAGTTGAAGTGAAAACGTCACCTTTTCCATCCAACTTAACTGTGCGTGTATGTCAGACGCCAAAAGTGTGTGAGAAGGGACTGTAATGGTCAAAAAAGTCTGATAAAGGTCCGAAATACTCCCTTCTTCTTCTTGACTTTTAAAAGACATTCAGAATCATTTTTTTCTACCCCATTTCAGCTCCACCTCGCAGACCAAGGCTACAGGACTCTTGCCATGAAGGTTCCAGCACTAAGGGACCTTGTCGGTGAGCTTGAAAAAGGTGGACAACTTAAAGATGTAAAGTCGTAAAGTCGTGATTGAATACTGGAGTATTTGGACGACCCCCTCGTGTTTTATTGTATGTTGGAGCTTGTTTTTGATAGCATTTTAGAGGCTCTTTCTCTAAGCGATTTCAGTGTGTAAATCTATTTCCTTGCTGATTTAATCCTTTATTAGAAACCAACTTGGAATTGGACTGCATGGTTCAAATGCATTTCAATATCCATCATTTCAGTGCTTCCAAATTTTGTGGTATAAATTACAAATGCTTTTCCCGGTGTAATATATCAAATTCATATTATTAATTCCTTTGGTTTAATCAAATTCTTATTTGATTCCTCAGGTTCTTTTTCATTTTCTTTTTAATGCTTACAATAAAAATATGATGATAAAATGCTCCTTTTTCACATACGTGCGTCTAGGTAATCTGAAAATTCAATATTTGTATCTATTTAAGTTGGATGTTATCTGTATCCAATTAATTAAAGCAGAAAATACAAATACAAATATAAATACAAATATAGGTAATATTTGTATTTGTTTAATATATGTTCCGCCAAGATATTCAAAAGTAGAGAATATGTGTTCGTAATCGGAATTTGTTATATAGCCCATTGTAAGCCTAACTTAAAGGCAATTAATTGGCCCTACAAAGAATTGAAGACTGTCTTTATTTATCACAAAAGCCTTTTTGGTAGCTTTCGATTTTCTTTTTCTTTCTTCCATCACCTCTTTATTATAGCTTAAAGTTGTATATATGTGTAGTAAGTTGCAAATCGGCTTAAATTGTAATTATTGGTGCGATAGCTTAAGTTGCAAGTACTGTGTCATTAATTTTATCAATGAGTTGCCTACCGACTACCCCTAATGAAATAATTATTAGATGAAAGAGAGAATGAATAAATAAAAGAAAATGCCTCTAAGAACACTAGTGAAAAAGATTGTCTCTAGACTTCTAATTATATTTAATATTTTGTAGTCTTAGGATACTAGCATATTTTAGCCTTATAAATAGAGTTGTAATCACTTGCATTGTGGTAAACTGATGCTAGAAAATTTTGCACTTGAATGAGAATTTGACCGTAATGTAATAACATACAAATGCAACACAATTTTTTTTTAAAATATAAACCGAAGTACATATTATACCGGGGAAAAAACCATTACTTAACATCCAAAAACGAATAGGTGAACCAAACAGAGCTTAAGAATAGGTGAACCAAAGAGAGCTCAAGACTAATCCGTTTTATATTTTAAATGAAAATAAAACTCTCAACAACAGAACATATTTTGCTATCTTTGTATTGTAATCAATCAAACATGGATTCATTAACTGTAAAACTACCACAATATTCTTGGCTTGAAAACCAGGAACCCAAAATGGCCCATTTGAAAAGCAATTTTGCTCACATTTTCCTGGTCATCCTTCACTTCCAAAGTTTTGGCAGCACAGGAATGAGTTGATAATTTTCTTTTGAAAGGCTCTGTTTTCATTTCATACCAGTGTACCTACAATTAAAAAATTTCAGTAGAAACAGTAGAAGCTCTGGTAAGCACATGGTGGGAGGGTGGGTGGAGAGAGAGAGAAAGAGAGAGAGAGAACGCAACATAGTTGATCAATATATATATATATATATGGAGGGTAATTAAGTCTTTAGTCAACTCAAATAACGGAGTTAAGACGGAAAGCATTTATTCACTTCAACTCAAAAAGTCGGGAGTTTAAATGTAGCTTTACTGACTACAGATGGTTAAGTGGAAAAGACGTCAAACCCCAGGTGGTAATCTGAACTTAACCCGTAATTAAATAGGCTATAAGTATTTTTTAATATTATTTTAACAATTACTTCTACGTAATATAAAGAATTTTTCCAATTATACCAATATCACTTATAATTTTAGATGTTCAGTAAACTTCTACGTAACAGTATATTTTTGCACAATTTTTCAATCAAAACTTAGCGGCCCATTTAAACACAAAACTCTGTACAGTTGTAGGTGGCCCAAATCAATCCTTATCACTGTCTATCTTTAGTCCACCATACTAACCAAAAATTCATTGCATTGAACATTTATTTCTATATTTGTTTCTTCCATTAAAAAATTGCATTTAAAATTCACTTTTTTTAGATAATTATTAAATTATATAATTTTTTATATGTTAATTAAAGTTTGTCTGTATAAAATTTCTATTAGATTGTTTAATTACTATTAGATTAATCTTTGGTAAATATTTTAGATTAGAGTGTTTAATTACTATTAGATTTTCTTAGTAAATATATTGTATTAGAATTTTTTTTATTACTATTAGATTTATTTATATATTTTGGTGACTCATAGAAAAATAATTTTAAACATATTAAACTCTTTTAGATGTTTTGGAACTTTTAAACATTTATATAACTATAAATTGTTTTGATTAGATTGGGTAAGATTCTTTGATCACATATAGCAAAAATAATTATTTTAACTAATTTAGAAGTATTTAGTAGTTTAAAAAACTTGAGTTTTTTTTCCTCTTCTCTGTGATATATAAAAAAAAATCCATAATTAAGTGGGACTAATTGAGTAATGATATTACAACTATGTATAATTTTTAAAAACGTAATTTACTTTATGAGGTAACAAAAAACGAAGTTACTTCAAAATTTTCCCTTATTGTTTTTTTCAAGATATAGATGATGCTTATAAATATTTTACAAATATACTAATTTCTTTAAGATCACTTAAACACATATTACACATAAAAATTGCTGTAATTTTCATTGTCATAACATATACTCTCTCTGTCCCAAATTAATTGCTCAGTTTTGACTTTTTTAAGTCAAATTGACTATTTTTAGAATTAATAATTAAGCATATATAAATATATTTCTAAAATTATAAAAATTGGGGTTAGTAATAAATTGTATATACTTTCTTTTGGTTATAATCTCTTAACCTATATTTTAGCAGAAATAATAAAAAGATTAGTTTTAAAAATGGTCAATTTAACTTTAAAAAGTCAAAATTGAGCAATTAATTTGGGACAGAGGGAGTATTATGTCATATATATATATATATATATATATATATATGCGTATATATACCAACTCCTTAATCCAAATTTCTAATAGATTAATGAAAAAGATGTTCTCAAATGTATCTGACATAAATTAAGAATATAATTAGGACCATGAGAACAACAAGTTATTCTGTTAATTTAACATAAAATTATATTTTTAATTTTAAAATGGATAAAAATAAAAATTATATTTTTAATTACGAAATGAGTGGAATATATGTGTCCATAAGAGGGGGAAAATAAAAAAAAAATGTTCCATTCAAGTAATAATATAGAAGTAGGCAAAATTGACATTCCAAAAATAAAAAGCTCACTCCAAAACCACTACCGTTTCCCATAGTAAATAAATAATCTAGGGAATGGTCGCCTCTTTTCGTCAAACTTTGTGCTCTCTCACTTCTACTCACCGCTACCATTTCTCTCTCTTCCTATATATTTACGCAATCAAACACAAAAGTCTATCATCACAATCAAATCATCTCCAACAAAGTCACAAGTTTTCAAATTAAAGCCGATTATCTCCTTTTTTTGCAGTCCAGTGTTAAGATCAAAGAGAATTTGAAGAAGTATTGAATTAGAATAATGAATATGGCAACAAGCACAGCATGGATTGTGGCAGGAAAACGTTGGGATAGTGGAGGCACTGAAAGATCAAGGATTTGCGAGATGGAATTACACCCTCAGGTCCATCCACCAACATACCAAATCCAATCTCCGGTCAGTTTCTCAGGCCAAAAAACTCTCTTCTCCGGCGACGGTTCCTGAAATAATAGAGCAGGAGAAGGCAAAGTTAAAGCAGCAGTAATCGGAGGAGTCTCTGAGAAAAGTCATGTACCTCAGTTGTTGGGGTCCTAATTGACCCTCCGAACTAGCTTAATTTGTAAATTAGAATATGTATCAACAACTTTTTTGATAAGATCATATTCTTACCTGATACCTCCCATATTACTACACCGCACTGTGGGTGATTTTTAAAACCATGTTTGTGAATAAAAGGAAGAAGGGGAAAGATAGGAGAGAAAGCAGAAGTAAATTCTCATCGACCAGAATATAATACTCAATTAATAAAATATGAAGATTTTTAAACTTCAGTAAATTAAGGAAACCCAAGATATATACGGATATATATGGGAGCAATTCATAGTCCCCGCTATCTGTGGCCACTCATCTAATGGTATTACGAATTTTTTTTTGCTAATTGGAAGGGGTTTAACTGTGGGAGTAGGATTTAATGCACAATTCCAAATCTTTATCTGGATAGGTATCCATATACCGATTGTGTGTATATATAATTAATATAATTTCCAAACTCCAATTAGTCTTTCTAAAACCTCTTTGCAAATCATGGATAACTTGTACGCCCACGTTCAAAAATTAAAAGAAGATCAACAAAAAGAAATTGCATACATGTTCTTCAAGAACAGCACCTAAGAGAGATATTCCCTCGGTCCCAAATTAATTGCATTTTTAGGCTTTTTTAAAGTCAAATTGACTATTTTTAAAACTATTTTTTTTACTATTTTTGCTAACATATAGGTGAAAATATTATAACCAAAAGAAAGTATATACAATTTATTACTAATTTCAATTTTTATAATTTTAGAAATATATTTATATATAATTAATTATTAATTTTAAAAATAGTCAATTTGACTTAAAAAATCCTAGAAAAACAATTAATTTAGGACAGAGGGAGTAATAAACATGAATGCTTACCTTCAACAAGTTCAGGAACAACATCAAAAACAGATAAACAACGTCACCAGCTCCGACACCGAGCCGTACTCAGTTCCGACACCACCGACCCACACTCCAGCTCGGACTATGTATAAATTCGTTTTTATCATTACTTATTAGACCAGATAGTTGTTGAATTATGATGTTATGAAATATTTATTATATGCATCACTAACACTTTGGTACTGATCAAACAGATGCCGAATGTTACAATCGAACAAAAGATGAATAACTCCTACTCAGACTGGCACTACATCTCCATCCCATCGTTGATGTATGTACTATATATTATGCTATTCTTTTTTAATGAAAATTCTTCAGGTTTATAAGAAAAAAAGAAGTCACCATACATAATTGCACATTGCACTGACATGCCTCACTGATTTTGTAAGAGAGAAAACTTCTAGCCAATAGTAGTATCCCAGAGGATACCTTTTGTAATAATAAAAAACTCTTTTGTTTTGTGTAATTTTCACTTGATCATTTTATTGCTTCAATAACACGTTGGTTCTGATTAAACAGATGAACAACATCCTAACTGAAAAAGAGATGCACAAAAATGCTGTAACTGAAGAGAAGATGCACAAAAATGCAGTAACCGAAGAAATGATTAACAAAAATGTTGTAACCGAAGAAATGATTAACAAAAATGTTGTAACCAAAGAAGAGATGCAGAAAAATGCAGTAACCCAAGAAGAGATGCAGAAAAATGCAGTAACCGAAGAAAAGATGCAGAAAAATGCAGTAACCGAATAAAAGATGCACAACATGGAACAACAAGACTCCGACTCTGACTCCGACTTTGATACCAACTACGAATTCGACTTGGACTGTGACACCCCCAAATTCAGGTACCAATACCACGAATCTGGTGCTCACGATAAAGTACGTCCATACACCTCTAAACAACATAAATCAACTACTGCGGAATAAATAAACATATGTTGTTCATTACAAAATGTTTACTACGGTCCCAAGGTCTATAACCTTAAATAAATACATCACGGAATACAATAATAATACAAAACAATTTCACGATTACACAACAGGATAGTACATATAACTATTCCTTAAGCTTTCCCTTGCCTTTGTCCGTTTTGGAATTCCTCGGCTTAACTGCAATAGGTTCATGATATAGTAAGGGTGATCAACTACTTTGCTTAGCAAGTTTAAAATGAATAAAGAGGATATATCATGAATGAATGAGAATAATAATCGCATAGTTCAACAATTTAAGAACATTGAAGAAATAGCTGGCAATATAATCAAAGCTCAAATAACATAATGAATATTGATTATTTACTGTTGAGTGGTCCAATAGACCATTAACGTTTTGGCCAAAGAATCAGTCATTCAACTAACCCTTTTAAATGTCTGGCCCGTCAGTAGTACTTGAAGGGATCAGCCTCTAGTACCCTATGTATATGCATAACATTTAGCTCTGACTGCATCGAATAACTGACACATTATAATCCCCTAATAAGGGTTGCTCTTTCAGTCCAAGAATCCGTATAAACAATCGGTTTAGATAGCTTTTAAAATAATAACCTATAGGTGTCTAGCTGAAACAAGTGGCGTAGACTATTTCCTTAAACAGTTCATAAATGAAGAACTTAAACGTTTCACAGTCCAACAACAGATAATGAATTCAAATGCACAAGGTGCGAATATCAATAATTATCTTTGATGCGGAGTAATTTACAATAATTAATCCACTAATATAATTTGAAAATAATAACTCGTTTTGAGTCATGAAACTTGCATAAATATACAACATTTGTATAAAATATTAAACCTACTCAAGTATAATTCGAGTAAAGGTTAGGGAAACTTGCCCAACATAAGGGTTAGACAAGCGTTTGGAAACTTGTCTAACATATAGTTGTTTGCACGAAATAAAAATAGTGCATAAGGTTTAGAAACTTGCCCAACACAAGGGTTAGACAAGAGTTAAGAAAGAACTTGCAATACAATAGAATACTTGTCCAATTATAACTTGAGTGAGATAGAACTCCCTCAATAAATAGCTTGAATAAAGTTAAGAGAACTTGCATTCAATATATAGAAAGAATTGAGTTAGGGAACTTGCCCAACACAAGGGTTAGACAAACGTTAGGAAACTTGCCTAACATATACCTGTTTGCACGAAATAAAAATAGTGCATAAGGTTTAGAAACTTACTCAAATATAAATTGAGTTAAGTTAAGAAACTTGCCTGATGTGCTGCTACAATATTACAACACACGCTCCTTAATATCCTACACATGTAAATACATATTCAAATAAGTCACATAAAAATTAGGTTCAAAACAGACGTTGCATCATTAAAATACATCGATTGCCACTACGACTACCCAGTCGAGGGTACTCAATTTACGCCTAAGACAACACGACTTTGGTTGACATTTAATATACAATTAAGCAATTAAGTTTAAGGTTTAACAAGGTATAAATAACTAACTTGTTTAATCATTTAGGACAACAATATAAGTGTTGGACCCGCTGAAAAGGATTCATTAGGTCTGACCGGACTCGATCCGGTCTGACCGACCCGACCCAGGCCGGACACGGCACTGGCGCTGCAGCACCAAACCTAGAATTGGACTTCACGTTGCGACGTGAGTCCCGTGTTCTTCCCATGACAGGGTTTCACGCTGCGGCGTGAGCCTTAGAGCTTAGATCTCACGCTACGACGTGAGTCCCGGTCTTTTCCCATCTTTTCCCTCGCTGCGGCGTGAGCTGCATGGCTTATGAGTGACGATGTGGCGTCACTCTCCAGTAGTCGGATTCTGGGTTTGATCCCAGTTCGCGATTCCGACCTCCGGCCACTCCAACCTCCATAACTCCTTCAATACACGTTCAAATTGGTCCATTTCGGACTCTATGGACTCCTAACTCATGGAGCTACAATATATCAAAAATGCAGAGCTACCCATTAATATTAACATGGTCAAATCTTAAGCCAAAGTACAAAGTTATTACATTATGTTCATGTTCTTGGTGTTCTTCACCAAAATCAACACCAAATCTTCGTTTTAACATCTTTTTACTCCATTCCAACTGGGTTAGCTTCGTAACCCATGGAACTACAATACCATAGCAACAAATAAAATTAACAAACACGAAATCGTGGTTTTACAGTCCTCTAAAATGGTCTGAATGTCCAAGTTCATGTCCAAAGTTCATTGTTCTTGCTCCATTAAGTAAATGTACGAATTTGTTCCATTTTTGTTCCACTTTGATATTATTAATGTCCTACATAACTTCTTAACAACATTTACAAACATTTAGAACGAACAAAAACATCACGAATCGCCATAAATTCGACCCACGAGCTTAAGAGCTCAAAACTAAGAAAAACTTGAAAAACTTAACAAGAAATTGAATGGAAAGGATTTGGTTGGTGTTAACTCTGTAAATCCTTCCTAGATGATTAAGAAGTTCGGCTAGGCTTGATTTTGAGGGTCCTTCTTGCTTGGATTCTCTTCTTCTTCCACCCGTGCTTTCTTCTTCTTCCTCGTTTCTTTTCCGGCGACTCTCCTCCCTTTTCCGACGACTTCCTCCTTCTTCCTTCTTCTGCAGCTCTCTCCCTCTCTCTCTATCTGCTGATGGAATGGTTTGAATGGGATGCAAGAGAGAATTAGAATGGTTTGAATGGGATGGGAGAGTGGATGAGTAATTTTAGGAGAATGAAGGGAGTGGGTTGGTTGCTCCATGAGGCTTGTCGGCTAAGCCCTCCCTCCTTGCATTTGATTGGTCTAAAATTGGGGGGTTGGTTCCTTTTTAGAGTAATAAGCCAAAATAAATACACAAATACACGAAAATATATCCGAAAACTCCCACTTTTGTGCCAAAACTGATAAATAACTCTACCCAAAATTAAAATGGGTACTCCTATAAAATATTAGGATGCATAAAAATAATTGTTGTAGGATTTGTCCAATTATTCGGAACACCCATATAATATATTTCGGATACGGATAAAATCACGTATCAGCTCAAATAAAATTTTCGACGCTTGGAAAAATTATTCGTTCGCATACACGCATTAACAAAATTATTCAATATCGAAAAAGACAAAAAAATATCTGGCATGAATAATGTCTCGGGAAACGTTCCCCGCGAATAGTGATTTAGCGACGCTACGCGAAATCAATTATTCACTTAAACAAAACTATAACACGTAAAATTTTATGCATTCACATAATACAGGTTGTCACACAACCTTTAAACATGCAACACAAAAATAATATTAATAAAATATAATATATTCATTAATATTCAAAAATTCGAATTACAAGGTAAATTCAGAATTCCCGGTCGTTACATGGACACCGATACAGATGAATATACTCTACTCCATGTACGACCACGTAATCACTACCAACTCCAGGAGTTCAGGAAATTCTAGACAAGCAAAAGATAAAAGATAGTCTAAAATTAGTTTTCCTAGTGATGGTTCTTAATGTTGTTGTCTATGTTCTTTAAATTCTTCTTTGATTTGTTATAGTGAGCCTCCCAATTAGCTTGTGTTTTTTTCCTAATTTTTTCTTGGGACATGAAACAAAAATTGTCTGTGGTATACAGTATGCTGCCAAAGAGTTTATGTTCAACTGCATGCCATTAGTTAAGAAGGCTTTCAATGTCTTCTAATTAAAAATTCGTTACAAAACCTTACTCCTTTAAGATTAACACAAGTTCTTCCCTGAGTTAACAATTTCTGATGCAAAATCCATCACTACTACTTCCTCACCAAAGGAAGGGAGGGAGAATTTGATCCGCACAAATGTACAGAGTGCCTACCATGCTTACATGGATTGCCTTCACATCATCAGAAATAATCTAGCATACAAAAAAATATGAAGTATATAGAGAAAATTTTGAAACATATATGGTAAAGTTCTTAACAAACTTCACATAATGATTACATTAAAACTTCAATTCAAATGATAAATAGATAAAGAAATTTGAAAAAAGATCTAAAAAACATATTAGCAAGATCAACATGCAGGGTAACAAGGATCTTAACAAAAATTTGATTCAGGTTTTCACCTTATATATTGTTGTTGGCAGAAAAAAGAAAAAGAGTATTTGTCTCTGCAATTTTGTTCGAGCTGTTATCCAAATTCATGATGTAGATAACAGATCAATGTATCCCAAGCTTGCTATCACCCATACCATTCAATTTCTTTAAGTAAAGAATCCTCAAACCAGGATTGTTCCAGCTATAGATACAATTAATTCACACCTTGGAATCAGTTGTTGGTCGCCTTAGTAACTTTTAATTCATTCCAAATAATGTGTCCCAATTTCCAATTATAGGAGCCCCAGCGTCCATTTATTTTCGACTATCTCAATCATAAAAATTGAGCAAACTCCTTTAAGAACTTAAAATTTTGCCTCAGTCTTGATTGATAACCCAACTACTACCTGGTGCTGCCTTCACTCCTCTCTCCTCCATTTCTCTTCTCATTCCCTGTGCTTCATCATGTCGCCCAACAGTTGCATAAATTCTTGACATTAATACATAATTGGCAGCATTATTAGGTTCCAGTTCAAACAAAGCTCTCCTTGCAATCTCTGCCAGCTCCATCTCTCCATAAGTTCGACAAGCCCCAAGCAGAGCTCCCCACGCTTTTGCAGTCACCTTCACGGGCATTTCTCTTATGACCTTATATGCCTCATGTAATCTCCCCGCTCTACTCAAAACATCCACTAAACATAAATAGTGATCACCGCTAGGTTCCACACCATAATACTTATGCATACGAGCAAAGTATATCCGCGCTTCATCAGCCAAGCCTGCATGACTACAAGCTTTCAACACCCTAAGAAAAGTGATCTCATCGGGCTTTACTTTAGCCAACTCCATTTGCGCAAAGATTTCAAGCACAGTTCTTGCCTCCCCATGAAATGCATACGCGGAAATTAAGCTACTCCACGCAACCACATCCCTCTCTTTCATACTCTGAAATACAGTACACGCATTATCAAGACACCCGCATCGCCCATAAGCCTCCACTAGTCCACTCCTCAAATGGGAATGCTCATCAATATCATTCCTAATCGAGTATCCATGTACTTCCTTGATCATATTCAAAGCCGCTATACGAACACAAGAATGTAGTAAAGCAAGAACAGTAATCAAATTAGGCTTCAAACCCAAGTCTTGCATCCGCCTATAGAACTCAATCGCCTTATATGACCCATCATCTTCCATTTCAGACAAACCGGCTATAATGGAGTTAAAAGTGGAATGATTAGGCGGAACATCCATAACTCCAAACAACTGCAATGCCCTGGACACATTATTAGAATGGGTATAAAGTGAAATCATGGCATTCCACGCAACAATATTTCTGTCAGGAATTTCATCAAACAGCTTGCGAGCAGACGAAATAGAAACGCATTTGCCGTACATGTCGACAAGAGCGCAAGCGACAAATGGGTTGTTGGAGACGTAGGAGGCTTTGGTTAGGAGTGCGTGAATGGTTGTGCCGAGCTGCGGGCGGTGGACGGCGGCGCAGGACTTGAGGGCGAGTGGGAAAACGAAGGTGTCGAGAGACGGAGAAAGGAAGGAGTGAATGTGGTGGAAGAGAGAGGGGGTTTACTCATGGCGGGCTTGGTTCACGTGAGAGGTCAATTGTTTCGTTAAAGAAAGCAGGCAAAGATGGTTTTAAGAGTAGCAGCAGGAATTCATTATTCATGCTCTTTGAATTTAAATGATCCCTTTCAAAAAAATGTTAAAAAAAATAAAGTGGGTAAAATCAAGGTCATGTTTGTTTGCAAGGATTATAATCTCAGGATTATAATCCATGAGATTATAGTTCCAAGACTATTAGTCCTAGGATTAAATAGTAATAGTCACATGTTTGTTTTTCATGGAATTATTCATGGGATAACTTAAAATAATCGTATGTTATATTTATTTTTTTTCAGGATTAATTAAAGGACTGGATAAAAAATATCATTTTGATTTTTTTACCCTTACCAATAATAATATATTTTAAACTATAATTTAAACTTGTTTATACATCAAAAATCGAAAATTATTATTATTTTTATCAAAAATTAAGAAAAATTATTAATTTTTTTACTTCTATTAAAAAAAATATGATCAATGTAAATGTACATAATAATTTAACAAAAAAAATGTATTGCATGTAAAAAAAATAACATGCATATATTATTATGTATGTATGTAATGTATTATATTGTATGAAAAAAAAAGGTGATGTATGTATTATTATGTATGTATGTGCGTACTGTAAGCAAAAAAAAGGATAATGCATGTATTATTATGTATGTATATAATGTACTGTATGCAACAACAAAAAAAGGTGTTGTATGTATTATTATGTATGTATGTAACGTACTGTATGCAAAAAAAAGGGTGATGTATGTATTATTATGTATGTATGTAATGTACTCGATCTGTGCAAAAAAAAAAATAGGTGTTGTATGTATTATTATGTATGTATGTAACGTACTGTATGAAAAAAAAGAAAAAAGAAGTGTTGTATGTATTATTATTAGTTAATAAGTTTATTTAATTAGCACTAAAAAAGTATTAAAAAAAGTTACGTTACATAGTGCATGATTAATATTTTATAATGTATTACAAGTTTTATGTGATATAAACAAAGTTAAAGGCTAATTTAGTCCACAAATTTTTAGTCCCAAATGGTAGGGATTATAATACCTAGTTAAACATGGTATTAAATAATCCTTCCTTCTAAGTCATTTTGTTATCCCGGGATTAATAGTCCGGAGTTGTAACACCCCAGTCCCACATCGAAAGATAAGGAAAAAGTTTGTCTATATATAAGGAATTGAGTTACTATCAATAGTACTTTCAAGTCATGACCTTTTGGGTGAGCCTGTGGTGGGCTAAGATGACCCAAGAAGATACTATTGGGCTAGTAATTTAAGACTTTGTTTGGATGGATTTGATTCGATTCAGACTTGGGATTTGACCCAAGATTTGTTCCGGACTCGGGATTTGAGCCGGGTTGTTACATATGGTATCAGAGCCAGGTTCTCGAAAGCTCGGGTCGGGTCGTCCGATCGAGTTGCCGGAGGTGGGGACACGAAAGCTGGTGGTATTATCCCACAATGGAGAAAAGGAGTTCCGGAGGTGGGGACACGAAGCCAGCCGGTATTATCCCACAATGGCTAGAGAGGCAAAGATCTGTGGACCGTCTGTGTGATCGGTTCTGACGAAATTTAAGTGGGGGAGATTGTAACACCCCAGTCCCACATCGAAAGTTAAGGGAAAAGTTTGTCTGTATATGAGGAATTGAGTTATTATCAATAGTACCTTCAAGTCATGACCTTTTGGGTGAGCCTGTGGTGGGCTAAGATGATCCAAGAAGATACTATTGGGTCAGTAATTTAAGGCTTTATTTGGATGGATTTGATTCGATTCAGACTTGAGATTTAACCCAAGATTTGTTCCGGACTCGGGATTTGACCATGGTTGTTACAGAAGTCTAATTTAAAAAACAAACGAGAGATTAAGGATTATTAGTCCAATCTCAAGTGTTATCCTAGTAAACAAACATAGCCCAAGGGTTGAGAGTGGCGAAAGTATAACCATTCGGAAAACTGTCTGAATCCAAAAAATGGGATTCGACTCTCCGCTATTACACATTTTTTTAAAATTCATTCAATACATCAATTAATTGATCTTAATAATTTTGTTAGTTATGATCAAAATATATTAATAAATAGTTGATGATATTAAGATCAATTCTACACAAAAATTAGAATTATAAAAAATATTTTCACCATTAAAAGTAAAAAAAAATTCATTTATTGAAATTTTGATAAAAAATTCACATGTTCATTAAATGGTTAAAAAGTGTCGGATAACTTTTATTTTTTAAACAATTAAGCTATTTAATATAATAAATTAATTGACCGATATCGATTTTAATTATATTATTCAAAATTATAAAAATATTATATATCGAATGAAATTGAAAGAAAAATATAATGAAGGGGATTCAAATTCCAAAAAATGGGTCAAATCATACCAAATGGCTGGACCGATCATCATCATTATCAACATATATATATATATATATATATATTTCGAAACTACTACATAATATTTCAAAAAGAAAATAATAATTAGAAAACCGATCGGATAATCTTGGCTGATTTCAATTTAGCATAGATTATATGATCTTGTTATATAAAATAACATAAATGTATATATATTTATGTGATATAATTTTATATACTAAACAATTAAAATTATAGGTGCACTAAAACTCGTTTCATAATTCATATTCTGAAAACAGGTGAAGTAACTTCTAGATCTATATATCTAGGGTTTCCTCCCCTCCCTCTCTTTCTCCTATCCATTTGATTCTAAAAGAAATTACAGAATTACTCTCTAACTCGTAGAAGCAAATCAGAGACTTTTAATTCTTCCACTCTTTTTGTGTCACCACTTACCACCGAACTCCATGTGTATTTAACCACAGTCCTCCTCCTCCTGCTCACCATTGGACATGCATGCACCGAAACTATATATATATATGTCACTAGCTTGATGATTTCCTTTATTGTCCTTTTGATATCTCTTTGCTCTCTCGCAACATTTCATAATATCCATAGCACATATCCTTTATTATTTTTCTGGAGATTTAAAATTAATACCCTCTTTTTTATTACTTGAACCGATTTTGTTTTACCAGTGTCCTAGATAGTTTAACCTGCACGGCCTTGTAGAACTGTAAGCAGCATGCATGCTTTAGTTTTATACTTCTATATAAAATTGGAATACAACTTTTAGGAAGCCACATTCACTCTCTCTCTCTCTCCCTCTCTCTCTCTCGGGCGCGCACGCACACAAACAAACACAAGTACATCCACGGATATACTTCTATCCAACAACTAGCTAGCTAGCAAGATTTTATATAAAGAATTAACTTTTAAAAAGGTTGGAATGAAGTATATTTTGAAAAGATGACCTTTCAAATACTACTGATCACTCAATTCCATAAAAGAGCATCATATGCCAAATTTCATTTTGGTGGTAATATAAAATGTCTCAAGCAAAATTAATAACTTTTTCCACACAACGTAGAAGAGAAACATTGTTACGTATCATGAGTTTAGTAGTCAAGTTAAAGGAACAGGATCCTCTCCATTTCATTTGAAATGGAGAGTCTTCATTTCACCTTAGTTTACCAAATATTAGATAATAATAATTTGATTAGTAGTGATCCAAATATGTTAATAGATAGTTAATGATATCAAGATCAATTCTAAAAAAAAAAAACAATCTGACATTTTTTCACCGTTAAAAATCTAAAAGATTTTTCACCGTTGATTTCCTAAGTATTTCAATGGTGAAAAATCTTTTAGACTTTTAACGGTGAAAAAATGTCGGATTGTTTTTTTTTTTTTTAGAATTGATCTTGATATCACTAACTATCTATTTACATATTTGGATCATTACTAATCAAATTATTATTATCTAATATTTGATGAAATAGAGTGAAATGAAGACTCTCCATTTCAAATGAAATGGAGAGGATCCTATTCCCAAGTTAAATAGGTATGTACGTGAGCTATTAGAGTGATCCAAAGGTGGATATTAACTTTTAAATATCAATGGGTAGGATTAATTTTCATTGTAATGAATTAGGTATCAATGAAATTAACCAAATTCTAGTTTCTCTCTCTATATTTTTTGTCTCTTCTACCTCTAATTTTCTTGAGTCTAGCAGGACTATCTAAACTGCTACAAATATACATCCGGAGGAAGTGTTAAGGAAAATTGGATGTAATAAAAAAACTGCATACATTCAGCTTAGCCTGATTCGGAGGATAATTTGATGTCAGAGTTGACAAACAACTCTGAAAGATTATTTTTCCAAGAGAGAACCTCATAATGCCGGACTGGATTAATTCCCAAACAAGTTCCCTTCTTCATGATGATTGACATTGTTTTCAAGTGCTCCGCCTTGCTCAGCAAAAACTCCACAAGCCTCATTTCTTCCTCTTCACCTTCAAACTTCTTCATCCTTACATCTCTAAGGTGGTCTCTCACACAATCATGGGTGTTCATCTGGTAAATCAGCTCATATTTTTCTGCCGAACTCAATTCCTGAAACTGAAAATTACAATAATTTCAAGTAAATTAAAACATTGACAATATATTCACTAAAGCACGCTAGGTACTATCTAACTAGACAATATATTCCAGACAAACATTGATAAGTTATATAGTACAAGTTATCAATAATTGGTGAATTGTACTGTACAACATATGATGAATGATTGGACACTTAGATGTCTACACAAGAATTGTCCTATTTTCTCCGATGAGTGTACAATCTGGTAGACAAGGTACATTGATAGTTATACTTCAAAATATAAGTAGACTTACTAATTTTTCATGAAAATAATTAACGAAAAAGGAAGAGAGAAATATAAAAGAGGATCATTCTCACACTAAAATTAATTAATAATAGTTTGCACTTAATTTGCAGCAAACCCTACTTCTCTTCTGCTTAATAAAAGGGAATATTGTACGTACGTAGGAAGAAAAGAAATATATGAGTATATATGTACCTCTAGTTCTATGCAACTTTTTGATTCCAGCTCTATGTACAAGGTTTTACGGCAAAGTGAAACGCGGAGCACACTACATAGAACCTCAACCAGACTTTCTGTTCCCATTAATCTTGTTTCTACCTTGAGATAATTCAGGTACTTTATCGGACACTCGTTTGCAGCTTTGAGCATCATCATACACTAGTTAATTATGAGTGAAAAAGAAAAAGAGAAGATTCGTAAACACGTTAGCAAGATTAATTAAATTGAATAGAATTAATGTAAACTATTAAATGAAAAATATTAGCCATTGTAAAATAAAGATTGTTCATCAAGTTTTTAGGCATATATATGTACATACCTTAGGGCAGTCGAAAATCAGTGTCATGGATTTAGTAAAAGTAGAAAATATCTGAAGAAAATCCTTCAACTTAACCAGCTTCAAATCGTTTTGGATGTGGTTGCGGTTGTGATAATGCTCTTTCAAATGCAGTTCAGCAGTGAGTTCATAAGAAGACACTACTCGCGAAAACTTCAAAACCGGCCCGACATACTTGAGGAACGCCAGCTTTCGAGCAAATATCCGGATCCTTTTCACGTCAAAACATTCATCAACAACCAAAATCTCCAGGTTGCGGCTAATAAACCCGATTTCCTTCAATCCAGCACAGGATTGTAGTTTCAAATACTTAAGGAGAGGAGAATTTTCGACTGTAAACCTAAGTGCCTTGCCCTTAATTTTGACACTATTTCCAATTATGATAAGATGTTGTAGAAACTTAAATTCCGTCTGAATCCATACAGAACCATATAAATTGTCTACATATTTAAGAAATATAAGAGCCCCAGCTGCATTAGTAAAATCCACTTGATCTTCAAAACAACAGTTGATAACGGTCAAGTTTCTTATTTTATCACCTGAAACTAATTGAAACCTTTCTATGATACTGCAGTTTTTAAGTTTCATAGTCGCGAGGGTTGGGAAATTTGAAACCAAATGGTTAAGTGTTTCAGCTCTCATTCTGGCACGCGATATCTTCAAGGTCTTAAGACAACAATGCTGAATCTCACTCGAGGAATTAAACTCAAAATCATTCTCATAAGATCCTTTAAATTTGAAAGACAGGAGGCTCCGGATCTCTAGATTATAACCCTTCATTTCGTCCCAACATTGCAAAACCAAATGCCTAATTTTATTATGCTGAATGTGAATGAATTTTAGCCCATGACAGCGTCTTAGGGTTAAGGATCTAACAACCGGACAACCACTAATCAAAGTATGCAACGAATGTTCCGATATGTGTACATTTTCCATGTATAGAGTTTTAAGAAATTGAAGATCTAGGGCACCACCACTAAAAGACTCAAAGCTACACCCCTCAACAGTTAAACTAACAAGGAATTTTGATCCTAAAGAGAATATCACCTCCGGTAACTTGTAACAAAAAGCACATGATTCATTTTGTTCAAATTTACTAGTACTACTTGTGCTACTACTAGTACTACTAATGAGGTGTGTTCGGTTATTAAATTCGAGAAAAAGATGTTGCAGGCCACCCCTTATGGCTCTATCAACCAACTTATCAACAAGAAAATGAAGTTTTTCATTACCAGGAAATAGAGTATTGATCTGAAGCTTCTTTAAATTCTCCATGCTGCGATGCAACAATGCCAGCTCGATCCATTCGATGAACCGATCTCTACACTGAGCTATGTAATCGTCAGCAAATGGTGCTCGGTTAAAATTGAAAATGTAATCTTCAATAAGATCAATTATAGGAAATGAACGCCATAAGGCTTGCCATCTTTTAGAAAGAGATGATGTTCGAGCTGCAGATTTGTCTTTCAGCAAAAGACTCAGGATTTTGTGGAGTATCTCGTCAGGTAAGAGACTTATTCTATCATAAGTCGTCGGATCTTGAACTTGAGCCTGAGCCTGAATTTGTTTTGAGTTTTGATCCATATATGTCTGTTTAACCTAAAAAAAGATTTTAGGGTTTGAGATTTTAAGGTTGAAGGAAGGAGAAATAGAGGCTGGGGAGAACTGGAAGAATTAGAGATGGAGAATTTAGTAGTCTTGGCTGAGATTTATAGTGCTGAAATGGGTTGTCTCTTGAAAAATTATGTATTGGGAATTTAATTTGGAAAGTATATTTATTACCGTTGAAATGTTTTCATTAATTGCAATACGAGTAAGCACCATGCCAAAATGTAGATAATTTCGCGTACTCGCATTGTCATTAATGACACTTTTTGAAATTTTGCATGTTGGTAATCAAGTTTTTATAACGAACATTAATTTGGGACATGCAATAAATAAATAAATAAATAAATAAATAAAATTAATATTTTCATAAGCAAAATTGATACTTCTCACATAAATATTATATGGATCCCACACTCATGTGAAAGGGAACTTGTAGAAATATCAAATTTTATTTGTGAAAATATAAATTCTCTAAATAAAATTTGCACAAATATGTGCATTAAATAAAATATCCTTCTTTACTGGATTGATAAAATCTTTTTTATTTATTTTTGTTACTAAATTAGATTGATATAATCTGATTTCTTTTAATTTCATTTCTTTTCTCTATAATCAAATTTCTTTATTAATCCATAATAACTCATTCAGTGATTTATGGTCCAAATCAGATTTTACTCCTAAGTTGGCCGGTTAGACCCTAAAGCTTTTTTTTACCTTAGTATTCCCTTCATTCCCTTTTTATTTGAGTAAATTTATTCCTTTTTATTTATTGTTTATAGATTTCAAGAAAATATTAATTAGTGACTTAGTTTCTCATATTATCCCTATATTAAATATTAATTAATTTATTTCTCTTTCATCTTTTTCAATGAAACTTAGAAAGATAATATTGAGATTTAAATTTAATTTGACCAATCCGACAAAACATTAATTATATTTTTTTAATATATGTACTTTCTCTTAAAATGTCAACTAGAAAGAAATAGAGGTAGCTAGTACATAATAGTACTTTGTACTGATCCTTTATTATTTATTTTTTTATATATAATAGTGGCTTATGATTTTAGAATATAAACTTATATCATATCAAGCATCATATAACACATAAAATTAAATTTTATGTTTCAATACATATCAAAGCCTCTCTGTAATTTTTCAAATTAAGTAAAAAAAAAACTTAAAATTATTATGTTCACTTATAAGTTATAACCTTTCTTTCTATTCCCCAATCGACTTGATAGTTAGCTCCTTATCGCAATTTTTCCTTATTTAAAATCCACCTTAAACTCCTACTGGACTTACAATATGGCTAGGCTCTATCCCCCAATCGACTTGATAGTTAGCTCCTTATCTCGATTTTTCCTTATTTAAAACCCACCTTAAACTCCTACTGCACTTGCAATATGGCTAGGCTATATCGCACAATGGTATATATGTAAAAAGCTAATTTATTTATCAGTTCTACACTTCTACTATACATTGCAAAAAAATTTGATATACAGAGTAAGAATTAAGAAGGGTTATACTTTAATTTATTATATCTTATAACATATACTTACACGTTCTAAGTGTGTGACCCTATAGGTTATTATTATATTGACAATAATTTTAAAATCATATTATAAAATTATAAACAGTGAGTGGCATCTAGTAATGCATCACTGCTACCCAAATAATAATAAGATCGATGATTTGATACAACCTTTTCGTGACCAATGTTTCAATGTAATTTAATTCTTTTAACCTTGACATCCTAGATTAAACTTGAGCCATGGAATGTGTCATACTCTTCATAGTTTAATCTGAGTTTTCTTGATCAATGAGTAGACTATATCAAACAAATCACTATTTGAGCATGGTCATGTATTTCATAGTCCTACTCAATTAAGAGGCCTATGGATATCACCCCTAATATATAGGAGGGTTAAATTTCATCTAGATCACTCATATTGCTCACACGATTCATGATGTACCCAATAATCACCTTTATTATCGACTCTATTAAAGGTGACCTTTGATGATATCAAAGTACATGAATTCCCGTGTAGTAATATAGTGATTTCAGGTCGGAGGACCATTACATCATTGTCACTATGAGAATTGCTTATGACACTTTGCATAATGCTCCACGTAGAATTCTCATGATGGGTCTGTCCAGTATATTGTTCTCTAACATATACCTATGCATTGACTTAATATCTCATATATTAATGACCAATGAGATTTGGTCATCAGTCAATCCACATATTAGTCTCAATATATCATTGTTGTCTCATTCTCAATGATACTCGACTAGGGACATTTAAGAGTAATGATACTAATTGTAATTATATAATCTCATGTTCAAGTCACATACTTGAAGCTATATAATTTGTATCATTATTCTAAGGACTTTTATTATGCTAACATTTATATAACACAGTAAATGAAACCATAATAAAATAATTCATTTATTCAATCAAATATCAAAAGAAATGTTAAGCAATTACATCAAAGAATTGGCCTCTAGGGCATAAACTGTAACAGTTAACTAGTTTATATTGTATACATTTGGTAACCAAAGAGTAGTACATATGTAACCACACTATGTTATGTGGGTAACCAGATATCCTTTACGAAAATTAAATACATTTAACAGGAGTTATCTGTATTTGTTCTCTTTATATATCGTAATGAAATACATTTGTTTACCCACTATGTAATATAAGAAGGGAACAATATAAGATTTTTGCTTCAATAATGGTATACCAAATTAAATATCAAAATGTTTGTTAACATTCAATTAGTGTGATGAAGTGAGAGTCCCCATTTTTTGAACATAATAAAATTGGTAACCAATCATTCATACACAAGTAACCATTCTTTGTTTTGTGGGTAACCAGTTTACATTTAAAACATTCATATCAGGTACCAAGTACTATGTTTTTTAACATACACTTTTGTTGTTGGTCGTAAGATTGTTGGATTTTTACATGTTTTCCTATTGTGTCCTTTTTCTTGACACCTGCTGCAACTGTTTTGAATTTTGATTTCTGATTCATGCTTGTACCTCCCTATCTTCGGTCTTCCCGCTAGTCTTCTTGTATTCGGTGGGTTTACACATATTTTTCTTATATCTTCTGGCACGTCTCAGTTATCCTTGTCATCTAATGGGAAGATAGTAGTTGAATACATGTCTACCAAAGTTGTTTTTGAGTAATATTTCGAGCAAAAATCATAGCAGCTCAAATTCTTTTTGCTTATAACAGCAGCAGCGTGAGGACAGGGCATATCGTGGTACTGGAATTTATTGCATGTGCATGTCTTTCGTTCCAAGTCCACAATATACTGTTTGGTAGTATCGTAAACGGTGAAAATCACAAGGTTAGACGTCCCAACCTGCAACAAAATGCATGGTTGTAGTTATTAAGTATCATATTTTACTTTTTGTTAAATCTGAATAATGGAATGCATATGCATTGTTGGTGTCCAAGGTATATATATACCAACAAGATCCCCAATTCAAAAGAAAAATATCAGAAAGAAATACGGTGTTAATG
Organism: Aralia elata; assembly: GCA_034770075.1. NCBI lineage: Eukaryota > Viridiplantae > Streptophyta > Magnoliopsida > Apiales > Araliaceae > Aralia > Aralia elata. The sequence goes on from CM068385.1 coordinate 92,313,733, forward strand.
TCAAAGGTTATAATATGAGCTATAAACGGTAAACATGAGGTAAACTAACAAACATATGCAGACTACAAATCTGTATACTATACATAAACTGTGTTGTGTTTGTTAAGGTAACTAAACAAACATATGATGGTAACCACATAACATGTATATAGTAACCAAAGTTATTGTATTAAGAAATCATCAATCCGAAACAATAGTTCAATCATTCTGCTTATAAACTAAACAAGTTCAATCATCAAACAATGGTGACCAAATGTAATGTATACAATAACCAAAATAGTATTTTAAAGTAATCAATAATTAAGTAACCAAACATACATTTGAATGCGAACAATCTGTTTATTATGCATAAAATGTATTGTGTATTTGAAGTTACCAAACAATCATATAATGATAACCATATAATATGCAATTAGTAATCAAAGTAATTGTATAAATAAACCATTAATCCGAAACAAATGTTCAACCAATTTGCTTACTAACTAAACAAGTACAATCAGCAAACAATGGTGGCAAAAATGTAATGTATTATGCAACAAAATTAGTAATATTACGTAATCAATTATGAAGTTACCAAACAAACATATGAAGGCCACAAATCTGTTAAAAAAACATAAATTGTATTTGTGTATGTGAAGGTTACCAAACAAACATATTAAGATAACCAAATAACAGATATATAGTAACCAGATTAATTTTACCAAGAAATCATTAATCTGAAACAAATTTTCAACCAATATGGTTATTAATTAAACTAGTACAATCATCAAAAATTGGTGACCAAATATAATGTGTTATGTAACCAAATTAATACTATTAAATAACCAACCATGAATTGACAAAACAAACACATGAAGGTAACCAATATGTTTATTATACATAAACTGTATTTGTGTATGTGAATGTAACCAAGCAAATTTATGAAAGTAACCATATAACATGTACATAGTAACCAAAGTAATTCTACTAATAAATAATTAATCTGAAACAAGGTTAAGACCACTATGCTTTTAAACTAAGACCTACAATCAGTAAACAATGTGATCAAATCTTTTGTGCACAGTAACCAAAATAGTACTACTAATTAACCACTCCCGAGGTAAACAGTTTCACCCATGAAACGAAATGATAATATTCGAATGAAAAAAAAATGGAAGTAAACGATCATTTATATGAAGATAACCCGACATTATCACAAATCCATATTATGGGCTATTTACCAGATTATGAATCAAGCTTCTCGTTTATGGCTGTTTTGTATTCCTTCGAACTCGCCGTCAATGGATGTATCAGAAACTTCAAGTTTACCGTCGATATTCGTTTCCAAATCCTTCAAGCTTGCCGTTAATAATCCAGTTTATGATTAATTGTTGTGATATCCTTGTATCTTCAATTATGTTTCTCCGATTCGTTTTTCAATATTGACTGATTGGATTGTTTACGGTTGTTGGGTTTGAAAAATATGTTTTGATAACTGCTCCTTGATTTTGGCAGTTTAAAATTTACAATTATAACAAAAATATCTTACGTAATTTTTGTTTGGCGTTTTTTTTGTAATTATTTTGTGATTATACTGTTTTTTAGAATATTTTATAAATGTTGTACAGTAATGTAAAGAACCCAAAAATAAACTAACGGGTTAGACCGATTATCATCCCTAGTTGGGCTTCCGTTCTCAGATGAGCAGTTGAAATTATTGAACTGAACGTAGCTACCTTATTAAAAGGAGACGAGGATAGAAATGGCTCTGAAACATAATTATGAAGAGAAACTAATAAAATTTCATTGATAAACTCAGTATCAAATAGTTTGTGAATGCCACATGCACCTTTATAAAGGGGTACCCGAAAAAACCCACCTTCCAGCTCAAAGCAAGTCTCAGCCAAAAAAGGCACAAGGCCACAAAGACCATCTAGTTGATAACAAAATGATAATGTAAACAGTACACCAGTTACTTGTACTCTATATTACTGAATTTAACAGGAGTACACAATCATAGCACTAGCAGATGCTTTTCGGCAAGTTGACAACTTTCTAGAGAATTCCAGTAATTCCGCAGACGAAGATTGACTAGGATAGGACTGTCTCATGGATATCTCCATTCTCTCTAAAACAGCAGAGTACCTAAGCAAATACTTCACAAGCAGGAGCAGAGAGGGATTTGACAAGCAACCGCATATTTTAACCGTTTTGAGGTGGTTTCTAAGACAACTGAAAGCGGGTTGCGAGTCAAAGTAGTGCTCTTCATTAAAATCAAATGACTTGAGCCATGTTTCATCATTCCAGTAGTTGTCCTCGTGAATTCTAGATATTCCAACCCTTAGATCGTCAGCCTAAGAATAACAAAGAATATTAAAATGTCATAAAATAATCAGATAAAATGTAAGGAAACAACATGCATCTTAGATTATATTGAACCTACAGGAGGAACAACCCATGCGCCGTCTTCAATATGTATTGTGAGCATCTCAAGGTTGGGAGAATTTCTCAGCAAACTAGCAATTCCAGGGAGGTGCCACTTCGTAACCATTGTCTTTAGAACCAAACAGTTCCGAGTGGAGGATGGGCAATGAATGTTTTTTAACTCCCACAAAGTCAGCACCTAGCCAAATCACAACAAACAGAAAATGAACTAATTAAGAGGTGGAAAAAAAGAAAGGAGGGGGGGGGGGCTAAAAAGTGAACAACTAGTACAAGCATGGAGTAATATACCTTGGTCAATTATCCTGTTTCTGATTGCCTTAAAGCATTCAAGTATGAAAATAGAGAAATGGTGAACAAAAAAAGTAGGTTATTGGGTAGGGGGAATAGAAAGATTGAGTAGCATATGATGAAAACTGTTCCCATTGCCACCAAGAAAGAATCAAATCAACACATAAGGAGATTAAACATTCATCAAGCAGTCCCTAATTATTCTCTTTTTGACACAAAACCAAGTATAAAACTATAAGATTGTATTGGTTGATAGTGAACATTCAGGATGTACTTTTCTCCTACCCAGATAACAAAATAATCTAGCAAAGCTTTACAACTACTTCTGGCTTAGACAAAACCTCATAATTAGTGAAAGCATTGAGTAAAACATAGGGGGAACACATTCCCAAGTTTGTTATGTGATAACAGGCGCTATCTTATGGTGGTAACTTATTCCATCCTAGTTGGACAAAGCACATTGTTTAGGGATATAATATCACTAGTTCGAACCAACAACATTTCCTGGGTTGAATAAAGAGTTGAATACTTGTCTACCAGCAAAGACTGGCACTCCTTGTCCTTTGACGATATTAATATTATGGAAACTAAAAACACGTGATAGCAAGTACAGGGACTAGCAGTCTTTTTTCATACAAGTAAGCAGACATTTAAAATAAATTGATAGGTACATTTAAAATAAATTGATTTATGATGAAGACAGCCACAAATGTAAATCTCAAAAAGAGTTGAACACCTTACCAGAATACACCAATTGGATATGGTAAAAGTATTGGCATGGTGAAGCCCTTCGAGAAGCGACCCAACATTGCAATAAGTATCAACTGGGCATGTACCTCCAAAGCATAGGTCAAGGGTGGCTTCAAGAAGAGATGATAAATTCCTTAGATCCACATGCCCTTTCAATCCCGAGATTTTAAGTGACACCAGATTTGGGCCAGAGATTTTCAGCCTTGCCAACTCAAATTCACCAAGAACAATCATCAATTTTGTAAGCTTTGCCGATATACAATTCAATTTATGAAAACCCCAGCACTGAATTAAAGAAAAGCTCTCAAGCAACGGGCACCCAGATAAAATTCCCTCAATCATTTTGTCATTCAACATAATAGTCGTAAGAGATAAAGTTTGGAGCGATTTCATGTGAACCTGTTCCTGTTGTCTCAAACCAATGTTAACCAACTTCAGCTCATCTATAGAGTCGCTTGTAAAAACAACATCTGGCAAGTCATAATCAAATCGAGCACTAGATGAACCATGTGCCAAGATACCCAGGTCAAGAACTTTAACTTTCTTTCTTACTGCAAAGTAAATCCATGAATCAATATTATCAGCAAACTTGGGTTCCAAGGGTTTTTGATGCTCACGAGGCTTGACGTCGTTCGGTGAAAAATACAAGTAGGATCCAAACTTGAGAGAAAATTTGAAAATTGTAGGGCATTCATGGCGAAGTAACACATGATACACAAAATCTGTGAACCACTTATTGTTACAGTCCTTTGAGAAATTCAAGTAGGAACGTCCATCAAAATCAAGAGTATGGACAGAAGCCCAGAGGTTTCCAAATCTCCGAAGCAGGATAGTCTTAACTACATCTTTCATGGGCAAGAATGAGAGGATGTGTAAGAGGATTGAGTCAGGTAAACTGCTAATCCTATCTTCTTGGTCATCTTCAGAACCCCTTCGCTTCTTAGTGCTTGTCTCAACAATATCTTCAATTCGCACCATCTTTTTCTGTCAAAATAGAAACTTAATTATAAGAGGTTTAGTTGTGCATGAAACCAATATAAACAAACAGAAAGGCGTAGGGTAGTCTAAGTATGTGCAACGCGTACAAGGTAGATGTAATTATAATTTATAAAATAAAAAAATAAAAAAAGCAAAGCAAAAAGGCCTGTAGAGAAGGAATTATGAGACCATAAATTCACTAGTAACTCAAACTTATATGCAAGGGCTGAATAAGAATAGAATGAAAATAGGTAGAAATTCGATAATTATCCATCAAAATCTCTATCCTCTCTCTCAAGTCTCAAACTATACATGAGTTTTAGAGAGGGAGAGAAAACCATGGCTTGAACCCTCAAATCCATTTACATAGGCCCAATGCATGAAATATCTGAACTACAGTTTCTTTACACGCGGAAAATTGGTTTGGCTGGTGGCTCATTGTAAGCACAAGATCTGACCATTGGGGGTGAGTGAGTAAACTTTGTATGCTCCATTTTGTCAACATAGCACATCACTAAGCAATCGATCCTTTTCCAAGAAAATAGTGTTTGAAAACAAAATGTGCATTGAAAGTAGTGTTTAAACTTTGTGTGTTCCATTTTGTTGATGTATCACATGAGTAAGCACTCAATTCTTTTCCAAGAAAATAGCGTGTGAAAACAAAATATCTATTGAAAGACCAACTAAAACTGTTTCCTAGCTCAAGTTATAAAATCAATGTAAAAGACCTGGTGCCACATAGTACTAAACAAGAATGGCATATAGTAGACAAACTTAACCCCCAAAAACGAAAAATAGTACTTGCATATCTTTTGTAGCCTCCAACTATATCAGGTATCTTAAACAGTTAATCTGCTACTCTAGAATTTTCCTTCATTCTTGAAAGTAGTCTATAAATCAATTCTAGATGGGATATTTATGTTATTGATGAATTCTGGTCCGACTTAATCCACCCAAGGCAATTGCGCCTTTTCCTTCCGTTCCGGCTCCAAAAATTTTTGGGGTAGTTTTGTACTTTCTGGGTGAATGAGGATTTCTTGTATCTCAATATAAAGGAGGGGATCTAGCAATATTTTTGAGATAGTGAAATTGATATGCCTTGGATGTAGCCAATATTTGGGCAACTGTTTCTCTTTCGTTTCTTTGTCTTTAATTTTGTTGAATTTAAAAGGTCACACCTTATCATTATCACTCCCTTACTCACCTCAAAGCCTCGTTACCAAATTCAAAACGAGTTTAAACACCAAAATAGTTTATCAGGAGAGGTGGATTATCATACATGCCAACTTATTGCCACCCTGGTTAGTGAGATTCCTAAGTAATGAAAATCCCAAGAAATAATGTTACAGTATGTAGATACATATAACAAGTATATAACATTTGTAGCCAGGGGCTATACTAATGTATTAGGTCAGACCAGGGGATGCGAGAGTATATGGACATATTTTTTAGCATATAATTGTTTTTAATTTTATTAATCTACAACCTCAAAAAAATTTGCGTCCCTTTTTGATCTCCTTCCGTTTTTACTCCCTTGTTTTCCCCACACCGTACTTTGACAGCCTTGAGCCTTCTATTTGAACCAATAAACATATTTCCTTTGCACACAAAAAAGAAAGATACATTTTTCCTTGCCCTTATTGTGGATAAAGTAATACCTTTGGTTCCTTACACCATGCCTTAAATAACCATCCTAATGACTATTTGTCTTTATTACAGTCAGCTCTTATACAATTCTAATAAAACTCAACAGGAGCATTATTTTTCGTCCCTCCAATCTAAGCTAAATTGGGTAGAACACCAAGATGCTAAGACCTACTTTTTCACATATCCATCTCCTTATCCTTGAAACAACCGGAGCCTTATATGGGAATTATTTTAAAAGAAAAAAAAAACTTGAGTAACACAAGAATTTTCCTTCTCGAAATAAATGATTCATAAACATACAAATAAAATTTCAATTTTCTCTATAAAGAAATGATTCATCTAAAGAAGACTCTATCAAAATTTGATTAATGAGCATAAACATATAAACCAACTGGGTTTTGCAGAATTCAATTTTCTCTACAGATTTCCACATACACACAATCAAACAGAGCGACAAGTAAATCAAACTACAGAAAATCTTGACCATCACCAGAAAGAGTAAAGATCCAATTCAAACTTCTACAGAGAAAGCTGAAATTGATTTGCAACAATTTCAACTGCATATGGTCTGTGCATGTCTTGAATTGAAAAAAATTAAACTGAAAACACCTCAATGAGTAAAGTTACAATAACGTACCTGAAATCTCCAGCGAATTTGAGCCAATCTTGACGAATAAACCTACATGCCCTCACAGAAAATTTGATTCCCCCATACCCATTTTTTTAATTTTAAATTCAATCTCAAGAACAGAGTCACAATTGAAGAAGAAGAGATTGAGAGAGACGGGAGTTTTGTCAGTGTGAACAGATTCCACTGATGTTAGAGAGATAAATACAAGTCGGGCACGCAGCTTATTTTGGCTTCCACCTGGATAATTTTGTTACACGTGCTACAGTGTGCCACCAATTTCTTATATACTAAGGATTAGATTTAGATTGTACTCCAATTAGCTTAATCTCCATTTATTTTTATTTTGTACAATAATACATGTGATTAATTAATAGTGTTGATATTTACACATCATAAAAGTGATACTTGAATACTTAAATATGCTAAGTAATTAAATTGTCAAACATTAAATAGTAATGTGTTCATAATTTTTTTATTTATTAAGAATAATTTAGTTATTTTAATATATTTAAATGTACAACTTTAAGTGTAAATATCAAAATCCATATTAATTACATGTAATTAATTAGAATCCATATTAATTACATGTAGTTACTATATCTATAAACATAAATTTTTTATTTATTAAGAACAATTTAATCATTTTAATATATTTAAATATATAATTATGAGTGCAAATATCAGAATCCATATTAATTACATATAATTAATATATCCATATCATCTCATATGTCTACAATCAAATCAAATCAAATCAAATATTTTAATTTTTAAAAGAAGATTGATGTTTTGTAAAACAAAATTATCAATAAGACAAATTAGTGGTAAAACTTTAATTTTTTGAAAATGTTATCAATAACTATTATAATTAAAATATTATAATAAGATTGATGAAACGTTAATCAAAATTATCAATAAGACAAATTAGTGGTCAAACTTTAATTTTTTAAAAATGTTATCTATAATTATTATTCTATTCAGATTTTAGACTTGATAAACGAATCGGGTTAGGCCAAATAAATCAGACTAAAAAAGTTCAATTTTTATTGAGACCAAATAAATCAGACTAAAAAAGTTCAATTTTTATTGAGTTACAAAAGCGAGACTCATGATTAGGGCAAAATAAACCGGACCTACTCACGAATTTTTATATTTTTCATAATTTTTTTAATTTTAAAAAAAATCATTGTTATGTAAATTTATCATCAAATTGAACATAGTTCAAGTCTAATATGCAAATTCCTATAAGTAGCAATATCTAAATTTTTAATAACACCATTACATCATTTGGAAAATGTCACAACTCGTCAAATTCACTAAATTCATAAGTTAAAATAAGTGTAAGATCAAACAAATTTTTAAAAATATAACTGTTTCTGTTCGAATAATATAATGGCTCTATTACATCATCCAAACAGGACCTTTTTTCCTTTACTTTAAAATTTCAAATAGCTACATTATGAGTAGAAACTAGAAAGAGATTAGGGTTGGACTTGAATAATGTTGTTGTGGACTTGATTGAAATGTGGATATTATTTGAGAAATAGGCCAGGCCAGAATTGGGCCAAACAAAAGCATACAGGTTTTACTAGGCCCAAAAATGTTTGTTACATTCATAAAGTTAATCTTTTTTGAAAAAATAATAAAAATAGAACTATAGAAAGGGTCTTTTAAACCTATAGGTATATGATTAACATACTCAATTAGATTTAATATCCAATTAGATTTAAAATAATATAGACATCAAATTTAATGAATTGTTGTGATCTTTTTTAACATTATTCATAATCACGTATTTAAAATTAGCAACTACAACTATACATAATACAACCATGTAGTCTTTGATCGAATAACATGATTACGCCTTTGCATAACAAAGGTTGCGAGTTCAAACCTCCCTCCCCCATGTTGTAATGCATTAATATAATGCATTAATAGTACCAAAAACAAAAAAATAATAGTAATAAAATAAAAAATAAAATTGTATATAGCACATGCAATGTAATCTGTAGTGATCATGCGGTTCCAAACAAAACTCCAGTATCATGGTTAAGTTGTTTTAGTTGGGTGATTATTATGCAAAAGTTATAGTTTAATAGTCTGTCTCAGGGGCGTAGTTAGCAGTCGGCTTTGTCAGCTGCAGCCCGTCCCAAAATTTTTAGTCCTAAGGTTAAATAGTCTTGATCAGTCCACCCAAAGTGGTCCTAAAGTGTAATAGTCTTGGTCAGCCCGTCCTAATGTTTTGTCCTGACTACGCCCCTGATCTGTCTAACTTGGGAGCAAGTACTATCACAAATAATGTAGTCCTGCATAATCTGCATTATATTCAATTGTTATGTTTCAGCACTTGTAATGTGTTATGGTTTATACTATCTTTATGGATTAGATGAATGACAATTTATCCTGGGGTTTGATTTTTATTGCTAAAGAACTCGAAAAATAAAAATAACTTAAACTATAATTCTCCTGATTATTGTCCACTGGCTTTACCTTTTCTCTGGAACATTTCTGTTACGTATAATTCAAACTTACTTTTAGTTTTGGAAACCGTTAGAAGGTCGATCAAGTAACAGTCTTTAACATAAGAATTGAGAACAAATATAATTATCAATCATTGAAATTTTGTCTAAAGAACAATATCAATGATTAAATTGCAAAAGTTTGTACGATAAATTTTGATTATTGACTCTAGCTCAATGTTACCAATAAAATGGTAAAGGTAGTTTCTATTATAATATCCAACTCCTTCCGTTCCCAAAAGAAAAATGAGTTCGATTTGCAAATTTTGTTATACTATTACTATCAACCAACAAAAAAAGTACCAACTTATCAACGCAAATCAACAAGACAACATCCCACACCCAAAATATGTATCCATAAACTTCCGTGGATAACCGTTTGGAATGACATTTGCACTTGCAACTTATCAACGCAAATCAACAAGACAACATCCCACACCCAAAATATGTATCCATAAACTTCCGTGGATAACTGTTTGGAATGACATTTGCACTTGTGAATCTGTTTTCTGCCCTTCAACTCCGTCAAACTTGATTCCCTACTAAATTAGAAACCTGAGAATATAAAAAATCCACGAGTATCATAACCCAAGCATACCAACACATAAATCAAGGCATACTATTATTATAAACATTAAAAAATGAAAAAAAGGTCATGGATGCACAAGAAATTAATTAAGTAAATATTTGGACTATATTCACAAGCGACACTACAAGGTTACAAGAGAAAGGTCTAATTACACACAAAAAAAAAAAGAACAAATAAAAGAGAAGAAAAGATAAGAAAGTAGTCATTGATGCACAAGAGCTGCCTTAGGCTTCTTACCTTTTCGCTGTCAAACGGGGCCTATAACATTTACACAACACACTTATTTTCTAACATGAATTCTCTACTGTCCTCTATAACATTTCCGCAACACACTTATTTTCTAACATGAATTCTTTACCGTCCTCTACTTGCGCTTCAGTCTCCATCTAAAAGGAATGAGTATCTACAATCATTTCCAGGAGTCCAATTGGCCAGCCCCATCTAGTACTGTTGTTTTATAAATGAAAATTTTCAAATAACATAGCGAGCAACCCAACTCCTTACAGTTTTTCTCTAATTTTAGCGTTAAAAAAGTTGTCGAGCACATTCCAGTGTGTTCGAAAGCAAGTCAGTTAGCTCACGAGTCAAGTCAAGCACGACTTTTTATAAAAATATACAACAAAATGTAGGTGCATAAAAAATATAAAACTTAGGTGTATATAAAATATAAAATGTAGGTATATATAAAATACAAAATTAGATATAATTTGAATTTTATCAAGCCTGTCCAAAGTTAATCGAACTTAGACAAGTCAATTTAAGTTCGTCTCCTGTAATAATCGAGTATAGAATCATGTTCATGCTTGGGTATTTAGCTCACAAGTGGTGCCGAATCGAGCCTTAAGCTCGTCAAGCTCAAAATGACTCGCTAGTTGTACCAGCCAGCTGAAGTTTTGCTCCAACACCACTGAATCAGAGATGGGGACAGATTCATTACTTAGTATATTGCATTCCCTTTTTCCAATCAATTGCAATGCCTTAGTTAGATACAATTATAACTTTACAAACATTCTAATAATGTTCCTCATCCTCCTTTTGTGATACGTAGAAGTCTACAGCTATCATATAACGTACCCTGTTCCATTTCCTTTTTCACGAATCGAAAATGATCCATGTTATAAGTAACCGTGATCAAACCTTCTCATGGAGTTATGCTTATATATGCAAGGAGTTCACATTCCTTTAACCTTATAATTTAGTTCAAAATGCCCTTCTATTCAACTTCACTATTAGCGCTGATTCTTTGAAATAGATCAACTGAGAAAACTTTCAATTGCTAAGTTGAATTAATTAGAAAAGCAAACTACAAGAATCTCAGCTCAACGACCTAAAGTCCTAGATTTTGTTTTCACAACATTCAGAGCTAACCTGATCCCCTCCAAAAATTTAACCGAATAAAGGTTCAACCAATCAAAACTAAATAACAGATCTTCATGATTTGATATACATTTTCTTAGAAACCAGAACAGAACGCATTAAGAGCAACAGAGCATTAATAAGCAACCTATTCCATAAAACATCTGCAATTAGTCTGACATACATGATGACCTATATTAATTACTAATTAATAGAGTTGAGTTTAGAGAAGAAAATGTAGCTTCAAGTGTTGAAGTAGTGTATAAATGATATAAGCTCAATATCTGCTATATAAATACACACACACACGTGTGTGTGTGTGTGTGTATATATATTTCTATTTTTGAGTGGGGGTAGCGGAGAGAAAGATAGAGAAAGATCAATGAGTTCAAGCAAAAGGTCTTATATGGCATGTTCTCAAATTAAAGACACATACATTGTTGGAAGCATATTATAAACATATTTAACGAACTAACGATATACCTTTCCAGCCTTTTGTATTCTTCTTTGCCTAACATCGTCATTAGTGCTGACCTTCAACTGCACTCTCTTCTGCACAAGCCTCAAAAGGATTCAGCAAACCTTCTCCGAAGCCATTTTGTCCTTTTAGCAAAACTAGGGTTTCCACATAAGTATCAGTATAAAAGGAGCGTATGTTTCCCTGGATACCAAGATCCTTGATCTGTCTGGTGTTCGGCTCATAAGAAACTAGCTCGTTATGACTCAATGATAATATAACTTCACCATTCTTCCTAAATCCTATTGTTCTCCTCAATGTCCCCGGAAGACTAATAGTAAATAACTTAGACCATGACTCTGCGACTCCATACTCTTTCAGTACCCATACGCAACAAGACTCATGTGCACTCTCCTTATTGTGATTAAGTGCTGCAAGAGATTCCCCAAGTACAGTAACAGACAAGTTTGTCACAAGCTCCTCAGTCAAAGTATGCGGTAGCATCATTTCACGGAAAACTTCATCACCCATATCGAACGACACAATCAAATTGTGAGAACCACCCTCCACATGCTTATCATATGTAATCCAATGTACAGCCCCAAACAAAAAAGCCTGCGACCAAGTAAATTCAAGCATATAACAAGGAGGAGCACTAGCATTCACGCTCCTCCAAGAAGCCTTGCTGAGTGAATAAACCTCAACTTCCGGAGGGGCCATAAAATCATTATGTAGTAAATCTTTAAGATACACAATTCTCACCACTTTATGGTCATTTGTCACGGGGCAAACTCCGAATCCAAGCACAAACATATGCGGCAATTGCGGCTTACTTGGCATTTGCAAAGTAACCGATTTTCTAATTGATGGGTTCCACAGAATTATACTTTCCATATCACCAAACAAGTCATCTGACAAACAGATTAATCCATTGCAACAACCAACTATTCTAAAATACCCAATTGGGCTCTCAAATGGGAACTCCAGTTGGGAGAATTGTTCACCAAACGTTTCATCATCATGACGTACTGTATAGTTCTCTTTCATTTCATTCCTATCATAATACCTAAGGAGAAGGGTTTCATTGTTTTTATTGCTCGAAATGGTATGATTGAGGTGTGTGGTGATGAAGCTAGGGTTAGTGATGAGAGAGTACCATGATTTGCAAACGCTGGTGAATCGGAGAAGTGATTTGGCGGGTAGTCTTGTGAGGATTTCAATTAAGAGTTCGTGAGGTATGTAATCTGACATTGCTGGATCTCGGACAATAAAGAGAACATACAACCCTATAATTCAACAGCGAATTGACTACAAGTAAGGATATAGCTTACCTTTTGTGAAAACCCCTAGCTTCCAAACCCGGGCATGGAATTTGGAGGGAGCATTCAGAAGTTCAAGAGAGAAGGGATGGGAAAATCAGCAAAATCTGAGACGACGATCCGATATATGAACTCCTTTACACTGTTGTGAGTTTTTAAAAGGAGAGAAATAAATAAATGGACAGAAAATTGTGGAGAAATTAAAAGTACATTTATTTTATTTTCTCTTAAAATTTGAAAGATTTATGAGAAAGTTGATTTAAAAATTTTGATTAATATTTTAAACTACAGAAAATGGCATTGTAATTATTTATTAAAATTAATTTTATAATGATAGAATAGAAAGAGTTAACTATAAAAGTGTCCCTCAAAGTTTTATAAAAATTTATTTTTAATCCTAAAGTACTAACCTTCTCAATTTTGTTCCTTGAAGTTTAAATTTTTAATAAAACTGTTCCTTTTTAACATATTGATAAAATTATAAGTTAGAATTCTTCGTATATGTGTCTGAAATAATTGATAATTATGCTATCTATGTTTCATATCATGTACGCATTGTTGTATTCATATGCTTGGAAATTGTTCAAATATGTATTCAACTACATAAAATGTGAGATTTGACCAATAATTTCTCCAATATGTTAAAAGTGAACAATTTTGTAAAAAAAAAAATTAAACCTGAAGTAATACTATTGAGAAAATTGATACTATAGGGCTAAAAGTTAAATTCCGTAGAACATTAAGGGCACGTTTATAGTTAACCCGAACATAAATGTATTTTTTTCGTTTTAACAATTACAAGATCACTATTGACTTTTAAAGTTAATTTAATGTATATTATAATTCAAAACTGATACGTTTTACTTAAAAATTATGAAATAATAAAAGTTACAATGAATAATATTTTTTAGATACTTTATATCACTCCGTCCCAAAATTAATTGCACAATTTTGACCATTTTAAGTCAAATTGACTATTTTTAGAATTAATAATTAAGCATATATAAATATATTTCTAAAATTATAAAAATTGAAATTAGTAATAAATTGTATATACTTTCTTTTGGTTATAATCTCTTCACCTATATTTTTGTAAAAATAGTAAAAAGATTAGTTTTAAAAATAGTCAATTTGACTTAAAAAGGTCAAAATTGTGCAATTAATTTGGGACGGAGGGAGTAATATTTATCATTGTATTGACTGAAATTAAAAAGTGCATCTCAATTCTAAACTTAAAACTGTCTTAAGTTATATCTATAAAAAATAGATTATTTAAAATACTAAGTCTAAAAAAATTTTGAGACAAATTTTGAGCTATCGTCGAGTATAGGTATAGCAATGTGACGTAGTATCGTGCCCCACAAAGTTGAATTAAATTAATTCAAATAAGACATTAAACATTAGCTCAATAAATAATATATTATTAGGTCATCTTAGTTCAACACAACTCACTCAAAGTATCATGAATTAGTAACTATATTCACAAAAAAATTCACATATTTTGATATGAAATTGGAGTATTACATTATTCATTCATGTACTACTTTATATTAAATCAGCCCCATATTTCTATGTATCTCATTTTACTATTTAAATGTGTGCTACCATCAAATTGTTTTGATAAAATATTTCTTAATTAAAATCGGAGAAGGTCATCTACAAATACCATAACTAAAAATAAAGTTAATGGCTCTCATCAAGAAATTATGTAAGACTGTAAGTTATTATTAGAATGTACCAATTCTAAAATATTTTGATTCTGCTATATTGTGATAATTTTTTTAATATTGTATTTGATTAAATTTTTGAGTTTATATCTGTTTACAGTTCTTTAATATTTTACTACTCATTTTTCTTACGCGTAATTAATTGAGTAATGATAATTTATATTTTATAAAAATAAAAATTATCAAATATATATATATATATAAATCATATCTAACAAATTCTTTAACTACTAATTTAAAAAGTCAAAAACATTTAAAAATTAAAAGAACAATCACAAAAGAAAAAGGGTTTAAAGTTAGTGCACTTTCTCTTATATTTAAGCCTAACAATAATAATACTAGTAAGTGGTAACCAAAAAAGAATACGAAAGATCGGGAATGAGTATTGGGACAGTTGCATAGTGATTCTTCCTCCACTAGTTCCCAGTGATAGCATACCAATCTTATTTTACTATCAATGGAACCCTAGTTCTTCAACCTCAACATCCCAAATCTCAATTCTCACTTCGGGATCTGTTATATACAACAAAAAATTAAATTCGTATATTTTAGTCATTAAAAATATTATTTTTTCATCAGTTGTTACAGTGAGATGCGTTGGCGTTGAGTTCAATTCAGATTTTTAGATTGGAAGAATAATGAGGAGAAGAGGTTCGGATTTCCGGCGGCCGGTGCGGCGGAGGTTTTCGAATGTGTTTTGGTTGACATTATGTGGATTATTGGTGTTGCTCCTCATTGTTTTGCTAAGTCGAGAGAGCCAGCCTACATCGAGATCCATGTTAACTAAGGTAATCCTGATCTATGTTTTACTGTTTATAATTGTCTATTTATTGTGATCTGTTTGAATCTGAAAAAGATTTGAAACTTAGCATTTTTGTATACGAATTGATATAATGAGTCACTTTTAGCTGCTACAAGTGATTGACTTTTGTTTCCCCCCGGTGTATGAATTGAGTTTTTGTATATATGCTGGTCTGAAATGTTAATTTTTGTTGCCATCTTAAGTCAAACAGAAATTAGTTGGCATTGCTTTGTCTAGCTTCAAATGTTGGCAGACAATAGCTGTCTATCATTTTCCTTTGAGAACAATATTTCACTTCATGGTTATTGTAGCTTTAAAGATATGTTGTGACTTATCAAAAAAGAAAAATAAAAGTACGAAGGGTTTTGATCCGTTATGTATCTAATGACTTATGACTATGAAGAGAACTACCAGATGAACATGTGAAACTTAGAATTTATGCCTCCATAACTTGAAGGAGGACTTGTTTCACATCTGGTTCAATATCCATCCATGATTCACAGTCACTTAATGGAGTGACCTCCAAGAGGGTTACCAGAGAACTCTTGATGCCGTGTTTAGTGTACCGGGTACTATCGTTCCGAATTATGGTACGAGAACTAAATGAGCTGTGCATTCTACTATTGATAGCGTTCCTTGTACCCAGTTTTGTTTCGTGTACGCAGTCGATCACCTGGTAACCATGCCTCCAACTACCTGTAATTTTTTTTTGTTTCAGAAAATATGCTTTATCTTAGGATAATTTCTGTTGCTTCATTGTTTAGGAAATAATAGAGGTTCTGGGGAACAAACAAGATGTTAAAAGCTAAGAGACAAGCTTGTATTGTGTCAAGTATAATGACAAAAAATTTAGTCGGAGGACATGATACTTTAACAACATGCATATAAATATTGGTATGTGGTCTTTATATGACATTGTGTTAAAATATGTTTCAGAAATTATATGCCTTGCTTTACATGGTCATGTAAAGGAAGTTATCACGGTTTGATTATTTATTGAATGAAAGTGATGAATGATGTGTTTTTCAGAATTTGATTTATCTGGAATATATTTTGTATCCAAAAACTTCTGCTGTAACATAGGAAGCTCCATATTACAATTTACACCAAAAGAAAGCTTTACAATTTACATATTAGCAGGCTATTAGAATTATCATTTAATAGATGGATCATGGCCAAAATAAGTCTGGAGAATTATGTGTATAAAGTTGTGGTTGGTTCAGAAAAGAGAACGGCTGACTTTATTATTTATAGGTAAAAGAAGAAATTTTATTAGATGAAAAGAGAAAGTACAAGCATAAAGGGAAGAAGAATGGCTGACTTTATTTAATCTATGAGATCTAGAATTATCATTCTAATAGCAGGCTATTAGAATTATCATTTAATAGATGGATCATGGCCAAAATAAGTCTGGAGAATTATGTGTATAAAGTTGTGGTTGGTTCAGAAAAGAGAACGGCTGACTTTATTCTTTATAGGTAAAAGAAGAAATTTTATTAGATGAAAAGAGAAAGTACAAGCATAAAGGGAAGACGAATGGCTGACTTTATTTAATCTATGAGATATAGGCTTAGACAAGATTGTAGTTTGATATGTAATGACTATTGTGGTAATTGAGTAGCTAAAAAGTTTGTAACTCTCCACCTGGATTAATCTGCTCCAATTTCACAATTGGATTATAGTAACAGAATGATTACTTTTCTGCATTTAATTGAAAAAAAAGGTAAAAGAATCTTCAAGGGATGAAGTTTTATTTGCAAAAACATTAGAAATGTTATTTTATTTTCAAAACCCACACATTAAAAACGAGGTCCACAAACACACGCACAGACACAGACACACACACATATATATATGTGCCTATGTGTTTATTTTACTTCTTTACTTAATCCCCCCCCCCCCCCCCCCCCCCCCCCCCCCTTAAATCACCATCATTACTACTGCATTTGCCACCACAAAACCAACATTGCACACCATTTATGATCATTTCCACTACCCTTGCCACCACAAAGGTATAACCATATAAGCATCATTGTAAACACTTCCAACAACTATCACCACCATCACCACTTTGTCATTGTCATCACCGCCTTGCCATCATAATGCACAACCACACAATCATTACTGATTCCAACAAAGTCAAGATCATATTTTCATCACTAATACTCTTCGAACACCACTAGCATCAATAATCAGTATTGCAAAACATTTCCGTGACACAAGCATCAGAGTATTACGACCAACAAGATGGTCAACTATATTCTCAGTAGTCAGTACATATCAAAACAACAAAATTTAATTTCAATCTTTATAGCAATTACATTCTTAGAATTACAGATCCATGTCTCAATTACAAATCCCTAAATCAAATGGACCTTAGGGAAATATGAGGTAATTAACAAGAAAGTCCATGCATTATTCTTCCGGCAAAAACTTATCCTTAAAGAAAATATCCTCCAGCAAAGTGAATAACTTTTAGAGTTGTCTCTAGTACCTTTAATGGTTTTTTACATAATAGATTACCTGAATTCAAGCAAATGAGATTCAAAGATCAATTCCTGTAATTGCAACTAAACAAAAAGAACAAAAAGAGTAATTTGATTGATTAAGGAAGCATTATATATTGGTTTCATGGTGCCTCACTGAGAGATACTTATGGTAGACATTTGTTGGTCATGCCATATCAATAAATAAGAATGTCAAATTTCCAACTATGACGGCTTTGACTTTTAATGTGCTCTGGTGTTATGCTGGTGATAAAAGAACTGTAGTGATACGGATATGGTAAAACTTTTTGTTTGGGGTTTCTATTTCTTCTGCAGTAAAATAAAAAATCTTGAATTAACATGGCATATATATCTAAAAAGTAAGCTGGTACCTTTAGGTTAGTCTAGGTGTCTAGCTATTACCATGAATTGAGAGTATATAGTTTGATTCAGATAAGATTGTCCATTGACTGCTTTTGGTGAAAATAAGTTTACTGTTAGCAGTTAGCCCACCAACGCACAGCTGTGAAGAAAGCTTTTCAGAGGCAATTAAGTTCACTGTAACTAAGGCTAATGAGACCCTGAACTAGCTGTTATGTTTAAATGAAGACTGGTACTCCACTACTCCTGTCAAGCTTTCCTTTTCAGCTATATGATTAAAGTAGTTTACATGTTGTGATGTAGCCTTAATTTGTATTACTTAAGTTGTTTCACACGCCAGTGCATGAATATACGTATTCCATGCAAAATTTATGCCTATGTTATCTGGCTGATTTTTGGTTATTGTGGTACTTAAACTATAATCTTACAAATTATACCATATGAATTTGGATTTAATTCCTTCTAAAAATTTGTTCCATAAACAAATTTGGATTTTCTTTGGTCGGGAGCTGGTGATGAGAAGGGAAGATCATTTGGTTGGGTGTAAAACAATGTCTTTCTAAGCAGGAGGGGGGGTTTGGAACTGGGTAATTTGGTCCTCAAGAATGTTGCTCTGGTTGGTAAATGGCTTTGGAGATTTCCTTTGGAACCTCATTCCCTTTGGCATAAGGTTATTAGGAGCAAATTTAGCATGCATTTGAATGTGTGGGATGCTAGACCCAAGATTTATGTTAATCATGCAAGTCCTTAGAAATTCATCTCCCAAGGTTATACGTACTTTATTCGACATTTGAGATATGGAGTTGGGGATGGTCATCGAATTCGATTATGGGAGAATTATTAGTCGAGAGATAGCCATTTTTTCCTTGTTTTTAATCGTATTTATCGTATTTCTTCACTTCATGATGCTCCCATTTCTAACTTCATAAAGCGTGATGGGGAACTCACTTTCTTGGGATTTTCATTTCTTCAGGAATCTCACGGATTTGGAATCTAATGAGTTGGAATCTTTGCTAACATTGCTTGATTCGGTATATACCTCTTCTGATAAGCGTGTCTAGACTTTAGATCCAACTGGTTCCTTTTCTTGTAAGAGTTATTCTTCTTTTTTGACTCGGTCTATTGTTCCTCATCCATTTCTATTGGCTTTGTACATTTGGAAAGCCAAGGTCCCTTCCAAAGTCAAGGCTTTTTCGTGGTCTGTTGTTTTTACAAAGATTAAATACTAATGATCTTTATCAAGGTCGCAGTTACATAGTTTTATATCCGGACATTTGTTTTATGTGCAGACAGAGTAATGAGACACATGCTCATTTATTTCTGCATTGTCCTGTTGTTTGGGGATTGTGGAGCTCTCATGGAGTGCTAGGAGAGGAGTGGGTGTGTCCTGCTATGGTGGAAGATATGTTATTAATTTGTTTTAGAGGATTTGGAAGAGGAATGCTAAAATTTTATGGAAGTGTGCCTTCTTTTATATCTTGCGGGGAATTTGGAATGAGCGTAATGCTAGGTTGTTTAGAGAAAGTTACTTATCCTTAAGCTATTGAACGATAGAGTTATTTTTCTTGCGTCTTTTTGGGCTTCTGTTATGGGGGCTTTTAGATGTATCTCTGTTACTGATTTATGTAAAGATTGGAGGGCTGCATTTTTTTAAGTGCTTTCTTGTTTTTGATCTTTTAGTGAGGGTGGACTTCTTGCCTCCAATTTATTGTATCATTTCTTCTCTATTAATAAAATTTCTTCTTTTATCAAAAATAAAATAAAATAAAATTGTTTTATAAACTCCACCTTTTTGTGTAAATAAATTCCCTTTTTATCGAGCCAGTGCAGAATCTTTGTTCACTTCTTTAAACTTGTGTGCTTGTTATGTATTAAATGTCTTTCTAGTTTCCATGTCTATGCTCCATACCTAAGGACTTCTATAAATTGTCATGGAACCACTTGTGGGGATTGTAGGATGCTGTTGTTTTGCTCCATGTAGACCTTTAAGCAGTAGAAACTTAGCGAAAATTCTATTGGCTTTCCTTTTTTATTCTTAAGAGTGCATGTTTAAGAACTTTTTGTATATCCGGATTGAATGAGATTACCAATGTCTCAACCATCCTAAGGACCTCTTTTCCTTTCTAACTTGGAGACTGTTTTGTTCATGTCTAGAGAAATATGGCTTAGCTATAGTTATAGACATAGCCTTTTGGTTGGCTGCAATTGATTTGCTACTAAAAGTCTTTCCAAAAGTCAGGCACTCAAGCTATTTCTTGGAAACCAATTTACCCCGTCATAGTTGCCTTTGGTTGAAGTTTATTCTTCTCTTCTTTTCTTCTTTTCTCCGTCACTTCCTCAGTTCTCCTATTTGGTTTGATATTTCTCCTTGTATTTTCTTCCCTTATAATATATCTTCATAATCAGCATGTGTGTATAACTACATTTTTGAGACGTGAACATGCATGCTGAACAACTTAATTTCTTGCAGACGATATTATTTTAGTGTATGAGATGATAATGGTACTCCCGCCCCGGCCCCCAGCCTCGGCCCCGGCCCGGCCCCTCTAAAGCTGTTAAAAGCAACAGTGTCTGTTTTCCAGAATAAAAATTAAAATAAGGGTCCAGCTAATTTAGTTGGTAATACATGATTCTGGTACCACTTACTTTATTTCTAGTCTCCTAAGGAGTTACGTGAACACATACTTATCATCTTTGCCCATATAACCTCCCCCCTCCCTTCCTCTCTCACCAAGACCAGATGAAAATGGGAACATCATAGACGAAAAGAAAGCTGGTGAATTGTACATTTGAATAGCTGTCACTACAATAAACAATTTGATAATAAATTTTATAAAATGTTTAAACTCGCTGATCTTAGCCCAATCTATTCATATTATTCAGTGGTATTTCTTTTGAATTTTGAAATCCAGTTCTAGTTCAACTGCTTGAGAGCTTGTTTTGATTGTTACACTATTGTACTTCTTTGTTTTTCCCATTTCTCAATTTATTCCAGGGATGTTAGACATTCATACTTGAATTCAACTTTTTTCAGAGATCTTACAGGCAAGACAGGATTGCAGAAGGTCTTAACATTACGGATGAAATGTTGAGTGCTGATTCAGTCACAAGGCAACTTAGTGATCAAATTGCACTTGCAAAGGCATTTGTAGTAATTGCGAAAGAAAGCAACAACCTCCAATTTGCATGGGAATTAAGTGCCCAGATTCGTAACTCACAGGTCCTCCTTTCAAATGCTGCTCTTAGACGAATCCCTTTGACAACCAGAGAATCAGAAATTGCTGTCCGTGATATGGCACTTTTGCTTTACCAAGCCCAGCAACTCCACTATGATAGTGCAACCATGATCATGAGACTGAAAGCCAAAATCCTGGGTCTTGAAGAACAGATAAATTCTGTTACTGAGAAGAGCTCCAAATATGGACAGATAGCGGCTGAAGAAGTCCCAAAGAGCCTGTACTGCCTCGGTGTTCGGTTGACAACTGAATGGTTTGGAAACTCAGATTTACAGAGAAAACTCAAAGATAAAAGGCAGTTAGCCATGAAACTGAGGGATAACAGTCTGTATCATTTCTGTGTCTTCTCAGACAACATTCTTGCAACATCAGTTGTGGTAAATTCAACTGCTTTGAATTCCAAAAATCCTGACATGGTAGTGTTCCATCTTGTAACGGATGAAGTGAACTATGCTGCAATGAAAGCCTGGTTCTCCATGAACAGTTTCAGTGGAGTGACTGTTGATGTACAAAAGATAGAGGATTTTAGCTGGCTAAATGCTTCTTATGTTCCTGTTCTAAAACAGCTCCAAGACTCTGACACTCGGAGCTACTATTTTTCTGGCAACAATGATGGTGGCCGGACTCCAATAAAGTTCCGGAACCCTAAATATTTATCCATGTTGAACCACCTAAGGTTCTACATTCCAGAAGTTTTTCCTTCACTGAACAAGGTAGTTTTTCTTGATGATGATGTTGTGGTTCAAAAGGATCTATCTGCTTTATTCACCATAGATCTAAACGGAAATGTTAATGGCGCTGTAGAGACTTGCATGGAGACATTTCACAGATACCACAAGTACTTGAATTATTCTCACCCTCTCATACGATCACATTTTGATCCAGATGCATGTGGATGGGCATTTGGAATGAACGTTTTTGATTTGGTTCAGTGGAGGAAAAAGAATGTGACTGGCGTCTACCACTATTGGCAGGAAAAGAACGTAGACCGGACCTTGTGGAAGCTAGGGACACTGCCGCCTGGACTGTTAACTTTCTACGGATTGACAGAGCCATTAAATACTGCCTGGCATGTCTTGGGGCTGGGCTACACAAATGTTGATCCTCAGCTGATAGAGAATGGAGCTGTACTGCACTTCAATGGGAACTCAAAGCCTTGGTTGAAGATCGGAATGGAGAAATACAAACCCCTTTGGGACAAATACATTGATTATAGCCATTCTCTATTGCAGCAGTGCAATGTCCATTGATTTTCAAGATGGGTCGAAGTTTTGCACTCGAGGCTGGCTTGTACTATTTTGTGAGATTAAGCAAAGAGAATTTAAATTTTCACGGGAAAAAAAAAGAAAAAAAAGAAAAAAAAAGAAGCAATGACAATAGTGACTGTAACATTGGTAATTAATTGGTGGGGCAAATTTGCCGTTGTATAAATTTTAACATGGTTGTTTAGTTGATATTATAATTCTATTGCTGTATACTAAATTAATAATCTGTGGCGTATTTTCTTTTCATTATTTAAGTATGACAAGTGGTGGCTATAAGTTGGTTCAATTGGTTTGTGATATTCGTGATTTCTTTTCAATTACAAACTCTAAACTTCGACCTCCCTCTTTCTGGTTCCTATTGGGCTCGTTGTTCTAATTTTTTTTTTTGGAGTGAATAGAAGTTAAAATTATCAATCAAAAACAAGTTGGCACAAGGCTTGTCTATTAGATCGTTTCTATCAGTAAGCAGAAACTGGTTAACTCAGGAAGTAGTTAGGTAAATACCGATAAATAAAGTTAGTGATAACAACCAAACGGCTGGGTCGTTGTAGTATAGTGGTGAGTATATCCGCCTGTCACGCGGATGACCCGGGTTCGATCCCCGGCAACGGCGTACTATTTTTTGTTTTGTTTTATACTTGATGAAGATTTTGTTCTCTCAAAAAGAAAAAGAAGAAAAAAAAGGTTCGTTTTATATTTGAAGAGACTGTATAATTTTCTGTATCCAATAGATTTAAACTCAATAAGCTTTATTATCTCCTTTTATATATTAGGTTATGCTAATTTTGTTGGAAGTTACATTGCATAATCAAAGGGCACTTTAGTGATAAAAAAACAATTTCATATTGAATCTGTTTTGAAATTTCCGTAATAAATTTAGAAAATGTTAGTTAATCTAATATATAAAGTGCCAGCAAACTTTTTTTTGAAGCTTTTTGCAATTTTTAAAATTGCCCTTCGACTTTTTAGATAAATCTTATTTTGTCTTTTTGATATTATTTTTTATTTAATTTTTTAAAGTTTATAAAATTTAGGGAATTACTAAATTCACCCACTTTTTTGATATTTCCACCTACTATTGATCTATAGCGACGGTTTTTATCGTCGCTATAAATATACAACGACACTTAGCGGGTGTAAATATCAAAAAAGCGGATGAATTTAACAATTCTCAAAATTTATATTTAATTTCATATAATTTACTCATGTAACGCGGTATGTCACAACTGCTATTACATATAAGTTTGTTAACCTTAACCGGAGACTCATTCAAACTAAATTCACTAGATAAGATAAACTAGCTGGCCTCTCGTTCTTCATTTGAACCTTGTCAACTCAAATTGATAAATGACTAAAAACAAAATTTATTGGGCTTGACAGTTTCGTTTCTAACTTCACTTGACTAGAAAATATAACCCTCCTTTTAAAAATATAATAAAGTTAATTTAAAATATTTTTGAAATTAAAATTTCAAGTGAATATTCTTACTGTAATTGTTACAAGTTCACTTCACTAAGATCGTAGTCATGAATTTTTTATTTAATATATATATATATATATATATATATATATATATATATATTCTACGTACCTCTATTTTACTTTTGATTTTTATCTTCAAATATTTAAACTTAATAAACAAATTTGGACATGTTTCTTCTGCCACGATTTCCTTCAAAAATACTAGTAACACTTAATTCTAAATTTTATAATTAGACAGAATTTTTAAAAGAAGTCTGTTAAACACTTGGCAGATGACCAAACTGGGATGCCGGCTAATTAAGCTGATCACAACGACATTATTGTCTCCTACCTCCCGACGACTCTCTCCCACTTTCACAATCTTAACTAATTTCACTAACATTCACACACTCAAAATCACTACCATCTCAATCCCCTATCTGCCCTTCCCAAAACCCCTAATAAACAAACAAACCGGCCCACCAGGGAGGCCATTCATGTAAATTTACTCCCGCCGGCACTTTTATTCTATTTTGCCGCCACTTTTCAAGTATTCTTTTGTTTTACTATTCATCCATTTCCGCTAACCAAACCATTCTGTCATTCTTTCTATCAAACACAAAAATGTTGAAGAAAACAGATGGCGGCCAAACGGCAGTTTCCGATAAGCCCCGACGCTCAAAATCTCGCGAAGTCAGCTCCCGATTCCTCAATAGCACTTCTAGTGCTCCCATCGAAAATGGATCAGTTCCATCTCCTAACCCCACTCCCTCTCCTCTCTGGCAAAACCCCAAATCAAATCCTTCATCATCGCCGGCCGGTGATACCCGGAAGCACCGGAGCCACGACTACGGTTTCATGAGCAAACTTTGGCCCTCTTCCACTCTAAAATCATCAGCTCCACCAAATAAAAGAAATGGTACTCTGGCCCAACACCTCGGCGATGAGCGAGAAAAAGATCTTATCGAACGGAAAAATTCCAATCAGAAACCGGCCGATAACTCATCGTTCCTCAATCGGCAAAGAAGCTGTAGCACGGTGTTTAGTAGATTCGAAAATGATAAGAAAGAAAGTAGTACTAAAGAGAATCACAAGCCATTTTTTGGTGGGTCAATGCGGTACACCGGAAAATTCAAATTTCCGGGAAGATCCTCTGTTTCGTCCTCATCGGAATCGACTCTGGTTGATGACAATCATATAATTCCCGGGAGATTATCAATTGACGAAACTGCACTTCGCCAGAGGTCGTTCGGAGGGCGATCGGATTTGTCGTCAGATAATCAGGACTCCGGTTCCGACTGCAGTGACTTGGGGTCCAATACAAGTTTGGGTTCACCGTTTATCGGGAAAAGTTCGCCGGCGTCTTACATGTCGGCAACGGTGAGTTCGAGTTCTAGAAAGTCCGGTATTGAAGTTTCTTCAAAGTACATGAACGAAAGGCATAGAAGGGGGGCCTCCGATTCTAATATTCCGACTCCGGTCGGACTAGACAACTCTCCGAAAAAGAAGTTTAACATAAAGAATGCGATGAAAAGGGCGAATTCCCTAACGACGGGGTCGAAATGGGAGTTATCGCCGGGGAGATCGGGGTCACCGCCGATGGAGAGTAAGGGGGTCACTTTGTCGTATTCGAATATGAAGCCTCCGACGAGTCCGTCGAAGGGAAAATTACCTCCGACGAGTCCGTCCAGGCCGAAAGGGGTTGGGAATTTGATTAATTTGGGATTGGATTTATTTAAGAGCAAGAAGCCTTTCCCCAGTAGTAGCGTTGGTTCGGTGCCTTTGGGGCTGAGCACGGCGGAGAATGTTCATCAGCTCCGGCTGTTGCATAATCGGTTGGTGCAGTGGAGGTATGCTAATGCTAAAAGTGAGATTGTGAATGGGAACATAACTACTCAAGCTGAGGTATGAGATGTGTTATTTGTGTTTTTTTGAACAATTGTACGACCTATGTTTATCTCTAAAATAGTAATGACATGATTATGAAATTACATGGCAAACTTGGCAAGAATATTTCATTTTATCCTACCATCAATAAAAGGAATACTCTTTTTGTAGAACCAAAAGAAAGTGCAAATTTAACTCTTTCGGTGGAAAAGAGAGAATATATAATGTGTATATATGCTATCTTTTATTCCTCCATGGTGGATATCATGTACTACTTTCTTGTATGTGCTATGGGGTTGAATGAGTGAGTTTAATGAGAATGTTTGATTAGATTCCTAGGAAAATGTAAGTAAGAAAACATTTCAGCTTAATAAAAATTCTCTATAATGATTATGTATAGTTTAGTTTCAGGTTCTAATCCTATATGGCTTTCACCTTCAGACTATTACAAATTCAATTAACTAATGCACCTTTCTGCTGATTTTCAGAGCAACTTGTTGTATGCATCAGATGCTCTCACAAAGTTGCAGCTTTCCGTGCTACAAAAGAAGTTGCAACTAGAAAAAGAGAAACTAGAGATGAAGCTGAATTGTATACTTCGTTCTCAAGTCAGTAACCAAGAACCATTCATTAATTCAACCGTGTTGCATAATTAAATTTGTCCATACTATATAACATGATATTGTTATGCTAATATATAAGTGAAAATTTATGTTATAGATTAAGCCATTGGAAGCATGGAGTGATATGGAAAGGCAACACCTATCAGCGATTTTGATGATCACAGATTCTTTGCACTCTGTTGTTTGTAGAGTGCCCCTTACTGAAGGAGCAGTGGTAGGTCAACAGATATGTATGCATGCATATATATATATAAGTAAAATTCAACCAATCTGTTGCTTAACATTGGTCCATAATTTGCATTAAACTAACACAATTAAATTGTAGGTGGAACCGGAATCAGCTTCTTTTGCGCTGCGTTATGCATCAGATCTGGCAGTATCTCTCAAGTCCATGTTATCCACTTTTTCGCCCACGGTAAGCTGCAATTTTGAAACTTGCTCTGTCTCATATATTAAGCATAATTTAAAATTTTGTTTGTGAATTTATGAGCAGGCCGAGAAGACAGTTACAGTACTTGCAGAATTAGCAGAAGTAGCAGCACAAGAGAAGTCCATGTTGGAAGAGTGCTTGGAGCTTTCAAGATTCATTTCAACATTAGAGGTAAAAATGGACCTTAATGAATCTCATAGAAAACTTTGCACCAGTAGTACTCGTAGATTCATGTCTTGCTTAATAATTTCCTTCCAACTTTTTTCCTTTTATATAATTTTTTTTTATGTGGGCAGATGGAGGAGAGGAGTTTGAAGTGTAACGTTATTCAATTGAAATCGCAGCACCAACAAGAGATCACTGCATAGTTCTTGATAAATTAATCTCCAGACCATATTCATTGTAGCCAAATACGAGTTTTATGATGACTTCTCAATAACCCAATTCTTTTAAACACTTTTGGACGATGTAATTTATCATCTCAAGTTATTTTATTGAGATCAATAAGATAAGAGTGATAGTAACAGATTTGTAATATGACATTCTTTAATTTCTATCTATTCTATTGGTTCTTAAGGATAATTAAAATTTGTTGAAGAATAAACAGAGAAAGAAAAGAAGAAAGAAAGAAACTGAAAAAAGAAAACCTGGCTGTCCGTTGAATAAAAAGAATTTCAGAACTGAAAAACCAATGCAAAGAAAGTTTGGATGTTACTCTCAGGCTGTAGTTGGGTCGAATGAAGGGATAAAATGTTAAATTAATTCATATCCTTTAATTTAATTTTGTACCATTTTAATGAAACCTATACTATACAAGCATCAAATATAATTATCCTATAATGTAGGTCTCTCTATAAACGAAAATGGGTGGTTTTATTTTTCTACCTCTGGTGCATATGTTAATTTCCTTAATTTTCTCCTCCAAAGATGGTCCATAGGTAACTTTGGTTGGCCTTAAATCAAATATTAACTATGAACCTCTAATAAGTTTGCCAGCCTAACCAGACAATGAACCAATGTAAGCACATTTTTTGATGCAGGCTTTAATTTTTGCACCTTCTCTTCTTCCTCCAATACTCCAATGAGAATCCAGAGCATGGCCTTAGGAAGAAGGAAGGTTTAGACAAAATAACAAAATTTTGATACCAAAAAATAAAATAAAATTTGAGTCCCGCAATTTAGATAAAGAAAGGAAGAATTTGGTTCAAGAAGGGCAGCCAAGATGAATGACCTCTTCTCCAGTTCTTTCAAAAACTATCAGGACATCAAGCGCCAGACCATGGACGACATGGAGTCCGGTGGCGGGGCCGATACTGAGGCAGTTGATCTCAGTAAATTCTTTGAAGATGTCGAAAATGTTAAAGAAGACATGAATGCTGTTGTTGTAATCTACAAAAGGCTACAAGAATCTAATGACGAGAGCAAAACAGTTCACAATGCCAAAACTATGAAACAACTTAGGTCCAAGATGGATGCAGATGTTTCAAATGTTCTAAAACGTGTCAAAGTCATTAAAGGGAAGCTCGAGGCGCTCGAGCGGTCCAACGTGGCCCACCGGAAGATTGCAGGGTGCGGGCCAGGGTCGTCGGCTGATCGGACACGAACATCGGTTGTTAGTGGACTAGGAAAGAAGCTCAAGACGATGATGGATGACTTTCAAAGCCTAAGGACTAAAATGAATGATGAGTACAAGGAAACAGTAGGAAGAAGATATTTCACTATAACAGGAGAGCAGGCTAATGAAGAGTTGATTGAAAATTTAATTTCTAGTGGAGAAGGCGAAAATTTCCTTCAAAAGGCAATTCAGGAACAAGGGCGTGGACAAATTTTGGACACAATTTCAGAGATTCAAGAACGACACGATGCTGTGAAGGAGATTGAGAAGAATTTGATTGAATTGCACCAGATTTTTTTGGATATGGCAGCACTTGTTGAGGCACAAGGGCAGCAACTTAATGATATAGAGTCTCATGTGGCACATGCAAGTTCATTCGTTAGACGAGGAACTGATCAACTGGTGGAAGCTCGAGAGTATCAGAAAAGCTCGAGGAAATGTACTTGCATTGCAATCCTTCTTGTAGTTTGTTGTGTCATCGTTCTTCTTTACCCCATTTGGTCTACTTTTCTGCTTCAGAATTTATTTTAGTAAAAAAAAAAGGAACCAAGTTTTTCAATGCCAAACAAGAATGTGTTTGATATTTTTACAGAACCTATAGCAGGCATTTTTTCAGAATCCATTTTGGCTGTGGTTGTCCTTTTTAGCAATTTTCTTTCTCTTAACACATTCAGAAGTTGATGGCATTGGCTTCAGAGACATGGACACCATGCTGTTTATATGTAATAGTTTGTTTAATTTCTGCCTTGTACATGCTGTGTTACAGTGTTTGGAAATACAAATCTTGAAATTCGTAGACTTTCTTTTCAATTAATCATGCTATGTATGTTAATAAGTCCAATCTTGTACTATTTTTTTTTTGCTCGTAAATCTTTTTTGAAAGATCTAGTGTACAGATTCCACCACTGCATAACTAGTTTCATGTTGTGTGGTTTTCTTTTCTTTTTCTTCTTTTTTCATATGCCTATTTCGCAACTAAAAACAGATAATGTTATGGAAAATGATATATATTGCAAATGTTTATATCGACCTTTTGATTGCCACTTACGTAGATAAGTGTTAGTGATAATTTTGTTTGGAGAGATGTATAATAACTGGGGTTTTCCTATAATTCCTACCAATCGACTTCGCAATTATAATTTGACGTAAATTTATCGCAATAAATAACAGTACTCTAATGTTATCTACATTGCCTACTAAATCCAAATAAGTTTCTAACAATTGTAAACTATTGTAATTATGTAATCTCTCTCAGTGAAAATTAGTCCACACAATGAGTCTTACTTTTTTTTTAAAAAAAATCGTGCTCCAAATAATGTCACATGCTTCCCTAGTTTCCTCCTGTTAGCAGGGAAAATTGAGTCATATTTTTGGATAAAGAACCTTTAAATTGGTTCATATTTTTTTGTCACATGGGTTGGTTTTACCAAATTTAATTGAAAATTTTAAAAACTTAAATTATTGGTCATTTTTCACTTCGGTGATTGACTTTTTAATTGTTTCAATTAGATGATTAAATTATTAATTTTTTTCACTTTGGTTCAATTGAAGTTGTTATGCCATAAATTGATGACATGACTTGAACACATAAAATTTGACTGCTGATGTGCTAAAAAAAGTCTTATCTTGTAATTTATTTAAATCATTTTATAAAACTAGAAGGACATAATTGTAATATAACATTACAATATAACGATAAAACTAAAAAGATACAAATATCAAAAACAAAACCGAACCCAAATATGAGAATCATATCCGGGGAGGTTAAGCCACTCTTCAACATCTCTGGCGAGGTTCAGCCCACTCCTCACACCATCTTCGACGAGAAATACTGAGCCTGAAGCTCCCCTCCCTCAACCAACTGCAGACGTCTATCATGAAAAAGATCCTGATCGCATAAAAGCCATTCTTGAGCGAAAAAAGGCAGATGATTGAAGACAGAGGTTAATTTTTTTTATACTTCTCCAAAACAAAAATAAGAACGAAAACAAAATCAAAACCAACAATTGCATGAACCTCGTTCATCGTCTTCACCAACAGTATGACATAAAAAACCCTAAAATCACTAATCAAAACCATATGATCCATACAATTACATCAATTGAGCAAATCACTAAGCAAAATCGAAAAGAAGAAGAAGAAAGTATTCAAGTCGCACCCCCAAAATTCATCAATTGTGCTTCCGCAATTGCCGCTAGGTACATATCCTACCATCTTTGATATGAAAAAAGAAAAAGAAATAGAGTAAAATACACTGACACTCCCGGTAAATAATCATAATAATAATCACCACCCTTCTAATTTTTCAAATAACAGTTAATACCCTTCTCGTCTACAATATGTAATACTCCCTCCGTCCCAAATTAATTGCTTTTTTAGAACTTTTTAAATCAAATTGACTATTTTTAAAATTAATAATTAAGCATATATAAATATATTTCTAAAATTATAAAAATTGAAATTAGTAATAAATTGTATATACTTTATTTTGGTTATAATCTCTTCACCTATATTTTAACAAAAATAATAAAAAGATTAATTCTAAAAAAAGTCAATTTGACTTAAAATGATCAAAATTGAACAATTAATTTGGGACGGAGGGAGTATTCATTATCCATTAGTGTGGTTGACCAACTAATATCCAAAAATATTTTTAATATAATATCTAATACATCCTTCAAGTTATAATGTTTAATATATTCACTAAATATAAATTTGTAAATTATAACTTTTACCTAACTTGATCTAATTAATTAAATTATGAACTTATGCAATAAATAACATAAATGTCAAAAAATAATAAATATTCATTTTATCAGGAAAATAAAGTCATACACTTTTTGCTAATTAAATTTTTCAAAGATTAAAATTTATGTAATATACATTCAAATATATTTTTTATAATTAAAAACTAAAATTTTAATACCCATAAAAAGTACAAATCGCAAAAAAAAATTATAATTATTTTTTCCAAATATTAAAATTTACGTAAAACAAACTTATTATTAGAGAATGAATCTTATTATTCATATAAAAAAGTATTAAAAATTATATTAATTATTTTTCTTAAATATTAAATTAAACATAAGTCATACTTAGGCATAATTATTTACAGTAAAAATGACAAATGTTGTTACTCACAAAAAATATATATATATATATTAAAAGAAAAATCTTTTTACAAGACAGAGGTAGTAATAAATATTATTATATTTTCTTTTATTCAACATTGCACAAAAACAACACTAACTGTATACTAAAAAATATAATCAAATTTATAAACATCCCAAATTTTGACACATACTCAAGAAAATTTAATATATAAAAATCATAATATGAAACTAAGAATTCAAATAATAATTTTTGGTGTTAAACACCAAAAACTAAACTATCAACATACTCAATTACTCTAATTAGAACAACTCAATTAATACTTTAATTTAAAATTCTTAATATTTGTATCACTTATCCAAAAAATATGTGTTAATTAAACTAAATTAATTTTTTTTATAACTTACCAACAATTTGAATGAGATAGTCTTAATTATAAAAAAACTATAATTAAAATGTATTATATTAAAAAAAGATAATTAAACATATATATTATTTAGAAATTAAAATTTGATAACAAAGGTAAATATATAACTTAATTTATTTTGTCAACCCTAAAAACTTGTAAGGGTACTAACTGTTACTTAAAAAATTAGAGGGGAAGTGAGTGTTATTATAATTATTTAGAGGAACTGTTACCGTATTTTACTCAAAGAAAAATGGAGTAAAAGAAGAAGAAATGGTGCTAATGTCATAGTCGACCTTCTATTCTGCCATAGAAGACCATCTTTGCGCGTCTAACTTTGCTCATATTGTTGATTTGAGGTACTAAAATCATCTTTTGTTTGCTTCGTTTAGGGAATACATGATTTGACTTGTTTTTTCTTTTTCTCTTCTTTGGATTTAGTTAAAAAGGGATGGTGTTCATGGTGTCTTTGAGTGGCGTGTTTGGTTGAAATCGTAGGGTAGATTTGAGAAGTTAGAGAGGTCTGAGAAGAAAATATATAATTATATGAGAATGATTTTGTTTATTTTAATTAAACTTAAGATGTAATGTCGTAATTATTTTACCCCTTTCACTCCAAAAAAATAATTTACAAAAATTCAAAAACTACACTTCTTTTAACACACTTAAGCACCATATGACACGTGTTCATGTCATGCCACTAATTTATGACGTGACAATTTCAATTGAATTAAATTGAAAAAAATTAATAGTTTAATTATTTAATTTACTTGACAAAATTAAAAGGTGGATCATTGAAGTAAAAAAAGAATAATAATTTAGGACAGTAAATTATATTTAAGCCATTTTAAAAAAATAAAAAGGGATATTGCAAAACTAAATCATCATGAAACACATTCTAAAAATGGATAAACATGATAAAACAATTCTACAAATTGCCATAATAATAACATAAATATTAAAAGAATAAACTAAACTTCATAATAGAAGGATCATTTCACAAATGCTTAACAAGTAATAGGGCCTTTGGTATAAATAAATACAAAACAAAGGATTCGCTAAGAAAATAACTTGATGAAATATGTTCGCAACAATTCGCTTGATACGCAGTCGTATAAACGAAGAATTGTGTGCATCTCCTCCAACACTACACAGCCATTCCCAATTTTTCTCTCAATTAATTTGTCTCTCTAATCTCAGACAATCACATAAGATCATGGCTTCTTCATGGGCGGCTCGTCAAGCTCTAACCCTAGCTCGATTATCCGCTCCTAGATCAGCTTTTCAGTCGCCTTCCCTAATTCAGCGCCGCAGCCTCTCTGGAGCTGCTGGTAAAATCCTCACTTTCAGTTTTTTTGTGTATAAATAATGAAATCACCATAATTAATTATGTGATTAATCAGGATATAGAGATAATCTTTTGTGTATTTGAAATGCTAATGTTTGTGGTTTGATGTGTTGTATCAGATCACCATGGACCTGCAAAGGTTAACTGTTGGAGTGACCCAATGAGTCCGTCTAAATGGAAGGAAGAGCATGTGAGTCTTTTTTACTTGTAAAATCGTTGATTAGTTATAGTACATTTTATTAATTCATTGGTAATAATTCTTCAATTGTTTTTTCTAACAGTACTGAATTATTGTGTGGAAAATTGAAATTTTGGAACTGACTTGTGTTTCGAGCATCATTTCATTTTTCAAAGCTGACTTGAGCTGGCAAATTGTTTTCTGTCTTTTCCACCATCATGGTTCAATAACTGCATTAGATATTATGATTCTTTTGGCTATGGCCTATGTTACTATTACGGTCAATACAAGACTGGTGAATTGGTGATAATCGGAGGTTAGTCACAGGCAGTGGCGGCACCAGGATATTGTATCGAGAGGGGCCAAAATCTGTATAAACAAATCATAGAATTAATAATTTGAAAATGAACGTAAAAATTAAATTATACGCACTATTTTTTAGTACATGTCAATCTATCTATCAAATTTGTCAATCTATACTCATAGTAATAGTCCAAGTAATTTCTTTTCTCAACATTATTTATTCCAAAATTAATGATATAATTGATTTTATGAAATCAATTTAAAATATAAAATTCAAAATTGATATGAACAAATATAAATATTGAAAGAAACAAACATGATAATTAG
The DNA here is from genome assembly GCA_034770075.1 of Aralia elata. Taxonomy (NCBI): domain Eukaryota; kingdom Viridiplantae; phylum Streptophyta; class Magnoliopsida; order Apiales; family Araliaceae; genus Aralia; species Aralia elata. The sequence goes on from CM068385.1 coordinate 92,348,277, forward strand.
TAATAGGTTTAGTTAATTTATGATGATTAGTAATAGTTTTTTTTAATTGGTGATAATTAGTAATAGTTTTTAGTACTAAAATTGATTCAATTTAAATTTAAGGATTTTGTAAACTAATTTTAAAAGGTCAAAATATACTCTAATTTTTGAATAGAGGGTATATAAATTTTAAATGAATATTTTGCACAAAATTATGTCAAATGATTTTTTTTATCATCAAGCGACAGACATAATACTGATTAATTTTTGATAATAGTACATATATTTTTTTTGAGAACATGATAATAGTACATATAATATAGGGTATTGATATTAACATAGCAATAAGGTCTTCAGACAATTTTATTCTTTTGAGTAATTTTGTCTTAATATTAAAAATAGTATGGCCTACCGCAACTTCAAAAGTTAAGGATATATTTGTTGTTGAAAAATGATGTTTACTATGTGCCCGTCTTTGTTACTCTGTTAATATTATTACTTGTAATTTATTGTATATGCCAAATTTTATTCAAATAAATTACATAAATAATGAGAGGAAATTAAAAGGCTTACATTTTAAAAAATATATATATAGTAAGGGGAAAAATTGGGGTGGGGCCATGGCCCACCCCCGCCACTATGTAGTTTCGCCATTGTTCACAGGGAAATGAGTACCAATCTAGTCAGATGCATAATTTGTTCAATATTTGGTGGCCTTATAATTGGAAATAAGGAATAGGAACTATACAAAGTGTCATCTCTATAATATATGATTTTATAGAATTTGGAATTCTTCTATTTTCTCATCCAGTTGGACTTATTACTTGGTTATTCTGTTTACCTATCTTAATTTATTTATTATCAATAAATTTGGTTGATATCAATATGTAGGGAAACTACTCGAAAATGCTTTAACGAGGAACAAAACCTTAGTTTTAATTTTAACTTAGACTTAATTATTTATCCTTGACATTTTTAGTAAACTGGGTGGAAGTTAGGTACTTTAGTACATAGTTGGGGATTTAAGATAATTTAATGTAAGTGGGGTTATCAACATTTAGCTAGTTTGGATGCTTTATTCACTTAAAACTTTGTTATGTTTAGAGCCCACACTCGGTAGGAGTTTGTTACGTTTAGGATGTCGCATCGGGTAGAATGTTTCACTTATGTTTTCGTTGTTCCTTGTATAAGCCCAAGCTTATTTGTTATATTAGACAGTTCACGAAATATTGAGAGTTATAAAATTGAGATTTCAGTTGTGATCGATCCTTTGTGTGCGGACGTGAGGAATTTTTATGGAATGACCTCAAAACATCCTGAGAGGTGGCTGATGTCTCTGTAGATGGGTATCAATCATATTGGTTGTGACATAACGAAAGACTAAATAAATAATAGAAACAATCACAGGAATTGAATCTATGTAACTTTGTAATCACAAGAATTCACAAAGTTGGATAAACTGATTAAGCAGCCACAATGTTTTATAAAATCAGAATAATAAGAGTTACACCCTACAACACATGAAAACATCATTTAAATACTAAACAAGCTGGAAACCCTAATTACGAAAGGAATAACTAAATTACGAAATAATCCAAATAAGTTCAAAATTGGTAAAAACTTCACAAGGCCCAAACACATATTTTCAGGCCTTTTTTGGGCTTTTAATGGTGTACGTCATGGCCGAAGGGGATGAGTCTTTTATGGCTCGTCGTAAGCTTCAATTTGATATATTATGGGTCACGTAACTCCAAACGGATCAAAGTTATGATAAAAGCAGTGTTAATCCCTCTGGGGCTTGGGTTTTCTTCCTTTGCGGACCGTGTCATTCCCCTCCACCTGAGAAAAACTCGCCTCTGAGTTGTCACCCAGCGCCATAGCACTCTTAGCCGTCTGCTCCACAATAGTGTCTACATATATCAAACCATCAACAACATGGTATGGATAAAGATCAGCCACATTAAAAGCCTTCGAGATCCCCATACTTGCAGGTAGGTCCACCACATAAGCATTATCATTGATTTTCAGTAGAATGGTATAAGGACCATATTTCTTTTGCTATAACTTGCCATAAGTACCAACATGAAACCTTTCCTTGTGTAAGTACACCATCACTTGATCCCCTTTCTCAAAAGTCGCTTCTGGCGATGTTTGTTAGCAAGCTTCTTGTACACGTATTAGCTTGTTCAATCTTTTGCTTCACATCCGCATGCATAGCTTGAATCTCATCCGCCATGTTGGCAGTTGCCTCGCTCACGCCAGGTCCCTTAGGTAAACTGACCAAATCAAGAGTATGGTGAGGACATTTAGTATAAATAGTAGAAAATGGAGACTTCCCTGTAGCGCTATGTTCGACACTGTTATAAGCAAACTTCGCCTTTGCTAAAGCCAAATCCCATTGTTGAGACTTCTTTCCACATATATAGCGAATTAAGTTTCCCAAAGTTTGATTTAGCAACACAGTTTGCCCATCAGTTTGAGGATGGGTTGTACTGCTAAAGTTCAAAGAAGAATCGAACCGCTTCCATAAAGTCTTCCAAAAGTAACTCAAAAATTTATTGTCCCGATTAGAAGTGATGGTTTTGGGCACACCATGCAACCTTACAATCTCCCTAAAGAATACTTTTGCCACCCCAGGAGCATCAAAAATCTTTTTGCAAGGTATAAAATGCGTCATCTTTAGGGGTGCACAAAAGGCCCGCGGCCTGCGGTTTGGCCTTGGTCCGGCCTGGTCAAAGCCTGGCCTGGTCAATGCCTGGTCCGGTCAGGCCCGACCTGAAGGCTGAAAAAAGGCCGCTGTTTGGAAGGGAAAATCTGGCCTGGCCAGGCCTGGCTAAAAGCCCGGCCTGGACCGACCTGTGGCCTAGGCCTGGCCTGGTCCAAAGCCTTAGGCCTGGCCTGGTCCAAAGCCTTAGGCCTGGCCTGGCCTGTTCGCACTTGGACTGTTTTTTTTAATATCTTAGCAGCCCACTGCCCAGCCCAACAACCCAACATCAACATGTATTATGTTTTAAATAACTTGTGAGTTTAGTCTGCAACCTATAGGCCATAAGCCCACGAGCCATGAGTCATGTTTTAAATAATCTTAGGTATGCAAGTCTGCACACCAGTAACAGATTTAAAGGAAAAAAAAAAAGAGTGGTCCACAATCCACTCATGACTCAACCAACAAAGCAACAACGGACCAACACAAAGTCAGTCATGACTTATCCAAAAAAAAGGAGTGGGCATGTCAGGCAGTGGCAGTGGAAGCTTGAAAAATATTTTTTTTTACAGATTTGAAGATATATTTTTTGAAGATTTAAAGATATATTTTTTGAAGATTCAAAGATATATTTTTTGAAGATTTGAAAACATATTTTTAAAAATTTTGAAGACAAATATTTATAACCGACTCATTCTTGATTATTGTTTAAATTATACTTTAAAGTTATAAACTTATAATTATTCATCAAATTATTGATTTAATAAATTATTACCGGTTCATTATTGTAATCTGTAAGTTATAAGTTGTAATACATTACTTTTAATTAATACATCAATCAAGTTTAAAGTTTTAATTATTCATTCTTGATTTCTTGTAAGTATATTTAATTAATATATTAGTTAGTTTATTTAATATTAATAAGTTAGTTGATTAAATTTTAATATTAATATACTAGTTAGTTTATTAATTTTAATAAGTTAGTTGATTAAAATTTAATATTGATTTACTAATTACTTTATTTAATATTAATAAATTAGTTGATTGAAATTTCATACACTAATTAGTTTATTTAATATTAATAATTTAGTTGATTAAAAGTTTATTAATATTTAATATTTATAGACATGGTTACATAAATAATTAAATACAATGATAATTAATATGTACAATATTCTATACTACTGCAAATGCCAATGTGTTGTCACTTGTCAGCCTAGACTTAATGGATGTAGGTACACGTACATCCATAGTACTTAATGAATGTACCCAGCAAGCAGCATGTCAGCGGCGTCAGCCAAGACTTAAATTTAATAATGTACCCACAAGAAATTAAGCACTAGAGACCAGCTTGGGCCTGGCCAGAAGTATGGAACACGAAAAGGAAAACAAATTGCATGGACCGGACCGGACCAGCTTGGGCCTGGCCCAAAGCCTGGCCTGGTCTGGTCTGCAGGCTCAAACAGGTCACCTATTATTGCGCCAAGCCTGGCCTGGCCTGGCCTAGCAGTCCAATAGTCAAGGCCTGGTCTGGTCAACGGCCAAGGCCTGGCAGGCCCAGGCCGGGCCGGCCTGTTGTGCATCACTAGTCATCTTGGAAAACCGGTCAACCACCACAAACACAGAATCAACACCCCTTTGAGTTCTCGGTAATCTAACCACAAAATCCATCGATAAATCTTCCCAAATATTTTTAGGAACCGGTAAAGGTGTATAAAGGCCAACATTTGAGGACTGCCCTTTATCCATTTGGCACATATAATATTGCCCCACGAATTTCTCCACATTGCGTCGTAACTTGGGCCAATAATACTGTTTCTGTACAAAAGATAAGGTATTATCTCGTCCCAAATGTCCAGCAAGTCTGCTGCCATGCAAGTCACGAATTAACTTCTCCTGTAAGGATGAAATTGGAATACACAATTGATTCTCACGCATCAAAAACCCATCTTGCAAATAGAACCCCAACACAGGCACTCCCAAAACACACTGTCACCAAATTTCAGAAAAATCAGGATCGTGCTTGTACAACTCCTTCAAGTATTCAAAGCCAATTATTTCATGACTAAGAGTAATGAGTAACGATACGTGGTGACTTAAAGCATCTGCCACCTTATTGTGCACTCCAGATTTATGCATCAAACGGAAAGGAAATTTATGTAGAAAGGTACACCACTGGGTATTCATGTTTGAAGTAATTCGTTTCTGACTTTCCAGATACTTCAAAGCTTCATGATCTGAATACAACACATTCTTTGCCAATCAGATAGTGTTCCCAATGCTTCAAAGTTCGAATAACTGCAAAGAATTCCTTGTCATAAGTCGACCATTTTTGCCGAGCCTCACATAACTTCTCACTGAAAAATGCTACAGGTCTCTTCTCTTGGGATAAAACAGCACCAATGCCCACACCACTAGCATCACAATGCACTTTAAACAGCTTGTCAAAGTTCAGTAATGCAAGCACAGGGGTTGTACTTAATTTCTCCTTTATCACTGCAAAACTGTTATTTGCCGCTTAATCCCAATTTAATTTTCCTTTCTTCAAATACTCTGTAATAGGCGCTGTAATGCTACTGAAATTTTTGATGAACCGCCTATAGAAGGTTGCTAATATGTGGAAACTACGGGCTTCACTAAATGTCCTTAGGGTAGGCCAATCCCAAATGTCCCTCACTTTCTCTTCATCCACCTGTATCCCCTCGGAGCTAACTATGAAACCCAGAAAGAGCAACTTATTTGTCATGAAGTTGCACTTTTTAAGGTTCACAAAAAGCATATTCTGCTGCAAGACTGTTAGTACCTCACGCACATGCAAAAGATGTTCCTCTTCGGATTTGCTGTAAATCAAGATATCATCAAAGTAAACAACAACAAATCGCCCAATAAACGGTCTCAATACCTGATTCATAACACACATGAAGGTGCTAGGTGCATTACTCAATCCGAACGACATAACCAACGATTCAAACAACCCATCTGTAGTCTTGAAGTTGTTTTCCACTCATCTCCTGGTCGGATTTGATGGTAGCCACTACGCAAGTCAAGTTTGGAGAAGACCACCAAACCATGCAACTGATCAAGCATGTCATTCAATTGCGGAATTGGAAACTTGTACCCCACTGTAATTTTGTTAATCGCCCTGCTATCTACACACATTTGCCAACTACCGTCAGCCTTTGGTACCAATAAAACAGGAACTGCACATGGACTCATGCTCTTTTGTATATGTCCTTTTTTTCAGCAACTCTTCCACCTTTTCTCGCAGTATCTCATTCTCCTTCAGACTCATCCTATAATGAGGTAGATTTGGCAAACTAGCTCCAGGAATTAAGCCTATCTGATGTTGTATGTCTCATTGGGGAAGTTCATTCGGCAGTTCATCTGGTATAAGATCACTAAATTCGGCAAACAAAGGCTTAACTGCATCAGGTATAACAGCCTCCTTTGACTTCCCCTTCCCCTTCATCATGTCCTTCACAATCATACAAAATAACTTCCTGACTCCTTTATATTTGCCAGAAATTCCTTATGGGTGTGTGCTACTGTTAAGAACGCCTTCCCCTCCACTTTAGAAGCTTTGGATTGGGTATCCTTTTTCAATGGCATCAAAGTATACCATACTGCATCTTTCTCAGTCCGGTAAATATTTTCTCTTCCCGAATGCTACGCATTAGTGTCATACTGTCATGGCTTACCAAATAAAATATGACAAGCATCCATATCTATGATATCACAATAAACAACATCTACATACTTGCCAATTTAAAACAGGACCTTACAGTGTTCAGTTACTTTAACTTTGCCAATAGATTTAATCCAACCAATTGAGTAAGGACTAAAATGCTTTTCCACAGGTAAATGCAACTTCTCAACGACCTCCCTACTAATAATATTTTTTTGGCTACCACTATCAATGATCAAATCAAAAGTCTTATCAAGAATAACACACCTAGTCTGGAACAGTTTGTGGTGCTGGTTTTCTTTTGCCGGTTTTGGAGACAAAGCAATTTCCTCCCCACGTACACTTGTCCTTCTGCCACATACTCAAGGTTCGAAAAAGCTAAAAGCGGTACGAAGCGTTTTTCTCCGGACGAGGCGAGGCGTAAGCTTCGAGGCGGAGCGAGGCGGAAGCCTCGATTTGAAGAACTAAAAGTTCCCTCAAAAAAATTATTAATCATATCTACAAAAAGATTTTGATTTACAAATTAATTTATTAACTTAATTTGAAGAAACAGGGGCAGAACTGAAACTTCAGGGGCTGAAATAAAAGAAAACAAAACTACAGGGACTTATATGTAATTTTTTCAAGGGCTATTTTGAACTTTTAGAAAACATGGGGGACTAAATTAAAAAACTATAAAAACTATGAGGTACCTAACTGTAATTTTCCATGAGTAATTTTATTATACAGATCTGAGATCAGATCTCAAATTATCCAGAAACTCTCTCTCCTCTCGCATCTCTTCTTTTTTCCTCCTCTCCCGTCTCTTCTTCTTCTTCCTCTCCCTTCTCTTCTTCTTTCTCCTCTCCTCTAGTCGCACGACCCTCACAGTCGCACGAAGCCTCGCCTCGACACGCCTTCTTCTTCTTCTCAAACCAACTCTTGCGTCTCTTCTTCTTCTCAAACCAAGGCCCAAGCCTTGATGCGCCTCGAGGCGATTCGCACTGAGGCGTAAGCCTCGGCAAACAAAGGCGCAAGCCTCTCCTTCTTGGTCTGATGCGGTAGCCTCGCCCCTCCTTTCTCCCGCCTCGCTACGAGGCGCGCCTTAAGGCGCGCGCCTCAAACGCTTTTTCGAACAATGCTCATACTCGTCATCTTCCTTTTCAGCTTCACAAGCGTTTTCATACTCATTATCTTCATTCCCATCAACATGGTTGACGTTGTTCACGTTATGCCTTCGACAATCTGCCGATGTATGTCCTGATCTGCCGCACTTATTACACTTATCCCCGTAATTTTTTGCATAGGGATTAGGTGCTTTCTCTTGCACCACTAACTGCTTTCCTTGGGCCTTTTCAGTCATAGCCCATTCACGACGTCAAACCTGTCGGCCCTTATAATTCTGGGGAGTTTGGAAAATAGGGTTCTGCCGATTGTTCCATCCGCGATTCGTATCCCCAAAATTCTGTCCTCCTCCTGAATAATTTCTGCGAACAGGTTCAGGCTGAGGTCTCTCCTGTAGTATAATTTCAGCCTTCAAGGCCAAATTCCTAACTTTTTCAACACTAAGTACGGTTTGCACTCCGATTTTCTCCATAATCTCACGTTTCAGCCCCTCAAAATACCTGAAAGCTTTCAGAATCTCAGACTCCTGTAACCCAGTATGTTCCGTTAATCTCTGAAACTCTATTGTGTACTCGTGGATGGATTCATTGCCCTGAGGACATCGCTGTAATTTTTGAAACATGGCCTGTTCATAATCCAATGGCAAAAATCGTTTTCTCAACATCCTTTTCATCTGACCCTATGATGTCACCGATAGTCTTCCTTGTCTCCTTTGAGTGGTCTATACGTTCTCCCACCAAATACCAATAACCCCCTTTAGCTTGTAAGCCACCAATTTCACTTGTTTATCCTCTGGGTTGAAGCAAAATCAAAGAATCTCTCTACTTTGTATAGCCAGTCCAAAAACGACTTAATATCAAGAGTCCCATCAAAAGTGGGAAGATCCACTTTAATTCGAAAATTTTGATTTTGGCCCCTAAGATCGTCTCTAGCCCGAAACTGGTTATCACGCACCATAGCCCAATGATCAGGCTCTTCATATGCACCAAACTCCTACTCATCATCAGAATCCTCTTTCCTACATTCCTGCCCATGCCCCCGACGGTTGATACATAGCCTATGATTCTCGCCAATACTACAATCATAATCTTGACTCATGTCGACCCTAATGATTCCAAACCTTTCGGTTAGCACGTTGACTGCTACTGCTAGATCACCGGTACTAACGTCCAACCTGTTTATTTTACCAACTAGGGCCCTAGTTGTGGCATCTAGATTATGCAACGCAGTCCAGATGACCATCATCCCCTCGTCGTTACAAGGAGGTGGGTTGTCTTGCACACATTCAACATCCATTAATTCACAGGATAGAATCCTTGCTCTGATGCCAACTGTCACAACGAAAGACTAAATAAAGAATAGAAACAATCATAGAAATTGAATCTATGTAATTTTGCAATCACAGGAATTCACAAAGTTGGATAAATTGACTAAGCAACCACAATGTTTTATAAAATTAGAATAATAAGAGTTAAACCCTAAAATACATGAAAATATCCTTTAAATACTAAACAATAAGTTGGAAAACCTAATTACGAAAGGAATAGCTAAATTACGAAATAATCCAAATAAGTTCAAAACTGGTAAAAACTTTGGAAGGCCCAAACACATCTTTCTAGACCTTTTTTGGGCTTTTTATGGTGTATGTCATGGCTGAAGGCGATGTGTCTTGTAGGGCTCGCCGTAAGCTTCGATTTGATATATTATGGACCCCGTAATTCCAAACGGATCAAAAGTTATGATAAAAACAGTGTCAACCCCTCTTGGGTTTGAGTTTTCTTCCTTTTCTTCCTTTGCGGACCGTGTCTGGCAACAGAGTCTGGTGGTTACGGGCAGAGCCTAAACCCCAATTACTTTACATTGTCCTGCATCATGCTCATGCTTATATGATGGATCTTTTGCTTTTGCAGTTTGTAATTGTCTCTTTATCTGGTTGGGGTTTGCTCATCTTTGGGGGCTTCAAAGCCTTTTCTGGTGGCAAGAAGGAAGAGGTATTTACTTTTTCTTCGTTTTGAACTTTGAACCTCATAAATGTTATTTTACATGTTCATGCATTCTGGTTTAGGCTGGTATTTGTATTTATTAATCTCCAATTCTACATCCAACTTTATATTACAAATGGCAATATGCATTAACTCCATTGAATAAAAAATGAAGAGATGGATGTTTGTTTGTGTTATAAAATTATTCCAGGTCTTTAGGAACCTCTATTGTAGATTTGTAGTATTTACCCCCGACTTACACCCTTGTGATTTGGCTTTTAACTCAAGTATTGATTAGTGGTCTCTATTCTTCTGTGTCTTATAGTTTGCGAACACTTATAGTTTCTTTAGCGTATTTTGAGGCACAAACATTGATTGAAAATTCTGATTGGAAATCAGGATAAAGTCTTGAGATGTTTGAATTGTCTTTAAATTTTCTTGAAACTAACACTCATTTTCTATGCGAACTTCCTAACGTAGGATTTCTATTTTATTTTTTTTGTTGAACAAAATGAAAATTCTGCAAATATGTTAATAAGATTTGAACTTTGCTAACTCACTCTTTGCTTTGGATTTTGTTTTCTAAATACAGAAATTGGTCGAGGCAGAAGACTAGAGTTGGGATACAGTGTCATCTTCGCACAAGCTTTCTTCTAATAATATGTTTGCTATGAAACATTGAAACATATCCAGGAATCCTGTTTTATTATTTTGGAGACAATTTGTTGGTTTCATTTATATGAATAACTATGGGAATGCCCATTGACGGAATTACAGATGTTATACGCTAGCTTTTATGAGACAATCCAATGTCTTTCTGTTGCCTATTTTGTCGTCCAAAAGTGTTTTGGTGCTATTTTATCTGTCAAGTAGATTCCTAATTTCCTATGTCGGTCGGTTACTAATACATCATTCCATAAGCATCTTATCCCTACTAGGTAAGGTAGGGTATGGGTAGGTTCATCTTTCTCAATTCACTTGCACTCTGTTTGGATTTAATAATTTTGAGAGAAAACTACTCTTATCAAGTATAATTTATAATGAGGAGAGACGAGATGAGATATTAACTTTTATAATACTGATTTTACGCACAGAGATATGAGAAATAGAGGAGATTTTTAATACCAATTATAAAAGTATCTCTTTTGCTTCCTCCTATTTTGCCTCGTACTAAATACAGAAAAGCTTTGTTCTTTCCTTGACTATCCACCAACTTTACCATCAAAATAACAACAGTAGTAATGAAATGTGTAACTAATGCATGGATTTGACTCCTGAGGGTTTGTGTGAAGCGGCCAAACGGAAAATATTACCTGAAAATAAGGTTATTTTTAATAATTAATAATAATTTCTGTTAAAATTTTGTTAATTAACATATGTATGGGCTTTAATTAATTTATTCGTACTTTTGCTAACAAAATTACATTTCAAATTCTATATAGTTTTATCTCCCTTCGTTTAGAAAATTGAGTTCTTCTTCCGTTCCAAATTATATGATCATTATTTGAAATAATTTAAAATTTAAAATTGAGATAATTCATTAAAAATTATGAAACAATAAAACTTACAAAGAGTAATACTTTTTAAGTAGTTTACAATATTGATCATTGTATTGTATTGATTAAAATTAAAAAAATATATGTTAATTTTGAGTTTAAAAATTTTTAAATTAATTTTAAAAGTCAACTATGGTCGAATAATATGAAACGGAGGTAGTATTATATAATTGCTGATTTTGTTGCTTATGAAAATTAAGACCGTAGAACATATACGTGCACATAATTCTTTTTTGAGTAATTAAAATTTTTAGTTGATAGTTATTGTGAGAAAAATTATTTAATAAATTATGTGTAATATGTCTTAACTAAATTTTAGTATTTATAAATAAATCAAAAAATCAATTAAATATGAAAATAAATTCGTGGTTAGTATAATATAGGGTCATGTACACGTAAATGTCTACCTATTCAAATTTTTAGATCAGTTTTTGTTTTAAATTTCCTGAAATACAAGAAGAAGTGAGCCAAAGTACCAAATAATCAATTTTATTAATAAAAGTGGAAAAACGAACAACAACCAATTGATCCAGAAAACTGGTCCCACTTATCACCCTAAGGTGAAGAACTTCTTCTAATTGTTCCCCATTCGCCCTCTGTGCAACTTCAATCGCGTTTAAGCACTTTCCCATTTCAACATTTTCGAATGAACGATATCCTGGTTTGATTGGATTTGAGGGTTAAGCCAATTTTGATTATAAATTGAATGCGAAACTGGGATACATTCTGCTCATGAAAGTTTTCTTCGGTTGGTAAGAAGATTTAGTTTTAATGGAGATTCATGCTTATTTTTTGTTTTCTGGGTTATTTTGCCCTATTCTGTAGATTTTTTTTTGTTTTTTATATTTTGAAGTTTGGGTATTTATTTCAAAATGGAATGTCTTCCTACAGTAATTATATTCAATTGTTCACGAACTTCTTCTCTTTTCCAGTATTTTTACTTTCTGGTCTCGAGTCAAATTGCTAATGCTCTGTATATACATGCATGCATTTACATAAATCCATAATGATTTTATCAAATAGATATTGAAAGTAGTTAAAGACCAAAAAATGAGATTTTGTTTGGTCTTCACTTGAATATTTTATGTAGAATTTGATATTTGTTTTGTCTTACTACTAATCTAGTGCTTGTTTACTAGGTGTAGTTTGTGTATATTTGCACAGTGTTTTCTTTAAATGTAAATAATTGTTATAATCTCAAGAACTGAAGGTTATTCATATCATCTACTCCATTTGATTGCTGGAGTGTAGGACAGAAGGGATATGATTTTGCAGGCAGTTCATTTCAAGTGTCTTTATTTTTCCTTTGTTTATTTTTTTTTTCTCTTTTGCTTTTAGGTTGTTTCCTGAATTTTGTTTCTGTGTGTGTGTGTGTGTCTGTGTGTGTGTGTGTTTGGTAGGAAAGCTTGTGCCTTGTGGTTCAAATGAATTGTGACCTCATGTTCCTTGTGTGCCTATGTATGTCCAAGTCTATAGTCTATTTTCTTTCAGTTTGTGAGCATTGGCGGGACGAAGAAAAATGTTAAAGATGATGCTGGGTTGTTCTAAGGTTTACATATCTGAAAGCCGAAACAGGGCTGCACTGGATTCGATTGAACGAGCTGCCAAACTATTCCCAGAAGCTGCTGTTTTGAATAAGTTTGAAGATGAAACTTATAATAGAGTTGGTTATACCCTTGTCTCCAAATTGGCTCCAGAACCATCAGACTCGTGTCCCTTGAAGAATGCCGTGTTTGCCATGGTGAGAGCTGCTTTTGATGCTATTGACCTTGGGCAGCATCAAGGAAGTCATCCACGGCTTGGTGTCGTGGACCATATATGTTTTCACCCCTTAGCCTGTGCTTCCCTTGACCAAATTTCAGGAACTGCAAAATCTCTAGCAGCTGATGTTGGCTCAAGTCTTCAAGGTTTGTTTCATGAAGTTATAACTAGCTGCATATAAATGAGCATGCTGTTAATGAAAATATGTTCAGGGAATAAGACTGTAAGTGTGATTTATAAAATGCATAATAATTGGCAAAGCTCATGGTAGAGATGCTTTAGTATGACAATTCTTTTACCACTTGAAATAGTTGGTTTACCATCTAACAGGTTGAGTTGTTCCTCCCAACTCTTTTGCTACTATCTTTCCCATCAACTGCATGTTATAATTTAAACTATGAATCAGTTAGCAAATTCCTAACAGTAGGAACTTACTGAATATCTAAGCACAAAAATACTCTGGATTTTGTATGCTATTATCACGAATGAATGATCTCAAAAACATTTTAGAACTTTACATGTTTATTCAGTCACTGTTGTTTCTAATCAAAACATGGACTGATATATTGTTCTCAATCACAAATAGAGAGACCATATAAGGTAAATCCATTAAAAAGGCTAAGAAGGGGCCTTAAAGGCCTATATCTTAGCCATACAATGAGAGGCAAGTGACTTCCCCTTTTTTCCCTAAGGCAATTTGCTAACACTCTAAACGATTCCTGAGACGACTGTTCTCTGGCCATAGAGAACAGCCTACATCCGAACTCATACGTACAAGCCTATGGTTATTGGCACCTATTCTATTGCCCTTGGATTTTGGTAGCCTTATTTCACGGTTCTAGTATCAAAGGCAGTCAACGTTCAGCCACTCTTCTCCCATTAGACTTGTAAATCCTTTGCAAATAGATATACTATGTTTTGATAAAAATCAACCGGCATTAGTTTTAAGATTGTTACATTCTTATTCTATTACTTTTTTTATATGGCATATTTCTTTATTTATGTTTTCAATATAGCTCATGATCTTGAACATAGCCTGCAGTCCCCACCTTCTTATATGGAGCAGCCCATGGAGAGGGAAAATCACTTGATTTGATCAGAAGGGAGCTGGGATATTTCAAGCCTAATCTTGACGGAAACCAGTGGGCAGGTGGGCTGCAGTCGGACATTCTGCCACTGATGCCAGATGAAGGTCCAGCTCAAGCAGTTCAAGCAAAAGGTGTTGTTGTAATTGGAGCTACTAGATGGGTTGATAACTACAACATCCCAGTCTTCTCCAATAATATTGCTGCTGTTCGTAGAATCGCAAAAAGAGTAAGTGGAAGAGGAGGCGGACTTCCTTCGGTACAATCCATGGCACTTGTTCATGGTGATGTTACAGAGGTAGCTTGTAACTTGTTGGAACCAACTAAAGTTGGTGGCGATCAAGTTCAGCTTGAAGTAGAACGCCTCGCAGTTGAAGAGGGTGTGACAGTTGGGAAGGGATATTTTACTGACTTTTCACAGGAACAAATTATTGAAAATTACTTGAAATTGGGTTATCACTAAAAAAAGAAGTGAGAAACCAGTTTCCATGTATTTAAACTTGCAATACAAGTTTCCCTTCTAAAAGGAAAATTTTTATATCTTGTAGTTTTAATAATTGTCCAAGCATATCACAAACTTGGCTTCTTTCCACCAGTTACTTGAAATTGGGTTCTCACCTAAATTTTTTCATTTGTGGGATTTGACATATGTGGAAGATTGCTTGTATTACACAAACGTACAGCTTGTGATGCCATCCATATATGAGAAATGCTTCATAATTTAATTTACTTTACAAATACTGCTGTAAAAGGAATATTTTACAAGTTGAAAGAATTTATTTATTTTTCCCCTTTGGAAAAACATCTATATTTAAAAATAGTTAATATGACTTTAACATCCATCAACATTGTGAACTAGAAAACAACAATTCATATTATGATATATTGGAGCTCATGAACTTTAGAAGGAAAAAAAAATAAAAATCATGTTATGTTATGTTATGTTGTCCTGCGAAAACTTTCTTGTTCCTAATCATTGGCCCCAAGGAGAAAAACAAAGATTTATAAACCAACTGCAGAACAGCTGATATACCATGCATATGTTAAAAATTCATGTGTTTGAAACTCCATTATTCAATAATCGGGAAGTTAAAAAACGAATTCAAGAGCTACAGTTAAGGCCTTCCCTTATAATAACATAGAAGTGACTAACTTCCTCATGCATTGCTTGTTATATACTATTACTATAATTATATATACATTGTTTTTAACATGTCATGCCATCAATGATATATTATATACTGATTGGGACTAAAAAACAGAATATCATCAATTTCATTGTTTAACCAACTGAAAAGGTTTGGAATGATTCGGCTTAAAGCATACGTGAGTAATTTTTTTTTAGTCGGTCACCAAATCCATATTTTGGGATGGAGCTTGGGAGTAATAAAATATAGGGAATTGGTATTTTTCATAAGAGAAAATATTATTTTTCACAAGATCCTTTTTGAATTGAGTGTGGACATCATTATTCATGTGAATAGAAATTGGTAGAATTAACGTATTTTTATTTTGTAAAAATATTAATTCCCTAAAATATACTCTCTGTCTTACAAATATTTCGATATATATTTTTTTTAAGAAATTTCACAAAAATTGCAATACTTTTTTTTTGGGTAACTTTGTAAACTTAAATAACTAATTTTCTCACAGTCATGTCATTTTTGTTATCCTTTGAATATATATTAAGTTCATCTACTAACTAAAATTTTTGTGGTTCATATTATTGGAACATTCTCAATCACACATTTTATATGGGTCAATTGAAAAATCAAATTAAAATGATTTGAAAATTTGTTGAGTTTTACACAAAAATATATATTTCAATATTTGTGGGATAGATGGAGACAAGTATTATTGTCAATTCAGGCCGAGGAAATAAAATATTACAGCACAGATTTGATCTGACAAATGACATTATTAAAAAATGATGTGAAATTTGATTCGAACTAACATTACTGTTTCATGTCTTTAATTTGTCCAAAGAATATTTACTTCAATGGTACGTAGCAAAAAGAACTATTTCAAATTTTAATTTATAGTTAAATAGGAGCAATCTTTATATATCATCACATGGTTTAATTTAGCGTATCAAGAATCGTGTGTGTGTGTGTATATATATATATATATATATATATATATATATATATATATATATATATATATATATAGAGTCGTTCACATGCGGACCACCCGCACGCGGGTTTGTCACGTGGCGCATGCGGGTTGGTCGGTCAACAAGTCAAACACGTATGACTCGTTGACCGACCAACCCGCATGCGCCACGTGGCAAACCCGCATGCGGGTGGTCCGCATTTGAACGACTCTAATATATATATATATATATATATATATATATATATTGTCTACGCATAAATAAGACATGATGCCAGTTTATTTAAAGCACCATTAGCATTCGTGTTTGTGTATATTTGAAGGTGTATTAATATTTCATTGACATCTTCTATTACTAGTGTGTTAAATTACTTCCAAGTGACATATGGGAAGAAACTACCATTTCAATCCAAGCTTGCCTATTCATATATATGTTGTGTATTGAAATATAGACTTATATATCTATATGCAGATGGATAGCTTGGATTTAGATAGGGGCAGTGGAGAATGGGTAGGATTAATGGTAACCAATCCTATATAACGTTATATATGTCATCTAATATCAAATTAAAAACCTTAACAAAAGACTTTGGACACGTAACATGCTTCTTGAAGTACTATTTCCGCATGTTTAATATATAGAAAACATCATTAAAAATATTTTGTCTAATATTACTATTACAACTCATCATCTTAGTAAGAGCATTGACAATTTGACACAGTAATTTCCCCCACATAAACATGCTTGATCCTCACCACCTCCATCCGCTTCAAGAGAAATCTGCAATCATTTGCCAGAAAACTCAGGGGAATCATTCTTTTTTTTTTCAATAATGGAAGTTATGCAAGAGACTCGAAAATCTTGCAAAAATGATACTTTTATATTCTAATATTCTTTAATATAAAATTACTACATTTCATGGTTGAACGGATTTGAAGTGGCTATATAACTATACAAGTGAGTACATATACAAATGTTCATATGAAACATATAGTTTTGTAGATAGAAAAATCATATAACAAAACTGCTTAGATCATATATATAATGAATATTTCTATGACTGCTTTGTTCACTCTGATGACGGTAAGTTTTTTATGAGAATGTGTAGGGAAGTATCTTAATTATTATAAGTGAAAACTAACACCTAATTTAGTGAATGCAAATGAAAGATAAGATTAAATATATTGGACATATCATTCATAATGAATAATTGAACAAAAAGAATATAATATTAAAGATCTTCCTTCTGATACCATGTTTAATCTTCTAGTTTAAATTAGTCGGTATTCAATGAAGAGACCTTTCAAGTATATTTATTGAATTTTCGAGCAATTTTCAAGTCAAATTTGACCAGTGTGGACTTAATTAACCCAATACCTAAATAAAAGTAATCATATTACTCCAACAAAACTTAACCCAATACCTAAATAAAAGTGTGGACTTAACCCAAAACTTCTATGTATTTTACAGAAACAAATTATACATAGAACGTTTGGTGTCCTGGTTGCGGATTCTAGAAGATGACAAAGTTGAACAGCTGTCAGTACCTCTGTGTTATCTATGAACTACTACTAAAAGAAATTAATTAAACACGCATTGAAACTTATGTAAGTTGCAACATACACTCTCTGTCTGTCTGTTCGATTTTTTTTTTTTTTACCATCTTCAATAAAAATTTATAAAGAGAACTGACTTAGGACTCTTTTCGGTCGCTAGAACTAAACATATTATTCTGCATGGTTCTCCAGAAAATAAAGAGTAAAACAAAAGCCACTGATACCTAACAGAAACACTCACCTACTGACCTACAGTACTGTTAATTAACTACATGATATACGGACCTACCACCATCACTAGGAGGCCCTATTTAGGTCGACACTTTTAATGATTCGCTTTGATCCATTTTGGAAAGAACAGCAATTTCACATGGGCTCACAACCTTTTTGTTTCTTTTATCATAAGCATTAAAGTTTTACTTTTTCTTTCTGCCGTTAATTTTGAGGCCTTTTTATTAAGAAATTCCTAATAATAATAATAGGGCAAATGACAAAACTGTCCCTCCAAGTTTAGACGAAAATCAATTTGATACTCAAAGTTTGAAAATCTGCAATCAAGACCTCTAAGTATTTTGAAACAACAAAAGTGTTCCTTTTGGCCGGACCGGTCAATTTGTCGCCGGAAATTGCCACGTGTCAAGGAGAGAGGAGAGAGAAAATAATCAAAAAAATTATTTTTTCATTTTTCTAATTTTTTTTCCTTTTTTATCAATTTTCTCCTTTCTCTCTCCTCTCTCCTCTCTCCTTTTCTCTCTCCTCTCTCCTTTCTCTCTCTCCTCTCTCTTCCCTCCGCCTTCTCTCTTTCTCACTCCTCCCTCCGCCTCTCTCTTTTCTCTCCTCTCTCCTATTACCCATTTCTTTCTCTCTCTTCTCTTCTTGATCTCTCTCTTCCCATTTTCCTTTATTTACTTAATTAATTGATATTTTAATATTTTATTTTAAATTATAATAATATTTTAGAGTGTATATACTTGTATAAAATCATAATACATGTATGCATACATTTAAAATGTATACATACATAAAAAAATATCAATGGTAAGAAGACAAAATTAAAAACAAGATCATAGCTTACTTATAAAAAAAACAATTACAAAATAATAACAAAATCAAAAAATTAAATAAATTCTTTTTCTTTTTTCTTTTTCTTTATCAAATAGAATCTATCAAAAAATCAAAAGATTCTTATTTAATAGATTTTATTTGATAAAGAAAAAGAAAAAAAATAAGAAAAAAGAAAATGAATGTATTTAATTTTTTGATTTTGTTATTATTTTGTAATTATTTTTTTTATAAGTAAGTTATAATCTTGTTTTTAATTTTGTCTTTTACCATTGATATTTTTTTATGTATTATACATTTTAAATGCATGCATGCATTATGATTTTATACAAGTATATACACTCTAAAAAATTATTACAATTTAAAATAAAATCTTAAAATATCAATTAATTAAGTAAATGGAATAATAAGAGAAGAGAGAGAAAAGAGAGAGAGAAAGAAAAGGGTAGCAAGAGAGAGGAGAGAAAAGAGAGAGGCGGAGGGAGGAGTGAGAAAGAGAGAAGGTGGAGGGAAGAGAGAGGAGAGAGAAAAAGGAGAGAGGAGAGAGAAAAGGAGAGAGGAGAGAGAAAGGAGAAAATTGATAAAGAAGAAAAAAAAATTAGAAAAAAGAAAAAATAATTTTTTTGATTATTTTCTCTCTCCTCTCTCCTTTACACGTGGCAATTTCCGGCGACAAATTGACCGGTCCGGCCAAAAGGAACACTTTTGTTGTTTCAAAATACTTAGAGGTCTTGATTGCAGATTTTCAAACTTTGAGTATCAAATTGATTTTCGTCCAAACTTGGGGGGACAGTTTTGTCATTTGCCCATAATAATATAGGCAACCCTTCAAATTCCCACACGGCCGGCCGCAACAGAAAAGGGAAGAGGCAAAGAGGGGATGAGCTGTATTTTTTTTTCTATCGGATGGTTCAATGATTAGAGACACCTTTTTAATTATAAGCATATGACTGGACAGTACCATCGATTTTAACAACGGAGACTACTTGAATCTTAAGAGTTTTTTTAGGTTTATAAAACCAACCTGCAGAACATGGATAGACATTTATATATATATATATATATATATATAAATATATATATATATATATATATATATATGCATGCTCCTGGTTGTCATAATGGTGGCTTAAGCTGTACACAAGCATTTACATGCACATTGGCAACGACATCCTTCTACTTCTGTCGTCCAGAAAGTTAGTCTTTTCACGTTTTACCCCGCCAACGTCTCTCTCTGGCTATTCATTCAAGTTTGTCCCAAATCAAATTGAAGTGCATGGAAAAACAAACTTTCATTCCTACCCTAACAGTAAAAAGCTACTACTAGCATACATGACAACACTGTAAAAGTACAAGTTTATGAAGTACGGTTGCGCAATAAACCTCGCTCCCATGTCAAGGATTTTCCTCCATATTCTTGAATATTAAACCCAAAATCTAAAAGTACCGATATATGCACTCTAAAGTGATATATTTCACCTACAAGAGTTGTTTTATGCAAACATAATAATTAGACGTGAACTCTTTACAATTTCACTTATTTGTATTTTGACCCCATTATAAAAAATGGGTGGTCAAAATACAAATAGGTGAAATTATAAAGAGTTCATGTCTAATTATCATGTCCAATTATCATGTCCGCATAGAGTTTTTGCACGGGTAATAAACACATACTACATTAACCGAAGCACTTTGTGTCCGGACTGCCCACGAGGGCTTTAAAGAGTTGTACCGATACAACATTAATTTTTAAAGCCATTCTGGCCATTTCGAATACAAAACAATCCAGGCACCATATCTTTTACGGCCATAATTTTGAATACTCATGACATACAAAGTAATGTTTGTATCTATAACTTTTATGAGGTCATATCATGCAACAAGCCAAGTAGCATTAAAGAACACCACTCCTAAAAATAGCAAAAAAAAAAAAACTTTGGACATGTGTTTGCTATTACAAAACCTCCTTCGCCAGCTCATTTCCATCCATAATCCAATCCCAACCCCGCTCCCCCCCGCCCCTTCCCTTTCTCTCTCCCTAAAAAACCCCTTCACTATCTCTGCCTCTACAGTCTCAACTTCTCCTCCCACCGATCTCTCCCGGGCCAAGTCTCTTCAGGGTCATTCCTCTCTCTCCATATATAGTTATATGTACATAGATAATTTTAACATCAAACATTGCATCCATCTTTAATAATGCTACTTCATACACTATACCCATGTATATCTTTCTATTTTATATAAATATATAAAATTGATATTTTTACAAATAAAATTTAATAATTTTACGTGACTTTCTTACCTGAATAATAAATGGGACCCATAAAATTCTAACTTTGTGAAAATATCAAATTTATCTGTAAGATATCCATTTATTATATCTGATTTCCCTTGTTTTTTCTTTTCGGTGTGTTTTAGTTGGATTACTACTGAAACTCTTGGGTGGTTTTGTTTTGCTGGGATAAACAGAGTTTTACATAGAGAGAGGAAAGATGGAGAATGGTGGAGGCGGTGGTGGATTAATGATGATGTTCAGCGATGAGGAGGTGAGAGAAATAAGCGGGTTCAAGAGAAGCGGCGAGGATCATGTGGAGGTCACGTGCGGTTGCACCAGCCATCACTACGGTGATGCTGTTGGTACCCTTAGGGTTTTCCTTAATGGTGATCTCCAAATCAGCTGCCAATGCACCCCTGGTTGTCAGGAAGGTGCTTTTATTTCTCTCTCTCTCTCTTCATTCTATGAAATTAAATGAATTTGAACCCACTTGCATGTCACTTTTAGTATTTATCTATGTGAAAAATCTTGTCTTTCTAGGTTTTGTGCTTAAAGATTGATGCTTTTTTGTTTTTTGTTTGTTGTTTGTGTAATAATAAAGTAGTTCAGGTGTATGTTGATTTGTCTAAGTGAACTGCATTCTTTTGATATTACTGAGCAATATAGGATAGCTATATGCTTGTCTTCTCTTTCTTACTCTTATTTGGTGTGGTTCGGATTGAACCATGGCCTTTTGTTGATTAACAAAAGTCTTTAAATGCGAATGTGATAAGGGAACCTACATTGTATGCCTTACTGTGATTGCCCTTCAACTAAACATTGTTATTTGAGATCTGATTTGTGCAGGGTATCAGGCTACAAAGTTTCAACATGGGTGGAAAGTTGGCATAATATTGTCACCTCTCTTGTTTATAGGAGGAGTTTTTGAACCATATTGTCATGTTCAACCTGACATCTGCATTTAGTACACGAGACATCCGTTGTTTGATCATTATCCTTTTCATTCTATTAATTTCACAAGAGTACTGTGTCGGATAAGATTTACTGAGGTTGACAGTTGCAGTTATTAGTCTGCCTAAGAGTCTCTGTCAATGGTAGTTGATATTCATAGGCATGGTTGTTGAGATTTTAGTCCAGGTCCTACACTAAAACAATCCAAAACTACCCAATCAATTTGTAGCAAGTCAAAATATTCTAACATGTTTGTATATCTCTTATTTAATTTCCCAAATCCCATTGCCTTCTTTTTTTCATCACGAATCCAGACTCTATTACTGAGAGGAATAGATGTAAGAAGACAGTAGCTTTTTCTTGATTTCATCGTGTTCCGCATCATTGATCACTGAATTTCAATTGGCCATTAACTTCTTCCATCTCTTATGCTACGTTTGGATTGAAAGAATGGAATGAAGAGTGGAATGATTCATTTCATTCTAGTTGGAATGAGTTATTCCATATGCTCCTCCTCCCTCAAGGAACCAAACATAATTTTTTTTCATTTCAATCGTAACCAAACACAATTTTTTTCATTCCATATGAATGAGTTATTCAATTCTCCCTCCTATTCCACCAATCCAAACGTAGCATTATTTTACTTATAAAAAATTGCATTTTACTATCATATTTATTGCTACGTTTATGAAACATATTTCATGCTAATTAATAAAGAGGATGTGCCTTGTAGTTGTAGCAAGAATCTCGAGGGAATGTTGCAACCTGAGGATGATATATACATTGCACTAGCTGCAGTTATGGGATGTTGCAATAATCCCAGGGATGGGATGTTGGACTTTTCATGTATATTTGTTGTGCCTTCAAGTACAAACGAGTATTTCAAGCACTCCGCGTTACTCATTTAGGAATAATCTATTAACTGTAACTTTAATGTAGTAATATATTTTCTTGTTTCAAAATATAAGATATTATTGACTTTTTGAAGTCAACTTAACATATTTTCAAATTTAAAATCGACATGAATTCATTAATTTATTTTAATCAATACAATGATAACTATTAAAAAGTACTATTACTTGTAAGAATTATTGTTTCATAATTGTTAAAGAATCATTTCAATTTTGATTTTGAAAATGTCTCAAAACTCAATAATGATCTTATAATTTGAAACGGAGAAAGTATAAGTTATATCGTAGTAGAACAACGTCAAATTTTTTTGTTTTAGGTGTTTACTCGGATGATTTCATTGGTAATATAATCCTTTGATAATTATTTTTCTATAATAATTTTTTTTTTAATTCTTCTTTTAACCAGTCGATAGCGTTTTTCATGACTAGACAAATTAAGCCCTGCTGCATTTGAGAAACATTCTGGAAGAGAAACGGCCAGAAAGTGGAAGAGTAATATTTGGGTCATAGCTAATGGGGAGAAGGTAGCTGTGGCAAAGACAGTGTTGCTCAAGTATTACAATAAAGCATCAAAACACGGCAATGGATCCAATAGATCTCAAAACGGGCGAGTTCATCATCAGGATGAGTTTGTTCGTTGTGCTCTGTGTAGCAAGCAGCGAAGGTTTCGCCTCCGCAACAAAGAGGAATGCCGAGTTTACCATGATGCTGTGAGAAATGTGAACTGGAAATGTTCAGATCTGCCATATGAAAAGTATGTTTTCTCTACATATATTTAAGTTTAAATTTCTTTGATAAGTAGTCACCAGTAGCCTAAGTAATTTTTTGATATTGAAAAAAAATTATCATTATTTATTTTTATGTGCCATTTTCATTTTAATTCAATTGTATATGAATATAGGTACTTTTACTGATGATTAAGCATGCCAACTTCAATTAATTGTTGTAAGTTTGATATGCAAGCAAGGACAAATTAATCGTATGTCTGTCGGATGCTTTCCTTAATTGGTTGGTATCATACTGTTATTGTTCAAGAACTTACTTTAGGGCTTAAGGAGTCAAAAACTTATTATTGTGGCTGACGAGTCAATAGAATTAATTTATCTTCATAACCTGCCCTGCCCTGCCCTGCTGTGTGTCCATATGCAGCTGGGATATATAAAGCATGTATATAATCTGCGTTATTGCTTGTAGTTAGTACTTATTATAAATATATTTGACCTCTAATTAATTCAGGGTAAAATGTGCTGATGAGGAAGAACGAGCTAGTCGAAGGGTGTACAAGGGTTGTTCCCGTTCTCAAACATGCAGAGGTTGTACATCCTGCGTGTGTTTTGGATGCGAAATCTGTCGTTTCTCAGATTGCAGTTGCCAGACTTGCATTGATTTCACGAGGAATGCGAAAGATTAGTCCCCAGTCGATATATATATATATATATATATATATATATATATATATTTGTAGTACTGAAAATTTCAATCTAATTTGGGTCTGGGTTGGTTTATTATTCCCGTATCTACTTCATTTATACCACATCACAGCCACTTTTGGAGCGAGAGAGCTTTTGAATGATTTCTGTTCATTGGTTCAAATTATCAGTACTCATGTCCTCAATCCTAGTTTCTTTCTTGTGTTCTTGTTGACTGGGAATTAATTAATTAATTTATTCTCTTCATTAAAAACGAATTAATTTATTCTCCCCTCATTAGTATTCGTTTCCTGTTCTCAAATACTATAAAATTGTATAACTAATTTTATCAGATTAAAAAGATGTTTGAAACTTGGTTGAGCTTGTTGGTGAAAGTTGTATACGTAACACCAGGATTGGACGCCATTTAAAATTTGGTCTGGTCAGGGCATTAATTCTTGGTGGAGAAATTTATTAATTGCAAGATTTGCAAATATAACCTCCACTCCACCTGAGCAATTAGTTGATGACTAGTGGAAGTGGTTGACACTGGATCATGCGCAAGCTTAAATATCAGCTATCCCTTACAATTCATTTGGTGGAGCTGGAGCTAGAGCTGTGCGGCAAAGTAATAGTATTTGGTGATCTTCCAAATTTACTTTTAGCAGATTTAGCTATCATCATTCCACAGCACAAGAAATAAAGTTACAATCACAAGTCAAAAAGACAAGTAAAGCAAATTTTAAAGCAAAGCCTTGGTCCAAGTCTATCTACAGCACTCTTACAACACAGGAAAAAATGCAGTGAAACAGTTGCGACTTTCACTTGGGTTGTTGCCGGCCCCTCCCGCCTCCAAATCGCCCACCGCCCCTTCTATATGGTTTCCCTCCCCTACCAAATTTCCCACCCTGATTAAAATTCTGAGAAGCTCCAATATTACCTGGAATACCAGACGGTGGTTGAAAACTACAGTTCTGTTCAATCTGAAATCCACTGGACGAAACACCTTGTTCTCCAATATTCATGGATGCGGAAGCATGTTGACCTTGCATGCCCATGGCAGGCTGTGATTGGTTGAAGCTATTTTGACCGATTAGCATAGGATTCCAAGGCATAAATGTTGGCCCTGCACTAAAACTTGGTTGCCCACCTGGTAAAACAAAATTAGAAGGCAACATTTGACCGGTATTGAACTGCTGCTGAAATGGCACTCCATTTAGGAGAGGCATCTGATAGGGTTGCTGAGGATGATTCTGCTGTATCCATGGCATATTATTTGGAGTGCCATTAGGAAACCCCATATTCAGTGGTGGTTGACATTGGATCCCATTTACCCAAACTCCACTAGATGGTGGTGCAAAAAGAGGTCCCTGTGCTAGCTGAGGAAACGTTGGAACCACACCGGGGCCACCAGAAATACCTTGAACTGGACCTGAGGAGTGTGAACAATTGCCTTGATCCAGTGATGATGCTGTGGCAGATTGGAAAAAATGCTGGCTCTGATTAAATTTTACCTTACCAGCACTAACAGTTGGTTGTTTGGCTGATGAAGGTTGATCACTTTCCCACTGACCACCCCGATTTCTAAACTTACTCTTAACTTTTTTCCTATTTTCACCAGTTTGGTCTTTTGTTCCTCTTTTCGACATTTTTTGCATTCTCCTGTACTCAGCCTCCTTCTCATCATCTGAAAACTCTGCTTCATCAGACAATTCCTCATCGTTTTCATTGGATGCATCATATCCTTTCTTGTAAAGGCTGCTGTCATTGAGGACATGATTCACAAATTCTGGAACAAAAGATATCGAAGTACCTTCTTGGATCCCAGAAGGGACTTCACTGTCTGAATTGTATCTTACCATATAGTAGGGGTTCTTGACAGGTCCAAAAATTTCATCAACTATCCCCAGTGGCAATCTTTTTTCTGTAATCCAGAGGATTGAACCCTCATTAAGTGGGTTGTGCTTCTCCACCCCTTCAACAATGACTTGAGCACCAACAATCTGTATGAATGCAAGCAAAATCATGAATGAAGTTGATTCAAGTTTCTGAAAATTAATTAGTAGCTGATAATGAATCATCCATCTTCAATAAATAAATTCCATTTCGAAAAATAACAACTAGCAATAAAACATTATTAAACTGGATTAAAATGCTTAGTGACAAACTGACAATTGTTTTAATATTTTTTTAAGAAGACTAGAGTTCGTAGCACTATACACAAGTAGTAGAATTAAGTAGAAAACTTGGCCAAAAATATAATTAAATGAAATTACATGGAGGTGGTACTAGGTTAGGAGTTGAATATTAATCTTATGGTTACCATAGATTGAATCAATTGGAAGAAAATAGATGAAGGAAACTAGTACTGTTATTCGCAGGTTTAAACCGACTTGAATATTGAGTTCAAAATCATGTAATACAGATAACATAAGTATACATTAAATTAGCTATAGACGATCAGCAAATTATGATTTTTTATTATACTCCCAACAACCATTCTTCACGACTCGCCAAAAATCCGACAATTCTAGGATTTAATTTACGGACTTGCAACATTGCAGGAAAAAATAATGTATCATGGGCGAGCTCTATAATTTTATCTCAAGGAGCAAAAGAGATGGAAAAATAATAGACCTGGTAGCAATTCAATGCAACAATGACTAATTTTGTGGACAGAAATCTTCAGGAAAATGATCGTTATTGTTTAGTACTTTAATTGAATAATTCTCAGAAATCTGCGGACAACTTTCATGCAGGAGATACAATTAGAAGAACTCTATTATGTTCTTAATCAGATTCAGGATTACTTCTTTCCTATAAACTTACCGATAAAACAACTCCCACTGGGAGGGTCTGATGATATGATTGTAAGGTCACATCCACAGGAGGAACTGGAGGGAGAACCTGAAAGATAAGACAACAATAACCAAAAGATGAAACTTACAATTTGGCATCATGAAAGAAAATATTTCAAATATACATCAATATCGGGAAAGTAAGAGCCTCTCAATAAAGAAAGATTAAGACCAAACTAGATGCATACCATTCACAGGCATTAGCCATATCTTGATATTTCATTGGAGTGTTGGGCACTTGTGAGGTGTGACCATATAAGAACTGGTTATTTTTAAATGTTTGCACATTACATAATTCAAATGTTACCATATAAGAATTAAGTTTTCACAAAATCATCAAATCAATCCCACATTTTCTTGAACCTTCAATTGTCACAGCCATATGAGTTCATATATGAAACCAACCAAAAGAGTATGTTATAAATATATTGTTACAAAAGAGCACACTGATGGCAACACCACAATAATAAATATATTGTTGAACGAGCTACTTACAAAAAAAATAGAGTATGTTATTAAAAGAGCAAGAGTCAAAAGCTTTAGTTTTTTGTTGAATGCAATATGATGTTTGTAATTTCATCCAGAAAAATTGCAGTCCGAAAAACACACACAATTAGTAAAGCTTAGTTTTGGAAATGCATACATCCGTGAAGCTTAGTTTTGGAAATGCATACATCCGTGAATGGTTAATAATATGGAGAGAGGAAAGAAGCAGAAATATTATTACCAAGATAACATATTGTGGTCGACACAAAATTGGACCAAATAAATAGTCAGAGCACATAATATGTCACATCAAGTTATAAAACGCAGGCCAATGACTTCCACTTATTGGGAAGAGTTTGCTAAAGGTTTTGTGAAAGGTAATATTTGAAGAAATAGGTAATCTATTCTGTAATGTGACATCAGCTGAGTAATAATTAATAAATTCCACTCCTCCATGAACTAAAGTAAACTTCATCAAAAATTTAAGTTGTGGAAATGTTGTTTCGCCTATGGTATGATGGGTATACTTTCAGTCTGTGGTTGGTTCTCGTAACAGCCATTTCATTAGAAATATTGTTCTCGCATTTTAGGTTAACATCCATTGGTAGAATAATTCTAATCTTTTAGCAAACAACTTATTCTACTGGCACTCGACTATTGCCACATTTATTTTGGCAATCACTAGTGGCAGAACAAAAAATAAATTCTGAGTTGATAACATGTTCTACCCTTGGCAACCCACTCAACTACACCCCACACCAACCCCCCCCCCCCCCCCAACCCCCAAAAAAAATTAAAAATAAAAAATAGAGTAAGAAGTGGAAGCAGAAATGTGAGTCTGTTGACAGTGAAGGAGAACACTATCCCACCACAAGTCAGTATTAACTTTACTTCTATCCACTAAACTATAAATCTTGGTTCAGCAATTCATTTAGCAATACACACAAAGAAAACCCAACAGATATTTCAAGACCTACATTTTAAATTTCAAAGATATTAGCCCTCATGCTTATTTAATGAAGTGCTCATGAATTTGGTGAATACAATTGAAAGCAAGAAAATAACTTTATAAGCAAGAAAGGATCCAAGTGCAATCACTTATCAACACAAATCACATCCATAAAAATAAATTATTATACAAGATAACCAAAAGATATATGTTGATTACCTTAATCTCATTCTTGGACAAAATTGGTCCAGCCTTAACACTGCCAAGACCTTCATCATCTTCATCACTCCAAGCAACCATTTCCTCTCCAAATGATTCCCTTATCTCACCTTCTTCCACATCCAATTCTCCCTCCTCCTTCTCCTCCTCCTCATCATCATCTTCACTACTACTGGAAGATGAGGAAGAAGAAGGGGAGGATGAATTCTCACTCTCAGACTCTGATTCACTATCACTCTCCTCCTCATCACTCACCTTTTCACCACTATTTGAGCCAGTGCTGCCAACAGTCAATTTTTTCCCGGTTACCACACAGTTCCCATCAACACTGGCTACTTCATTACTGCTCACATCATCCCCTACAGCACCAACCATCTCACAACTCTTCTCACCTTCACACTTCACAGTTGCTATTTCACCACTTCTCAAACCATTCCCATCAATGCCCAAAATGTCATTACTTTTCTTATTGTCGTTGGCACCAACAATCTCAGAGTTCTCCATGACTTCACACTTAACAGTTACTATTTCACCACTCTTCACACCATTTCCATTAATACTCACAAATTCATCAATTTCCTTACTGCAATTCACTTTGACAGCTATAGGGCCATCTGAAACGCCTTCCAGACTCACCTTACCCATTTCTTTCTCAATCAAAGAACTAAAATTTCCCAATCTTCCACACCCATCTTCAGCATTAGTTTCTCTACGAAACTCTTCTATACCCATTTCCAAACTTTTCTCAACAACTCCAAATTCAGCCTTTACAGAATCAAGCATACCTAGCTCTGTTTCTGTTTGTAGTTCTGCCATATATAGTTCTGGGTTCTCTTCAATCCAATCCTTTAAACAGTCGAAATCCAGAAATGAATCAGAAAGATGGTCGAATTCTGAGAAATCAAGTGGGTCAATTGATTTCTCTGCAGGTTGAATGGGCCTTTTTTCTTCTATTTCTTCCTTCACTTTAATGGAAGAGCCGCTCACAAAACCCACCATATCCAAGAAACAAGAGGCATATAAATTTCATAGCTTTACCCTGTGGGGAGGCCGAGTATATATATGAGCGCTCAGGATTCTGTTCAGGCTTTGTCTGCGAAACTAATGGCCCGTTAAACCCTAAAATTTTAGGGTTTTGGAAAGGAGAAATTCTTATTTCTTTTTCACATCCATCGTATTGCTACGTGTCACAGGAGATCCTATCGACGTTCCAAAATTGTCCCAATACTCGAATAATACTGTGTCAGTATACTATTAGTTCAAAAGAAATAAATAAAATTACTACTATATCATATTCTGATATATTCCCTCCGTCCAAAATACAACGATAACATTAAATTTTTTATTTTTATTATTTTAATAAATTCACAAATATCAATTTCAATTTTTTGTTAATTAAGTTTTTCAAAAACTCAAAATAAACTTCTTAATGTGGAAGAAGAGAGAGTAATACATAAAATAAGATTCATTAGGGATAATTTCATTGGCATTTCATGAAAATAAGCTTGCAACCCTTGCCTCGAAAAGCTTTCTTATATGTTTTTTTTTGGCTTGGTGTGAGATGTTTTTTCTTTTTTTGTTGGTTGATATTCGTTTCAATTCAGGTTCTGTTTTGTTATCTAGTAATTTTATGATCAGTAAAATTAATTTAATTGTAAGATTTTCTTTTAGATTATATAAATTATCATTAATAAAAACTCTTAAAATAATTGAACATACATAAGTTTGTATGTGTCTAAAACACATATTTCCTTTTCTCATATATATAGAGAGAGTTTTAATTGATATATTAATAGTATACACTAATAAGTATACACTAATAAATCTCTTTATAATAGATTTTGGGTCAATCTAACTTTGACAACATAATTTTGTCTAAGTTAAGCATTCAAATGGTAAACCCAAAGGTTGCATTTGGGTTGGGCTTGGAAAGCTAAAACTACTAGTAGCATCGACTATGGTATAGACTTGACCCGGCTACATCCCAACCGCAGTTAGCGCCAAAATCTAGTCCCAACAATCAGTTGGCAGTTACCATTCAAACCTTACACAAGTTAATGAAGCTACTCTGTATCCGCCAATATAGCTCTCTCGTTTCTCTCAATCTCAAACACAACAAATACCCTTCATTCTCATCCTTTCCGGTCTCTGAAATACTCTCCCTCTGCAAATCCGGCTATCTTTTTGATGCCCTTAAGCTTCTAAACTCCATTGATTCCGGCAAAATCCCTGTCAAACCACTCTTATATGCTTCTCTCTTACAAACATGCACTAAAGTTCACTCCTTTAACCATGGCCTCCAGTTACATTCCCATGTCATCAAATCCGGGCTTGAAACGGATCGATTCGTTGGGAATAGCTTACTTGCCCTTTACTTTAAATTGGGTTCAGATTTTAAGGAAACGAGGAGGGTTTTTGATGGGCTTTATGTTAAGGATGTTGTTTCTTGGACTTCAATGATATCGGGTTATGTTAGGGTGGGAAAATCGAGGAATTCACTTGATTTGTATTGGGAAATGTTGGATGTTGGTGTTGAGCCAAATGGGTACACATTATCTGCAGTGATTAAGGCGTGTTCGGAGCTTGGGGAGTTAAATCTTGGTAAAGGTTTTCATGGTATTGTTTTTAGACATGGGTTTGATGCGAATCATGTAATTGCTAGTGCATTGATTGATATGTATGGGAGGAATCACTTGTCAAGTGATGCACGCAGGTTGTTTGATGAACTGCTTGAACCAGATCCTATTTGCTGGACTTCAGTTATTTCTGCATTCACGAGGAATGATTTTTACGAGGAAGCTTTGGGATTTTTCTATTTGATGCAAAGAAACTATGGGTTGGTCCCGGATGGGTATACATTTGGGTCGGTTTTGACGGCTTGTGGGAATTTGGGCAGATTGAAGCAAGGTAAAGAAGTTCATGCTAAGGTTATTTCAGCTGGAGATATTGGAAATGTGGTTGTTGAGAGCAGCCTAGTAGACATGTATGCAAAATGTGGATCGGTTGCTGAATCTCGACTTGTTTTCGATAGAATGACTAAAAAGAATTCAGTTTCTTGGAGTGTATTGCTCGGTGGTTACTGTCAAAAGGGTGATTTTGACACTGTTATTGAGCTTTTCAGGGTAATGGAGGAGGTTGATCTCTATAGCTTCGGAACTATTCTTCGTTCGTGCGCAGGTTTGGCAGCCATAAGACAAGGGAAAGAGGTTCACAGCCAATATTTGAGGAGAGGTGGTTGGAGAGATGTTGTAGTGGAATCAGCTTTAGTTGATGTATATGCAAAATGTGGTTGTATTGATTTTGCTTATAGGATCTTTAAACAAATGCCTGTTAGGAATCTGGTAACATGGAACTCAATGATTTGTGGGTTGGCTCAGAATGGAAGAGGTAGAGAAGCGCTTAACATGTTAAACAAGATGATCGAGGAAGGCATTGAACCTGACTACATTACTTATATTGGGGTCCTTTTTGCTTGTAGCCATACAGGTTTGGTTGATGAAGGGCGCAAATATTTTATCTCAATGACTGAGAAATATGGAATAAAAGCTGGAGTCGAACATTATACTTGCATGGTTGATCTCCTAGGCCGTGCAGAACAGATAGAGGAAGCAGAAGACTTGCTAAAGAAATCAGATTTTGAAAATGATTCTTCTCTTTGGGCAGCACTTCTTGGTGCTTGCGCAACCAGTAGAAACTCCACTGCTGCAGAAGGTGTTGCCAAGAAAATGATGGAATTGGAACCCGATTACCATTTGAGTTATGTTCTTTTAGCTAATGTCTATAGAGACATTGGCCGGTGGAATGAGGCTGATGAAATTAGGAAGCTAATGCAAGATAGGGGTGTTAAGAAGATAATGCCTGGGAAGAGCTGGATTGACATTCAGGGCAGCTTGAGTTCTTTCCGAAAGGGTTATGCAGAAATCCCTAGATAGGCAGGTGGAAATTCCTAGATAAGAAGATATGTCAAAGGCTTTGATCATACAATATGATCTCTTCCCTTGTAAGACTTGGCCAGAACATGTTTTGCCATTCCAGAATGATTAACAATGAAATTCTTGAACAAACGATGAATCTTGAAAGAATATACGAATTTAGATTTGACGACTTAATTTGAAAACTTATTGCATGTTGAGAAAATGATCTTCTCTATACATGTCCGTATAATAATAAGATAATTCTTCATATTATGTGAAATGGAGTTGCATAGATTATTAAAATTTTCAATGGAAGCATAAAAGAATCATTCAATGCAACAATATAGTTTACCATCAAGTAATGAAGTCATTCGACTTCCACTTTATATCTGGTGGTTAATATTGATTCAGGTTACTTGAGGGAAAATATTAGCAAATGAGAAGGTACGAATTCTCTATGATCCTGTAAAACAAAGCAAGCCGCACAAATGATCCTGTAAAACAAAGCAAGCCGCGCAAATGAGAGGTACGTTGTTCTTGATTCTAAAGGATTCTAGGCTTCAAACTAAAAACGTCCCAATCGCAAAAGGTATTCCAAAAATTCATTCAAGGAAATTGATTGAAAAGTTAACAAACAACTCTTTCAAAGTAATCTGCAAAGACATGTCCACTGCCAACCTCAAATCAATAGATTCCTCTACAACTGAGAAAACTAAGTGTATCTAACTGTATTCCGTATGTCAAGGACCCTCGCTATGACATTGTTGATCTTCTCTGGTCAGTAGGTCACATCAACTTGTACTAGCATCTAAAATAAATGTGTGTGAAAATAGTGACTAAAAAATACAGTAAATCTGGACAAAAGAAGTCCAGCAAAGTGCTATCTTCATTCCATGCGTGCCATGTTATAGCGCTGCCATCATAGTCGATTTTGCAGCTTCACGCTTCATTTCTGCAGCTTTGCCACTGCCTCGGAAATACATGTAAACTTGCTGCATACCAGGAAGAACAAGGCTCAGAAAACAAAAGAAACTCGAGAACTGCCACATATGAGCAGGAGAAAAAGAACATAAACAAATAGTCAGGATTCTGGACCTGAATAACCCAGATGCTGATCAATGATTCAAGGGCAAAAAATGCAAACCCGATAAAGTAAAATATCTGCAAGTAGAAAAGAGTGTTAGTGACCTTATCTTCCACTACTCCCACATATTAACTCAACTCGAAAACGCCTTTTATTTTATCCCAATAGTTGGGTTTGGCTTACTGCTCCCACAACTAACCGCAATATTCATTTCATCTACTTAATCTGTTTGTATTAGTTGGAACTTGGAACCAATAATTATTAGCTAAAATAAACCAATTAGATAGACTTGAATAATTGACAAAAATGGTTTTCAACTTCAAGACAATAAATAGATGATTGACAGTTAAGACGGTCCAATCATACTATTGAACTTTATAATGAGCATATAATCTGCAACATAGTGATACTCCGACACTTATTTTTGAGTCTTGTTATATCTTGTGACAAATATGCCAACTTTCGTTGCGAGTAGACACAATGGCTTGACCTGTAAATAATACAATTACATGGGTAAATTATTGCTCTGCCTACTCTCAACAAAAATCGTATTTTTTGTCACAAGATATATCATTTCCCTTCTTTTTTAGATAAAAGATTGGTTCTTCAGTACTATCCAACCATGGTCATAAAGTAACCAACTTACCCCAACCATAGCATGACCACTTAAGACATCGATTGCTGGCAAGATTCCTCTGTTACATATGAACACCACAATGAATAATCAGTTGTACAGCATAATAAAAGAAAAAATCACTACACTAACAGAAGAGGTTCCTGGATGAATTTATTTCACTTTTTATGTCATTGTTACACTGACAGCATACCCTCTAGAGAACATGTATGAAAAAGAAAAACCTACGTGAGAGATTTTCCCTTAAAAATAATTGGAGGAGCAACTGCAGCAAAGACACAGAAGGCAATGTGAAACTGCATAGAGAAAACAAACAGATGTGAGGCGTCCAAAAGGAACAAAAGATCTTAAATGTTGCAAGTAAACTATGCAAAACAGTGTTTACCACATAAGACAAGAAAAACCAACCAAACTTCAGAGCACTATCAGTCCTGTCAAAAATTAAACAAAATTATAAAGAGAACATTGTAAAAAAAAAAAACAAAAGTCCTGACTAAAGAATAAAGTTTAAAAACATGTATTCGAACAAGGAATGAGTGATCAAAATTAGTCATTTCTGCGGATGAGAACAAGCTTCCACATTCCAGATACTTATGAACAGGTAACGCAGTGCGAAGAAGAATATAATTTTCAAGTCCCATAAAAGGTCCTCATGGTCGGATGTTAATTGACATGAGAAAAATCTTTTTCTATACATCCAAATGGTGGGATTCATTCAAAAAAAAGAACATTCAGAAACTTGAAAATGAAAAGACTACCAATAAACTAATAGCAAACTTAGGACCATCAAATTTCCGACAATCAATTAACTCATCGGGTTGATAATTTATACCTCATAGCACGATAAAGAGGACGATACCACAACACATAACCTCCTGGAACTCCTGATATGAGATAGATAATGGCAAGGAACCAAATTGTTGGACCTACCATAAAGCACAAGTTGAAGATAGCATTCAAGATAGTGGTACATCATCAAAAGAGTTTAAGCAGCTATATAGAAAAGTTCGAAGACAACCTTCCCCGTTGATCCATGCAATGGTAACCGCAATGAAGTTCCATAGAAGGCACACTATCAAACCTGCATATATACCGATGTTTAAAATCTGAACTCGCCAAAAGTTCATAATTTACATTAAACATATTTGTGAAGCAGAAATAGAGCAATAAGACCCACATGTTATACCTTAACGCGGCTTAAGAGATAAAAATCGGACTTATTTGAGCTACAAGTTAAATGTCCCAACAGATAAAGCATTTTTTCCAGTTTTTTATATTATCGCCAATAAAATACGTCATTGGCCCTAAATATCGCAGGGTGATGCCACAATCATTTGTTATTCCACTTTTTACTAATTTCCTGATGCCATTATTTTATAGGATGTAAATTTTTTTCCATTACGTAGCAAAGAAATGTGAAAGTTCAGCAATCAGCATAATAGTAAGGGACCTCGGGGTCCACTAACACTTAATACAGCACCATTGAACCTCAAGGACCGATAAATTCATAAAATTATGCAATTGGATGAAGAAGTTGAAAGTATGTAGTTAATCTGGAAACAAGTAACAGTTGAATACTGAGCTAGGTTTAGTAGAAAGATCTGAATTAACATTTTACCCAAATATGTAGTTAATGCAACATACTGCAACTTCTGTAAATGGATTGGAATCTCATTCGCAATATCATGATGAATGATGGGAAAAAATGGAGGCCAATTCTTCTCCTCTATAACAATTCCAGCTGCCATAAGAATAGGAGAACATTTATATTGTACATTGCAAAATATTCCATGATTCAATCTGTGTTAGATAACTATTCAAATTATAAAACAGACAAAAGAACTACCTCGTGCTATAGCGTCCTCCTTCCTTTTCAAATCCTGCATAGCATTAGAAAAAACTTGATAAATAATTACTTCATGAATGAATGTCTGAAAAAGTCAGAAAACTACTACATGTCAAGTCTAGTCATTGAGTACACTTGAGGCGTTTAATAGAGAGCAAGGTTCGCCTCCAGAGTCCAGACAATCCACAAGAAATAGAATAGAAGAAAGCAGATGAATTCTTTCAAATTTTCAATTCCCCTGGAACTATGCAATGTTCTTTCCTTTCCTGCAGTACTTACAATTTGCTACAATTCTAATAGCGTAGAATGCCGATACATCTCAAGTGAGACTCATATTCAAAAGCTAACCCAAATTAATATGAAACACCTGACATAAAGTCCAAGTCGAATGCCTTCTGACTTGATGGTAAACCATGTTGTGAAGCTACTGAACATGAACAAAACAAGAAAGTACCTGTTCCCTCCTTTTCAGTTCAGCCTCTTTTGCTTGGAGTTCCTTCTCCTTCTTTCTCAAATCCTACATTGTTTGAAAAATGACCTTAAACTAACACAGAGTAACATGTAGCTGAACATTACCAGGTCATTAATGATATAAATTTTTTGACTTACTTTGGAGCTATCAAGAGGAATATCAACTGTTGCACCACGATCATAGTCAGCAGGTTCAGGAGATAGTGGTGAAAGCCTTGAGGTTGCTGAGGGAACACTTACGGGATTCTGCAGATACCACCAGAATAATATAGTAAATAAAGCTGAAGCACAAGTAATAAGGTTATCATTTATATATACCTAGTGAGTATAGCAATCACAAACACCTCACACTGCAAGAACTTGCTTAAGCACAAGGACATGTAAAAGTCATCAACTACTCATCATAACAAGGACAATAACATTTCAGTAGCTGAAAGAAATTCTGCAAATAGGAATCTTATTAACAGAAGCTACATCCTTGCTTTCATAGTGCTACAACAACTTCACATACTAGTGAACAAAGTATTTTTATCCAGTAATACCATTAGCATCCATATTTGTTTAAGCTGAATATGAGATTATATTTGCAAGATCTTAATGTACTGTCTCATCAACATATATAGAATTTACTGACTAGAGAGAGGGACGTTCTACCTGTTTGAAGGAAAAAGGAACCCAGCAAGAAAAGGAAGAATGCTAATTTGGGACCCCAAGATCAGATACTGATTCGATATGAGGTCCAGAAAATGTCTTTGAAGAAAATATTATCTTATAAAGAAAGATAGCCTTTGTAAGATAAAGAAAAGATGAACTTACTGTCATATAAAATGCACCTCCGCCATATGATTGACCGGACCCTTTCCCCCGACCACTTTGATCCTGAAATCATGAGCATAAAACAATGCAGATACGGGTGAATAGAAGGTTGTGGTTTGATCATTCTAATTGATAGGGTAGAAAGCGCAATAGTGGTGTGAGGTATAAGCTCAATATTTATTTATTTATTTGCTAAATTGGTATAAGCTCAATATGATTACTAGTATGTTAAAGCACAATATACTTTTGTTGCAAACCACTATTCAAACAAACACATATATGTAGAATCCCTTTCTCCAAGCAAATTCTGTCAATAATGCACAAAATGAACATCTAACAAATGAAATATCTAGCACTAAATCCAAACGCAGAACATCCTACAAAGCTAAATACAACCAAATACAATAATAGATCTGGCAAGCAAAAATGCATTAAAAAATCAACCACAAAATAAATTCAAAAGCAAATTGATTTGGTAAATCCGTAAACCACTAGAATCATCTGATCAGAACAATGCACTTGATTACCTCGTACCGTAATGTTATAGATGATATTATCCGATGAGGTATTATCCTTTTTATTCATAATATAAGAAATCATGAAATTACCGCAAATGGGTTAACTTCTTCTTCGTCGAAGGGATTAGAGTCGTAACGACCAGCCATGAGAGGGATTCAGAGAATGAGAACTTTAAAGACACCAAAACTGCACAAATTTCACAGATCTGAGGAAAATGGAACCAAATGGTTGGTTATTTTCCTCGGTAAGTAGAACCCAATGGAATTGAAATGTAAAAAAAAAAAAAATTGAAATTAGGTTTATTGTGAAAGAAAAGATGTAGATAAGAGTATCAAAGGGATTTGGAATGGACGAGGGTTTTGAATCTGTATTGTATTTTAGAAGGGTCTATTTATTTCCGCGGAAAATTGAAGGCAACGGAAAGGAAATGGAAGAAGGACGAAAAAGAAAAGTTAACCACAGTTCGCGGGTGTTTTTTCTTCATCAACTTGGTGAGTCAACTCGTTCAAACTCAGATACAAATAGTTTTGGGCTTTAGGCCAATGGCCCAATACAAATTGGGTTTGGTTCATCACGTGTTCAGGGATTTTTTATTGGATTTTTTATTTTTATTTTTGTTCAAAACCTTCTTATTTCCTATATTTGTGCATTATTATTTCCCTAACTGCTCTTTATTGTAAATTTGTAATTATTTCTACAAATAGAGTACAAATAGAGTAAGTAAGAAGTCAATTCCTTATATAATAGGCCGACAAGAGATCTTAATTTTAAATAATTATGAGCCGACTCGGGTAATCTCTGAGTTAATTCGAATGGTCACATTGATAATAACAAATCCTTTTAATCAAAGTGAAATGACTTTTGATATATATATATATATATATATATATATATATATATATATATATTCATATTAAATTCTCAAGTTAAAATGTTGGTGTGTATGCATGTATTTATATTAAACTTTGTAACTAGGTACATGCATGTTATTATTTATTAGATGTTATAATGCACGTATCAATCCTATAAAAAAAAACAGCTAAGAATAGGTTGAAGTATTATTCAATGTTCTTGCATGACCTACTTTACTACATCATTTGAATATATATCTTTTAGATTTTCAATCAGTTTCTTCAATCAAAAGTTTTATGGTTAAACTATTATATTGGAATATACATTAATTTGAATTTTGTTTAGATAATTAATTTATTGATTTCGACAAACAAAATACTCTCATTTAGGTGTTAGTGTGCCTTCATCAAAAGGTGATAGTTTCTCTTCTAGTCGTCATCAAGCTCTGTCGTGAATTGCCCGTCTAATTACAATCACCACCACCATAGCAATATTTAACAATTGAAGGTGAAATCTCTTCTCTCACATGTACCCTTTTATCTCTCTATATTTGTGGTCTCATTTTTAGATTTATATCCGCTATATGTACTTATTCTTATTATTTCCATATACTATAAACAATATTTTCAAATGAACAATTTCTATATTGTTCATTTTACTTAATCACATGAATATTTTGATTAAATATTATTATTTTTAATATAAACAATTGTTAGTTGATAAAGTCCATGCCTCATACCGGCTATTACACTAGTCTTGTATAAATTATAATCATTATTTCACCTATAATGTATTCAAGTATTATATAATCACCTAAACCGTATATAATTGATGGGATATAAACATGCATCCAAGAATTATGTGGTGCACATATTAACCACCTAAATTATGTGTCTTTATTGAGATATTACATGTACCTAGTGATTTATTCTGTATAAATTGTTGTTGCAAATTTTACTGTCATCCAAAATAGGAAGAAAAAAAAAGCTAGGGTGTAAAACAAGCTTGAAAAGCTAACTAACAAATGACATTTCATGGATTGCAAATTAAATTGAGTACATGGCCATGCATTCTCAAGTTGGAACCATTCGCTTTTGAGGCTTGCTCTATAATATACTCCCTAAATTGGAACAAAGGTGAAATTAGTGTTAGTATCTTTAAGTACCTGCGCACTACCCAAAGGTAAAGTATGTAGTACTAATATTCTTTTCCAGAGATAGTATTTGGGAGACATCGTTTTCATTGTATGTAGTGATAGTTACACTTTTATTCAACCTTACTTTAGTAATAACTAATAGTTATAATTTCATTGAACCTTACTTTTGTGTAACACGAAACCTTGTCACACCTGGAAAAAGAATAAAAGGGAGTGAAAATTATACTATGTTATGTGTTCTAAGCATGATAAAAGTCTTTTCTATATCGCGGGTCCACCAAACCTATCGCATGACTACTATGCGGTATCTCAATTTTCTTATCCAAGACCACAAAGATTATTTAGACTGTGAATTAGACACCACGTAACAGTTTGTTAAGTTTCTAATAACTATCATGAGATAGCTTTATTTCTAGACCTTTTTATCTCGAATCTGACGACACAAATTGGGTTGAATGAATAGATGATCTACTTGAATCATCTCCATATATATATATGTGTGTGTGTGTTTGTATGTGTCCGCACGCACGCATGTGTATAACGTAGTTGTTACAATTACTTGACGTTGACGACTACCACAATAAAGTATTTTTAATATTATTATGAAATTGGTGAACTATAACACAACTGATCCTGCAAAAATACTTGGAACTACAGCTAAATGACTGGAACATCCATGAATGTTTACTGTACATTGCGGGGATGGATTCAGTACATGGTTAGAAACTTAGAACTAGGTAACTTAAAGAAACTGGATTGAAAATTATGATGGACATTAACAAAATCTACGAATCTCCAATACTGATCAACAATCACCACACTACTTGCAAGAACATTTACAGCATCCAGCATTCACTTTATCAAATAGCCGACCGAATTTATTAATCATTACCAATCCCCTGTATGAATTTTCACACTAAAGCAGCCAGAAATAAACATATTAAGCTTTTATCCCTCACAGCTGAGCAGGATTGCCCAAACTTGGGTGCAGGTGTCAAGTTTTCTGTTATCTTTGAAAAAAAATATATTATCTAAAAATGAATTTCAGTACTCACAAGTATGCGTCTTGAAAAAAGTTCACTATCAAAAATTAGTAACCAGTAACAATTTTACAAAATAATTGGGTTAGCGCATGTTATGCAGCATGCCCATCAAGCATCATGTACATCAATGGTAGAAATGATTACAAACAATTTACCAGAAGAAATATGCAGACCTGACTACCAAAATATTCTGGAACCAAATACCATGGACTTCCTGGTGGCCACACCTCTTTGAATATGAATGGTAATGGGGAATTAAAGACGAAATCCAGTTCAAAGCCCGTTTCAGTTGATGTACCTTGGGTCAGTTTTCAGCAAATCAAATGTGCTAGCATGAGCTGAATTTGTATGCCTAGTCTAAGTCACTCCCTCCTTATCATTTGTATGAGATCCTGAACAACTTCAGACATTGGTGGTCGGAATTCTGGTTCTGGCTGCAATATAAAATTTTTGGTTAATATAATCAATGCTAAGAATGAGAACCCTGTTTACTACTTTATAGGAATTAAGAAAATACAAGATCAGTAATATGTTCACCACATACTACAAATAACAACACTAAGTTTCTGTGTGTTGCATCTAATCATTAGCATAAATCAATAATTTTTTGCCTTTACTGAGCTAATGTCTCATGCTTGTGTAAAAATTATTAGTTTGAACTTAACAAAAAGAGCTGTAAACGAACTGGCATGGGTCAGCTCGACTAAGCCCGACTCAACCTCAAAAAAGCTCCTTTACCAGTTTAGTTAAACGAGCCAAGCTTGAACAATGTGGTGTCTGGCTCGATCCCGACTTGTTTAGGCCCGGTTCAAGTAAGTATGCCTTGTTTAGCATTTATTAATTATTTTTTCTTATTTTTATGACAAATAAGTTAAATGACCCAGGCTTAAGCTCGACTAAGCCCTGCTCGAACTCGAGCTCGTTTACTAAATGGGCCGAATTCATACACCAAATCTCATGCTCGTTTAAAGCCCACTCGACTTGTTTAGCTTTTAAATAAGCTCAAATTCGGCAAGTCAAAGCCCGGCTCTGCTTGGCTATTTTATAGTTCTAGCTATTCAGAAAGGATGAATATGCTTGTGTGACACGTTTATGCACATAGTTCTCTTCTCCTTATTGTGAAAATTATTCAAATTTCCTTCTTCTCCTTATTGTGAAAGTTATTCAAATTTCCTTTAATCTTAACATTTTTGTGCACTGAATAAAAATTGGAGTTTTCAAGGACATTCAATCTTCTTGTTTAGCTTTCACTAATTTTTGCAGCTGAAAACAAACTTTTGCTTCATATGGAATGAAAGATCAGCAGTCCAATATCACTATAAAGTGATTGACGTAAGTTAAATGGAATAAGGATTGTAAATGAAATCATCCTGGAATACTGACAATTTTACGTTTTACCTCTTTTGCCTCAACATAGACTTATAACAGAGTAGTCAAGACTTTTACTCTTTAATCCTCAATTAGTAGAAGATCATATCACTAAATATAAGCAATGATATCAAATGCAAAGCAAAGAAACTCACCTGAACACACCGCGATATGATGTCAGCAAAATGTGATAATGATTTAACAGGGTATTGCCCATTTAGTGAAGGATCAACCATCCCTGACAATGCATCAATATCATGAAGCTGCGGAATCGCCCATCTCACAAGAAACTGCTCCCCACGAATCCGTGTCCTAAAAATGATTTGAAGAAGATAAAGATTGGGGAGAAAAAACCATATTATCATAAGCCCAATATGTTTCAGCTCATGGTCCTTTACCTGTCATATGACTCTCTGCCTGTTAGGAGTTCTAACATCACCACTCCAAAACTGTAAACATCGCTCATGAAAGTATAAATCCCTGACTCGAATTCTGGGGCACCATAACCATAAGCTGAAAGGAGGTGTCCTGACAACTGAAGGAGAAAAGAAATCCATTAGTCTGCAGTAACTATGCGCTCATTACTAATTCTTATTGTAGATTATTTGTGTAAGTTGTAATGAAAAAGGCTTCCAAGTTCCAATTCAAAGAAAATAACAAGAAGACACATTCTGTCTGTAATGTTATTTTTTAAAAGAGAAGGTAGAAAACAAGTAACACAATATTTGACATTTAGAGTGAAGTTAGTAGCTCAAATGGCACACTGCATATAACTGTTGTGAGTCTCAAAGATTTTATTATATATATTCTTAGATTCATAAAATGGGCCCAAAGTCTAGTATATAAAGACATCAAGCTCTCTAACTCAAAACTAATTGGCAATGAGAAGAGTTGGCCCAAGTCATTATATACTAGACATATTTTCTCAATGTATTCAATATGGGATAAGAAATATACTCTAACACTCCCCCTCATGTGTAACCCAGTGTATTGAGGGTTGCACGTGGACCTGATGAATATGAAGACCCAAACAAGATAAGCAAGCCAAAAGAAGCTACTCACAAGACA
Organism: Aralia elata; assembly: GCA_034770075.1. Taxonomy (NCBI): domain Eukaryota; kingdom Viridiplantae; phylum Streptophyta; class Magnoliopsida; order Apiales; family Araliaceae; genus Aralia; species Aralia elata. The sequence goes on from CM068385.1 coordinate 92,391,696, forward strand.
AGCCCGAAAGAAATCTAGTAAACCGCGGGCGACTATTGGCCCAATTGATAAGTGGTTAAGAAATGGGTAACTTTGACCCTTAAGAAATGGACTGCAAGTGGGGTAAGAATGAAAGTTAAGAAGAGTATTTAATTAGGCCCAAGGATAGTCCGCCCTGATACTGTGTTAAATTTATAAAATGGGCTTAAAGTCTGGACTCTGGATATAAAGACATCAAGCTCTCTAACTCAAAACTAATTGGCACTAAGAAGAGTTGGGCCAAGTCATTATATACTAAACATATTTTTTTAAGGTATTCAATATGAGACAAGAAATATACTCTAACACACACACACACACATATATATATATATATATATATTGAAACAAAAAATTCTCTCATTCTCATCACTAACCTATTTGTGACAAATACATGTTTCTTTTATTTGCAAGTAAAAGAGGACAACTCAGTAGTATATCGCTATCAAGCACCATAGCCAATATCTTTTTGGCAACTTTTTATGATTTTGTTAATATAAAAATTACTAAGTGTTATCCGGCCACCTAAAAGAAATTCCCCGCTTCGTCCCTGATACCAGCATATGTGTGAAATTAATATCTTTGAAGCTGTAAATATTAAATAAATGATTACCTGACTTACAGAACCTGTCGATATTAAAGGCGCCAAACCACAATCTGAAACATGCACAGCAAGATCATCGCCAAGGAGAACATTGGCAGACTTGAAGTTTCTGTGAATGATAGGTGGCTCACAGAACTCGTGCAGATACCTTCATCACACAAAACAACTAGAAATATTAATACGCAAAATGATGGATGTTATAAGATACGTTATTCTGAAAAGGTAAAGAAAATAAGAACCTCTCACCAAATAAAAAGAAATTTTCAAATGGAAAAGAATGTGAAGGATGACCAACCTTCTTTTCCTATATCTGAATACAATCTGATATCCTCTTTTTTGGTTTTTTTACTTCTTTACTAAGTTTAATATTCAAGAATTTATGAAAACAGCAGATACCCTCCACCTGTTCCATTTCCAACCCCCCTTATAGATCGAAGACCTTTATTAGCTACTTCCAAATCCAATCTGCAATCTAGTGACTGATAAATACAGAATACGGCTGATGATAAAGCTCCCATCTAACATTACCTTTCGATTTACTTTAACTGCCTGTGTATATGTTCCTAGTTTTTATAAATGTAGTGCTAAACTAGTAATTAAATACTACAGTGTTTTAGAGAGAAATCAAGCATGACTTAGACAGATATCCAAGTTAAAAATTAAAGGACCATTGTCACAGAGATCCAAAAACATCTCTCAGTGTCGTTTATTTCTCTCTTATTTCAACTCACCATGCAAAGCACTTCTCAATAAACATTCAAGTATAAACTCAAAAGCAAATATGTGCAGATATGTGGTAAGTTAGCAAAGTGTGTTATAACTTGTCAGCCTAAATTTTGCTTCACTTACTCTAAGGCTCTTGCAGCTCCAAGTGCCATCCTGATGCGGGTATTCCACGAAAGTTTCTTCTTAAGTTCATCATCAGCGTGTAGTGCATCCTGCAGTGTCCCATTACTGCAGTACTCATAAATCAGAAGCTTTTGGCCATGCTCTGCGCAGTAACCCATGAGCTCAACAACATTAGCATGACGGATTTTATCAATACTATTAACCAGGTCAATAAACTGATCATCCTTCTGCTGACTGGAAACCCTTTTGTCCAGCTTCTTGACAGCAAGTACCTACATGAAATCACGCAACAATATAAAATATGTGATAATGAAGCAGCTTCCTTTTTTATCTTCTTTTTGGGCATATTGTGTGGATCACTCACTGCTTGGTGACAGAACCTGACACCAGTTCATGTTGTGACAGAAAAGGGACACAGAGAAAGTTTGCTTTTTGTAATATTGGTATGTTGTAAACATTAAGACAAAATTCATGTATTACTAAAAAGGAATAGACAAATCCAAGCATTTTAAGTATTAAAACACACAAAAGTTACACACAAAGACTTGTGAGCAGAACGATGTGTTTCAGTAACTAATATCATATAGGGAGCTCTTTTGGGGTAGTAATTGAACTCGTCAGATCTCGACTCTAACCCCCCCCCCCCTCCCTCCCTCCTCTTCCAAAAAAAAAAACAAATTCTCCCCTTCAAAAACAATTATTATGTGTGTCTAAGAAAGATAGAGGGAGCTAAGCTAAGAGATAATTTTTTTAAAAACTTCTTCCGAGTTCTATTTACACTTTCAATGATTTTTATTAAGTTTTATGAAATGTGAATCTTTTAGCGACTTACTTGGCCACTGCAAGAATTAAAAGTTCAGCGAGTAAGGGTATATTTTTTTAGCGAACAATTGCATAACTCAAAAGAATTACTATGAAGCTTACTGAAATTTCAAATCATTACAGCAGAGATAAGCTGAAGGCTTGTAGAAAAACTTTGCTTCTGACGTTGTCAAAGAGTTTTTGCATGACAATGATGAATGGTGGTAGGAACAGGACTGCTATACCAGGGATATGGTACATTCAGTATGACATGAATATGCTGGTGTGCTTAAAACAGTGTAATTTATTTATCAAGAATTCAATCTAATTTCATAAATTAAAATTTATTTTTTGACATAGTTTTGGCTAAGCACATGCAAATGACAGGCATATAGATTGAGCAAGAGGGACATGCAAGAGGACCAGTGAAAGCATTCAGTAGCTGATATAGTGAAGAGAGAAGAACTGATAAATTCTAGCTCAAAAAAGTATGAATGAAAAATTCTAAGCCAATGCAAAACCAAGGTAGTAGGAAGACCATAAGAAAACCCCATGGATTATAAGTTTTCCATACTGAACTCAATTTAATCACTGTAGTACCTTTCCGTTCGGAAGCTGTGCCCGATAAACACTTCCCAGCATTCCTCCTCCAATGAGGTTTTCTTGAGAAAAGCTATTTGTGTATTGCTGAAGAGATGCAATTGTATAAGACCTCACGGACGTTGGAGGAAGAGGTCTGGTGGAAGGATTCACTGGAATTACTTCAGCTGGCACAGTTACAATAACCTTCTCAAAAGGAAGAGGTGGTGGCGGCGGCGGCGGTGGCGGCGGCGGCGGTGGTGGAGGAGGAGGAGGAGGTGGAGGTGGCATAATTGAATCAATATCAAATCTAGTCATGTCTATCTCGTGATCCCCATTCTTGGGTGTTCGACTCATTCTTTGCACATTTAGCTCCTTCTCATTCCTAGGATTTGGAGCCAAATCCGTCGCTCTTGGTCCTGTTTGATGCTCTTCCTTTGGTCTCACAACTGCTGCCTTAGGTACTGAAAAATGAATTCAAGACATACATTGATTATGAAATAACAGAAGCCCACGAGAAAGTAACTATATCCTACACCAAACATAGACTAAAAAATTATTTACCTTTCTCAATTTGATTGAATGGTTGAACCAAGGATTCATTGTCTTCAAGATTCTCTCTGTTGCCCATGTATGGAGCTATTTCATGTCGCTTAGGAACTCTGTTAGCCTCATGTGTTCCTCTGAAGCACCTTGGGATAAAAAGCAGGAGTACTAACACCAAAATTACAAAAAATAACACCGACGCAATTGATATCCAGACTATTTTCTTAGTAGTTAAAGATTTTTTTGTGCTTTTAGAATTTGAATCCTCTGTTGCTGATGGTCCATCAGCCGATTCACTGGGTGTCTGTTTCCCAGGTGTTTGTTTCCCAGGTGACTGTTTCCCTGGTGTTTGGCCAGAAGATGGAACCCCAAAGAATGGTGGTGCAGGTGTTCCAGGTGGTCGTGTTGCTGGCGATGTGGGTGAAGGTATTGGAGAAATACTAGTATTGAATGGATTCCCATCGCTTCTGCAAGATGGAAATGATGTTAGCAAGTATCAAAATAGAACGAGCTCCAACCCATTTGCCATTCTAATCATTTAACCTGTGAAAATTTCGTACATCATAAATTTAAGAAATGATATAATATCATGATAACATTAAAAATCTACATTAACACCCTTCGTTGTCCCTTGAGATGTTCCTATAGGACACATTCCAGCAATGCTGCATTTGGAACCAGGCTACATGCCTATTTACATGCGACAAGGATGTGCCATAACATATTTTTATCACTTAAACTGTGTCACCATAGTTTATTCCATTACAATCACCATAGTCCATAGCCATTTACATTAAAAAACATGATATGTGCAAGTAAATAAAGTTTAAAACCTTGTTGAGATCATAATCATCAAACAACTTAGTTCGCACGCAGTTTTTTTTTTCTATGTGAGATAGTGTGGTATAATTTCCAGTCTAAGTTATAGTTTTTAAGATTAACCAAATGGTGTCCTATGACAGCCTTTAGTCGACTCAATCCATATGTACTTGCCTTCAACATATGCCCAAGTACCTACATCCTGATATGAATTTCAGCAGGTACTGGAAAAAAATAAATAAATAAAAAACTAGTAGTAAAAGCAAAAACAAAAATGAAAACACATGCTTTACGGTAAAATACAATGTGTGCCAACACTGGAAGGGAGATGTGACAACAATTCATCACAAATCATTCTAAGCTTCAATGAATCTGAAAACAATGAGATATTCTCTAGGTTTTAGAACAGAGATCTCTCTCATAAAAGGTCTCCAAAGTCAAACCAATCAGTTGCATAACTTTAGAGCCTTCGTTTAAGGGGAGCCTCAGAAAATTTTTGCAAATTTAATATCAAAGAAATATGGGAGCCACGTATGTAAGATACAGCAAAACTTTCTCCTCACTAGTTTTCTTCGTTGAATTCTTGTCTGCTTGCTCATTTTTTACTCATTGTTTTCTCTTTATTTATTTGGCATAAAATATATCCAACTGAATATAAGCAACTTAATGTTACCAGGGGTATTAAAATATAATCAAGTAACAGTGACACACGATTACACCATTTCAATATAAATAGAGAGATGTAAATAGGCAACTGAACTTTTTATGCATAGATATCATACGCAACCCACAAATGCGGATGTACCACATCGATACCTAATAAATAAATAAAAGGTAACATCAAATCAAAATCCATATAGTTTGGCTCTCACTTGAATTTGGGAATGCTCAACAACTTATCAGGTATTGGTCCAGAGAAATTGTTATTCTCTACATTCCTGAGAGAGAGAGAGAAGAAGTCAGCAAAACATGACACGGCCACATCCTTTCCACCAACTTCTGAAAATCACTTATATATTAATGCCCCATAGGCCAAGTTATTCGGAGAAAATAGATGAACAGGTAAAATCTGAATTAAAAATGGTTGAGAAGAGTACAAATCTTTGAGGGGAAGATCTTGAAGAACATCAAGGGTCCCAGAAAGTTGATTGTTCTGCAGACGGCTGCCAGTCAACAAGTTAGCTTTATTCATATAGATAAAACAGTGCACAAAAGTGGTCTTAACCATAGAATAAATTACTCACAGGGTAGTCAAAGAAGAGAGACTCTCCAGGGAGGGTGGCAGTTGTCCACTCAAATTGTTGCTGGATAAATCTCTGCACAGGGACAAATTATACCAACTATTAATAACCTACTAAAGTAATCACAAGAAATGAGAAGTTTTTTGAAATATGTTGTCCTACAGATTAACCAAAACTGTTAGGCCTTGAAATGTATCTGGAATGTCTCCTGTTAACTGGTTGTCGTTTAGAGACCTGAAACAAGAGTTACAGCTTAGGAAACTAAAATCCAATAAACACGAGCAACGCGCACTAACAACAACAAATATAGTAGCAGAAAAACTTACATAGCTGACAGCTGAGTTAGAGATGACAAAGAACTAGGAATACTTCCAGTGAACTTGTTATCTGAAAGAAAACTGCCAAAGGTAAAGACTATCATATGTTTCGCATAAATATATAAGCATAAGTAGTTAAAAATCAACATCCAAAAAAGGAAATAAGGGCTGTGATAATGATTTGAAGCTATCATGAAATAAGCTATTGTTCTTGAAGTAATAAAGGCATCTTGAGCTTTGTACAGATTGAGTATCATCTTTCCTTTAATAATTTTCTTATTCACGATTGAAATGAATGCTAATATTGAATTCAACATTTCTTCCAAGGTATATAGAAGAACATACAGATTTTGTAAGGTAACAGGAAGATTGGACGGAATACTTCCCCCAATCTGGTTGTTGCTCAAATTTCTGCTACAAAACAATGTCACAAACATTAAATACAGCATATACAATATTGATACAAAATAATTTCTAAAAGTAAATGTAAATGCAACATATAGTGATTTGGAAAAAGGGCGGCTGAAACAACATTTGAAACTAATGTGGATGATATGCTAAAGGGAAATAATCCACAAGTGACTCTGTTTATGGATCAGAAATGTTTCAGTATCAGCCCACCGGGATGATTACAACACCCACTTAACAAGGGAATTGCGAGTGCAAGATTGCGATAGACAAAGACACAGAGGAAGGCAGAGAGTCGGGGGAGAGAGAGATGGGAAGAGAAATAGATATGGGGAGGGAGAAGATGATATACTCCATATAATGAAGATCGAACTACACAAAGTTCATGTTCCTTCAAAACATTCAAACACAGTGCAGCATGTGAAAGGGGAGAACATTGCTCATCTCCTTATGCGGGTTATAAATTCTTACTTTGCTAGAAGACTCATTCTAAACCATAGACCCCTAGAGATATTTAATTTTGCGTCTAAAAGGAAATAGAACAATGAACTAACTCAGCCTTGCCATTCACTACCCATAAAAAACTGACAAAGATGCACACGCATACACTCATTGAGAAAGAGAGAGAGATGGAGAGGCACTTACATTTCTATGATAGAAGCAAACGATCCTAAGCTGTCGCCCAGTTCTCCTCCCAAATTAGCAGCATTAAAAGTTCTATTACACAAGATGATTGTAAGAAGGCTGACTGATAGCATTGTCAATTATTAGTACCCTGTAGAAGTTAAAAAAAGAATTTCCATACATTGATCTTATGTTTGAATCCTCACATTGGACGCCTTGCCAAGCATCACCACATGGGTCTCCACCAACAGGAACCCATCCAGGAAGGAGAGGGGATCCCAGTGCAGTATATAAATTATTAATAGCAGCAACTGGTCCATTAAAAAACAATGTCCAAGAAAATAATAAGCATTATTCATCTCAATAAATTATAGAAACTTTGGAACGGAGAACCACAATGTACATGCAAAAACTTAATATACAGCACCAGTAACACAACATATTCTCTGAAAGACGTACATTTTCTTCTAAAAATTACAGCATGGGGTATGTTTGTTAATGGAAGCAATTGAAAAGGTAATCAACAAATCCTTAATTGGATTACCGAGAAACAGAACAAAGAAGAAAGATATTGAAAGTTAAGCAAGGTACGCAAAAACGGATCCATTGAAAGGGGAAAAAATACGGAAACGCAGTTAACGAGCTCCAGTGGAGTGATGAAAATTGTGTACAGATGCTCCGGCATTATTGGACGGATGACTGACTCGGAATATGCAATTCTAGTGAAGTAAAAATCATTCTAAAGAATTTACATTTGCTGCAGAAGCAGCAGTAAATTTCCCTATTTAGTTGCGATGTAAAATGCTTAATATCAGACTATAATTATATACTCAACAACCACTTACAAGATGAAACTTTGGCATTTTAGATTGAAACCCAAAATGCTCTACATTACTACGAAACCAAAATAACTAAGGAACTCAAAATAGTAAAAATGTACCCTTACCATCAGAAGGATTAGTGTAACCACGCGAAATTCCAGCCACAGCGATCAGGATAAACCCCAAAAGGACTTGTGCATAGATCTGCCAATTGAAGTTACTCATAGCAGATCTCTTCCCACCCATTGACCCCCAATCCAACCTGTTTCTTCAATACTTTTTCTCTGAAAAGCTACTCCGCATAGCCAACGCATATAATATACAACTCTCCAATCTGAAAAGCCAAAAAAAATTATAAATAAATAAATAAATACACAGATTATCATTGATCTCATCACAATTCATCAATTCGAAACACTCTTTTGTAAGCCCAAACAATCAATACCCATTAAACATAACTACAAAATTGAACTTAATTAGACAGAAAACAAACATTTCTACAATCATACATGCCTAACTAATATTTGCTGGTTTATGAATTGAAGCAAATCTTGGAACAGAGCTGAGCCAAAGCCCAAGAGAAAACCTCGAGAAGTTTTGGACAAAATAAATTGTTGACTGATACTATGCAAAAACTGACTTTACCCAGGTGAGAATTAGTTTGTTGAGTTCACATAAAGTAGAGATTAAGTGTGAACTATAAGCAAAATTAAGTAGCAGCTAAAATTCACCGATTGAAGACATGTAACCATTATTTATTGGGTTTTGAGTCCAAATTTGGAGAGAGAATACCCTAATCTTCAACAGAGCTGGAAAGGAAAGAGAGAGAAAGCAAAATTGTAGAAAGTTGCAGAGAGCTTCAAATTATTTCTCTCTGTATACGAAGGAAGGACATACCAATAAGTGGAAGTCATACATATCTGTTTTTCTACTCTAGAAGTTGAAATTTTATTGCCCACGCGCTATTACTGCACGTGTAAAGTATTGAAGTTACATATTTTAATACCAAATGACCTATTTTCAATTTTAGCGTTAATTATATTTATTTAATTTATAAGTTATGAATTTTATAGTTATGAATACTACCTTGACTTCACACAAAAATTATATTTAGAAAGTCTAGAAAAATTAACAATGATTTTTTTGCTCCTAATTTGTTCCTAGAAATAGTAAACAATTATTTTTTTAAAATTAAGTTATTTTTTAAAATAACTTATAATTCTAAAGTTAAAAAAATTATTAATTATCAAACCTAAAGAGCGCGTGAGACTGCTCTTAAAGAAGTGTATAATTGTAGTTTACAGACAATAATAACTAAATTATAGCCGCCACAGTTAAAAATGGGCTTGGGGTAATTAAGACAACGTATGGAGTATGGACCTGTAGGAGCTTCCACAATCACCGCAGTAAATTTTTACGATTACATTTATGGCCTATTTTTTATTTTTATTAATATTTAGTGACACACGTAATGTATATGTAAATTATTTAAAATAAAATAAAATTTTTATAAAAATTAAAAATTTTAATAAAAAAATAAAATAAAAATAAAAATATAATTATAATTATAATTGTAGAGACTAAAGAGAAAAAAATAATATAACACAATTATATATTAATTCGTTAATTAGTAGTTAGAGACGAGAAAAATTCACTTGGAGATATCTACACCAATAAAAGAATTTAAATTAATACATTCACATGTCACTTTTTTCCACATTCCCTCCTCCAAGATAATCAGGGCATCGTACTTGTTTCGATATTTTAGTATATTCTCCCGTTAATATATATACATTAGTATGTTTCATTTAACTTTTAGAAACAATAAACATCATAAATCATAGTATTTATAATTTTAATAATTACAGTATTTATCATTAATTTAATTCGTATCATTTTAAAATTTAAAATTTTCAGATTCACTTTACTTATTTAGACGATAGTAAATACATTTCACTGAAAAATTTTAAAAATTAAATAATTTTTTATGGTATAGTATAAGTGTTGAAACATGAACGTACTAATAATTGTTTGTGCCTGAAGGCACGACGTAACGAAAAATTAAATTAAAATTCAAAAAATACTACATTACTTAAAGATTATTTATAATCTAAAATAACTTACAATAAGACATAACAAGATTTTCTCACTGTTTACATACTTATCTTCTTATTCGTTTTATTGTTCTCAATGACTGACCTCACCCTAATGACATAATCTCAAGATTTTCTCGCAGACATAAATGAGTGAGTGGTTTCCAACTACCGATAATTATTAGGGATTTCAGATATAAGATAATGACCAATAAAATACTCCCTCGTCTTCAAAAAAAAATTTATCTTTAAAAAATAAGATAAAATATATAAAATAAAAAAAAATTTAAGTCAATTAATGAGATCTATTAATATAAAAAAATAAAAATATTTATTATTTTATATAATTTTGTAAGACTATTAAAAATAAATTTAACTCTTTTATTTTTATCGTTTCTAATATATATAAATTATATTTTGTTTATTATTTCGGAGACGGAGGGAGTAGTCAATTTGTCAACACCCATTGAATAAACAATTGCTTTTTGAGGTGGAAATTCTTCTTGCGTGTAAATGTACTCTACACTTTTTCCAGCCGCCAAAAAAAAGCCACTTTTGTTAAAGGATGTATTGTACTCATCTATTATAAAATTAAATATATATTTTTTTAATTTATTTTAAAATTAAAAATATATTTTTATTTTAAAATTATAAAATGACGATGTTCTTAATTACTATTATTTTTTTACAATCATTTTAATATCACATTATCACAATTAAATTTTTAAATAATACTAAGAGTATATTTGAGAACATAAATTATCTTTAAAAATTATTGTTTTACAAGTATATTTTTAATTTAGAAACGAAGAGAGTAATTGATAGCATATGTATTTCCCGTGAGCTTTTTAAACGAAGAGAAAGAGTGAATTATTATATTATACTCTCTTCGTTTTAAATTATAAGATAATATTACTGTCTTTTAAAAATTAATTTGAGATGTTTTTAAATTTAATAAAAAAATCTAAAATAATTAATTTAATAATGAGTATTATTTTTTAAATAATTTATAATATATTCATTATTGTATAAATTTGTAAAAAAAATTTATGTTAATTTTAAATTTAAAAAAATTAATAATAATCTTATAATATTTTAGAACCGAAATAGAGTAGTATATAGGTAATATAAAAAGGAAAACGTTGAAGATAATTGTCGTAAAGAGTTAGCGGTCTTAATCTTTGTTTATGGCTTTGTCACGGAATCTAATTGATAGACACCACTGCCAAATCACTGAAAGCTCCGCTTCCTGAATTCTTTATTTTAAATTTGGTCCTTTTTCACATTTATGGGTAGGATTATAAATTAATCAAGTCGAATCAAGTATTAAGTTATTTAAATTTAGTTCACAAAATTTATCAAATATGAGATAAAATTTAATTGAGGTTTGTTTAGCTACCGAGTCGAGAATGATCTCAAATCGAACCCAAGCAATTTAAATTTTTCGAACAAATATAATTTGAATATTAATAGAAAATTAAAATTTGAATAGGTTTAAATAATTTATCGAATTTTAAAATTTGTTTATATTTGAATTATTTATATTTATCGAATTAAAATTTTAATCGAACGAGTACGAATCCAACCCGAACTATTTAGTTTATTTTACAGTATTATTCATGGCTCCATTTCCTTTCATTAAACATTCTAGATCTCAAACTTTCACTCCATTGCACTTATTTCTTCTCTTTGGTTAATTCCCTTTCTCTTTCTTCTTCTACGGTTATCCCCCCAACCCCCAAAAAATAATATTCTCGTTCTATCCTGGCCATTTTCTCCTCCTCCTTATTTTCAATTTATTTTTTTGAATTATTGATAATATGGATTTGGACTCTCTTATGTCCGTTTTGAGAATTCAGTATTGGGAGTTAATATTTATCGAACAAAAAATATGCGGGCAGAATAATTATTTTGTTTTGAACAAATAAGTCATTGTCATTAAATTAGAATAGTAAACCACAATACTATTTGTTAAGGGTATATTTGTCTTGACCTCATACTATTTTCTTTTATTCCCGTTAACATCACCTCCCTTTAATTCAAATTAAGATAGTAAACCATCCACAACATTGTTTATAAGTATTACAGTTATCAAAAGCTCACCATAGACTCATTCTAAATAGTGATTAAAAATGTACCAAATATTCCCTTGAATATATAATTCATACTTGCGAAAATTCCCGGAAGTTTCTAACAGAGTAACAGTTATAAAACAGAAGAGAAGAATGAAAAATAAATTTAGTCAAAAAAGACGTTGTCTTGCTTTGAAATATTGCTTACTTTTTAATATTCCTATGATACTTTCATACTCGAGAACATATATATTTCTAAAAAATAAATAAAAATATACAGATTTGCATAATTTTTCAACACGAACAACAAGAAGAAAATCGTCATGATAACCCCACACCTAAATCTGAATAAATATGTCTTCATCGATTAATGTCAATTAAACTTCTCCTACGGAGAAATTATGAAAAAAAGATCCGTAAAATGAGAAAATTTGAAACTAAGAGAAAAAAGGCTTCATAGATTGAAAAGAATCCAAACTAAGAGAAACAAAACTCCATAAAATGAAAAAATAAGAATAATTAAACGGAAGAACATAATAAAAAAAACTTGGGGGAGGATCTCTTTAGTGCAGATCAGAAGCCCTCCCCGTATTTGAAAATATGGAGGTTAGAGTTTTTTTGTAGAAACTTAGATGATTAATAGGTTAACTTGAAGCGATTAACGTGTGGAGTGAGATTTTATATCTTTTTAACAATGAAAGTATAATTTTGTAGTGTGTACTTTTGCCAATAATATTGGAGTTTAAAGCACAAAGTTTTTGTTTATGCTAAAAATACTTTTAAACTCAAAGTTATACTCTTTAAAAATGCTTTGAGAGGTTACAAAACACTAACACATGTTCATATTTAGTTTAGAAGTAAAGGTGTATCGAATAGAGAGGTTACAAAATACCAACACATGTTCATATTTAGTTTAGAAGTAAAGGTGTATCGAATAGAGAAATGCATCTGCTCTTCGATCTCTGTTGGAATCTTTTTAGTCCCCTCCTAAAAGCTCTCTCAAACGAGCCTATGCAGGTGGATTGTCCAGATTGGGCTTATCCCTGGGCAACCCATTGTAATATAAGCGCCCACAATAGATTATTAAGTCAAATAGCGCTTTGTCAAGCAAAATACCACCACTACTAATTGGTTAAATAGCGCTTTGTCTTGTCTTTCTATTATATGTTAAATGTTTAAGTTTTATATTTCACCACTTCACTATCCCGTAAAGAGTAATATTTGTTAGTTAATTTACATATTTATAATTATATTCATTAAAACAAAAATAACTGTTGTCAATCTTAATTTTTTTTTATAAAAAAAAATCACATCAACTTCAAAATATTAAAATTAATTTTATATAACAAAATGGCTGAAAATAAAAACTTTAAAAAAGGATGAAAGACATTTATTTATTTATTTTTGTTGTTGATGATATGGATGAAAGATAGTTGCTTGAAAGCAAATAACAAGAAATATATGGACAACAACGTTTGAATTGAGTTTAGTTATTATATGAAGTAATAAGGTATTTTATGTCACATCTCCTAGGGGCAGCAACCAGTGATTTAGATACAACTCATATTCTCATTCCTTCAACGATGTGATTTGTGAGTGACCCAAATCAATTAATTGAACATTTCTTTTGGACCCCGCCCAACTGGAGTTAGTACTGTATTTTGTTTTGTGGAGCCCACCAGTCCACATTTGGGTCTATTCTAACGCATGTAGACATGAGACGTGAGCCGGAAGAGTAAACTGGAGATATGAAGCAAGCACTATAGGCTAACCAACTGTCTTTTAACACAATGCATTTATTGGCGCAAAGCTAATTTTATTGCAATTTTTCCATTTTATCATGCATGCGTGGAATCCTTTCTTTTTTTCTCTTTCCTCTCTAATAAAACCAAACCAAGGAAACCAAACGACTTAATTGTACTTTTGGTCTCTTACATTCAATTACAAAAAATTAGACTGAGGCGATTTAGAATTGCACACTTTAAGCTTAGGACTTTATTTTATTTTATTTTATTTTATTTTGATAATGTGGGTTTCCCAACCCGCGGGTCGGACTAATCCCCCACCCCGGACCAGGCTTTGCGCATAGGCTCCGCCTAATACATGGCGTCACCCTGAATAATGCGATCCGTGGCCACTTCAAATGTTGCTAGTGGGAGTCGATCCTGAGTCGTCCGGGTTTACGGTTCGTTCCCGAGTCAGTTTAAATTTTGACTTACTTTATTTGAGTTCGTCTAAAAATTAAACAAGTCAAGTTAAATTTTAAACGAGTCGAGTCAAATCAGACTTTAAATAAGTTTAAAATTTTGTGTTCGAACTCGGCTCGTTTATAAACGAGTCGAACTCAAGCTTAAGTTTGACCCGTTTAATTTTTTTTATTCTCACGTTTTTTGAAGAAAAATAATATATAACTTTAAATTAAACCATCTAAAAACTTAATATCATACACAAACATAACTAATAACTTTATTTGAATTCTATTATTTTTGTATTATATATGTAAAATAAAATTTCAATCAAATAATTGTTAAATGAGTCGGACTTAAACGAGCTGAACTCGAGTCGGTCTCAAGTCGGGCCTAAACAAGCCGAACTCGAGTCAAACACGACATTGTTCGAGCTCGACTTATTTAACTAAACGGACTTTAGGTCTTGTTTAATCTCGGCTTTTTAACAAGCTCAAGCAAGGCTGGGCTCGCAGGCAGCCCGGTTCGCTTACAACCCTACTTCTACACAACAAATCGATATAAGATTATATATTTTTTCTAAGCCCTATTTTGGGTAGGCACAATATAATCTCATAATTAAATATACTATTACATTATTAAAATATTAATAACCACCTCATAAAAGAAGAAAGAAACAAACCCACAAACAAGTCTCACGTAAAAAAAAAAAACTTCCATGAAGAAGAAGATAAACTCACCTAAGTGAAAATTGAACCGAAAACCTAATATTCACAATATCTCAGTCTTAATCACCAGACTATGTTTGTTTGCAAAATATATGTTTATGATTAGACTATTTGTCTTAATATATTTTTGTTGTAACATGTAGAAGGAATCATAATAAAATTTAGGCTTAAATTTAAATTATTACCTTAAACTATTGACTTTTTTTTATTTGAGTGATTGATCTTTTAATTTTTGCAATCAAGGCATTAAACTCTTAATTTTGTCTGCTTTGATTCAATTGAAACTGCCACATCAATATTTGATGACATGGTAAAGCCACGTAGGATATCAATGTTGATGTGTTTTAAAAAAATAATTACTTAACCTATTTTTATTATTTTAATATTTTTAAAAGGGTTAGTCAGGCGAAGTCCAAGCTTTTGTTGGGCTGGACTTGGTCACTTGGCCTGTTTCCAACCCAAAAGTATCAAACCCGACCCTGCATAGCATAATCTTCTGTCAGAATATTTTCCCTCCACTCGTTTGGCTATGGCTTCCTAACCCAAACGCCTTCAACCAACAACCAATAGGGAAGATCAAATTGCAGATTCTTTCTCTCGCTAAACAACTGCTATTGTAGAGAGAGCAATCATATAATTAATTATATACAGAGACAGAGGGAGAAACAGTAGAAAAAATGCAATCTCGGATCACCTCCTTAGCTCGAACCCTAAAATCCAATCACAGATCCACCCATCCTTCTCTCATTTCTCTTTCCACACCTTTCTATCTCCTCAGCCGTTTTCTTCATCTCCCTCCGTTGAATCCTCCAAGTCTCAATACCCCAAAACCCCTAGAAGGACTCCGGCACCGGCTGGCAGCCGAATCGCCGACGTTGACTGACTTTGTTCGGCTCCAATCCAACGAGGAATACTCCGTGGAGGTCTGAACGAAGAAGAAGCCGCTGCCGAAGCCTAAATGGATGAAGGAATCGATTCCAGAAGGAGAGAAGTACACTCATATAAGAAGAAGCTTCGAGAGTTGAAGCTGCACACGGTTTGTGAAGAGGCTAAGTGCCCTAATTTGGGGGAATGTTGGTCTGGTGGCCAAACAGGGACGGCCACGACTACCATTATGATTCTCGGAGATACTTGTACTAGAGGTTGCAGGTGAGTGATCATTTAAATTCACATCATTTTCGTGGGATGGAGTTGGGTTTTGGATTTCTACTGCATTGTGTTTTTGTTCTGCATGTTATTATACCGTGTTAACAAAACTTTGTCTTTGAAAGATTATATTTTTTTGTTTGTATATAGAATTGAGACTGGTTAATAGATTACATTATTCATTTTATATTATATCTATTTAGATAAAGACGTCTTCTTTTTTTTCATGCCAAAGTATGATTTTGATATGCAAATGGTACTGTGTAAAACTTGATAATTGTGGCTGACATTTTATTTTCCAAACTGGTAGAGGTTTGTTAAGTATCAAATCAGCCTGGTACAGTAGCCATTGTTACTTGGACCGAGTTTCCGATACAGTACGTGAAACAATAAGGAGCACATAAAACGTTACATTTTATGGTATGGAGTACAATAGGGGAAGGTTATTTCAGGTCGTTTAATGCTAAGAAATACGTTTTTCCAAAATGTGGTACGCTAAAATAACTTTCTTAGGAGGTGTAGTTAAGTCTGGTTAAGTTAGTGTCACAACTGATATCAGGAATTTTGACTTTTGATACCATTATGATGTAAGATAAAGTGGAAAGAAAGAATAAGAGTACCTATCTCCACAGAAAATTAATAAAGAAACACACACAAAAACACAATGTTTTAATCTCAAATCAATATATTGAATAATCTGTAATGAAATATTACAATGTTTAAATAGAAATCCTAATACTTGGGGACCAAGTAAAAATCTTAATTTAAAAAGGAAACAATCTTCTAACTAAAATCTACTACTATAATAAAGCTCTCATAATTGAAATCTACTATTACAAGTAAAACTCTCATAATTAAAAGCTACTACTATACTTAAAACTTCTAGAATATTCTACTAAATTATTACATTAATAATTCAACATTTATCTCTAAATAACAATACAAAATTAATAATAAACTTCTTAAATTTTTTCTTCTGTACCGCATCAACAACATGCGCATTTTCAAGAGGCTACACCATATTTGCCCTTATTGGAGTCCCACAAGGTGCTCACTCGGTGACACTAGCGGTGCTCTAAAAATCGTTAGGCTGACTTAGGCGGCAGAGGGGATGCCTAGCGCCTAGGCCGCCTAAGCGGTGCCTAGGTGAACTTGGCATTTTTTTAAGCAGTCTCATTTACTTATTTATTTTTTCTATTGTACATACTTTTAATAAAATATAAAACATACAGTGAATGTAATTTTTAAAATTTTGAAACATTACTAGAAAACAATTTAACGAATTCATTTGAAGTATTGTAGAGCTTCAAAGTAAAATAGAGGTTTGATTCTACCTAGGTGGGGGCCCATGTACCAAATTAAGGCGGTAGAGGACTGCCTAGTGCCTAGGCAGGGATTAATCGATTCTAGGCAGGATTTTTA
This sequence comes from Aralia elata, assembly GCA_034770075.1. Classification (NCBI taxonomy): domain Eukaryota; kingdom Viridiplantae; phylum Streptophyta; class Magnoliopsida; order Apiales; family Araliaceae; genus Aralia; species Aralia elata. The sequence goes on from CM068385.1 coordinate 92,408,970, forward strand.
GAACACTGGACAGTAGTTATGTTTTTTAGAGTTTTTTTTTTCCTTTTTTTTAATTTATAAATATTAGGGTTTATGATAGAAAACTTAAGATTTATTTATGTGATAACTAAACTCGTCGATATCCTAAATATTTTAGAGGAATGTTAGAGATAGGTGATCTTAGTTTTCTCTTAGTAAGATAGGGGTAGTTTTTCTCGGATCATTTAGTTGGTACAAAATACGTTTATCCAAAACGTGGTACGTTAGGATAACTTTCTTAAAAGATGTAGTCAAGTCTGGTTAAGTTAGTGTCGCAACATGCGCATTTCAAGAGGCTACACCATTTCAGGTATTATTGGACGCCCATAAGGCGCTCACTTGGTGACACTAGTTGATATTTTTTAGATTTTTTCTATAAATACTAGGTTTTCTAACAGAGAATTTTAGATTTATCTGCGTGATAACTAAATTTGTAGATTTCCTAGATATTTTTAGATGGATGTTATAGATAGGTGATCTTAGTCTTCTATGTGATTTGATTCTAACCGTTGTTTGTAAGGCCTAGTTACTATATAAAGATGTCCCTCATTTGCAAAATCGTAAAACGTAGTTGTAAACTTCTTTCAGTCTCTTGTTACTAAATAGGAAAAGAAATTTTCAATTGCTAAATTTAATATTTCAGAACAAAAGTGTTCCATAATTTGGATTTCTTTTAATTGAGATTCTTACGATATTTGTTGACTAGTTACCATCATCGTCTCATGCATAAGCCCTCTGTATTAGACACCAACATGTCTTAGACACTTAGTACACATGTTTATCCCATCTCAAATGGATTCATGATATAGTCAAATAAGATCATTAATTAGACTAATGCATTTCACACTCAGACAAAGATTTGAGCTTACTCTTCAAAGTGGTTGATACTCAATATTCTAATCGAAGGAAACATCTTGACTTTCTTTTCTTTTAAACTCTCTTTTGGTATGTTTTCATACCTTTGGATCTCAAGTATATTTCAGTCTTATTATATCACTAACAAACATGTCTTCTGGGAAACTGCTGGCAGTTGGGTAATATATAACTTTGATTTTTCTTGTGGGGTGTATTCAACCAGTTTCCACTAATGTATTGACATTTTTGCTTCCTTTATTATTAATCTGATCATGATTCGCGAGAGATTAGGAATGTAAAGAACTAAAGATACTATTGTGAGCAGTCGAAAAGAGTGGGAGTCCATAACTACATATATTGACCCCCGTTTAAATTAAATAGTTAGTGAAGGTCTTTTTCATTACTTGGTGAAAAATGCAAATATTACATGTGGAAAGAAGCTGAAGCTAATGGTATACTACAATATTAATTAAGTATTAATATTGGAATGACTCTTCCACATGGGCCGTCAAGGTATTAAGGATGCGGGATGAAGCTGCAGTATTTATCAAAGAAAAGAAGAAAAAGGATGATGATGTATCGTTTTTGAAATTGTTCCAAACTGGCTGTTTTGCAAAGGAGGGCATTGCAATGTGAATTTTTTTCTCCTTTTCAATTAGTGTTTTTTATTTTTTGGGAAGGGGTAGGGTTGAAGATTTGCCAGAGTAGAATTTACATGTTCTGAACCTATTTTGCTATATCCTTAGGTTTTACTGATTTGTTGCTCCGTCTCTATGTTGAAGTTCTCAAGGGTCTGTTCCTTAGTTATAGATCAGGTTTCCTTGTGCCTACATAGAAATCTGGACCAATAAAGATTAATTTGAATTTTGATGTGCAATTATTGAAGCCTGAAATCATTGCGTCTCTATCATTCATCAGTTCTTTCTTTTATTTTATAAAAAGGATCATTCATTGTTCTGTCTTTTCAATTTGTAGATTCTGCAGCATGAAGACATCACGAACTCCACCACCTCCTGATCCAAATGAACCATCATCTAATGTGGCTGAGGCAATTGCATCATGGGGTTTGGATTATGTGGTGATTACTAGTGTTGACCGTGATGATCTTCCGGATCAAGGAAGTGGTCATTTTGCTGAGACCGTGCAGAAGTTGAAGATATTGAAGCCAAATATGCTGATAGAAGCCTTGGGTATGAATCATTCTACACCTAATAGTATTCCAGTTACTCGAATTAATTTTGGGGTTCGGAATGGTAACTGGATTTAGGAAAGTGTATTTCACACCTCTTAAATTTCAGGCGGTAATACAGTCCAAACTTCTGAGCAAAATAGGGGTAAGGCTGCAGTTTTAGTGCTGTACATGCTTAAAATTTAGGAACCTAATCTTTTTTTTACAAGGATTGTACAACCCATAGTGTAACCTAAAAGCCAAGAAAAGTTCAAGGCTTTACATTCTCAAGATTCTTTGCTTAATGCTTGGCTTTCTGAGAAGGATTGTGATAATTTCCGTGTGAATTTGATAGGGCTAGCTGATATGAAATGGTTTAAACAAGAATAAATTTCAATGCACAGCTAAATTCTAGACTTGTGTATGCATCTCGCTTCCATTTTAGTTATGCTGCTTGCCTTATTGGATTGTGCAGTTCCTGATTTTCGAGGAGACCCTGGCTGTGTAGAGAAAGTTGCAAAATCTGGGTTAGAAGTTTTAGCTCATAATATTGAAACAGTTGAAGAGCTTCAGTGTAGTGCGAGATCACCGTGCCAATTTTAAACAATCCATTGATGTTTTAATGATGACCAAAGACTATGCTCCTGCTGGTACTCTTACCAAGACTTCAATAATGTTGGGGTGTGGTGAAACACCTGACCAAGTAGTGAGAACCATGGAGAAGGTGAGAGCTGCAGGTGTCGATATAATTACATTTGGTCAGTACATGAGACCTTCCAAGCGCCACATGCCTGTATCTGAATACATAACTCCTGATGCTTTTGAGAAGTATCGAATTCTTGGCACGGAAATGGTTTGTTTTCAATCCTTCAGTTTCAGAAATTATGGTTTTTTGGGTGTTATGTGTATAATTTCTTTTGCATGACGTTCTTATTGCTTTCTCTTCTCGTGTGAAATATATGTTTTCTGGCTATGATTATAAATGACCACTAGTTGATGTTTGGCTGGTATTCTTTTTTGGCAGGTAGAATATGAATTAACCATCCGAAGGCCTCCAACTCTCCTCCTTCATCGTTTCCGGCCTCTCTTGCTGCTGATGCTTCAGTTACCACATACTCAAATCATGCCATTCCTTCTATATAGGACTTTATTTTGTCCTAGAAGTACAAGAATGATGATATTGTCATGAGATTCTAATTTTATATTCCGAGCCTCTTCTGATTCAGAAGGTTTTTTCCCCTTTCTTTTAAAAATATAAAAAAGTGAAAGACAGACCAAATCCTAAGACAATTGCATTTTTCACATGCACTACACATGCATATCAGTAGTTCATATACGAATGTTTTACACAATGCTGTCCCTAGCACCTAACTGATAAACTTGCCCAATTCCTTGGAGTTGAAGGTGGTAGGTCAGTTGAGAAAGAATCACCCACCATGGGATATGGGTTTTACTCTCATCCTCCTCCCATGTAATGATTTTCGTAATGGAACCCAAAAAACCATTTCCTAGTTTATCTTTGTCCCTTTTATAAGTTATATCTTTTGCTCCGAATACCTTGTGTCAATTTTAACTTTTTTAAATATGTATTTTTATTGATTTTCTGGTGACAACTTAATTTCCTCAACAACAAGCCCTTTAGCATTTTCAACTTCCACCAATCAAATTTTGTGGTCATCTTTCACTCCTAATACACTTAAGTTAGCACCATATGAGTACTAGCTACTGCCATGTACCTTAACAAATCTTCAGGGACTCCGTATGGAACTCTCAGGTGTTGCAATTACAATCAACTTATCTAAGAATAGATTTTTCTTTTTCCCTTCGATTTTCACCATCTCAGTTAACATTGTTCCTTTGCATTTGGTCAACATTTTTGAGTAATTCATTGGAGGCTTTCTTTCCTATTCTTTTCTGTTTAATGGGTCTTATTCTTTTTAAGTTTACAAGTAATCTTTTTCTTTTTAAGTTTTTGATAGATATACGAAGCTTTGTCTGTTCCGAGCTATTGCAGTGGTCCACCTAGATTTAATTTTTCTTATATATGCCCTTTTCTTGTATTTTGATTTATAGTGAATATCTTTTTCCTTATATTAATCTTGTTTATGTGATATTCCATCAATTTATTTATGGAGCAATTGACAAAGTTATAAAGCTATTAGTGTCGTTATAAATGAATAACCATTTGCAAGGAGGGCCATTGGTTGAATATTGAGAATGACCTTTCTTCCCATGAGAGAGCCTTGTGGACATGCTGACCAATTCATCTTCCTGTTATTCTTTGGTCTCAGCAACCTATCATCTGCTTATTTTAGTTTCCTTTTATGTCATTGGATTTGGATTTTTATAAGATTTAGAATATTGTATTTCAGCTCATAATGCATTACTGATGTTTTAGTACAGGCACATAAAGTCCATAATATTTTATGTTCAATCACATATGCAACCATGTAGTATTATCCTATTACAGCTTGTTACTTGGCCATGTCTAATTATATAGGTTATTAAGACATCAAATATTACCTTGTTATAGTTTGTTTGTGACATCTAGTTGCAATACAACATAAAATCTCAAATCGTTTTTTCCGGAAGCATGTATATCATAGACAAGTATTCAATTCATTTTTGGTGAGGCCAAAATGGATGATCTTCATGCCTTTAGTGAGCTTAATCTTTGTTTTGGAATGTGTCAGGGATTCCGATATGTGGCATCTGGTCCCATGGTCAGGTCGTCGTATAAGGCGGGTGAATTCTACATCAAATCCATGATAGAATCAGATCGGGCAGCATCATGCATCAAATGTTTTTAAGGATGATTAGATGGGATTGAGCTATGAGACTTTGGCTTCTTCAAAGAGATCTTGTTCATACTAGAGTATTGACCGATAGAGGATATATGTCAGAGAGCCAATCTAATCACGGGTTGTTTGTGCACAAGTCAAGCTCGTTGATTAAATCTATCATTCATTAATCATAATTTGAACCTGGGTGTATCCAGTTGTGTAATTATCAAATTTTATCATGTGTTTGTACATTTTTTTACCTGATAAAGTTTGTGGTGCACATTTTAATGAGAAGATAAACTTTCTTCAATGATGTGTTCGCGCTGGACCTATTTGTTTGGATCTACATCATGCAGTTGGCATGTGATGAACCTTGCTTCTCCGCTGGCATAACATAGCTGAGCCAGTTTAGTATATAGGATCTATACCATAGGTGGTGCTTCTATATCTAGTTAACTTGTTGGATCATGGTCTTTGTGGTTGGCATCATGCAAATAATTATGAGCACATTGATTCAAACACCTTTAAAGCTATTTAATGGGACCATGGAGCCCTAGAATTTCAGGATGGAGAGACAAGTAGACACACCCTCATGGTGTGTAGTTTTGGACTTTCTGAGGATTCATAAATCTCCTTAAAGATCACCTAACATTCTTCTTATAATAAATCTAGGGCACTAGAATATTAAAATTTGTACAAGACACATTTCCTAGTTGGTTTTTTCTTCTTTCTTTGTTTGCAATATACAATTTTAAAAACTTACATGTTACTAATAATTTTTTAAAAAAAGAAAAATGTCTGATGCAGATCTCAATATATTCTCATGAATTATTCCAGAAAATAATAATCCATATTTTGGGCAACAAATTATTTAAAAAACAAACATTTTGCTAAGTGCTTTTTAAACTAATTTTGATGATTTTGATTTGATTAGATTAAGGCAATAGTTTCAATTCTCATATCCAAAGAAAAGAAAAATGATCCAAAACAGGTGCACAGCCCATTAAAAAAGGGAAGCTGGGGTAGGAGTTAGTTGTACTCATTTCTGTCACATGAGTTGAACCTCCCAAATCCTGACACCCTCAACTCAACTCTACTCTACTCTACTCGACTCTACACTACATATCAAAATACTGGTTAGCGAGTGTTATTCCCAAAATACTGGTTAGCAAGTGTTATTCTCATTTGCAAGTTTTTCTCCCTAGCACCAAATCGGCCTTACCAAATCTTATCTACAACGACCAAATGGGTTGCTGTATAAGCACAACTAAGTCCACTAAATCTAGGAACCCAAATGTCACCCCATCAAACTACCCGGAATCTGATGTCAAAGGCAGATCTCCACCTCCGCCGCCAGTTCTTGACGAAGAAACTGTAAAAGAAGTACTTTCGGAAACACCCATCTATAAACCACCCGCTCCCACCACTAAAAAACCCATCGAAACCGCCGCCGCCATGAACAACAGTACAAACACCACTCAACGGCCTGATATTCTTCTAGAAGAAGTAAAGAAGATCGAACAAATTGATTTGATTAAACCCGCAGAAGAAGAGATTACTATTGTCTCTGAAATCTCCGAGGCTTCCGAAATGTGTAGTTTCAGCGGTAGCTTTTCTACTACCACGCTCAACGACAGAGACGAAGGTGAAGTTACTCAGAGGGTGATCCCACGCTCTCCAGCCAAGACCCCCAAGAAACGATCTTATTCCGGCGAAATGCCCAAAGACAAAGGGCTCAGATCAACGGCGAGGAGGTCGGCGCCGTTCCCGGTGAAGAGAGGTCAGGTGAGGTCCGGCTCAGCTCAAGAAAGGACGACTGCGGTCCAGCTGCGCAATGTGGGACCCATCAACGGAACCCGTCGGGTTCCGGGCGGGGATCCCTTCCAGAGGTCGAGGTCGCCGGCGCCACGTTGTAATGTTGGGTACAAACCCCCAGCCTCGAGTACGACAGGCCAGTCCGGTTTCCGGTTACCGGCGAGAAAAGTTGAGGAGGGTGGAATGTTAGAGAAGGAGAACGACAGCGTTTCGGCGGACACTAGCGAGTCATTTGAGAATCCTCATGTATCACTAGAGTGCTTTATTTTCTTGTAGAAGTCCGAGTCGATGGGGGAACGCTGCCGTTTCATGTTAGAGGCTCATTTTGTAAATAGGAAATTTGGAGACAAAACGAACAGTATTAATAAGTTTGAAAATATTTTGGAACTTATAATTACAGGAGTTATTACCGTATTATGCAAAAAAAAAAAAAATTTGTTAAGGCAAAAGTGTCTTCTCCAACTGGACTGGATGTATCAGATATTAGATAAATAGATCTATCTAATTTGTCACACCAAATGGTATTATTTTCTAAAAATATAAATGATGAAGGTTTGACTTTTGATAAGCTGTGGAATTTGAGACCTAAAACCCTTAAAACTTATTTTCATTTCTAATAGATTGCAACATATTACAAATAACAATGTTTTTCTGTAGTGGTTACTCATAAAGATCAAATTCTGAGGTAATTAAGCAGAGAAGTTTTTCAGATTTGCTCATTTTGGTGCATTCTAATAAAAGAGTATGAGCAATGTTATAGCGCCCAAATTACCCAAAAATGCCACACTTTGGAGTGTTGCATTATACAATTACAGTACAAAAATTCAAAGCATTTTCAGGCAATTTGGACACAAATTTTCAGGACACTACAGATTTTTACACATGAAAGGAATCGCATATATATGAAAAAGAAAGCATGTGTTTTCCTTATCTTGTATAGTTAGGGTAGCCTAAAGGTTCTAGCTTGTATTTGAGCTCAAAGATGGACCTAGAAATGAGCTACATTCGAGAGATGCACTAGGAGGAGGACATGGTACAGGAGCCGGATGTGCAATGAAGGTTGGAATTTCTTCTCCGGGCATCAATACTGACACACCTTTTGCATAGATAGTCATCTGCAAATTTCAAGCATAAGAATCAACATGTTGTTTTCTGTGATCAAATGGAAAGGGCAGAAAGATAATGTAACAAAATAACACATCGAAGAAGAAAAATAATGTTACAAAATCTTAATAAAGCACAAACATAACCGTATTGGCAAACACATAATACAGTATCGTAATACCCATTTTCATTATTCTCCACATGTTGTAACAAAAGCAATTAGAGATTCCCAATAAAGTAGTGAAAGAAGGATTTGAACTTATTATTCTTAGGGTACAAGATTAAAATTATACCTACACATTAAGTAACATAAGATAACTTTTGAAGGAATACTAATTGATGTACAGATTCCTTAACCCGTTGTCCCGTTCCATCAATTAAAGGTTACATGCAACCAAAGTCTATCCCAACCAACTAGTAAGCTATCAATTGTTTGCAATGGAAAATGTCAGTCACGCAGAAAAATGCATGGCTAGCATACAGTTTGCGCAAAGATGGCAAATTTACAAAACAGAAAAAAAAAACGGAGTTCTTAGGGTACATACAGACTTGTAATGCAGGAAGAATTAACAATATGGTAAATCTCAGTCCCATATATGATTTTATAAGAAGAACAAAGTTACTTGTCTGAAATACCAAAGTGGGTGAAGATGTTTGGAGTTCTTCAACCTTGCGATTGTTTATGTAAGAATTACACACACGCACACAACAACAAAAACAACACACCAGATTCTGTATTCACCGGAAGGAAAATTTCTGAAGAATCATTAAAAAAGATGTTTGAGGTAATGAGGGGATGAGGAACTAGAGCTTTAAACATGTTACAGTCTAACGAGAATCTTTTTAGTAAGTAAAAAAAACAGAACATATCACCATTGCTTCAAAAACTCCACAGAAATTTTAAATTCAAGATGATTCAATAAGTGTTAATTGACCAGTGTCCGTACTATACTCTTTGTACATAGTATTCTTATTGTTTGCACTGGATTTATCACCTATAAGCCACATGGGGTACTCATATGGTTTTGGGGTAGTGAGACTCATTAGGGTTGGAGTTGATATGGTTTGGATTGATTACATTACTTGGACAATAACACAAGTTGACAAACCAGGGACCCATAATCCCAAAACGATGAAAAGCAGACACATCATTCTACTAATGGTTACTATTCGAGTAAAGACATAAAAACTACATATATCATGTCAAGTAGTGGGGCAACGTTAATTATCCAACTGAATTGAAGTCAGTTGGGGAGCAAAAATAAGTGGAAATACAAGCACATCAAATCGAAAACTTTCCAGCAAAATTCATGATAGATAATGAGAAGGCTCCTTTTTAAATCATTATGTTGCAGAGCCTTTAGGTTACACCGCTCAATTGGAATTATGAACTGTAAGTATGGCACTATGTTGAAATGTGAAACTCACTTTTTACCTGTTGATAATACAAATGGATATTATCGGGATCATAGTGATTAGTATTATTCTAAGATATGAATCAAATAAAGTTGCATGTAGGTATCATAGTAATATAAGTATTAGAATATAAAATGCACTAGTATCATGTAATGTAATGCAACCCACTACAGAAGCTTAATGACTTGAGTGACCATAACGCAAGCCACTTCTTCTCATATAAAACCTAGTGCTGATCAATAGCTCAGAGATTAAATAAATAAATTTAGGTGGGTAAGAAATCGGTCTACAAGAAATTGATGAACTATTTTTCTGATTGCACCATTCCACCGAATAAAATGGTAAACTTAGTGGTTGAAGCTCATCAAATTAGCAAGAAATTAGGGACATGGCAACATGGATAATCCAAAAGAGGGCCTACTGAATGGATGGATCATGGATGGTCTTATATAAAATAGAATGAATAAGGTCTTGCTAGCAACCTGCTTGTCGACTTGCATAATATAAAAACCCGGTTCCACGTTAAAAGATTAGGGAAAAGTGTGTCTGTATATAAAGAATTGGGTTAGTGACAATAGTACCCTTTTGGATGAGCCAAGAAAATATTATTAGGCTTGTGGTTTAAGCCTTGTCTTTGGAATTGAAGGAGTTCATCACCAAAAGCAAATACTTGGTTATATCTCAGAAAACTGAGAAAAAGAGCACATTACGGCCACAGTAAAAAAGGGGTATTATAAATTTCTGCATATTCCAGAAAATGAATAGGAATATAAACAATTCATATATATTTACACAGTGACAGAGAAAGAACATACCTTGGGAGAAGGGTAATCCAGTTTTCCATGGTACATCATTTGTGACTCAAGATCCCGGCTGTTCCGGCCGGCGGCAGATGATCTCGGCCGTAGAAACCTCTCAAAAATAGCCATAACAAGGAACATTAAAATGAGAACAACAGTCGCCACAAAGCCAAATGACACAGCATAAACAGAGCTATCAAAGCTGCTCAAATGCCCTTGTTCTCTTTCCGCAACACCAACACCTAACGGAGCTACACTTGGTGCTACTACTACGCTTCTATCTCCTCCCATTCACTACCAATTAATTAATTCAGCACAAATTACCCTTTATCAATTAATTAACAGTCTCTTTCTTTCTCATCACCAAATCAAACAAAAGAAGCTATAATTGAAGAAACATAGAATGACCCATTTTTCCATGGTGCCATTGTGCTATAATTCTTCCTCCTTTGTTTGATGAAAATGGTGATTGTCAATTTTTCAGGTCATCTAGAGAGAGTAAAAGGAGTGATGATGAGAGAGAGAGGAAGAGACAAAGAGAGACAGACGATGGATTCAAGACGGGTCTTTTCAATTTTCAAACAAAGAGAACGCGATTATCAAAACCGGTAACTTCCAAAGCTATGGCCTATGCTAGTAATATGGTATGGTCTTCACACCTACCGGAGAAGGAGAGAGAAAAGGGAGAGAGAGAGAGAGAAGCGAGTACTCCACAAACTTATGTTTTTGGCTTAGAGTCCTGCTAACTAACAAAAATTAATTTACAAAATAATCTGTTAAAGTTATCATGAGCCAGTGATTATAACTAAATTATTATTCTGTTTTTTTGTTAAAAAAAATTAGAGATATAATTTTTAAAATTAACAATGGTATATTAAATTTTAAATTAATATAAAATATTTAATTTTAATTGATATAATTATTATAATTGTATAATATATAATAAAAATTATTAATCAAAAAATTTATTTTATTTTAAACTTTTATGAGTCATGTCAATTTTAAAATTTAATATGTTATGGTTTAATTTCAAAAGTCGAATTGTATCTTTAATTTTGGAACGAATAGAGTATTGATTAAGAGTTCTGATAAATTAATATCGATTTATAATTATAAAACTTATCAATATATATAATTGGTAAAAATTATAAAAAAATTTACTTATTACATATTTTACCATAAAAATTATCATTAATATTTATCCAACAATCAAATAATTAATATAAAATATTCACACTATATATCATTATCTATTAATTAATTTCAATACTTCTCTGAACTTGTTTTATGCGCCCATAATGAGATTGTTTTTGACTTTAAGGGGCACAAATGGACACGTGTTTTTGGAATGTAGCGAGTAGGGAGAATAGGAATACTACAACTTGGTTATTTTTTACTACTACTAAGCACCGTAGTGTAGAGAGATGTGGGCTTCTTGGAAGTTCTTATGGCTTGATGTATTGCCTCTCATTTGGGTTTATCACTAATAAATATAGTCTTTACCTTTCCAGGAGTATCATAATTATTAATTATTATTAGTATTAAAATTTTAAAACAATATCAAATATATTTTGAAAACATGAAAAAAAATTTAAGATTATTTTTTAATTTATTTTAGAACTAAAGGAGTATGCAAAAATATGCAAATTCAGATAAAACCAAGTTATCGAGTCAGTTAAAATCTTATTGGTACCAAATTAAACCAATTCTTTAAAGTAATAATGTTTAATTCTTCTCACTACTACTATTATCTATTATTATGGCAATAATATTTCCAAGGTTAGATATCATAAACTTGTATTGTGTGCCTAAATAAGTTGTGCATTCATACAAAATTATTTTCGTAGGGTCAAAATATTATTAACCTTATTATTATTTTGTCATGAAAATATATTTGCAAGTGGGCCATAATGATCCAGTACAAAGGGACTGACAACTAGTAGGCCAGAGTCAGATTTTCTTGGGCTTTTTCAGAACCCATTTCTATTTCTGCAAATGACAACACACTGAACTGCACTACACTACACTAGCTCGCTAATTAATTTGGTGTCTGACGGCTCAGAGGTCACTATAGCCGTCATTCTTTTCCATACACTGATTGGTATTTATGTGCGTCACATAATGGGTCAGCAGGCCCAGTACAGGAGGCTCTAGAAACGTTATTGTCATTTTCCAAAGGCCTATAATATTCGGGCTCTTAATTTCTTATTATTATTTTTTTGGTGTTAAATAGTGTTTTAAATTATGCACAATTAGTAAATCAGTTAGTATATATTTTGTGATTACTTATGTCATTAAAAATTAGTTATTTTATTTAATGTCACATCATTTAAGATCATATGAGATCAAAAATTTAAAATTCTTTTGTTCCATAAAAGGGTTTCATACAATTTTTTAATTGAAATTAAATGGGACTCTTTTTGAAGAATAAAAAGAGTATGTTGTACATGAGATACAAAAATTTGGCAACGTCTTCTTCTTGATTAAATTTGTTTCCAAAGTCAATTATATTCCAAGTGAAAGTTGGTCCAGCCCAAAAAGTATGGGCTATGCTGTTCACTATTCCAAACCAAGTAATCAATGAACCCAATTTTCCAGGTAATCAAAGGAGTCTTGTTATGCTTTGCGATAAATTAATTTCAAATTATAATTATAAAACATAGCATAGTTGATAGAATTATAAGTGTGTCTTCTTTATTACACATCTTTTGAAAATAATTATTACTAATATTTATCAATGTAACTGCTAATCAAAAATTCGACGTAAACATTCGCAATACATATCATTATCCCTATAAAAAACGTAACAATTTTCCTTTCTTTTTTTTTCACTCTCCAGTTCAATTCTATTTAGGAAAATGATATATATTATGAATGTTTGTGTTGACTTTTTGGTTGACAATTACATGGATAAGTATTACATGGTTGACAATTTCACAATAAAAAATGATATTCATGTCAATAACTATTTGACGAAATTAGATTACGACCAATGTAGAAGTACATGTGATAAAATAAAATAAATTAAAGTGAGATTTTTCTTAATTCCTATCTATCCCCATATATATTCAATCAAAAACTTTTGCAATGTACAATAGAACTTTTTCACATTTATAATTCCACATAAAATTATGGTAATGCATATAACATGACTTCTCTATGTATAATCAAGTGGTCCACGATCATTGTCTCACAACATGTATAATAATCTCACTAAAACTTAGACATGACCTCCACTCCTAGAAAAAGAATACTTGCACTAATCCAAATGTTTGAATATATAATAACAAGGAATAATTTTCTTTACTTTGATAATCTTCTTTCTATGTTAAAATTTAATTGATCATCTATAAAATCACGTTGAATTATGTTCTAAATATTTTATTATCAAAAAAATAATATAGTATCCATTATTTTAAGATATATAGGAGGAAGTATATAATCACTAAGATACAATAATAAAATAGTACTCTCTTCATTTTAAATTTTAAGATCATTATTGATGTTTAAAAGTCAATTTAATATATTTTTAAGCTCAAAATTAAGATGATTCATTAAAGATTATGAAAAAATAAATCTTACAATGAATAGTACTTTTGAGATAGTTTATAATATTGATTGTTGTATTGACAAAAATTAAACAAATTAATATTAATTTTTGAATTTAAAATATCTTTAGTTAATTTTAAAAAGTTAATAATGATCTTATATTTATGTCATATGAAGTACTGTATTGTAACATTAATTTGAAGTAGGTAAATCGGGGAGTTTTTCCCTTTTCCCTTCTCTTTTTCTATTTATTTGTTTTTCTTTATTCTCTTCTGAGTCTTTCAAGTTTGAAACACATCTTAAGAAAAATAATGGTCAAAATAGAAGAGAAGAATATTATTCATTCAATTTAAGAAACAAATAAATTGTAATAACATTCAGAAAAATTTATTGATGAAAGAGACTACTAGAGATAGTGTTACATGACAATATGACAAAGCTATTCTTTAATACTCCCTCGGTCCCAAATTAATTGTTCAGTTTTGACTTTTTAAAGTCAAATTGACCATTTTTAAAACTAATATTTTTACTATTTTTGCTAAAATATAGGTGAAGAGATTATAACCAAAACAAAGTATATACAATTTATTACTAACCCCAATTTTTATAATTTTAAAAATATATTTATATATGCTTAATTATTAATTCTAAAAATAGTCAATTTGACTTAAAAAAGTCAAAACTAAGCAATTAATTTGGAACGAAGGGAGTACTAGACAGCGAAATTCATGTGTCGAGCATTTGAAAACTAGTACTAGTATAAAATCGGTGCAAAGAGTTAGTTTAAAATTTATTTTTGTTATATTATTTATATCATAATATTTTAATTTAATTAAAAAAAGTTCAATGTAATATATATTTAATAGAATTAATTATCAGAAAATTGACTTAACATCATAATTTGTAAATTATGGATACTCCCTACTCCAAAATCATTGATACTCATTTTGTCCACCATAATACTTAAAAAAATAAAACCATCTACAGTGGTTTTATTTTTTTAAGTAAAACCACTATATATATATATATATATATATATATAGTATGAAAACATATGACGTAAATAAAATTAGAAAAATTAATCATATTCACTGAAACAGAAATAAAAAAGTCGTCGCTGCTTATATGCAACCATTCAAATAAAGCATGATCGAATTTTATCCATTTATAATTGTATTGACAATAATTAAATTTATTATATTAATTTTAATTTGATTTTTTTTTAATTTTTAAAGAAACAATATTAATTTTATATTTTAGAATGAAGGAGTATGTTCAAACACTAAACTTTTGGAAGATTTAGCACATAAAGTATGTACAAACAGAGTAAAGCACCCCAAAAGAAATTTTCATCACAAATCAAAATTATCATAATAATATGAACCACCAATAAGCCATTTCAGAAGTTTGACATATATTACACAACCACTTCGATACAAAGAAAAATACTCCTATGATGACAAAAATATAGATACAAAATAATGTGTACCGAAATAGTTGGTTATAAATATTTGGTCCACCTATGGGTAATAATTATCACCTAATCATATTAGAATACATCATTTTGTATCCATATTTTTATTACCATAACATTATATCAAAAAAAATTACGGTTCAAACGCGGTAAACATTAGTAGCCGAACAAACACATAATGTAAAAATAAATACATGAAAGAAAAAAAAAATAAAGAAAACAAAAATAAGTGTAAAAAATAATTAAAAAAAAACTATCCCAACGGAGTTAAATCTAACCATTTATACTTTTAACAAATCTAGTATTATGAACAATGTAAAAATATAATGGAAAAATGAATAAAGATGTTGCAATAAAATTTAAGAGCTCATTTTTTTTCCCTTGACTTTTCCAAGTTCTAAAAGGAATTTTTGTAAATAGTCTTTAAACATATTAAACTAAGAATATACTATATTTATGTATCTTTGATTTTTTATGTACTAAACAAATATATACTCTGTCATTGCTTAACGTTCAAAAGTTTTTCAAAAACTTTATATTATTGGCTATCCGTACCAAAATACTCTACTTTAACTATAGTGAGAAATGCACAAGGAATAAATTATATGTAATTAGAGGGATAAACGCAATACCCAAAACAGACAAATATAATTCATATATATACACACACACACACACACACACACATATATTATATAAGAATCTTTTCAATCCGTTTTATAAAAAGAATTTTATTTATAAAATAAAATTATTTTACAAAAAGATTCTTTGTTGTTTGATGAATGTATAAATGATATAATGTCCTCATATATAACAACACAATTTTTTATCACATCAATATTATTAAATTAAACACTCATTATATTTCGAAAAAAATATGAAAGAAAAATATATCAATATTAAAAATTTTAAATTCTATAAATAAATATTTTTTTATAGAACAGAGGGAGTATAATTTAATTAGTACACTTTTATATAATCATTGAAGCATAATCAATTACAAATAATTTAAGTTCAATTAAAGATTGATGTAAAGCGCGAGTCTAACCTGCACATGTATGATAAAAGAACCCTGTGGTCGCCACGAATCTCAAAATAAAAAGAAACATAGAGGAAAGACAGGGGCAGATCCAGCCTTGAAGTTCAGGGGGGGCAAATTTAAATTTTTTTTCTTAAGAATAAAAATTTAATGAAATAATCACAAAACTAAATAATGCAGTGAGTTTTTTTTTTTTTTTTAATATCAGTGACAGGTTGTCACGACTTACATTTTCAGGAATAGATTTAAAATTTGTACGTTTAGTTGTTATAACCTACTTACGTATGTCTATGCTGACCATCAATAAATATTTAAAAATTAATTCAACATCAAAATAAGACCAATATACAATATGGATAGTTAAGTATAATTAGCAACATCAATAAACAATCTCAATTAAACCACTGACCAGTAATAAATAACATTACAAAATAAATTACAAAATTTAAAGAAAATAAAAATAGAATAGAACACATACTCGAAGAATTTTTATTTGATGGAGTTCTCTTCATTGTTGCAGTGTTGTTTTAAGAAATAAAAAGCCCTAATTTATAAAAGTACAAAAAAGAAGAATCCATAAACAATTACAAAAATTCCTAAAATAATTGTTAAATTTATGAAATTAAAAAACTAAAATTAAAATATACCTGAATTAGTTGCAGATATTGACTACCTATTTGCCTGATTTAAATTTGGAGACTTGAATTTCAAGATTTGCTCCGTTGCAATTTGCGAATTTGGAGACTTTGGGTTGTCGTCCTTGTCCTTGTCCTCCGTTGTTGCTCTGAGAGATGAAATACTAAGATCAGTAGATTAATAGTGAGAATATGAGATTGGAATTTAATACATGAAAGACAACATTAAATAAATTTTAGGAGACCAAAGACCAAGGTAGTGGGAAGTAAGAGAATTTTAAAACAATATGTTAGCAAATTTTAGGGCAATGACACATTATTCTCCATAACAATGCCGACTAAAAAATAGAAAATTATTAATATAAGTTTGGTGGAGATAAAAAAATCATAATTTAAGGGAAATGTTAAATTCATCACATGAACAACACATTGCTATCAATATTTTATAGCTCTTCTTGTCTTCCTCTTATCACATGCCTGACTGTCTGAGTGCTTATGCCTGGTTCCTGAAAATCCAGTGGGGGCAAGTGCCCCCCCTGCCCTTGCCGTGGATCCGCCTCTGAGGAAAGATAACCATTATAAATAAATAAACGATAACATATATAATTATATGTGTGTGTAAGTCTACTAAGCAAGAAATAGAGGAGAATAAGATTATACCTTTGCAAACAATTCAGCCTTAACTTATTAAAGAACAAAAACACCAAAAATAATTAATATTTTAACAAATTACAAAAAATTCTATAATCACGAACCAGAAGCAAACCAATATAGATATAAAAATATAAACTTAACTGTAGTTTATGGAGACTGGCTAAAGTTTGATCAATATAATTGACCCGGGCAACAAAAATTGATGGGACCTATAAGGGCCGTTTCTAAGATTTGGATGATCCAGGACAAAAAATAAAAACGAAGTCCTTTTTAAAACATTGTGTCTTCACTAAAAAAAAGTAAAAATAAATAAATAAAAAGTACAAGCTGTATCTAAAAAAGTACATTTCTGAAACTTAAAACATAATAGTTCGAATACAACAAAATATATGAGAAGTTTGACTACACCAAAATATATGAGAATACATTCATTGAAAGATTTTTTTTACTAGTACTCATAGAGACAAAATCTTCAATCAAATGTTCACACACACACATACACATATATATTGGGGGTCCAGAACGATCGATCCCCTCCTGCCCGTACTTAATAACGACCTTAGGTCCTATATAACATAATAAGGCGGGAGTTTATCACCCTACCCACTAATAGGATATGAATATAACATTTTGAATCATTATTTAATTGAACAATGAAATAGATAAATCGAATAAAAAAAAAATCATATTGGTACTTCAGTTATGAACAACAACAATTGGACTAACCGTTTTCAAAATAGCTCTTAGATCTCTTCTTCTTAATAATATTGTCGACATGTCACTTTAAGTTCTAATATAGAAGAATTGACGTGCACCTACTTTAAGTTCTAATATAGAGGAATGTCATTACTCAGAAATCAAAATTGAGATAAAACGTTACATTAAAAAAAAACATAGAAACTCATATCACCAACTAAATCAGTTTTATCAACACTTAGATTATTACTTGAAAGTAGTTGAGCAAATTGTTTAAATAGTATTAAAAACTATAAGTTGACCAAAAATATATATGTAGAATTTTTAAAATCACATAAATAAAGACAATTACAACGACATTGTAACATAATTACTGGCTTGTTTTGCTCTACGGTGCGTGATTCATGTGTATGATTACCGAAGGGACTTTTGAAGATAACAATTGTAGTAATTTGTTGAATGGATTCTTATAATATGTAAGAAATAAATAAAATAAAATAAAATAAAATTTCAAAATGTCATTATTATAACTGCCCAAATTAAAAAGAAATCAACCTGTCTATAAACACTGAAAGATATTGGAGTGTTATATTTATTGAAAAGTGTTATATTTTTTTTTGGGTTTTGGTTTTTGTTTTCATCTCATGCTGAATAATTCAGAAAAGTGATTATGGTAAAATCTAAAAACATTGATCTGTTTTTAGAACTCTTGATCTTATCGATGTGTTTGTAACGATCAATTCGACTTATCAGATATCAATTCATAGGTATTTGTAGCGTCATCTACTATACATCAATCGTTGATTGTAGCAAGGTTATCGCTTCAATATAAGCGAGGGGTCAAATGTGTTATTGATGTTTTACCTATAACCATCGCTAAAATAATCTGGGCAACGACCACCTTACACAAAACGTGCCGTAGAATCTATTCGAATAATTCAGAAAAGTGATTATGATAAAATTTAAAAACATTGATGTGTTGCGGAAGGGTACGCCGTTCGAACGTGACAGCATGGATATTGAAACATGCAACAAGGACTGGACTGGACCGAGGAAGAAGTAGATGGTACACTAGCTAGCTGTTTATCACTTTTTACGATTCTGGCTCAAAGGGAGGGAGATGTTCCAAGGGCGGTGGGCCGGCGGTGCTGAGGGGACCGATATTCAATTCTTCAATGTCGGCCCACAGCTCCTTGTTAGGATGTATAATATAATATATACTATAATCTGGTGGACCAACCGAGTTCACTCAAACTTATAATTATATGGAAAATAAATGATTAAAATATAAACAAGCTAAAAAAAATGCGATAAGCACGGTATATTACTTTATTTATTTATGTTACTAACTGACGATTCGACCTCTAGTTAAAATTTATGTTTTATGCGATTCATTAAAATAGTTATAAAATTTTAATATTATTTTTTTAAAATTAATTAAAAAAATAAAAAAAAAACAAGTTAATATTTAATGTAGCGATAATACTAGAAATTAAGTCAACACGTAATATGTTTTAAAAATCTACAAATGACAAATATAGAAAAACAAATTTCACTCTCAAATAATAAAAAGGAAGGAACGAACGGGAGGATTATATATTGTGAATTGCATTTCATATATATATATATATATTCATGACCCATATGCAGTACTGTGAAAGCTTTTAATGGTGCATGCATTGAGAATTCTGAGCAACACTAGGTTGGTAGTGCATCTTGGAGTCTTGAATTGGCTCAATGCTGCTCCATTTCCTATGAAATGCTCTAAAATCTTCTTAAAAGTCCCCCTCTCCAATATGCAAAGCTCTAGAGGTCCAATCGAATTGCATCTTCTGGACACAACGTATCCGTGATCCACGAACGCTGCATCCATTTCTCGGCAACACTCTCTGAGAACGCGTTCCTCCACTTCTCCCTTAATCTCCCAGTAAATTATGTAATGCCCCGGTCGGTTTTCCACCTCAGCATGGCTAGTGAAATCAACTAACTCGGCTCCTCTTGCCGCCTTGCTCAGTAATTGTGCACCCTTGTCCACCACTAGCTGGAGGTCTTTCTCCGTATTTTTGTCGATATTTACTGTCAAAATTAGCTTTCTCCTGCATATGAAATTCAATTTGGGAGTTCCTTTGAGAAAACCAGCTACTTCCACCACATCTCCTAACCTGTATCTATAAAGTCCTGTGACAGAGATATATATGGACTAGACAGTTAGTCATGTAACGAATTGAAGCTAGGAAGAGATGTATCCAACAAAACATAACATATTAACAATCAAATATACAGTGACTAGCTAGATACTTATAAAAAGTACTGACCCCATTAATGGATCACTTAATTGGTTGCAAGCTCGAAACGTGTCTACGACCTACTAAGTGCAGTTAATTAAGTAGATTTCTCCAAGATTCATTTGGCCCTTATCTACGCTATATCTTAGTCAATGTCATTGTCACCCCAGAGATTTTTTTTCGAGCTAAATATTATTGCAGTACGTGTTAAAAAAAAGAAAAAGAAAAAGGATCGGAGTGGGTAACTGAAATTACGAGTTACTTGCCTGTAAAAGTAGTTACGACAATCTCATATTCTTGCCCAACCTTGACTTTGGAGAGAGGTACCGGTTCATCTTCAGTGTAGCCATGATCGGTGGCTGAACCGCGATAATCTTGTTTGCATCTGTGGAGTGGTATGAATTCATAATAAGAAAAAGTGGGAATAACTGCAAAAGTAACATTCGCCGGTGGAGTAGAAGGGTCAACGTTAACTCCGATCCAACTCTCTGTAGATCCATAGTCCGCGCTCACCAAGGGCAAGTCCTTGGCATAATGCCGTAATTTCTTCAAGTATGGTTGCATTGAGCCAGTCATTATAGAGTAGACATACTTGGCATTTGGCCATAGCTTAGGAATTACGCCAAACCACTCCACTTGTTCCAGTTCTTCACAAATAGCTTCGATTTGAGAAGCTAGAGATGGGTTAGGTGACAAGATTTCCAAGACAGATCGTCGGGTTTTTGGTATGGTGATGATTCTTGAACTGAGAGTGCCGTGTCTAATGTCATCACATAGGTCTCGCCAATGCTCTTCGAATGATGTGAAGGCTTGCACTATGCTATATGCGAAAGTTGAGGCTATGAATTCAACCTGATAAGAGTAAAAGAGGCCGAGAAGGAGGTGACAATATGTGGATTGTTTGTAGTCTCCACTTGAGATAACTGCTTCTGGGCTGCAAGTGAAACATTTAGTCTTTTCCTGTTTTACTTTGAACTCTTCGCTTGCGAAATAGTGGGTTGTGGCTGTCCCTACTGCTAAGCCTCCCTTTGTTTTAAACTGTTTGCTACTGTAAATGAACTCTAGGATTCTTCCACCTTCCTTTATTGGATAAACCCTTGCATCATTTCCCAATGAAAAAGAAGAAGAAAAAACTTTATAAGAAAGATTAGATGTAGAAAAGAAGTACATAAATCAAAATTTTAATTCATCAGACTACTTTCGAGTAGTTTCTTGAAAGGTAGTATGACAAAATTGATATACTTTCCAACAGTACTTATGAAAATTGGAAAATATAATTAGAGAGAACTTTTTAGTTAATGATTGCACAGAGAGGGAGAGAAATTAAAAACCTTGATCTATATGCTGCTGCCAACCTAAAAATCTGAAGAGTAGTCTTGGAGCTATGGCGAGTAAAGGGAACGTACTTTGGTCGTCCATCTGTTGTCCCGGAACTACAAATTAATTAACGGTCACCATTAGCGAAACAAGGGAATCTTGAGAAATCATAGTACACCTAAATCAAATCACATAAACAATCATGAAACCGGTAAAACCCATACTCATACATTTTGTCTTCTGAATGTATGAGGTATGGGTTTAATAAAATCTAAGAATTAAAGCATTCGATTAATTCTTAGAATGAATCCTGAACAAATTAACAAACACAAATAGTTGCTACCTTAAGGAGAGAGTTGTAATGGGTTGTTGAGTGAGTAAGGGAGATGTGTCCCCATCAGCAATTCTCTGAATATAAGACTCCAAATCTGCATGGCTAGAAAGAGGCACCAATGAGGTGTACAATGATTCCAAAGCATTGTCATCCATATCTTGTACATCCATGTCTCCCAGCCATTTTTTCAAGTAGTCGACACCATAATTGAGTTTGAGAATCTTGCTAAGCGTCTGCGTCTGAACAAGCCCAGTGTTTTCAGCTACGCCTTCAAACCAACTGATAACATTTTCGTCGACGCTGCTGCTACCATCTGCATTGCTGATATAATTGGTAATAGGTGGTTCCATTAGGCTAGGAATTTGCCGCAGCATATATGATATATCTGAGAGGTGGTTCAATCAGTGTTGTTAGTGAAATAGTCTATATTTAATATTCACAAGAAGAGAAGCAAATTAGAGGAGGAGCCCCACATGATGGATGTAATTTATTTCATTGAAGCATTTGTAGTACGACACTTTATAGACCACAGAGATTTCTGCCATGCATTATTAGTGTGTGTTTGTGTGTGAAAGTGAAAAGAGAGAGATTCTTTTATAATGGATGGAGAAGAAGATAGAATGGAGCAGCGCAGGGGGACCAAAATACCTCTCACTTCCAAAGTTTTTTTTAATTTTTTTTTGCATGTATTTCAATTTTAATGGTCAACTGGGCAGACACACACTTTCTACAGAATTCATTTTTGTTCATAGGGGCATTATCATCACATTTGAATATCTGGCTGATGGGCCAATTTGCCTCTTTGGACGGACCCTTTATATTGTCCAGATTCCAAACTGCAATACTTCCTCCTCCGTTCCACAAAAATAATTTTATTTAATTTCCTTCGTAGTCAATTTGAAAAATACTTAAATTCAAAATTTGATAAAAAAATTATTTTATTTTAATTAATACAATAGTTAATATTACAAACTAGTTAAAAAATATTACTAATTACGTTACCATTATTTAAAAATAATTAAAAAAGTCACATCCTAATTTTGAATTTCACAAATTAATTAAGATTAAAGCCAAATGAGAGTCTATTTGTGGAACAAAATTATTTTCTTTATGCAGTTACTGGTTTGAGCTGTAAATGTGCTTTATATGAATGAAGTTTTATGTGATACAAATCAAAAGAAAAAAGAAAATGAGATCTTGCTCTGTTCTGAGCTTGTTAACAACTTGTGATAAATGTCCAAGAAAGTTTCTATTTCAAGTGGTACCCAATCCTGCTTTACATCAAAGTGGTTAGGGGTTCCAGTTTGAGCCACTATACCGACACTTTCTTGTAGCCCTTGTTTATTGGGTTTTCTCCATTCTAAGAATCTAAATAAAGAGCAACATTTATCATTATCTTTATCCAATTAAAAGAGTCCACGTAATAGTATAAAATAGGGCTTTCTCCATTCGAAAGAAAAAGTAACATTTATCAATATCTTTATCCAATCAAAAGAGTCTACATAATAGTATAAAATAGGGTTTCCCCTACTCTACAAAGAGAGCAACATTTATTATTATTTTTATTCTATCAAAAGAGTCCACGTAACAGTAAAAAATGACAAGATCTTGATCAAATTTATCATCATAATTTCATAATTAATTATACCACACTATTAAATTAAAAATTAATTTTTTTAAGAGTATATATGAAACAAAAATATATTGGTAAATCATACTCTTTCTGTTAAACGGAGGGAGTAAAAAAAAGAAAAATTCATATCAAAGTCTCCATTAAATATCAGCTGATGAGGGCTACTGTAATTTTTCTCACAGAAAATAATCACTGATGCCAGTTTTATTTTTTATGTCAATCTCTCCTTCTCATTTAGTAAATAGAAATCTTAAAGCATGAAAAATGACAAGAAGACGCGAATCACCAACCTCAGACAGATCTTATAGTTTGATTCTTTGATGTTTTTAAATAGCAGCAAAACCAATGGTAACCAGAAAACTTGATCTGATATTAAAGCAGGTATGCCATAATTCTATATATCCACCTCAGTATTCTAACCTAATACTGTATTTGTAAGTTTTTAACCTAATACTGTATTTGTAAGTTTTTATTTGAGGGCAAGAGAAGGGATGAGAAAATAATTAAAATTCCTCAAAATCCTATGTTTGTGAGTTTTTTTAAGGAGAAAGTGAAGAGATTTGGAGATAAAATTGATTCAATTTTTGGCTTAAAATTTTCCAGTCAAATGTGAGAGAATTTGGAGGGATGAGAAAGTGAGATATTTTACATTACTAAAAATAACTTTGTAAAATAAATAATATGACAATTTTACCCTCACTATTATAACTCTCAAACTCTCATTTTCTCTCTCTCTACACATTGTTGAAATTTCTCTTTCTATCTACACTCGGTTCCATTTACGTATATAATATTTAATAAACTCGTAGTATATTTTAAATAAACATTCCATATAACAAATTAAGCGGAATAATAACCTCGGAATTCACATATTAGCGTCACTATTTTGCCTAAACATCAAGATTCAGTACCGTCTGATGAAGAAATTTTGGGATAAATTATATAATTAATTAATTAGCACTTTATTTGCCATTAATTATATATATATATATATATATATATTATCTTATGCCGTCACTGATGAAATTTTAAATTTATTTTATAAAAATTTAAAATATAAAATTAATTCAAAATGCTTTTATTTCTTTAACAAATATATATATATATATATATATATATAATTATTTTCTATTATCAAAAAAACTGTTACGTATAATATTTATTGCCAGAAAAACTTATTTAAAGATTATAAATTAATTTCATATCATTAAATCATATTATTTTTTATATTTATACTAATAATTGCCCGTGCCTCATGAAGGCACGATATAACGAAATATTATATTAAAATTCGAAAAGTACTACGTTACCTAAAGACTATTTGCAACCTAAAATAACTTACAATCAGACATAACAATTATCATAATTCACTATACTACCACAATAATTAATACATACTTAATCATCAACACATATCTAACCACTAAAACATCAAGCTAGTCGCTACTAATTTCAAGAAATTTCGACAGAGTTTCTTTTAAAAATAGATATCTAGAAAAATTTAAACTTGTCTACAAAACTTACAATCATCAATACATATCCAAACCACCAAAACAACCATCATTCCATATCCAAATCATCATAACCATGTATAATTAGTTAACTTTACAAAAGACATAACACAAAAAATACAGTGATGCCTACATGACCCTTTAAGTAAAAAATACATGGTTTGTACCTTTTATTCACTAATTAATGTATACCCATAAGTAGTATTTTTTATTGTTTTCTATGTTTTTCCTTTCGCAATGCAAATTCATCTAAAGCACTGAATCATCTGATGTCAAGGTGTATTCAGACTGCATTATATTGATGTCACTATCAAAAGCAGTAATGATAGTCAATAATGCGGCTCTTATTTTATAAAAGTTCCCCGAGATTTTTCAACTTAGGAGTGTAGATAAAAATAAATTTTATATTTTGATGTAGACTGACTACATCCACTTCTCACTATTTTCTTTTAGGTTTTGCATCATTTGTATGGTCATTACCAAATTCCATTATTTAAATAACAATTTGAAAATTTACACATGAGCATCATTGAGGAAATTCAATATGCAGAAAATCATTCAGATAATTCCATACATTAGTGTACTCTCATAACATTCGATAGGGAAATAAATATAAAGAAAGTAAATCTTTATCACGTTATTAAATATGGGATCGAAGAGCACTAACCTAAGAATATCACATCCATCCGACTTCCATCGACAATTCGTATATAGAGAATCTTTTCTTCCATTGTTTTGACAATCATAAGCCTCGTCAACAAAAGGGCAACTCCCTAGTTTATAAATTGGGTAATTTTCTTTATCGTTCAGTGATAAGTGCATATTATTCATTTATTTTTATTCCTTTATATCTAGTTTATTGTATGTTTTATTGTGTATATGCACTTATTAGGTTGTTTATTGATTTCAGGAGAATTCATAGTCAAAAGTGAAAAAAGATGGAAAATCGGAGCTAAAACGAGAAAAAGTTGAAAAGTTGGAAATTTTGAGGTTCTCGCCCCGGCGAGAACTTTGTACTAAGAATTCTCGCCCCGGCGAGAAATGCTCTGTCCGTTTTCGCCCCAGCCGATCTAGATCTCACCCCAGCCCATGCCTCTCTGGAGTTTCTCGCCCCGGCGAGAAACCCAGTACAAAAATTCTTGCCCCGGCGAGAATGGCGGAGTTGACCAAGTTTGACCAGCTTTGACTTTTTGTAATTTTTGAGGATTTCTATTTCAGATTGGATTCTTAATTCTTAGAGACTTAGGATATTATCTTAGGACTATAAATAGATGTTTTTAATTTATTATTAGGGAGATCTTGGCAAAAATAATTGTAACCCTAATTGGAGGAGATTGAAGGCATGTCAGGCTAACCTCTTACTTTCAGTTCTAAGGGATGTTGGACCTTTTACATAATTAATGGTTTAATCAGGTTTCATTTATTTATTCCTTCTTGCATGAGATTTATTCTAATAATCTGTTTTGATTTGATTTGGCCAATTGAATTGAATTGATTAATATCATCTGCTAGATTAAGATTAGTATTAAGTAAACGATATTATATCTGATCATAGGTAGCAATTGATAGTATTTGATTGTGGACAAGCTTTTGGATATTATTAAGGTTATTAGAAGGCAAGTTAAATAATTCCTAATTGTGTAATTATTGCTTGGAATAACCTAATTCTCTAATTCTTCATGCTGCTGTTATATTAAATCTAGACTGATAGTTCTAAGTTGTATGATAGTTAGAGTCTTTTGAGGCGATTGTCACATTTGATTTACACATAAGGAGAATTTCGGATAATTAGCGATTGCGGTTATCTAGGGTTATTAATCTCATTGAAGGATAAATATTGTTAAACTTGACTTTTCCATAATTATGATAAGGTGATACTGAACTGAAGAACTGATGCTTTTTATTCATTGATTATTCTCAATTACTTTTGTTAGTTTAGTGAATCAAACTTAAAACCCCCATTCATAGAAATAATAGGAATACTAGAATAAGTAAAAAATTAATTCACTTCTCCGTGGGATCGATCCTTGCTTGTCATTATACTAAGTTTTGTGCTAGTAGAGTGTTAGTAAGGTATTAATTTTGGAGTGTAAAACGACAGCTCCCAAATTTTGGCGCCGTTACCGGGGAAGTGTTATTTATCTTTATTTATTCTTCATTTTATTTTATTTTATTTTATTTTTGTTCATTATTGTAGTTTATGACACGATCCTCTCAATCCGGTGATTTGAATTTTGATCCAGAAATTGAGAAAACTGCACGCAGGCTAAGTAACACTCAAAGATCCATGTCAGACGAGATTCCATCACCGGGACTCAACATAGCACTTGAATTACTGTCAAATACATCATCCACCGATTCATAGGAAGAAGAGGAAATGGCGGTGCCAAATAACAATAGAACACTCAAAGAATTAGCCACTCCCAATCTTAATCAACAACCCTTATGCATTGAATATCCTACTTTAACTGCTGCTTTTGAACTTAAATCGGGACTAATTCATCTTTTGCCTACTTTTCGTGGTCTCACAGGTGAAGATCCATATAAGCACTTGAAGGAATTTTATGTGGTGTGTTCCACCATGAAGCCACATGGAGTAACTGAGGATCAAATCAAGCTAAGGGCATTTTCATTCTCATTGGGAGATCTAGCGAAAGACTGGTTGTACTATCTCCCTTCAGGGTCAATACAGTCATGGAATGACATGAAAAGGCTGTTCTTGGAGAAGTACTTTCCTGCTTCAAGTGTTGCCAACATCAGAAAGGAGATATGCGGTATTCGACAGTTCAGCGGAGAGACACTGTATGAGTATTGGGAAAGATTTTAAAAACTGTGTTCCAGTTGTCCTCCCCATCAAATAGACGATTAACACCTGATTCAGTACTTTTATGAGGGATTATCACCAATGGATCGGAGTATGATCGATGCTGCAAGTGGAGGAGCACTAGTAGATAAGACATCGGAGGCTGCGAGGACTCTAATTGCAAATATGCCTGCTAATTCTCAGCAGTATGGGACAAGAAATAACCATACACCTGCAAGAGTGAATGAGATGACCACGAGCAACCTTGAACAACAAATTTTTGATCTGACTGCGATGGTTAGGCAAATGGCTACAGGAAATACACCAGCAGCAAAAGTGTGTGGGATTTGTTTAATGGGTGGTCATAGCACTGATTCTTATCCGACTTTGCAAGAGGATGAAACCGCACAACAAACTAATGCAATGGGAAACTATCAAGCACAACCCCAGCGGAAATATGACTCGTACTCCAATACTTACAATCCAGGATGGAGGGATCACCCTAACCTTAGTTATGGAGGAAATAGGCCACCAGTGCAAAGCGTGTATCCGGTTAGACAACAAGGGTTCCCACAAGGCTCTCAACCAATTCAAACCCAATATCAACCTAGACAGGCAGCTCCTGCAAATCCTGGAACATTTTTGGAAGACATGTTCAAGGCATTCATGAGTCAGACACAGCAGTTCCAGCAGGAAACGAAAAATTCGGTACAAGAATTGAGAAATCAGATAGGTCAACTTGCCACCATAGTGGGGAGGTTGGATTCTCAAGGTTCAGGAAAGTTGCCCTCCCAAACAGTTGTCAATCCAAGGGAGAATGCTAGTGCGATTACACTAAGGAATGAAAAAGAGTTGGAAGTACCTAAAGCAGTTACGGAAAGTGAAAAGGACAAAGCTAAAGGGGAGATTGAGACACCGAGGAAAATTGTTATCCCATCTACTCCAGTTAAGACCCCACCGTTGTCGTTTCCACCTAGAACACACAAGACTTCAAAGAAGGAGGAAAACGAGAAGGAGATTTTGGAAACCTTCAGGAAGGTAGAGGTAAATATTCCTCTATTGGATGCCATCAAACAAGTGCCCAGGTACGCAAAGTTTTTGAAAGAATTGTGTACTAACAAAAGAAAATTGAAAGATGATGAAAAAGTCACTGTAGGAGAGAATGTGTCAGCAGTGCTTCAAAGAAAAATGCCCCCTAAATGTAAAGATCCAGGAATGTTTACAATCCCATGCAGAATAGGTAATACCAGATTTGAGAAAGCCATGTTAGATCTAGGAGCTTCAATAAATGTAATGCCATTGTCTGTATTTGCTTCTTTAAATCTAGGACCTTTGAAACAAACTGGTGTTATCATTCAACTTGTTGACCGTACTAACACTTACCCTCAAGGGGTGATTGAAGATGTCTTAGTGCAGGTGAATCAGTTAATATTTCCTGCAGATTTTTACATTGTGGATATGGAAGATGACAGATCTCCAAATCCTTCGCATATCTTGCTAGGGCGGCCATTCTTGAAAACAGCAAGGACAATGATCGATGTGCACAATGAGACATTGACCATGGAATTTGATGGAGAGAAAATTCAGTTCAATATATATGATGCAATGAGGTATCCTAGTGATGTTAATCATGTTTTTGCTATTGACATCATTGATTCTATGGTGCAGGAATCTTTTGAACAAGTACACCGGGAAAGCTTGGAGATGGTCATTACTAACAACTTGGACATGGATAAAGAGGAAGAATTTGACCAAAACCAGGAATTGAAGGAAGTTGTGGCTGCATTGCACTCTTTACCAAAATTCACAGATAAGTATGCAGTTCAATCAATTCAATTGCCTGTTTCTTATAAAAAATTGTTACTATCTGTGGAGCAAGCTCCAATCAGAATTGAAACCCTTACCTGCTCACTTGAAATATGCATATTTAGGGACTAATGAAACTTTACCTGTGATTATTGCTAGTAATCTAACCAAAGTGCAGGAAGAAAAATTGTTGAGAGTCCTAAGGGACCATGTCACAGTGTTTGGTTGGACGATAGCAGATATCAAAGGTATAAGCCCCGCGATGTGCATGCATAGGATTCTTTTGGATGATGGAGCAAAGCCCACGAGAGAAGCACAACGAAGATTAAATTCACCCATGATGGAGGTAGTCAAGAAAGAGGTGATTAAATTGCTTGATGCAGGCATAATCTACCCCATCTCCGACAGTCAGTGGGTGAGTCCGGTACAGGTAGTTCCGAAGAAGTCTGGAATAACTGTCATCACGAATGATAATAATTAGTTGGTGCCCACACAGATACAAACAGGATGGAGAGTGTGTATTGACTACATGAAACTAAATGTTGTAACTCGAAAAGACCATTTTCCTCTTCCTTTTATTGATCAAATGCTAGAACGATTAGCGGGGCATACTTACTATTGCTTTCTAGATGGTTTTTCAGGATATAATCAGATCGTGATTGCACCCGAAGACCAGAAAAAGACCACATTCACGTGTCCATTTGGTACTTTTGCATACCGGAGGATGTCGTTTGGACTTTGCAATGCACCAAGTACTTTTCAGCGATGCATGGTAAGCATTTTTTCTGATCTTTTAGAAAATTGCATCGATGTCTTTATGGATGATTTCACAGTTCATGGTGATTCTTTGGATTTGTGCTTGGAAAATTTAACGCGTGTGCTAGATAGATGCTTGGAAACTAACCTTGTTCTTAATTGGAAAAAGTGTCACTTTATGGTAGAACAGGGTATAGTGCTTGGTCATGTTGTGTCAACTAAAGGTTTAGAGGTTGATAAAGTTAAGATATATATTGTGTCTGCTTTGCCTTACCCCGCCAGTGTGCGGGAGATTCGCTCTTTTCTTGGACATGCAGGTTTCTATCGGAGATTTATCAAAGACTTCTCAAAAATAGCTCTGCCATTATGTAAGTTGCTCCAAAAAGATGTGGAATTCCAGTTCGATGAAGCGTGCAAGAAGACATTTGATATGTTGAAGAGCCTATTGACTTCCGCACCTGTGATTCAACCGCCAAATTGGAATCTTCCCTTCGAAATAATGTGTGATGCAAGCAATTATGCAGTCGGAGCTGTTTTGGGCCAAAGAGTTGACAAAGCTGTCCATGCCATCTATTATGCCTCTAGAACATTGAATGCAGCTCAGATTAACTACTCGACAACAGAAAAAGAACTTTTTTCTGTTGTTTTTGCTTTAGATAAATTTCGATCTTATTTGCTTGGAACTAAAGTTGTAGTTTATTCTGACCATGCAGCTCTCAAGTATTTGTTGACCAAGAAGGACTCTAAACCTAGAATTATCAGATGGATTTTGCTGTTGCAGGAATTTGACTTAGAAATCAAGGATAAGAAGGGAGCGGATAACTTGGTAGAAGATCACTTGAGTCGACTGGTGAGAGATGAGGAGGCACTACCATTGTATGATTCATTTCTTGATGAGCGTCTCTTTTCTATTCAGGAGGAATTGCCTTGGTATGCTAACATTATTAATTATTTGGCAAGTGCATTTATTCCCAATGAATTTTCTAAAAACCAGAAGGATAAGCTTAGGAGTGATGCTAGACATTATGTTTGGGATGATCCATACTTGTGGAAATTTTGTGCTGATCAGATAATCCGTAGATGTGTGCCCAATACCGAAACATTGTCTATTCTAACTTTTTGCCATTCCTATGCATGTGGAGGTTATTTTGGACCCAAACGGACTGCTCATAAAGTTTTAGAAAGTGATTTTTATTGGCCGTCAATTTTTAAAGACTCATATCTATTTTGTAAATCATGCGAGAATTGTCAACGAACAGGTAACATATCACATAGAAATCAAATGCCACAAACTCCCATTTTAATTGTTGAGATTTTTGATGTTTGAGGTATTGATTTTATGGGACCTTTTCCTGTTTCGCATGGTAATATTTACATTCTCTTGGTTGTTGACTATGTTTCTAAATGGGTGGAAGCTAAAGCCACCAGGACTGATGATTCTAAAGTTGTTGCAGATTTTGTCAAAACTAACATATTTGTCAGATTTGGAACTCCTAGAGCTATCATCAGCGATAGAGGAACTCACTTTTGCAACAGGATGCTAGCAGCACTTTTCCGAAAATACAATGTTTTGCATAAGATTTCTACATCTTATCATCCGCAAAGCAATGGTCAGGCTGAAGTATCTAACCGTGAGGTGAAATCCGTTTTAGAGAAGGTCGTCAAGCCAAGCAGAAAAGATTGGAGTCTACGGCTAGAAGATGTATTGTGGGCGTATAGAACCGCATACAAAACCCCCATTGGTATGTCTCCGTACAGATTGGTTTTTGGGAAGCCATGTCATCTACCCGTGGAGTTAGAACACAGAGCTTTTTGGGCGATCAAGCAATGTAATATGAGTTTGGATGAAGCGGGGATGCATAGGAAGTTACAGTTACAAGAATTGGAAGAGATGAGGAATGAAGCCTATGAAAGTTCTAGACTATACAAGAATAAAACAAAGGCCTTTCATGACAAGAAGATTTTGAGGAAAGCTTTCGCTTTTGGACAACAAGTTCTCCTATTTAATTCGAGGCTAAAGTTATTTCCAGGTAAGTTACGCTCTCGTTGGGAGGGTCCTTTTGTTATTACTAATGTGTTCTCTCATGGTGCTATAGATATACAGAATCCAAAGACAGGGAAAGTGTTCAAGGTCAATGGACATAGGCTGAAACCTTTCCGTGAATGATTTCCGATAGAGAGTGTGAAGATGATAGACCTAGTGGATCCGAGCTGTGAATGATTGCGAGGAACGATGTCGGGCTAACGACGTTAACCAAATGCGCTGCTTGGGAGGCAACCCAAGATCTCAGATTTGATTTTTCTATCCCTTTTCCTTTTTAGTTGCATATTAGATAGTAGTTACTTCATCTTTGCATGATTGACTTACATTGGGGACAATGTAAGATTTGAGTGTGGGGGAGGGGTTTAGGTTATTTAGGTTTACTCTAGGAGATTATGATCCAATGGTGCTTATCTGTGTAAAAATTTGCTTGAGATTTTATTTGGCAAAGTTTTCAAAGGTTTTTTGTTTTAGAATGAAGATTGATGCCATTGATTGAATTTGTTTGATGCTGAATTAATTGATAGATGATGATAATGAAGTTAGGACCCATAGTTGACTAATTTAGATTGAGTTGGTATTGCGTGAGTACTTGAGTATGAGATACATGTTTACTTGACTGAGTTAGTTATGGAGTTGACTTTGTGCACTGATTTCATGATTTAGAACTGTTTAACTGCTTATCTTGTTTCAGGACCATGTGAAGACAAATTTGGAAATTTGAAAAAATTGAGAAAAAAAAAACTGACTGAAAAAAAAACATTTTGTCTCAAAAGGAAGACATGTGGTGGGTTGAGATGGAGCGTAAAACGCACTCACCCATAAACACGTGCAGCGAGATGGAGCGTAAAACGCACTCGTTGGTGAAGAAAAGTGAGATGGAGCATAAAATGCACTCGCTTAAGAAAAGAATGAGAAAGGTGAAATGGAGCATAAAATGCATTCACCTGAATGAAGAAAAATGAATGGCAAAAAAAAAACATGTTCTGGTTTTGAGTCAGTGTGCACAGTTGTTGTTTCATACAAACTGAGTTGAGTATCTGTGTTAATCATAGGAGATGCTTATGTAGTTTAAATTTGATTTATAAATGTTCAGTGAGGAATGATGAGATTATTGTTATTAGTTGATTAATGAAGTCTAGAACAAATTTCTGTTGATTGGTGTTGGTATTCAAGGATGTGAATTGAATTTAAACCTTTGAGAGTTTGATTGAATAGAATTCAAATGATTTCAATATCACTTTTGTTTTAGTTTACACGAGGACGTGTAAAGACTAAGTGTGGGGGAATTTGATAAATGCATATTATTTATTTATTTTTATTCCTTTATATCTAGTTTATTGCATGTTTTATTGTGTATATGCACTTATTAGGTTGTTTATTGATTTCAGGAGAATTCAGAGTCAAAAGTGGAAAAAGATGGAAAATCGGAGCCAAAACGAGAAAAAGTTGAAAAGTTGGAAATTTTGAGGTTCTCGCCTCGACGAGAACTTTGTACTAAGAATTCTCGCCCCGGCGAGAAATGCTCTCTCCGTTTTCGCCCCAGCCGATCCAGATCTCGCCCAGGCCCAGACCTCTATGGAGTTTTTCGCCCCAGCGAGAAACTTAGTACAAAAATTCTCGCCCCGGCGAGAATGGCGGAGTTGACCAAGTTTGACCAGCTTTGACTTTTTGTAATTTTTGAGGATTTCTATTTCAGATTGGATTCTTAATTCTTAGAGACTTAGGATATTATCTTAGGACTATAAATAGATGTTTTTAATTTATTATTAGGGAGATCTTGGCAAAAACAATTGTAACCCTAATTGGAGGAGATTGAAGGCATGTCAGGCTAACCTCTTACTTTCAGTTCTAAGGGATGTTGAACCTTTTACATAATTAATGGTTTAATCAGGTTTCATTTATTTATTCCTTCTTGCATGAGGTTTATTCTAATAATCTGTTTTGATTTGATTTGGCCAATTGAATTGAATTGATTAATATCATCTGCTAGATTAAGATATAGTATTAAGTAAACGATATTATATCTGATCATAGGTAGCAATTGATAGTATTTGATTGTGGACAAGCTTTTGGATATTATTAAGGTTATTAGAAGGCAAGTTAAATAATTCCTAATTGTGTAATTATTGCTTGGAATAACCTAATTCTCTAATTCTTCATGCTGCTGTTATATTAAATCTAGACTGATAGTTCTAAGTTGTATGATAGTTAGAGTCTTTTGAGGCGATTGTCACATTTGATTTACACATAAGGAGAATTTCGGATAATTAGCGATTGCGGTTATCTAGGGTTATTAATCTCATTGAAGGATAAATATTGTTAAACTTGACTTTTCCATAATTATGATAAGGTGATACTGAACTGAAGAACTGATGTTTTTTATTCATTGATTATTCTCAATTACTTTTGTTAGTTTAGTGAATCAAACTTAAAACCCCCATTCATAGAAATAATAGGAATACTAGAATAAGTAAAAGATTAATTCACTTCTCTGTGGGATCGATCCTTACTTGTCATTATACTAAGTTTTGTGCTAGTAGAGTGTTAGTAAGTATTAATTTTGGAGTGTAAAACGACAGCTCCCATTCAGGTTTTGCATCACTTGTATGGTCATTACCATATTCCATTATTTCAAATGAAATATAAACAAACTATGAGATCAAAAATAAATTTTTAAATAGTCACAACGTAGACTCTAGAGTTGACCAAAATTCAACACATTTAAATGAAAATTTAAAAATTTTTACATGAGCATTATTATACTATTCTAGATGATATATAATTAGTACAAACTATCGTACAAAAGTACAATGAGAAAATTCAATATGCATAAAAACATCAAGATAATTCCATAGCAAACAACAATTCAACAATGTCAACTTCTTTTTTTCTTTTGAAAAGTACAGAAGTCACTATTAGCTTGTTTTAATGATCATTAGTTGAATGTCCAACTATTATTATTGGAAAAGCTTATTATAATGAAATTTATGGACATGATCATGCACAAAATTGGATGATTCTAACAATTAAATTAAAATTCGAAAAATAAAAAAATTATTATTATTAAAGTTATTATAAAATATAAAAATTATTATTATATATATAATTATTATTATTATTATCAGTATTATTATTATTATCGATATTATTATTATTATCGGTATTATTATTATTATCTTATTAATGTAGATTAAAAGTAGAATGAATCTGAACCGTATTTGTGCTTTTTCGTCCAAATCAATTCAAAATGATAACACACATTTTTAGATAGATCATTTATCAATTTTGTATGGATTTCAGATAAAGTTTTTTAGGTTTAGTTTTTTAACATATATAGTTTTGAAGATAAATATTTTTTTTAAAAATAAAAAATAAATAAATCAAATGTAATACTAATTGGATAGTACATGTGCATTTGAATTAACGTATAGTACATGTGCATTTGAATTGAGAGATTTGAGAGAGTTTTTTTTTTGGGGGGGGGGGAGAGGAGGGAAAGACTTTAGAGAGTTTTGAGGGGAAAATTTAGTAAGAAATGAATCTGAGTCATTAAATTAAAGTTAGAATGAATCTCAATCGTTGTTGTGCTTTGTCAAATTATAGAATTTAAATTGGGTTGTATTTTAGTATATAGATATGTAAGAGTAATATAGTAATAGTGTAGTTTAAAAATAAGAATCCATTCCCTTCCCTACTTTTAAACTCACAAACAAAGAAAAATTTAATTAAAATCCCATCACATCCCTTACTTTTTAAAACTCACAAACATGACAAAGGAAAACTATAATCCCTTTCCATCCCTCCCCATCCATTCCCTTCCTATACTTTCCCATCCCATCTCATCTCATCCCTCCAAACTCACAAACGCAGTGAGTAAGATAGAAAAATTATAATCAATTCAGTAGTTCTAGCTGTCGATGGATACTAGGCGATGTGCGAGAACCTGACTTATTGCTACGCCCCTAAGTGACTTTCTTGCTATCTGACTCATTACTGGGTTTAGAGGTTAGAGTGTTAGACAACAGGATGACTCTCCCATCCATTTTCTATCCTTGCTTTATTTACTGCTTATGGATACAAGACTAACGAGTTAAGATAGAAAAATCATACTCAAATCTAATTATGTCAAGTGGATTTTCTAGAGAATGTACATAAAACTGAAATAGAAAGCATGCAATAGCTAAAAAAGCATCTTCTTGTTTCATAAGGAAACTGAATCGTATGAATTAAAAGTGAACAAGAATTTACAAGAAAATGTCATCATTTAGCTTTCAGCATGAACCAACTGACCTCCTCCTATTTGACTTGATATTCCTGTGGCATATTCAACCTCATTTATCACTTGGATGTTTAGCCCATCAAACCAATGCAACTAAGGTTGTAATGAGTCTGTTAGAATTTATGGGGTAATGAATGAGAAATTTACTCTCAAAGATTACACATTAAAGAGAATAAATAAATAGTTGTGGAAAGAGTCCCACATCGACTATGAACTAAATATTGAGTGAATATATATACAATTACATTGCTTTTGAGTTTGGGCCCCAAGGTGCACCACACTTTTAAAGAGGGGAGATGATCTAACTAAGGCTGGTTAACTACACGAGCCCGCTGCCGATCGACCGGGCCGGACGCGGGTCGTGAGTCCTTGTATATATATATATATATACATATATATCTTTTTTGGTAATTAATTATTTAATTGTTGGTTTATTTTATTTTATTTATCAAACTTGGAGAAGTAAGGCAAGAAGCAAAACGCGGACAGAAAGTCAAGCGCCACGACGCTTGACACTAGGGCCGCAGCGCTAGAGTCAACGCTGCTCCAAGGCTAGAGCCGCGACGCTCCAAGGCGCGCGCGCGCGTTTGGCCTGATGAGGTGCCTGATTACTTCGCCCTTTCCAGCCATCACTCATGCCTTTTTAAAGGCATCCAAACCATTTCAAATGGTTATATACAATGCATGAAAGGATATCAATGGTCCTATAAATACCATATGGAGGGCAGACATTTCATTCATTCCATTTTCAGTTGAAGTCATTCATTCTTCATCATTTCTTAAGTAGTATTCATAATTCATTTGAGAGAGTTCAAGAACATTTCTTTGGTTCGTTTGTGTGTGTTATTTGTAGTGCTGTTATAACATACGTTGTCATTGTATCCTGAGAGACAAATGCTATCAACTATGAGCACCGTAAGGAGGATATAATTGTCTTAAGGACATAGTACCAAGTACTAGTCTTGACATACAATTTCCATGTTTACAAATTTGGTTCTACAGATAAGTTTATATATATATATATTAGTATTATATATATATATACAGTTTTCCTTATTATTTCTAAGTTGCAAATATGTATATCTAGAAATATATACTTTTACTAATAATCTTAAGACAATTAATATATATTTATTTTATATTTGCAATAAATGACTACTGAATCTGTAACGATAGTCGATTCATCTTCTACAACAATGATGTCTAATGTGGCTGTGAATCATAAAGAAGGAAATGCGAAATCACTGTAAGTAGCTAAAAAATGTATATTTATTTTCTTCCAAGTATAATATATGTGATTATATTATTCAAGAAGAAAATAAAATAATACATTTTATATATGGAAATTTGAGTTCATAATTTAATAAAGTATTGAAAAATATAGTATATATATGCTTGTTAATTTATTCTTGAAATTGTTGCATAAGAATAATTTGCATATATGTATATATATTTTGATTAATCATGCAATGAAAATTTATGTGCTTTAAAATTTATGAATATTAAATTTGCACATGTATAATATTTGGTATGGAAGTAATTTTTATGGTTGATGGCCATATCATATGATCATGGATTATGAATTATAGTGAATGATCAATGATACCTAATGTGCTTGTAAACCACTGTATGGAGAAATTATCAAAGCGGTAACATGGATTTTACATTCATTAGAGGTATGCAATTTCAGAAAAATTGTATATGTATGATATATTTTGTGCATTATGTAAATACAATATGTATATGATGATTTGTGAATGAAAGGAAAAATGTTATTTTTTGTTTTGTTGCATTCATAAGTTTAAAAATGTTATCATTGTATTTACTATTAGAGTCATTCTCTTAATTTTGGTGATTCAATGTGTATTAATTATAATATGTTATTTCCGAGACATAAAATAATTCAGGTTGAATCATTATTTTTGTAAAAATAATCTAGTTGAATTATTTGTATATTAGTCTTGCAAAATATAACAATATAGTTATGTTATAAATGAGTGGTGCACATGCATGTATAAATTTACATGATAATATTTAAAAAACGTGTAGAGCACATGCATGTATAAATTTACATAATGAGAATAATATGTTAAAGTGTGTTATTATTTTGTAACATGTGAAATTATTAGTGTATTGACTAATATTTTATGATAAATGTCTTTATTTATCAAAAATACGATGACACTTGTTGGTTAGAAATACATATCTTCCCTAGCAGAGTCAACTACTCATCAGATTGCCCAATATTAAATTTGTAAATAAATGAAATTAATTAAACACAAAACAGTTTAAAGCTCTCCGCACTCCTAAATACAACTCGACACCGTTTAGTATACCAGTGAGCATACCTAAATTTATATGAACTAGTAAACAAACTTTAAACTATATGAGGTTTAACTACTCGAGTGGCTCTTTTCTTTACTACATAGCAAAAAATGCTACCTCAGTTATGTCTTTTTCATATTCTAGTTAGAAGTCAGGTTGGCCATAGCAGCCAATGGCAGCTGTTGCTCATCCCTCAACTTCAAACAAAGTGTATAAAAGGCATGGCTCTAAGTATTTAATAATAACACAGATGAAGCTAGAAAACCTAGACTCAAATGGCAAGTCAAAAAAGAGGTTAAGCTATTGACTTACCAGATGTAGAGTCTTAGACTCAAATGGGAAGTCATATGAATGAGGTTAAACTATTGACATACTAGATAGATCTTATGCTTCTCCCTTTTTTGTAATTTACCGTGTAAAAAGTAAAAACAAATTCTCATTAATCAATTTACCAGTAATCTGGATGAAAATTCTGAGCTTTAATTGAACTTTAAATGCCCTTAAAGAACTTTGATGGATAGTTTTTCCCATTCCTGGAAACTTAGATAGAACAAGTCAATAAGATTAGCTAACCCAGTAGATATAGAAGAATCCTAGCGTTAAGATTGCAGCTCCGGTAGTTTGAGAAGGGACATAGAATTTGAACAATTCCTGTCACAAAAGAGCAATGCATTCAGCTACCTATAAAATATATGACAAAAATTTCACAAACCCAGCATCAGTTAAAACAATTCGACAGTACAGTATAGATAGAAATTTTTTATGACAAGACCATTCATGAGATTTTCTGGCCAGTTGGGTTTTCTTGGTCTGATGAATCTGAAACACAAAAGGAAAAAGACAAGCAAGCAAGCACCCTCACCATAAATGGCCTAGAATTTTCAGCTTTTATATCTAATCAACAAATACGTCATTTTCAAGCTTTGTAACAGAAAACATGCATAATAATTTGAGAAATAAATGAAACAACAGTACTCTTAAATTGACAGCATAATGACATGTTCATAAGTACAAGTGGAACCAAACACTTGGCAAACATAATAACTTCATGATTTGATGTTAGATTCACCGGATATCTCATCCAAATATGTCTCTTTTATGTTTGATTTCACTGGATATCTCATAGACGTGTCTCTGAGGCCCATTCACACATGAATAATATCTAGATCTTGTTCAGAACTGCACTTAAAGGTCACTTCTAGAACTTATTTGAAGTGTGAATTTGTCGTGCCCACGTGCTTTTGGGCAATCAAAAGCAAAAACTAATGGACGAAGATGAATCAATGAGTGCACTCTATTATGCCTGAGGATTTTGTTCTGTGGCAAACTATACAAGTTAATTCCCCTTCACCTACAATGAAAGCAGCGGTAACTTTGGTCCTATTTTCTAATTATTCTTCACCGAAAGAGGTGGGACAATGGATAGCCTCTTCTACTTTCAGCAAATAGACGGAATCTTTAAAAATTTGTCAAGAACTTAATTAATGTGAACCCAAAATCTTTAAAAAGCATAGTTCCACTGCAATCAACTCACAATCAATAAACAAAGGCCTGCTTAAATGGATTACCCCAAACAGCAAGCAGCTTTGAAAGGAGAAACTAGGACCAAGTCTTTTAACAGTCACCAAAAAGTCTTTGAAACACAGACCCAAAACAAATCTCCAGACTTAGAAATATGACAACTTTTTGTGGGAGTGAAGAATTATATGGATGCTCATATGTAGAGGAGGAATAACTTTCAAATTTTTTGATGAGGGTGACTCAAAATTCTTTTGGAAATGACAGTTCCAACATAATCAGCTCATAATCGATAACTCAATAGTAAAAGCCATCGCCTAACTGGGCTACTCAAACAGATTATCCAAGGACAACCGTAAGCAATATCTTCGGTAGGGCACGGATTTTCAGTACAATTTCCCCAGACTAGGAGATACTATGCCAAGTAAGGAGGGCCACATGGGTTTGTCCATTTTAACTATTCTATCGACCCATTTGGAAGTACATAGAGTAAGTCAACTAATTTCCAACAATCTGGTCATTGGCCCTTACTTAGGCTCCTATGAGCCTATCTAGGTTCACAAGATTAAAGCAATTCCCATCCCCCTTCCCCTAGGCCCAGATTATCACCTACGGAATCCAAGTTATTCAGGAAAGTCACAATCACTGCATTTTATAATTGGTTACTTAACAAATTAATTAATCTACAAATTACCTCAACTATAGTGGAATTCTTCAAGGATCAAGCATTATCTTCAGATGAAAACCCATGATAAACCCTTTCACCAACGATGTGCTCCATGCCAAGCATGTCATTCTCAAAGCTTTTTATGTTCAGTCTGCAAGGTATGAAAAGACTCAAATATCATGTTTTATTTTCATTTTATGATTTTGCAGCCTTTCAAGCTTTTCTCAAACAACTGATAGCACACTCTTACCTTGAAACTCCATCTTGATTACCCTCCCAGTGAGCCAACAAGCTAATTAAAAAATAGCATGATTTATACTCTGGCATTAACAGAAACTTAATTGGCCAGCAGCAAACTCACCATATTTAACCATTAGTTTGAGCAATCAAGACTGCAAATTTCCTTCCTTTTTGGGGTACCGGAGAAGTAACACGATAGCTCTTGATGTCATCAAATCAAGAACCACCTCCTAATCTTTATAAACTAAACAGAAGGAGGTGCTGCACGCAGCAACCTTGACAAAACAAGGAATTGGAGCATTAGTGGAGAGAAAATATGGGTTAAAGCCCATATTTTATTTTCATTTTATGATTTTGCAGCCTTTCAAGCTTTTCTCAAACAACTGATAGCACACTCTTACCTTGAAACTCCATCTTGATTACCCTCCCAGTGAGCTAACAAGCTAATTAAAAATTAGCATGATTTATACTCTTAGTGTTACTCGGACTCTTCACTTTGCCCTAAAGTACCTGTGTCCGACACCCGTGTCCAAAACCCGACACTTGGACAAGATACTTCACTTTAGTGTAAAAAATTGGCAAAATTGAGAAGTACCCGTGTCGGATACCGTGTCCAACCAGACACTCCATCCGAGTCCGAGTAACATAGACTCTGGCATTAACAGAAACTTAATTGGCCAGCAGCAAACTCACCATATTTAACCATTAGTTTGAGCAATCAAGACTGCAAATTTCCTTCCTTTTTGGGGTACCGGAGAAGTAACACGATAGCTCTTGATGTCATCAAATCAAGAACCACCTCCGAATCTTTATAAACTAAACAGAAGGAGGTGCTGCACGCAGCAACCTTGACAAACCAAGGAATTGGAGCATTAGTGGAGAGAAAATATGGGTTAAAGCCCATATTTTATTTTCATTTTATGATTTTGCAGCCTTTCAAGCTTTTCTCAAACAACTGATAGCACACTCTTACCTTGAAACTCCATCTTGATTACCCTCCCAGTGAGCCAACAAGCTAATTAAAAATTAGCATGATTTATGCTCTGGCATTAACAGAAACTTAATTGGCCAGCAGCAAACTCACCATATTTAACCATTAGTTTGAGCAATCAAGACTGCAAATTTCATTCCTTTTTGGGTACCGGAGAAGTGACACGATAGCTCTTGATGTCATCAAATCAAGACCACCTCCTAATCTTTATAAACTAAACAGAAGGAGGTGCTGCACGCAGCAACCTTGACAAACCAAGGAATTGGAGCATTAGTGGAGAGAAAATATGGGTTAAAGCCCAGCCTTGCACTTGATCATCTGTCATCAATGGGACAACTGGATAGCACTTCAAACAAAAAATATTGCAACCATTTGGTACACAAAATAGGGTGTCATGCTAAGCAGTAAATGTTATGTTATACAGTTGAACTTTTTACTACTAATGAATGTGTGATCTTGCTGAATCCTTGTTGACAAGCCACTTAAACAAATGTCATTTGACAAAAC
The DNA here is from genome assembly GCA_034770075.1 of Aralia elata. NCBI lineage: Eukaryota > Viridiplantae > Streptophyta > Magnoliopsida > Apiales > Araliaceae > Aralia > Aralia elata. The sequence continues at coordinate 92,451,992 of CM068385.1, forward strand.
GTAACTCGCTACCTAACACCAAGAGCAGTAACAATAAATGGGAAACAGGGGAATAACTGCTTTGCATTTTCCAGTCAATGCTTATTCATTTGCTAGAGAGTCTAAATTTTTTATTCCTTTTTTTTTTGTTGTTGACAAGTGAACAGTAGTGAGTAGACATCATATTGGATCAATCAAAATGTACAAATACAAAGCAATCACTGCACATGAACCATACAGTACTTGAACTTACAGGTTGCAACGAATTATCTTCTCCCATAAGCTGCTTGAAGCATAAAACTATCCCAACAGATAGGAATTTGGAAAGTACTAATTTTTGCTGACCTCTATTTCATACAGTATTTGCTGACCTCTATATCATCTAAATGAAAGACAATTGATTACTCAATAAAATTTGCAGGTTGCTAGTCTATTTTTTCGGGTATCTCTCGACCCCTGTCAACAACCAACAATCCCATCAGCCAGCTTGCAAGCCTGATCAGTACAACCTGCTTTGCACAAAACATTGATCGTATCATCAATGATGTCTCTAAAATAATACCCATGGGTGCAACTCATTTAAAATCTTACAAGCGCTGACTACCTTGTTTGAAAGACAAAGCCCAGTTGAAAGAACTCTGAAAGAAGCAGTGGTGGGAGTTAACAACCCATTAATTAATCTCGTTTATGTACAAACAGTTTGATTAAAATCTTCGTCTTCCATTCTCTGAAACAGAACTAACCCTTCTTCCATCTTCCCACTCTTAGCCAATGCATCAACAAGTGCATTGTAGCAAAAAAAAATCCCAAGGATATCCCTCGTCAACCATGTCTTCAAATTTTTTCCGAGTTCAGCTACTCTCCCAATCTCTCCAAGGCCACTAATGAGACTTGAATAGAATATCACATTAACAACTACATTATTAGACAGCAGCCAATGTATATACGCCATGGCATCTTCCAGCCTTTCACTTTTACACAAACCACTAACAATAACCCCGTAACTGATCTCATCTGCGCCTAACCATTCCTGCTTAATCTACTAAAATGCCTTGTTGCCTCTTATATATTCCCACTTCTTGCATATGAATCAATCAACGCAGTTACCTTTTTAACGCTTTAGAATCATATTTTTAAAATTTCATAAACATCCCATCTTTACAAGGCCCTTTCCTTTGATCACAAAACTGAAAGCATGGATTCCATCTCCTTCATTTCTAGGTAAAGTCCCAAACAAGAATCATAATCACCTTCCGAATAGCATGTCTGCATCCAAGTTAAAATAAGTAATCTTGCCAAATTCCACATTCCTCACCTCCATATCTCAAAACGTCTCTATTGCTTTTTGGATCTTTCCAGACTAAACTATCGTATGATACGTAACAACATCCAACCCAATTTTCCCACCTTCCATAACCTCAAAAACTTGTCCCGCTGATTCAATAAACAGTGAATTCACCAAAAGAAAAAACTTAAGGATACAGACTTGGTTCAGTATCATTCTCTTTCATTTGACGCCAAATCCGTAACTATTCCTCAACCATAATTCCTAAATATCCTAATCAAAGGATTCTCTTATGAAAATTCATTAAAAATCTCTATTTCAAATCATTGAACAAATACCGAGTTCAACTCCAATCACCAGAAGAATATTAAGCAAAGAAACATAGCATTTAAGATTGCAAGTAAATAACCTAAAGGAAATATCACGTTGTGCCCTGAACCAATCGGAACTTTAAATGAATACAACTAAACTGGGAGACAATTTGATTAGGATTTTCTGACAATTATCATTCAAATTGTGCTTCAGGTTAGGTGAATTGTCTAAAAGGTTGAGAACTTGGGATCAAACAGGTCATTGGAGGGTTGTACTAACTCTGGTGGTGGTGGGAGTGAACGCCACCCACCTCGGGTTTAGCCTTAAGCTTGATGGCCTGGTGCACCCAGCTGTGAGAGTTTTGGCGGTGAATATGGAGAGAATGGGAGCTGCTCGAAGTGAAGGGAGGGGACCTGGCTTTAATCAACGTGGAAAATTGATAATACAAATTTGTTTGATATTATTGGATGGGAGCTCCATCCCGTCATGGTCCCATGCTCGAGTGGTCAGGAATAAATATCATTTTTGTTTTTTCAAATCTTGGTGGGACCTCTTCAGTTTTGTTTTTCTCTCACTATGAGACATGTGAATATCGTTTTTGTTTCGTAGAGATTTTTACTCTTTGAATGTATAATAAATATATTACAAGGTTGGGAATTTGATATTTTTTTTCCAATTATTTTAAGTGAAAGGTCCATGAATTTGGTAGTTTTAACAAATAAAAATAAATCATATTTATTTTGAAAGTAAAACCCGATTTTATACACAGACAGTTAAGGATGTTGATAATATTAAAATAATAATTTAATTATGTTGTTAGAGTTTTTAGTGTTACTAAAAGTTTAGAATATCACTTTAACGAATATACAATAATATAAAAATTAGTTTATATAGTTGGTGTTATTTTGTGACAATATTGAATAAAAGAAAATGTAATAATATTTATTATTATTTTCATCTCATGAAAAGATTTTTCTTTCAATAATATAAAAATTAGTTGATAATAAAAATTAGTTTGACATTATTAACGACCTTAATTTAAAGGTTTTAAAGCATCTAATCTACTCCATTAAAGTTGGAGGGTTGGAGCTCTTAACACGGTTCGACCCTTGTACCCAATATTTCTCGGCGGGAAGTATTGACCAGCTGTGGGTTGTTTTGCCAAAAATTCAAGCACGTCCCATCCTATCCCATCCCATCCCATGTGAAATCAATCAAAATAATCAAATGAAAATCCCTGCACGGCTTGGCTGTTGGCAGCAGCACAACCAATTAAGTTGCCTGTGAATCTCTCTCCCTCTGTTTCCATCTCTCTCCATAGCTTGTATTGGTGATTCTCTTTCTCTCTATCACCGCTAGTTGGTGAGTTTCTAAAACTTCAACCAATCACAGCTATGGCTAATTTAAACAGTAGCGTCACAGCTCATAACCTTTCTCCACCACCCACCAACAAACCCATCACAGAACCCAAAATTCCCAGTTTATCTTCAATTAATTTCGCTCTCTATTCATCTCAATTCTTCACCCGGTCATACCCATCACTGAACTCAACCTTCTTAACGAAAAGGAAACCATATTACCCACTTGCTAAGTCTATGACAGAAGATCGAGACGTAATTACGTCACAGACCAGCAATTCGAGCTACAAAGAAGAAGAAGAAGCTCGAATTGGGGGAGATGTTAAGGGAGAGAATCCTGTATGGTTTGATGGGTCGGAGGATTCTGATAAGTTTGTGGGCAGAGCAATTAATGCTACTATTGTTCTAACTGTTGGCTCTCTTGCAATTACGAAGTTGCTTACTATTGATCATGAATATTGGCAAGTAAGTGATGCGTTTTTTCAATTAAAATTTTCCTTTGGCTTGTTCTATCTTGTAATTTCCATTGTTTATAAGGTTATAAATTGCAATGTTTTGTAAATCACTGATGGGTATATGTTAATACTGGAATATCTTATAAAAGTCTAGGCTTTTAGATGAACCCAAGTTGAGATTCTCAATTCTCTGTAAAGAACAGACTTGTAGCTATTGTTTTTGCTTATTCATATGTAAGGCTTGATTTTGCTCCATTTGCATTATCCAGGGGTGGACCCTTTATGAGGTACTAAGGTATGCGCCCGAACACAATTGGGTTGCCTATGAAGAAGCTCTTAAAACACATCCTGTATTGGCTAAGATGGTGATAAGTGGGGTTGTTTACTCCGTAGGAGATTGGATTGCACAAGTAAGTTTGTTCTTCCATGTCAGTATGGTAGATTTTTTATTATGATCTTTACTTGTTATCGTCTTACTCTTTAGGCGTGTAAAATTTAATATTCAGTGTTATGAAGGCAAACCACTTTTTGAATTCGATAGAACTCGCTTGTTCAGATCAGGCCTTGTTGGGTTTTCTCTTCACGGATTCCTTTCGCATTATTATTATCAGTTTTGTGAGGTAATATTTCACATTTTGACAACTCAACTTTATATCCAGATCATCTTCGTTTTTGGATGGCTTAAATCGTTTGCTTTTATTATCAGGCTCTTTTTCCATCCAAGGAGTGGTGGGTGGTTCTTGCCAAAGTTGCTTTTGACCAAACTGTATGGGCGGCTGTGTGGAACAGCATCTACTATGTGGCTCTGGGATTTCTACGTTTGGAGTCCCCAGGCGTTATTTTTAATGAGCTGAAGCTGTCTTTTTTGCCCTTGTTGACGGTAAGAATCTCCATTTATCTTAATCTGAGCAAGTTTTAAAGTTTCTAATCAGCCTTGATTAGTAGCATATTTGCTAAGTAGTTATTTATCAATAAACTAAACAATTTCTTCCGATGTCTCTTAAATGGATAAAGGATGAGTTTCAAAACTTAAATTAATACCTCTAATTTGAAACTTTAAATTGTGAGCAAACTGCTACAATTATATATGTTAAACAGTTTACAGTTCCACTTATTCTGCATACTGAGTACGTAAATTATACCAGTGATGGTCATCTATGAATTATGGACAGCTCTTTGAAGGAGTCATGCTCGTTTTGACACTATTTTCAATATGATACTCCAACACCAAGGAAATACGAACATGTTGATGTAGTCTAGATGTGCTTGATCATTTTCCTGGGAAATTAAGAAATTAAAGGAAATAAGGTGAAAAAGAAAAGAAGACTTGTGATATCAACTCAAAACGAGTCGTACTTGGAGTTCAACTTCAAACTGTATAACGTAGTAGAAGAAAGTGGGTTAGATTATGAAATAGAGATATGATGGGGCACAATGTTGTTGAGATACACTTAAATTCTGTGTATATGATAGTACGCCTAAAATAACCACTGTTGGGAAAAGTACGCCTAAAATAATCTCTATCCCAGTAATTACTTTTCCGTCTTTGTGCAATTAAATATGAAATCAACAAAACCAATTATGAGAACGAAAAAAACAAATAACCATCCACAAGTAAGACAACAAATTTGCGTGAAAAACCCTCTAAAACTAAGAGGTAAAAACCACGGGTCAAACTCCGAATTCCACTATATCAAACTAATGGGCTTACAATAATCCTCTCAAGTTTTACGCCATAAAACTTGAGGTTACACAATAAATCAAGAGAGTACAAATTTACCTTTAATTAGATTGAGAAACCTAATTAACTTCACCACCCAAAAACACTCCAAGCAATTAAGTCTCCAAGCTTTCAATTGAACGGAGATGGCGGTAGATACCCACGAGCAACAAACTGTAATCCTCTCAATTTATTCTTTCGATACCTTCTTGCTATCGAGCTTCTCTCATATGATAATAAGACTCCCTCATAGCCTTATTTATAGTACTCTTCTTAATCCATTCCTATTATGGATTAGAAACAATTTATTCTCCTAATCAAATTAGGAATCGCATCTCCTTGTCTTAGTCACCAACCAATCTAAGAAGTAAATCCTTTTTCAACTTGGTTTCCAATAGCACTTCTACTAATTAACATAATATTAGTAGGCTCTCCATAATTTGATTCCAACTTGGATTCTATCTCATGGGTGAGGACCCACACCCAACAAATAGTACTTGTTAAGCTTCACTTTCCAGGTTACGCTATTGCTAATATAAACAGTATCAATTAAATATAATATAAATGCATTCCATGTACGTACCAGTTTAATGTTATACTCCTTCCGTTCCAAAATACAAGATCACTTGTCTTTGTAGAATACCGGAACGATATTTTGGAATGGATATAGTATTATATTGTAATGGCATCACTACGTCCTTGTTGTCCTACGGTGTCCATCTAGTGTACTTGTGTGCTTGTCCATGCTAACATAGATGGTGGTACCCCGTACCTAAGCTCAGAGAAATAATTAAAAAATAAGTAGATTGCTTAGCTGTGACCGGGATTGTTTAAGAGTAAATCTATAGAAACAACAAATTTACTTTTATTTTCCCGATACGCAGTTGGATGGGTCGTTTTACAACACTTTTTTTTTTAATTCTTCCTTCTCCGACCTTTTCTATTCTGCAGTTTCAACGCATCTCTCTCTTTCCCCAACTCTCTCTCTTTCCCCAAATCCTCTCATTCTATTTGACCCAAAATCAACCTCTCTCTCCTTTCTCTCTATTTCTCTTTGACCCATAGTTATGAAATCATTTAGTCTTCCTCTCGTTGCCTCTATCAAATTACTCACTCCTAGTACATGTATCCCTTTTAGCCTCTTAACAAGAAGAACATCAAACAGCCATGGCTGCCGAATTCTCAAGATCTAGTAATTTTAGTAATTTCACACATATGGGTAATCTGCCTTGTAAACTCTTGAATTTTCAAACGTGCACTTGATATATATATATATATATATATATAATACCTTGTTGTGTATAAAGGGTTTTGAAGAAGAGGAAGGAAAAATAAGAAGGTTCCCTGCCATGGTTTCAATTGTAGTGGCAGTAGAATGAATTTTTCAATTTTATTGAGAATGAGAAGGTGTCCTGTTGCAATGAGAATGGGTTAATTTCCTTACTGATAAAAGGAGCAGCTTTTGGAAAGCTTAGTCCACATGTTTTGGCAAGGAATTAAAAAAAAGTGTTATAAAACGACACATTATCTTGCGCATCGGGAAAATGAGAGGAAAGATGATGTTCCTATAGATTTACTCATTGTTTATACCCCAGGCTATGTTTGTTTGTTTGTTTATTACTATAAACACTTTTTTATCCTTCAAGTAATCCTACGATGACAATCTCAAAGACTATTTTATATTTTTATTTTCTAAGTTATTTGTGAGGGACTATATTATCCCAAGAGTGAGATTATATACCCCTTTTGAGGTATCTAATGGCCCAAGGAATAAAAAATATAGTTCTTGGATTGTCAAATCAAGGATAAAAAAGTGCATAATGATATTAAAATTGTATAAATAAATATTAATAGTCCAACTCCAATCCCGCACTAGATTTATTATGAGTCTATGTTTAAAATAGCTTTGGCTAACTCTAATATGCTATAACAGGCAGGTTGGAAACTTTGGCCATTTGCACACCTAATCACCTATGGTGTGATCCCCGTAGAGCAAAGGCTTCTTTGGGTGGACTGTGTGGAGCTTATATGGGTTACCATACTCTCAACGTAAGTATCTTATAAATTCTATATGCTGGTAATTAAATTAACAATGCATCAATACTGTACATACTAAACCTATGTTTAGTCTTCATGTGGTTTGAAAGATAATTCAAAAGTCGGAAACATTTACATCAACGATGGTCCTTCTCTTTTTGTTCCCATTCATCTATTACCCTACTAAAACACCAGAATAACGAGTTATAAAGCTGGGTTATCCACAATTTATGGTTGTTTAATAAACTAAGCTTCCATCATGTATCAGTTTTCACTTTCCAGTGCTTCGCTGGTAAGTTTACTGTAGTTTATGAAGATACTAAACATACTGGATAAGGTTTCAACTTCCTGCTGTAATATCCGAATTGGTTGGTTGATTTTGGCTTTTATATATCCTCTTGGGGAGTAAACTTCGTGTCCAGTACTTTATTTCTTCTACCAGTTTTAAAAGTTTTTATGTTTTTAAGTTTCATGTGCTTTTGAGGACCCTTTGATAGCTCAACTTCAATTCTGTGATAGGCAGCGTGTCTTTTAAAACTAATCCTTTTCCGTGCGTTCAAATTCTTGGAGAATCTCAGTAGAGTTATCATTTCTCTAATACTAGCTTTCGTTTGCAGTTACTCAAATGAGAAATCAGAATCAAGAATTTCTGAGGCGTCGTTAGAAGAAATGTCAAGTTCTTCATCAAATAATGCTCCAGAGGTATGTTACAGACCTGTTGAACCTGAGCACCGAGAACCCTAGCCATGCAGCATCATATTTGAGTGATCTAGTACTGTATAATTTAATATATTAAGTCCAACATAACTAAACACCAACGTAACACATTTCTACTCTTTTGGTCCTATGCAGGAATAATTGGTGTAAATGACTTGAGAAATCTGTTACTGGAGAACTATACTCAGTCCAACGATTGAATAACAGTCGGGTCACATACCAAATTATCTGTCTGTTGCTCGATGAAAAATATCCAGAGGTGAAGAGAATGTGGTTACAAATGGTTATCTGTTTCCACATGTCTTGCATATAGATTTTACATAAAAAAAACAAGAAGATAAAAGATCTTACTTATCCTAGTTAGCAAGCAAATATTTTGTTGATTTTTATTTTTATTTTTTGTTTTTGTTGTTTCCTGATTTTTTTTTTGCTGGGAGTGAATATGTTGTAAGTTGTAAAATATTTATGTTTTTATTTATTTATTTTATATTCAGATTCCAAAGTTGCTATTCATAGTCAGTTTCTGAAGTTGCCATTTGTATTGAGATTCTTGAAGCCCGGTGCAAATTTTATTCAGATTCCGAAGTTGCTATTTATATCGAGTTGTGGCACGACTAGGTCTTTTGAACCCATTTGAGAGTTTAATGGATGGTCGCTGTATGTATTTCAAAACCATTCCATTTAAATAATACTCCCTCCGTCTCAAATTAATTGCTTTTCTTGTATTTTTTTAAGTCAAATTGACTATTTTTAAAATTAATAATTAAGCATATATAAATATATTTCTAAAATTATAAAAATTGAAATTAGTAATAAATTGTATATACTTTCTTTTGGTTATAATATCTTCACCTATATGTTAGCAAAAATAGTAAAAAAATTAGTTTTAAAAATAGTCAATTTGACTTTAAAAAATCCTAAAAATGCAATTAATTTGGGACGAAGTGATATCTTCTATTAATAAAGTGGGAGGAAAAAATAACAATTTCTTTAGTGTTAATAATTTTTTAAAATCTTTTTTTCTTTCTCTTTTTATCCTTATTAATTCTCTCACACAAACAGTTATTTAGACAATTTTTTTTACTTATTCTCTCTCTTTTTATCTCTTTAATTTTAAATCACACACGTAATGTAATGTGTGTGTAGGTACTAGTAATAAATAAAGCTTAAGGAAAAAAGTAACGGTTAATTTGGTGTTAATAATTTTGTAAAAAAAAATTTAGTTTTCCAATTTTCACCTTTAAATAATAGGAGCAACTATTTTTAAAACTCAAAAACTTATTACTACTCCCTCCGTCCCAGGATAAAAGTTCTTATTATTATTTTAGATAGTCCCAAGTTAAATGTCTACTTACCTTAAATAATCTATTTTTTATAATAATTTGTCCATAATACTTTTAGTATTAATTGTCATATTTCTATTCCCTATGTATATTTATGGAACATCACTAGTCATGTGCAAAAAATTATGTAATTAAATGAGAATTTAAATATGGATAATTTTATCATTTTATTTTTATTTTTTAATATGCATAAAAAATCAACTAAGACTTTTATCCGGGTCGGGTCGGACGGAGTATTATTTTTTTAATGCCAACAATTATGGTCCCGTTTGTCGGAAAAACAAAAGGCTATTTACAATTTCACGCATCTACACTCTGTGCTGCACGTGGAAGAGACAAAGCGCGGCATTTTCCTTTTTCTTTTGCGGCCACGACCACCATTTTAGCACAGAAAGAGGGATCTGTGATTTGGAATTGGATTCAACAATGGCGAAAATAGAAGCATATGAGGAAGAACCAGCGAAGCAGACGACGACGAAGAAGAAGAATACAAAGAGAAATCACGGTTCTACCAAGTTCTTCGTATTTGTGGATTACCTTTTCCTCCTCATTTTCTTCGGTTTCCTCTGCTTCATTCTTTTCAAGTTTTTTACCGGTTGATTCAATAAGGTAGTGATTTGTTCTATTTAATTATCCTTAAAGTTAATCTTCCTGTTTGTGCATAACTCATTTCCGTTATGTGTCCTTTCAAATTAATTTATACCAATAGTCCTACAGATGTATTGGGAATTGACTGGGTAGGAGATGATTGAGTCTAGCCCAATTTAAAAATTGGGCAAAGCTTTCATTTTTCACTTACCATTTTGAGATGTTGTTTCTGGTACAACTATTTTTTACCAGGGACTCAAAAATTTTAACTTTTTAATTTTTATTTATATATGTAATGCAAGTTGGATTTTGTTATATTGGTAGTAACACATTGCTGGGGAGGAACTGAATGGGAGGGGGACTTCGGGGAGAATTAAACCTACCCATTTGAAAATGTGGAGAAAGCTTTCAAATTTTGATATGCATAGTCAATTCAATAATTGCACACAATTTCACAATGACCTCAAACTTTAAATATTTAACTTTTTTATATGTGATGCAAATTGAATTGTTGTATATGTAGTGTTATGTGTAGAGTTCAAGTTGCACTTACCTAATGATGTATGAGGGTGTTGAGTTGGTTACAAATCTTACTTGCACCAAATAAGAAATCACACGGAGATGAACATATATTATTGAGGTAATCATTGATCCGAAATCAATGCATTTGAGATTTATATTTCACAATGCAAGTGCCAGATGATATATAGAGTAGACTGTAGTTGCTGAACATCCTTGGAAGTATGCATGGATCTTTAGAATTTGCGAAGTTAATCAGAAAGCCCATGTGTGGGGACTACAATTTTGATCAAAAGATGTATTGGATATGTTTGAGGTTGAACTGTACTTCCGAACTATGCAACCATCCAGTTTATGTCTTCTGGTGACATAGTAATTGCATCATCCTACAAAGTCGAAACAATATGGAAACTCTCCTGGCTACGGTTACCGCACCTGAAAGCACAATTTGAAACCCTCGCATGTTGCCAAGGCATTATGGTGAAGGTGCTTCCCGAAGTAATAACGATGAATTCAGGTTAGCAATAACGCTGAACTCAGGTTACTGGATATAATGAAAGGAAAGTTGTGTATCCTTTCCATTGACACTTAGACTATGTATAGGAGTGCTATGAAGCCATTTCTTATTTTTTGACTGCTATTTTTCCAGTAGTTCTTCGCAAATATTATTCTTACTAGCCAAGCTGGGTGGTTGTCCTTCTTTATGTGAGTTGTTTTTTATTACGGGCGTTGGATTCAAGGAGCTTCTTCGTGTTAGTCGAAGTTTCTTATTTAACTCAGAAGTGGTTAGGGAAGACTATCTGTAGAGATACTTAAACGGCAATAATTTAGCTTGTTCGTTGAAGGGGCAATCAAATGGGCATGGTAAAAGGATCAACTATGCCCCTTTTTATAAGAGATCCGGAAGCTTTACGTGGTAATATGAGTATATGACGTAGATTTCCCATAGGAGTGTGAATAAACGTCTCCTTTGAATTTAGTAAGGTCAATTTGGAATTATTCAAGTATCTGTCACTCCACCAAGCACTTGGATTGTCTCTTTCTCTCTCTCTCTCTCTTTTTTAACAAGTACCCGTTCGTGCTCTGTGTTGACTTTGATTTTTTTTTTGGTTGAAAGAAATGTGGATTTTTATTTTTTTTTTTCCTTTTCTTTTTTGAGGTTTGGATGATCTTAAAAGGATTAGGTATTTATCACAAAAAAAAAATAAGAAGAAAAGAAACTAATTAGACGGCTTAGTTAACATTGTTTCAGGCTTTCAGCTGAGAAGACGTTCTTTTAACGAAGATAAGGGCAAAGATTCTCCTAATATTTATGTGGTGTAGAACTTCAAAAAAAAAAAAAAAAAAAACCTTAATTTTTTAAGCTCTCCCGGTAGCCAGTAGATTTAAAATTAAAAATAAAGAATAGAGGTGCAATAATACTCCATACAGAACATCTTATTTTTTTCCTTCTCTTTTTTGTGGTTTGGATGATCTTAAAAGGCTTGGGTATTTATCAAAAAAAGAAAAAACATGGAAACTAATTAGAAGGCTTAGTTAACATTCTTTCGGGCTTTCAGCTGAGAAGACGTTCTTTTAGCAAAGACAAGGGCAAAGATTCTCCTAATATTTATGCAGTGTAGAACTTCAAAAGAAAAAAAACCTTAAATTTTTTAGCTCTCCCAGTAGCAAGTAGATTTAAAATTAAAAATAAAGAATGGAAACTAACTAGAAGGCTTAGTTAACATTGTTTCAGGCTTTCAGCTGAGAAGACGTTGTTTTAGCGAAGACAAAGGCAATGATTCTCCTAATATTTATGTGGTGTAGAACTTCAAAAAAAAAAACAAAAACCTTAAATTTTTTAGCTCTCCCAGTAGCCAGTAGATTTAAAATTAAAAATAAAGAATAGAGGTGCAATAATACTCCATACAGAACATTAGCCTTTTCAATTTTCACTTGAGTCACACTTCTATGAATGTATTCTTTTCTCTTTTGCTCCTTTAATCCCTCCTCTGCAGGCCTGCTGTAAAATTGGCATACCTCATCGAGTGTTTTAGTTAAGTTTTGGAATCACTACCGATGCTTTTTTGTGCAAGGCAAGGTCCTTGTTCATTTTAGATCAAGAGCTATATGATAATATTGTATCTGTTATTTAGCTTTTTTCTCTCAATTTGAGGTGTTTTGAGTGAACTGTACTGTAGTTGTTATTTGTGTTGTACCTGCCTCAACTTAAAGTACCTGTGATGTCTAAGGAGGAAGGAAGGAGGGTTTAAGGGAATAACTTATCAGGAAAAAGGGAGGGTGGGGCAGGGTTGTATAATGTGTCTAAAACAGCCAGTAGGCAATCCCAAATACATTCTGCAAAAGTTTCATGCACTTAACTTGCAGGAAAAGCTTTAATTTTATCTATGATAGGTAACTATACTTATGCTACTTTTAATGTAGTTTTAAAATTGAGTAACCAAACAAATTGTGGTGTCATGTAGCTCCATAGTCATTTAGTAAAATAAGAGCTTGGAAACAAAATCAGAAGGATTATCCAATCAGGACGTAACTAATTTCTATATATGAATATCCGTTTCATGATAAAATCATAGAATAAGGCACATGTAACTGCAAACCTGGATGTTTGACATTGCCAAGCCTCACAAAAGCTCATCTATTATACAACTGTGACCATAAGTGCCTCAGGAACTTCAAAAGTGTAGGAGTGAATATGATACATATAGATGCTTCATTAACATTCCATGGGTTCAAAAAATTTATTTGTTTTCACTGTGACATACTGACATGCATGTAAGAGATTGGTAACTTGAAATACTTCTTACTGCTTGTTTTGGTAATGTTATATAAATGTCAAATAAAAGTTTCATTTTAAAGATAACTGAAATGAGGAACGAATTGTTCCATTTGAAAAATTAAAGACAAAACAAGCGGAGACTGATTTGCTCTTCATTTCTTCTGAGAATTATCACCCGGGCCATCTATCTTATGATTCTTATTGGATCTCTTTCCAATGCCCTTTTCTGCATGGGGATTTAGATTTAGGTAAAGGTTCCAGTTTACTTATCAGTATAGAGGAATATGGTTTTGGAGTAAATCTTTGATTACCAAGAAGGGTTTCACTATCAACATTTTGTTGTTATTGGTTAATTGTAGAGAAAGATTCTAGTTAGTAATGGTGATTTACTTGTAATGATGGCGATGGAACTCACATTTAAGATACAGTTGATAACTGTGACTCAGGGGGTAGCTTAAGTTATAAAAAGTGATGGGGTAGGATGAAGACTTCAGGTCCATCTGTGCTATGGTTAGTTTTAGAAAGTTTCTTAGTTTGGCAACAATGAACTTGTGTTTGAATTATGTATTTGATCATCTAGATTTCTAGACGTTGATTGCACCAGAAAATGACTATTAGCAAACTAGAGAATCATATAGTTGAGATTATTGTTTGTCAATGGGTGAACCGTGCATTTGTGGACCTAAGACCTCATATATCAATGTGATTTCTCATCATTGTTCACTAAAGTGGATTTTGTATGACCAAATACCGATGTTTTGTTTAGCTACATTGGTGGTCTTTAAATGTGAAAGCCTTGAGTTTGGTGGTTTATTTACTAGGTTCATTCATTTTACACCTAACCACCCATCAATCTGATTATAATAATTCCACTAGCTTGGGGACTTATCAATCCTGTTACATCTTTTCTACCATGGTGTTAAACAAGCTAAAGTTAGTTCAGTTGATTTCTGGCTTGAGAACTAGATTAAAACTAATATACTGTTCCCAAAGGTTCTGGAGGTGAAATTGAATTTCTTGGGTTTATATGACGTGCATCCTCTTTTAAGACAAAGTTCCACCTGTTAAGTCACAATATATGTTTTTTCTTTTGCCCTCTCCCCTTTGTTTTTCTTAAGTAGATGACTTTCTCACATTGACTATCTAGAAATTTTCACTTGAGACCTAAAAGCTATTATTCTCAGTTTGTACTAAGCTAATGCTTTACCGACAGAGTACTAGGGAGATTAATGCCTTTCTACTGGAGTCTGCCCTACCTGCCCTACTTTATCTTTCTAAGAAGGTAGTTTTATTGATAAGGAATGGACTACATATCTTCCCCATTTCTCTCCCTCACACAAGCACATCTATTTCCATAAACACACTTTCACCAATGGCTGCTTAACTAGTAAGAAAGCATCTAGGGAGTCTTGTGTATACTCCCTCCGGTAAAAAATTAGAGATACATTTCTATTTTAGGACTATAAAATTACATGATATTCCTAATTTGCCATTACATTTTCACTAGCATATCTAGTAGCACACGTCCACTCTAAACTCTTACCTAATATTAGGGGTATATTTGGAACATAAGGTTATCCTTAAATTCATCGTTTTAGAAATGTATCTGTAATTTTGGAATGAAGAGACTATTTGTTAACTAGGGGCTTTTCCTATGAAATGAGGCTGAGTGATTACATAAAGAATTTCATTTTTGGAAAATTATCACTATCTTGTGGTATTTGAAAAGGCCAACTTAATCAAGAACATATAGTCCATACTCATTGAGCCTTAAGTTATTAAATTTGAAGCACGTTAGTGAGGGTCGTGTATGAGTAGCTATCTAACAACTTCTATTTATATGCAGTTCCACTTAAATTCATGGAAAGGTTCCCTATACCTCACCTTTTTATTACTTGTATGCAGTTTACTGCATGTTACTTTGAGAATAGTTATTTATTCATTTGTAGGTTGAACATAATTCTTCTCCTCCAAACTTGAAGTAAATTTTACTTCTTCTTTCCTGCAGGTGCAGTGTTAGTATTTGGCTTCAGTTGGTTTCAAGATTTAGGTGACAAGGGATTTAGAGGCTTTTCCATATTTAAATTTTTATATCGAGATCATGTTTACACTGGCTGAAAAAAATAAATCTTTGCCTTATTGACATGAAAAGGTCATTATAATGTGACACTGGTTAACTTACCTTATTTATGGGTACTTAACTTATTCTAGTATGTAATTTGTGCAAAATATATATGGTCCTCTGTTGTAATTTGTGTCTACCTTGTTTTACATTGTAAGCAAGTGTACATATGAGATCTTCAGATTTAATTATAATCCTTGAGACTAAGACAATAGAACTTATACTTGTTATGAATTTGAAACGTAATAATGTCTATAAATTTACAGGACTAATATCTCGAGAGAATTTTGAGAGGTCAGAAATTTTAGTCTCCATGGATAATTATATAGTTTTGTGGTTGGCTACATATGTTAATGAAACAAGGGAGGAACATATCCAGCAGTTGATTGTGATTCACAGATAGCTACTTCAGAGTTATGATGGAAATTTAGATTGATGAAGAAAGCAAACATCTTCCTATTTGAAGACATGCCTTGTTTGTAAACTGTTTTTTAGTATGATGTTATGGAGAAAATGACTTTTAGGGAGTTTATATGCGCATTTAATTTTTATTTGGAGTTTGGTCGGGTAGAGCAGACAAAGTTTAGGGTTGTAACAAATGCTTAGGTGGTGTGTTATGTTTTCAGTCTGATTTGTTTGGATCTTATTGCTTATAGTAATCGATTGTAACACATAGCATTTAATCACGGAAATTGGATTCTTGATGGTTATGTTTTCAGTCTGATTTGTTTGGATCTTATTGCTTATAATAATTGATTGTAAGACATAGTCTCATTTAATCATGGAAATTGGATTCTTGATGGTACTGTTACATGCATACTTGAACAGCTGGTTTTGTTGATTGAACATCTTTGCATGGTAGGGTAGAGATATAAAAACACAACAGGCGGCCTAATTATTACGACAGCTCTGTGGTTGTTGATGTACTCATTAACCCTATGTGCTGTCTTCATGACGTGGAAGAAATGGATCCGGAAGAAACTACTTTTATTCACATTTTCCATGGAAATTGGATTAGTCTTTGATCTTTTTCTGCATGAAGTATAAGAATTTATATTGGCCAAGAGTTTATTTTTTGACTGTTGTGTCAATGGCCTTTCTATGTTTGTGTTATTTTGGCGAATATTGTGATATATGACATGCATTACTTCATATGAGAGTACTAATTTTAATTTGTAAGTATAGTATAGTGTCTAGTTTTTTGTTTTTATTTTTGTTTTTAAATGGTAGTCGGGCAATTTCTGAACTCTGAATACACCAGTGTACGCTGTACTTGATTTCTATAGTTAATATTTTGGAATTGGAACACTGATCTCACATTTTACTGTCCATGTCTGAACACACTGAACTTTAAATGAAGGAATGATATACCCAACACTGTTTGTATGTACTCGGTAATCTCTCTCCCCGGCGATCTTAAGGGTACATCCCCAACATCGACTTAGTGCATTCAAGAGATTTTTTGCTAGATATTGGTTCTAATATTTGAACTCAAGAAATTAAGGTACGAAGCAAACTTTCTTAACCGCCGGACCAACCTCTTGGGGTTATGTACTCAGTATTCAACCCCGGAGAAATTCCTATTGAGATTCCATATTTCTAAGGACAAATGCCCCCGCCACCTATATAGATAACCTACTCACAATGTCAGTGCTGTCTGATTTTGGTTGTACGTTAGCTTCCTTCCTATGAATATTTACTCATCGATGCATCTTTATCTATATATATATATATATATATATATATACACACACACACACACCCCCCTCTTTTAGCCCGTGATCATTTAGCCGTTCATGGAAGTTGTAGAATGTCTCTTATTTAAAAATTCATAGGACTAAAAAGAGTATCAAACGTTTGCTAGACTTTCTACCTGATGCGTTTAATTTTTATTTTAATTTTATATTTAAAATTTGCGTGAAAAGTTAGTTGAAAATAGATTTATAGCTAGTGCTGACTAGCTAGTTCACTCTCCTGTATATATTTATACACGTTTTTGTAAGCATGAGCCTACATACGTATATCATGTCAAATCCACGTCGAAATTAACTAAATGCATTTTATTCATAGCAGCAATCGTCTTACAACACTGAAATGCAGTACATGAATACCAAATAACAGAAATTAAACAACGGTAGAGAGTACATTACAACAAAAGTAAACTAACACACGTACTCCTAGCTATTATCTTCGATAGTAAACTAGTGAAGAAATCTTGGAAGTCGCTTTCAATGACGAGCAGGTGGTGATGGAAGAGCTCCGGTTGGGACCTCAAAGCCAGGGTTAGGGACAGGAGTATCATCACCACCGGGAATGTAGCCTGGAGTCCCAATGCCACCAGTAGGGATAGTGGGGATAATGAGTCCATTTCCTCCATTTTTGCCGGTGATAGGATTGTAGGTGAAGGGATTAAACCATAGTTTATGATGGTGGTTCTTCTTTGGAACCAGGAAGCGCCCAATCCCAGGGACAAGCACGCTGCCATCGTGGTCGATAAATAAGTTTGGCTGCAATTTGTCGGAGCTTTTCTTTGGGATGTCACGTCCTGCAAATGCATTCCCTAGCAGGACATTGAGAATGACGAGAAAAGTAAGCACAAGCACAGTTTTGTAAGCCATTGTCTGCTAAATGAAAGAAAGAGAGAATATATGGAGGGTGGTGGTTTAGTGATGGAGAAAGTAGGAACAGAAGAGGTGTTCTTATAGTTCAAGTTTTTGAGGAGTTGGGTGAAATTTAATTTGGCGGTGAATTAAGAGAAGATTTTTTTTTAAGGCTAAAAATATATGCTATAGATGTTACAAATTCGTAGACATAAATGTGATGCTGTAGATTGTTGATAATGCATGTTTCAATACAAAAAAATTTTCATTTTGTTTTCCTTTTGCTCCAGTTTACCTACACCAGCGGCTTGGACGGCCAATTAAATGTACTTGTGCTATCCCATAATTCCCGACCATGTTGTATCTTTAAATCTCCTCCCACCACATAAATAAATACTCCCTATGTCAGAAAAAAAAAGTAAAAAAAAAAGAAGCAACATTCTTAAATAAAACTATAAAGAAAACTAGGGGTATATTTGAAAAAAATAAAAAAATTCTTGGAAATATATTTTTAATTTTGGAACGACGTCGGGACTAGTATTTATATCTTCTTGTTAAAACTTAAATCATTCAAGAATCTATTTTTCAGTATAAATTCTAAATGAGATTTCAAGAGTTAATCTATTTATATTTGACTAGCCATAACGATAATAATTAATATAATTTGACAACTTAATGTTGAATGCCTTGACAGAATTCTAAGTACAACTTTCTTGCTGCACATAGAAATCTCTTTTGCACCGAAACAATTCTACCTACTCTTGTAACCCCACCACAGTGATCTTCAAGCTTGGTATTTCTTACCTCTTGGGGTTTTAATAATTTCTACCAAATCCTTGACGGTTGCATTTACATTGTGCCCTACCTCAACCATTCACCAAACAACTGCATTTTTCTCTAGGTTTAATCATATGATCAAAAATTGTGCTACACCAAGCAAAATAAATAAAAGATTTATGAAAGAAGATAAAGAAAAAAAAAAGCAACAAATAAATACTCCTAAAGAAATGAAAATAAGTGGTAGAGTTGAAGTTGTTGTGTTAGATAACTAATGAAATGCAGCTGTAGGAAAATGTTTCAAAATACAGGAAAGATATTCAATTCCTTGAATTTGTACAAGATGTTACAAGAAAGCTAAATTGTATAACAAAATTAAGGTTTTGGCCTTTCTTCAGAAAATCTGGGAAGTTGTACGAGCGAGTTGACTCGTGTGACACCTTCCAAGCCTGACCAGTTCTGATCTTCGGATACAACTGTTTCCCCATTTCCTTCTACCTCAACCACTACTGTTTTGTATGGATCGTTCTCTTCAGAGGATCTGACAGTATAATTTCTATGAAGTGAAGGCTCGGCATTCTGTCCGTCATCTGTTTCCCCTGCTGCATTACCAGAATGATTGCTCTGAAGGGTAGCTGAAGAGAAGCCTTGTTCATCATTATCTGATTCGGAATCCATTTTTCCATCCAAAAATAAGCAAACAACTGCACAGTCATCCATCTTGGATGTTGGATACTTGGATTTCCATTCACGTGCAGCAGAGTCGACCAGGATCCTTGCAGCTGACGACCGAGTTGGAGCTGATGACACTATCTCCACAACTTCTTCATTGCTTAGCACGTCCCAAATCTGAAACAGTTAATTACAGAAAGCTTTTAAGAAATTCAAAAGTAAAAACTGGAGATCATCTTTGGGAACTAAACATGAGACGAGATTAAAAACTAATTATTACATTTATTCCAAACAATGATGCAGCCATCACTGTATTCCCCACTGTTCAATTCATTCAAATCTCACAATCTTTGATATGGAGGTAAGCAGAATTTGAAATGTAACAATCAAGTAAAAAACTTGACTATGCATAGTTTCTTATGTAAGTCCAAAAGTCGAGAAGAACAGCATAAACCCTCCCTATGTCTTCTATATTCACCTTAATTTGGACAAAAATCAGTCTTATATCCAGTGTTTATGTACTGATTCAATTCTCAACTCTATTCCAATTCCAATGTTCTAAAACCTAAAAAGCACTAGGCAGATGGCGGAGGGAGGGCCTAAAGCGCAGATCGTCAAGGCAGGGGACTTTCATATTTATAATAAAACTAAGGCTAGCTATCTGAACTTCTGAATGTGGAATTTGTTTGTAGATATACTTCGTATGGAAAGTTATTTAGTATTTACTATATAGTTAATTAGTTTGTTTACCTGATTACTTTAAACCGAAGAGGGTTCAATTTTTTATTTTTATTTTTATTTTTATTTTTTTTTTTGGGGGGGGGGGGTTTGGTGGGGGCTAGACTAGTTATAGGGAAAAAATTTTCCAAAGCAGTTATGGCTTCTGCCAAGGGATTAAATGATGTAAGCAATTGAGAAGTTGGCTTAATTTTGGCTCAACATCTTTCTGCTTTGTCAATAGTGCTTCCACCATAATATTCCAATTTCACACCATACTTGCTTTGACAAAAACTGGACGTAGCACAATACTTGTCCATCTTTCCTAAAAATGAGTTAAACTTCTTTTGGCTACCTTTTTTGTTTTTAAAAATATTAAGGTTTGCATAGGACACACTTGTATATAACTTTGCAATGATCTTTTTTCAATATTGAATTTAAAGGCTAAATTCATTATTGGAAGAAGATATTGAGAAAAATTATGCAAAAGTGTGTCATACTCAAACCTTAACATTCAGGGGGGAAAAGTCTAAAGAAAATATAGGACACTTTTTTAGAATGCATGGATATATCAGAATTTCTTATCAATTAAATGGCACAAGAGATCATGTCTTACCAGAAGAAACTGAAAGTATATTAGAAAAGTTGGGATGTCAACAACATTTGCCAACAGTACAAGGCATATGTATGAGTATGACATGTACTATAGAACCAATAATTTGTTCAGCCTCAATTTCAGCAATGTTTGAAGTGTAAAATCCAGAGGCATAAAACTTACCCCATCTGAAGCAAGAACAATGAACTTGTCTCTCTCAGTAAGAAGTCGGTGAGTGAATTCAGGAATAGAGATCACTCCATAATCCTTCAAACAAAAATCCCCAAATGCTCGAGCCATTGCTAATCCAGGGGCATCATCAAACGGCAGCCAGACTCTTTGCACTTCAGGCTCATCTTGCAATGCAAATACCCGACCTTTACATTGTTTAATTCTTTCGGCCTCCCCTATTAATAGGAGGGCAAGGGGAAAAGGGAAATAAAACATATTAGTACCATCACATTAGCATAGAAAGAAAACACCATAAATTCCTATTTAAGAATACGACATACGTGGCAGATCTGGCTTCAGATCAACAGTCAACTGAATTGCAACCAGTGAATCATTGCTATCCTTGGATGCTAATATTGCTCGAGAATCCCCAATATACGCCATGAAAAGATCTGACCCCTATAATTAGAAAACATAAGGAAGATTTATTCGCAAAGCAAAATAAAATCAAAACAATACAGATGACTGACTCAGTGCTTACTGTTATATGTTTCATACCTGTTTTACTACAGTGATAGCAGTGCTACCACTGCAAAAGCAATCCAAATTGGGGTGGGATCTCAGCTCTTTGTCCATGGCCTTATATGATTTGAAAAATACTTCACTCCACAACAAATCCATTTTATCCTTTGTAGAGCCATCCTTCTCAGAATCTCCTCCATCTGATTTTCGATTACCTTTGCAACAAGTAGTACTATACCCATTTTTAGATTCATAAGAATCAAAGAAACACAACAGCTTCAGTGGTAACGTATCCCTTATTTTGCGAGCAACAAGATGGCCATGCGGACCATGGCCATCAAAGACACCACAAAAAGTAACATCTTCAGCAATAAAATCCTACAGATATTCAAAGCATAAAAAGATAAACCTCCAAGGAAAATCAATTATCACTTTGCATAGAAGGAACAGAAACTTACTTCCCACACAATCATGGCATCCTGGTTTATACCCTTGCGACCCTGTTGAGTGAATATACAAGAAGTCTGGCTCTTTCCGTTTGTGAAAATCCGGTTAGGAATAGAGTGTAAATGCTGCAACATATTGCCGTGATCAGAAAATGTTCCGGTTCTTCTCTGCCCACACAGTGAGATCCCCAAACAAGATTTAGTAACGGTCTCTCCATTGCTCCTGCTACTACAACTACTTTGTCTACTCGTTGAGACACAACACCCCATTTTCTCAGATCAGAAACAAACCATTTCTATAAAATCAGAGAGAAGGTTCCTCCTCTTGCTACACAGATCTTACAATAATTTCCAGATAAGGTTGTCTAGTCAACCAAGCAAATGATTGTTGAAACTCCAAAGGTTCCTATGCAGCAAACCAGGTTCTATGCCAAGCGGGACAGGAAATTGTCTGTTTATAGAGTCAAATGTCATTGCCACTGAAGACGACGTGAATCATATCCAACCCGGCTAAAGTAAAAGATAAAATTGTAATCAGTTCAATAGTTTATTATGTAATCCATTAAAAAAGCTCAAATTGCCACATGATGGCAACACAGCAGATCACTCAAAACGTAGTCAAAGAGATGTTGCATGTGACCAAGGAATATGAAAATACACAACATTGTCTTAATCATTTGTCCTTCAGGGGAATCTCATTTGTATAAATCAACTGGGAAATTTTATGCCTATATATTCACAAACTACTAGTATCAAATTGTAGCTAACTAACACATAAGACTACGGAACCTGGGAATCACAATCCAAGAACATGCCAGAAAACAATACGCAAAACGAGAAAATCCTTCAGTTATGAAAACATATTAGATTACCCAAGTAACCCAATACAATATAAATTTTCCACTCAAAAAATATATATCTTTTACAATTGACTATCTACCAAATAGCTAACTCTATTATTCCATAAACACCACAGCCAAAGTTAAATTTTCTCTCTCTCTAACTCTTCACAAAGATAGATGACCATATAACTAAAATATTCACAGGACAGAGATTGAACATACCTACAAAAATATTGTCACATGAATCCCAAAAGAACCAACACCTAGTTACCTACTCAAAGTTTTTCAAAGAGAAACAATTTCTTAAATAAAGGTAAGAACAGTGAAACCAGATAGTAGTAAGCACTAAGCATCCTATGCTTGGTTGCTGAGGAAATGAAACAAGAATTTTTAATAAAATTACAGGTAATAGGGAATCCAAGAAAGCAGAATGCTACAATGAAGTGAGAGCAACACATTTCCGCATTAATTAAATTTTATCAACAAACAAACAGGGAGCTAAGCAGATCTTGGCATTAACGAAAAACAAAAACAAAAACAAAAGAATCAAACAAAAATGTGGTGACAAAGACAAGTAAATCCTTGGTTTTTGCAACAACCCCATTGAGAAAGTTGGAGTCTTGGATTTCAAAATTCAAAATTAGGAATGGGTTTTGAGGAAATCAAGAGACCCAATAAACATGAAAAAAGTAGTGAAGAAAGAGGTGGTGTTGCATGATTACCTTTCGATTTCTTTTGGCAAAATTCTAACTTTTTGAGTTAGGTTAGACCAACGGGAAGCAGATAGAGAGAAACGAAGATGGAGCATCAGTTGAAAAACTAAGTAGGAAGGAGCAAGGGGAAATCCATGAGGTTAGCAGGCATGAGGCGTAACTTAAAAAGTTAGTGGAAAAAATTAATGAACACGAGACAAGAATTTAATTCTTACTCAAATAAAGGGGTGAGCCATAACTTATATCCGAGTTTTTATCCCAAACAATAGTGAAAAGTATTTTGTACACAAAAATTAAGTTTTGGACAATATTATTATAAAAATTATAAATTATTTACAATCATTTTGAAAAGTCAAATTTTATACTATATTTTTTTATATAAAAAACTATTATTTTTTAAGGCTTAAACTCATGAGTCATGACCTTCTTAATTCTTATTACAGAGTGAGCCCCAACCACCCCTAGAATATCTCACCACCCCTCATATATTATGTATACTACATAGTATTTTAAGCATACGTGTGCACTTAAAAATATATTCAAAAAAATTAGAGGTTGATAAAAAGTGAAGAGAGAAAATATATATATATATTGTAGAAAAAATTAAATATAATACAGTTTCATGAGAACAGTTATTTTCATTATTCTCTTTTAACAAAGTGTGTGTGTATATGTATATATATATATAGACACACACACACACCACAAAATGCATATGATTTTCAGCACTTCAATCCTTCCCGCAGATGGACTATCCCGTGAACTATAATATTAAAAAATTAAAATAATCAATGAATTTAAAAATGTTCCAATCATCTTCCACCCTCCCATTTAAATATGATTAAAATAATTGCAATATAGTCTAGGATCTTTGATTTAGTCTCCTTACCTTGTAAATATAGTCCATGGACTATATTTAGTCACACTGCTGAAGAGAAACCATAATTCTTAGACTAAATATAATCTAGGAATCAATTCTTAGACTAAATATAATCTAGGAATCAACTGCTGGAGATGCTCTTAAATTCCTTTCTCTTCAAATATACTACTACTAAACATCAGATTCAGAGTTGGGAGAATTTGGAGGTTTGTATATAAAACTCGTTCTAGTAGGTGCATCCAACTTTAGAATTAGCTCAATTTCTTTCTACAGTTAGTAAAGTGGACAAACTAACAGTCCCATGTTTCCACTAAAACTGTGGGTTCACCTTTACCTTTTTTCAGTACTACTAGACACCAGTAAATAGTAGTAATATTAATCTAATTTTACTCCCATCTTCCACTACATTTCTTCATTAGTTATGACTCTCAATTGTTACCATAATTGGCCTCAGACAGTCAATCAATAAACTGTTAATCTAGAATTCCATTGCACTTTCTTTTGTCGGTTTTATTGCGCCAGTATTGGAGCTTAATCTAATTTAAAAGATATCTTCACTCAATTAAATTTTAATGAGTAAATAGACACCAATCTATTTGAATATTAATATATAAAATTTATGTAAATATTATAATTGTACATCTTTTAAACATTTATAATATATATTGTTAATAAATCCGTTTATGCACTGATCACGAAATTTATTAATAATATGAAGGGTTTCCATGAAAAGTCTCGTCGTATAATAATATATCTAGACATTATTAGACTCAAGTAAAGTTGTGAAATATTGTGAATATTTTTTTTGTTAAAATTCATAAATCATCTTTAAATTGCACCGACCTATATCCAAGATCTATAATTCTCATATATAATTAAGTGGCTATCAATAATAATCGAAGAATCACATGAGTGAATTCATGTACTAACACAATTAACTCGCTAAATTTTAAAATTAAATCTTAATTAGATGTCGTTCTTTTGGATAGAATGATTGATTAGTTTATGAAATGAGCAAGTGTTGATTTGGCGGAGGGACGAGATCTGGTCACATAAGATGAAACACTCAAAATATTAAATTTTGATAAAGCTGCTATATAAGAAAATTAAATTTATTGTTAAGTTGTACCATTGTAAAAGTGATTATGAAAGTATAAAAAAGACTAAATTATGTAAATATGTGGTGTAAGAATTTGTACTTTTTTCCAACTAATGTGTAAACCATATTTTGATCAAAAGTACTTCCCCCAAAATATAAATCTATATATTTTAAAAGTATTTTTAACCAAAATCTTTACTTACTAAATTTATTTTATAATAACAGACCCGGTAATCAGATTCCATAAATTGGCGAGTTATTCAGTCCAGTAGGCAGTCGATGGCAGAAGATGGGCGTGTAACTTACTACTTGAGTCAGTGTACAAATGAAAGCCCACTTACCAATTACTCAACAGTTTTTAAGTAAAGTTACCCCAAAAGAACAATGAGTGTTGGGACGATGACGAATAAGTTACCTAAAAGTTTTACCATAAAAGATTGGCACTAGGCACCAAACCCCCCCCCCCCCCCCCCCCCCGCCCCCCCCCCGCCGCCCCCCCTCTTCCCCCTCCCTCCCTTTTTATTCACATAGCCTGGCATGGTTATTACCTAGTTGGGCCTTTTTTTCCCCAAGGAATCCTAATTAAAATAAAAGTGAGTTCTTGCTAAAAATTCACCACCACTTAATACTCCCCCCACCCCCTACCCCCTCTTTTTTTATTCACATAGCCTGGCATGGTCATTACCTAGTTGAGCCTTTTTTGTTCCAACGAATCATAATTAAAACAAAAGTGAGTTCTTGCTGAAAATCACCACCACTTAATACTGAAAAACCATCTCTAAAAAGGTTCTAAATATTAGAGACAAAATTAGAGACGGCAAGGTTCATACTCAATACCCTCTGATCTCAAATACAGAGACCATTTATTTAGATTCTATCAAGACAAACCTCAAACCTCAAATTCCGTATCTGATCTACTGGGACTTCACTGACTTGTTTGAAATATATCCCTACTGAATTTTGCTTCTTACATTGCTCACATTTAGTGGGAAAAAAAAACTACTAATATGTCCAACATGGCTAGGGAGAATGTAATAAAATTTGAATTTATGATATTTGTTGAATTTTGAGTAAACGTACAGCCATACAATTTTACTATACTGATCAAAACATATAAATGTGAATATAATGGACCTTTGTAAGAAAATCACTAAAACATGGCTGCCACTTTACAACTCATCAAAGAAGTTTATTTCCACTTTTCAGTATCCACGCACTAATCTTTACTTCTTTTACTTTTGTTTTTCAAAGTTCTTATATAGATCTATACATATCCTTTACCAATGATAATTTTTTCTTTTCTTCCTTTACACTCTGTTTCTGAGTTTTGGACGGAAAATAAAAGAATAAAAAACTTAAATTAGAACAGAAAAAAATAGAAAACTTGAAGTTTTCCTTTGTGTTGTTTCTGAGTTTTTAATAGAAAAGAATAGAAAATTTAAAAAATTTCTTTTCTTGCGTTTCTGAGTTCCAATGAAAAGAAAAGAAAAATATCACTTTTATAAATTTACCCTTCTATTAATTATAACCATTGAACCAAGAATAAAAATATGCAAGATAAATTTAACCAAAGAAAAAATTTCATAATCAAACACAAATATCCAAATAAATGTTAAACAAAAACTACTTCTACAAGTCATTGTCATACCATATCCAAAAGTCATCAAACATAATCTGTATTAAATGGGAAAAGAAGATACCACCTTTGTTCCATAAAGAGAATTTAATTTAATTTCTTTTTCTTTGTTTCGAGAGAAAAAGAGTTTTATTTATTTTTATAGAAATATAAAATAACAATTCATTCACGTTTATCAACGTACATAAAATTAAAAAATATATATATTATTAAATTTTCTAAATTATGAAAATAAGACTTTTTTATATAAAAAAATGGAAGAGATACTATTAACTAAAGCTAAAAGAGAAAACATGTGATTTACTTGCTTAAACATCGATCAATAACAATTTACAATTTGAAATTTGACTAATAAATTTTGGAGTCTAGAGATCGAAGAAAATATCTGAGTTGATTGAACAAGACTTTAAAGTCTTCATGCTAGTAAGGAATAAATTGCAGCTATTTTATTAGAAAAATCTGGAAGAAATGATTCTTTAATATCTTATTTGACAATTAACAAATAAAATAAAATAAAAAGAGTTCACTATTTTAAAATTAGTATGTAACAAGGCCTAAAATAATATTCTCTGAAGAATCTCATTTACTAGGGAAAAAAATTTCAATAAGATCTCATTTCTTTTTACAGTAGTAGTCTGCCGAATTTTTTTTAACGAAAATTCACTAATGAAGAAAATTAAAATATGTATTCCACTGCTGTGAAGAACTCTTACATAGTTGCATGTAAAATACTTAGTTCTTTACTAGAAAAGATAAAGGTAATTGATCCACTAATGAATCGATTTGCTTCTACAGGGGAGAGAGAGAAAGAAAGAAAGACGTTAGGTTTAGTAGATAAAAACAAATTGGGGACATGAGTTGTAATTTAAAATTTATTATATTGAAAGTTGAGGATAATATGAGAATTATAAAAATATTACTTATTCCAATTTCTTTTCCGTCCAAATCATGCCAATTTTGAACGGAAAACTTTGATAGGAAAGTGGCCAAGTTTTCTATTTATTTTTTTTCTTTTCCGTTTATTAAAAAACTCAGAAACATAGGAATTGAAAAGAAAACTTAAATTTTCCGTTCATTTCTTTTTTTTTGGCCATTTTAAAACTCAGAAACAGAGCGTTAAAGCTCGTTATGGGAAAATTTTATAAACATATAGAATTTTATAATCGATCAACGTCTACTTCTCATTAAGAATTACAATAATTATTAAAAACATTAGCCTCATACATAAGGAATGAAATAAAAGAAAATACATGTTTCATTTTATATTAAAAGGAGAAATAAAATTCATTTGTAATTGAACTTTGAGACTTAAAAGTATCAGTGCCTCGAAATTAATCATTTGACAAAAAATATCACCAATAATGAATTAGACCAACACTAATTTTTGATTATTCTAAAGCCTCAATTAGGTAAACATATCAATTATCATGTTCACAGCATACTAATTATCTCTAAATTATTATTTTTATCCTTTATAAACTTTTTCATCATGTTGTAACAATGTTCATATATTTCAGTGTCTACGCTATAAGTTGGTCATGGTCATGGTCATGGTCATGGTCATGGTGATATGAGCATCGATACCATATCACAATCTCATTTGGCGCGTTCTCATCCATAAAAACTGAAAAACACCAGATAAGGTGATAAGCCCACGTGTCCAAAAACCCCCCAAACCCCTCTTACTTCCCCCTCCGTTACCAGTAGGAGTATTCCTAAAAACTCTCTCCAACCACAACCTAACCATGGCTTCTCCAACCCTTATCACTCCCACCACCTCCACCCGTAAACCACTCATCACCCCCATCCGATCCAAACTCACCACCCCCACCACCACCACCTCGCTACCAACCCGCCGCCGCGACTTCATCTCACTGGCCGCCGGAATTCTCTCTCCTGCCCTACTCCTCCCCGTCTCCTCCGCCTGGGCGGCTTCGGACGAAGAATACGTGAAGGACGCCGGAGAGGTGATCAACAAGATCAGAACCACCATTACCAAGGACAGAAATGATCCCAACGTTGCCGATGCGGTGGCTGAGCTAAGAGAGACTTCCAATTCATGGGTGGCTAAGTACCGGAAAGAGAAAGCTCTGCTTGGCCGGTCCTCTTTCCGTGATATTTATTCCGCGCTTAATGCAGTTTCCGGCCATTATATTAGCTTTGGCCCGACGGCACCGATCCCGGCGAAGAGGAGGGCAAGAATATTGGAAGAGATGGAGACAGCTGAGAAGGCTCTACAAAGGGGAAGATGAAAGGGAACTTCTACTTACACGTGGACATGGGTAGTAGAGAATTTTTTGTATTACAATTTAAACTTATTTAAATTATATTTATTGAAGGTTTTTTTTGGCGATCCGCACTTTTGAATTCCATAAAATTTGCTTTTAAAATTAGAGATATATTTTTAAAATAAAATTTTATTATTTTTAAATTTATTCTTAACCTTAATTGAAAATGAAGTATTACTAGTGTGATAATATTAAAATAAAAAATGAGAGGTTGTTGATAGTATTAACATAAAAATGATATTATTTAAGTAAAAATATTGTTGTTAGAGTAAAAATTTAGATATTTTTAAAATTTATCGCTTTAGATGATAATTATTGTTCTGAAAAATTGATTTTATTCTAACAAAATTATTTTTACGGGAAATTATTTTTTTAACAGTATTAATGGTCTAAAAGTTAAATTGTGACTAATATAAAATTTTTAAGTAATAAGATAAAATAAATTAAAGTAAAATCATTTTTAATTTATATATATCCTAATGCACGTACATTGAACTTTACCGTGGACATGAAAATAGATCTTGTATTTTAAAAAGAATAAATAAAAATATGGATTTATAGAAGATACCCTCTAAGATATATAAATTATATACCTTAAATTTATAAAATGAGTTTATTTCAAATTTTATAATAAAATTTAATTTTACGGATAGAAAGATCATACAAAATATAAATAAGCGTAAATTTTTATTTAATTGAGATCGTGTAATACCAGTATTATAATATATTAAAAGAAATATATTTTTTTATTACTAAGATTAATAAAATTTTTATTATCATAAAGTTGATAATAGATATTATTAAATCATATAAAAATTTATATGCTTAAATATTTTTATATATTTTTAAAATTCGTACTATTGAATTAAAAAAAAAAAAAAAAAAAAACCTCTAAGAATGAATGTATTAACCATCTAGGGTTATCCCTTTTTCACTAAAAGTATATATATCTCGAGCTTTGAAAGGGGTAGTATTTAAATTAATCACGAAGGAAAGTTAGAAGATTGGAAGGTTGGATTGGTCTGAATCTTGAACCTGAAAGTCCGGTTATTGTCTTGGTCAGCCCACAACTGTTGTTGGCTGCAAGGTATTTAGGCTTCATAATATAGTAGCGGGGCCTGGCGGCCCATGAATCTTTAATGTAACATTTTTCGATTTCAGTCAAATCCATTTTCACGCTTTTAAAATTAGTACTCCCTCCGTCCCAAATTAATTATTCAGTTTTGATTTTTTTAAGTCAAATTGACTATTTTTAGAATTAATAATTAAGCATATATAAATATATTTCTAAAATTATAAAAATTAGGGTTAGTAATAAATTGTATATATTTTCTTTTGGTTATAATCTCTTAACCTATATTTTAACAGAAATAATAAAAAAAAAAGTTTTAAAAATGGTCAATTTGACTTTAAAAAGTCAAAACTGAGCAATTAATTTGGGACGGAGAGATTATTTTTTTTTTAAATAACTAAGAGTGCTTTGTACTAAAGAATTATATTATTATTATTATTATTACTTGTCTGACTACAATATAATAATAATAATAATAATAATAATAATAATAATAATAATAATATAGTGCTCCACTTTAATTAGTTAGAAGCAGAAGACCCATTAATTCAGATTAACTTAGAAGCAAAAGACCCATTTACCCGAGTTAGGGGCCTGTATATTTAGGGTTGAGATGTTGGAGTTACTAAGCAACTCAAGAGGAACAAAGTGGAGAAGGTCCAAGTTCATGAATTGGTAGTTGGTACAGAATAAAGTATACCAAGGTTTTTTTTTTTTTAATTTTCTTTTTAATGCGGTTAAATGTTGTTAATAGTGGGTCGAAATCCTTTTACTTGTGTAAAAACACTGTCATTTATAGAGATAATTGTCACTTATTTTGACCACCAAACTTGACACTCTTATAAGTGCTTTATTATTATGGTTGGAGTGAACATTTTTTATCCCCTTACTTTATTATTAATTAACAAGCTCTAACTATCAATACTAAATCCTTCCTTACATCATGCCATTATCCGTAAATATGATGGTACGTAGTAGCACTGTAATTGGATTCCACGTTTCCACCCAAAATATATTACTAATAAAAGATGATTATATGTATACTCCATGTGAACACTATCCCCCAATTGACACCTTGTTAAGTAGTAATTGGAAAATTTAACACCAAAAAATTCATAAATTCTAAACAATTAGCACTACTTTTGACGTTCACGCCACAAAATCCGGTGGCAACACAAGAAAAGGACACACCACACACACACACACACACACACACATATATATATATATATATATATATATATATATATAATGCATGGTACGAGTACGAGGGAGCTAGTAGCTCCTGATTAAAAAGTGCCTACTTTTGTATATAGTTATAGTATTTTTGTATAAATTTTTTTGTACAATTATATATAAACATGCAAAATACAAGAATGTGACTACTTATTTAGTCAAGAATTCAAAAATGATCAAGTTTGGTCGTACCATTCCTATCGTATCATCCAAAATGCAGCAAGACTGGACAAGTATGGCTAATTTACCAACGGATAGAATCTAAAGACAATCAAGTTTGTAGGCAAAATTAATTTTCACCCCATAACATGGAAAAAAACAAATAAACCATAGGGATCGGCCACCAATGACAATTATGAGAAAATTTTCCCTTATTGGCACATGGATTTCCATCGTATAATTTGTCATTTAAAGAGAGAAAATGCGTCAATGAAGTCTTAATCTAGTTGTTAAAATTTAATTCTGTTTTTAATGTTGTAATAATGAATGATATACTTGATTACGTGATTATATTGTACTTTCAAAAAAAATGAGATTTCAAAAAAAAAAATGCTCTATTCACGGTAGCAATTGATTTGAAGAATCTTTAAGAATGCAAAATTTTACCAATATACTTCATCTTTTATTGACTTTTATGTTTTTGAATAAATATGCATAAAATATTAAAATGTATTACTTTTTAATAACTTTCGATGACTGTTAAATCAAAAGTGGGAGTTTGATTATTTTTGTACTATCTCTTCTTTTGGAATTTGGATGTTTCAAAAAAGAGTCGTGCTTTAAAAAATAAATGGACCAGTTTTCATGAATTCAACCAAAATTTGATGTTTTAAAATGTGTTTTATCAATAAATTATGACAAAAATTATCATATTTGTTGTTAATTTTAAACATTAATCCATGAAAATCAAAGATGTGGGAATCGAAAGCTAGTGTGTAATTTTATAAATGACTTGGTTACTTAATAAAATTCATCAGTAGTGAATTATGAGAGTAATTACCTTCTTTTATTTTTTTTTGAATGAAGTAATTTTAAATTTTATATTACGATAAATTTGTATTGAATTACAATTGCGAAAACTTATCGATACATGGAATCTTTATCTATATCTATATATAATATATAAATATAGTAACTAAAAGAATTCTCCTCACAAATTAGAGTCTCTTATAATCTCCTCTCACAAAATAGAGCACTCTCATAGTCTCCAATTTTTTTAAACTTCTCCTACCAATAAAAAGTTAATCTAATAAATATATGTTCCTTTTTTCAACTTCTTCTCAAACTAAATCTACTTTTTTTAATTAAAATTAAACAATATACTAATAAATTACAACATCAATATCAAACCACCAATCAATATCAATATTTTACCAATAAAAAATTAATCTAATAAATATATATTTTTTTAACTTCTTCTCAAACTAAATCTCCTTTTTTAATTAAAATTAAATAGTATATATACTAACAAATTACAACATCAATATCAATCCACCAATAAGTATTCATATTTTCACAAAATAAAGCATTCTCATTGTCTCCAATATTTTTAAATTTCTTAACTAAAATATTATTTAAAGTCCACAAATAATATAAAAACAATAATAATACATGTGCAGAACTCTACTAACAACATAAAACAATAAAACTCAACTTAATATATACTAATAATATGATAAAAATATAACAATATAATGTATGGATTTAACTATAATCTATCTATTATTATACTAATAATATCATTATATTTTTGTTATGATTTAATAATATATTAATATTTTATTTACACATTATTACTTTTATTCTTTATTTTATTAAATATTAACTCCTTTAGTAAACTCCAATATTTTTAAACTTCTTCTACTAATTAATACAAATAATAATAAAATATACCTGTATCCAATAAAGTTCTTCCTTCATATTATCTTTCCATCTTATAGAGTTCAAAATCATTAAAAAAAATCTACCACCTATAAATTAGAGCAATATAATATTAATAACCATTAATATTATAAACCTAGATCATAATATTTTTTGCTCTCTTCCCTTCTACTCTCTATTTTATTAAATACTAACTCCTTTCATAAACTCTAATATTTTTAAACTTCTTCTATTAATTAATACAAAAAAATAATAAAAAAATATACCTAATATAAATGAAGTAATAGAGAAGTTTTCCTCACAAAATAAAACATTCTCATACAATTCAATATTTTTAAACTTATTTTACCAATACAAATAATAATAATAATAATAATAATAATAATAAAACATACCTAAATCTAATAAACATTTTCCTTTTCTTCTCTTTCATATTATGTAGAGTCCAAAGTCATTAATATTACGAGTCTAGATCATAATATAAAAATACGGAATAATATGTGTATATTAATATCTTTTTAAATATTTTAATCTAATATAGAAAATAAATCCAAATTCATCTATTTTATAATATTTTTTATAATTCAACTTAATATTTATGAGTAGAGATCAATTCAACTTAAAATCAATAGTCATTCAGTTAGATTCAATTAAATGTCCATAAATATCTACAACTTCTATAAAATAATATATTTACTCAATGTTATAATCACTTTTATGATATTTTTTCTTAATCTCTTTATATATATTATAAGAACAATAAGAGAAGATTATTATTATTATTATTATTATTATTATTATTATTATTATTATTATTATTATTATTATTATTATTATTTTATTTTTGGAGTATTGAATTTCAAGACATGTAATTTCTTTTTTAGCTTATGCTTTTGTAGGAACAATATTGCTAAGGTTTGAAATTATTACAAAAATGCATATATATATATATATATATATATATATATTATTATCATAGATGTTATAGATAAAGTGTATATTATACTTTAAAAAGTGATATTTGTCCTTTATCAATTTCTTATTAAATTCAAAACAATACTCATACGCCTCTTTAGTGAATTAAACCTTATAACTTTATATAGAATAGCCTAAAATAGTAAATTATAATTTTAATCTATTAGTTTTTCATTTTCGAGTTTTTTTCAAAAACAATTATATATATATATATATATATATATAAAATGTAGTAAAGAGTGTGCACAAATACTTTAAAATTTTATTTTTCAAAAATTTTCATAAATTTTGCAAAATTTCAAGTAAATATCAATAATAATTACTGGCACATTGA
This sequence comes from Aralia elata, assembly GCA_034770075.1. NCBI lineage: Eukaryota > Viridiplantae > Streptophyta > Magnoliopsida > Apiales > Araliaceae > Aralia > Aralia elata. The sequence goes on from CM068385.1 coordinate 92,486,662, forward strand.
TGAAATATTTTATTCAAAATAGATTAAAAATTCGTAACAAACAGTTAATGTAATTTAATTACTTATATATTGAAGTTAATTTATTGATATTCTTATATAAATATTATGTACTTCAAATCAATTTGAAATAAACGAGTTATGTAAAAAATAATTAATGAAAATTGATTTTGTTGTAAGATATATGTTATTATCATTATTTATAAATAACTAAGTTTTTATAAAAATATATATTAAAACAGCTTGTGTCTTTCATGAGAATTAGACTTGTAATATATAAAGGTAATAACTGAGACAATTTTCCTCACAAGCTAGAGTCTCTCATAATTTCTCCTCACAAAATTGTGCACTCTCGTAGTCTCCAATATTTTTAAACTTCTTCTACCAATAAATGTAAATCTAATAAATATATGTTCTTTTTTTTTTAATTAAAATTGTAATAATTTTAAACTTCTTCTATCATTAGAAAAAATAAATCCAAAACCAAATAGATTTTTTATTATTATATTTTTAATCTTTATCCTCATCACATCTTTAAAATTAAAAATTAAAAAATTACATCCGTGATAACTAAAACAAAATAATCCAAAAACCTACTAACCTACTAAAATAACTATTAATTAGCCAAAAAAAAAGAACAAACAAAAAAAGAGACCTAGACCTATTCTTCTTCTCACGTTGGTTAACCTATTATTCAATTGTTGCACTTCTCTCTCCCTCTGTTTTCTACTTTATATCATGTTATTGTTCTCTGTTTTCTGCTCTTTTTTTTTCTTCTATAACTAAGAAATATTATTCCTCAAAGTTTCTTAATATCACTCCGCCCCAAATTAATTGCTCAATTTTGACCATTTTAAGTTAAATTGACTATTTTTAGAATTAATAATTAAGCATATATAAATATATTTCTAGAATTATAAAAATTTGAGTTAGTAATAAATTGTATATACTTTCTTTTGGTTATAATCTCTTCATCTATATTTTTGCAAAAATAGTAAAAATATTAGTGCTAAAAATAGTCAATTTGACTTAAAATGGTCAAAATTGAGCAATTAATTTGGGACGGAGAGAGTATTTATTTATTCAGTTTATTCCAAGTTATATGTTTCCTAATCATGTGTAATCTTCTTTGCTTGAGAAAAAGAGTATTATTGTGTTGCATGTATACTGCTATAGACGTGCGATTTAGAGAATAAATTTTTTAGTTTTACAATGTGATCCATAATTTTTGTTTAATCTTATTTGTTTAGTTTTAGTTTGCTATATGAGTTTGTTTAAGTTTAAGTTTATTGATTTCTGTATAGAAGGATTCCATCTTTCTCGGCTTGATAATTGATTTATTTATTTATCTATTGCACAAAGATGGGACGAAATTGCTTTCAATATTTAACGAAAAGATAAATTTAAATTTATTTTATATGTATAATTAGTTTTTCAAATTTATAGAAAAGATATATAATTGGGTTTTATATTTACTACTAAAGTTTCATATTTATCAATTGGGTCGATCTATACAGGAATAGCTATTGTTAAGTGGGGATAGGGTTAATTGTGTGTTGATATTATATATTATGGGGTTAATCTACTTACTATTATGCTACACTCTAATATGATTTATCAAGTTAAAAACTTTGTAAATGCATGAGTATAATAATGGTAATAAGAAATAAACATGAAACTAAAGATTTAAAAAGCTTCCTTATGTTGTAAAAAGAATTTGTGTACTAACATGTTAATATATATGTTTGCTCCTAAATTGAAAGTGATCATTAGGATTTTAGGATTGCTCTAATTATTAACCTTTGAAAAAAAAAATCTTTTTCTTTTTTTAATTTAATTTTCAATTCTTAAAATTTAAAATTGATGTGAATTTATTTATTATAGATAAATGCAGTAGTTAACGTACAAAATATATTTAATTAACATTATAAATAAATTTAAAACTTTGAATATTGGATCAAAGTCAAATAGAACTATTTCTTAAGCGGATGAAGTATTACTTATTAAATTAAATTGTGTTAACATTCTGAAGGGGCCAGTACTACAAAAACTTTAGAAACAAAAAATCTCCTCATTTTGTTCTTCTCTCTTCGGCCAGTTTTAAGGTTTTTTCAATTTTTTTTTGTTTCCTCAAAACTCATTTAATTTAATGTATTCTTCTTCATTTGATTGTCATAAAAATCATCGTTAACAATAATTTTATGAATAATACTATGATAATAAAAATATGAATATAAAAAAGTTAATGCAAAATAATGCATGCATGTAAATATAATTGCTAGATCGTTTGTTATTCATACCTAGTAAGTGTAACAAAGCACAACGTGAGACATCATTTATTCAACCTTTTGTATATATGTTTTATAGATTAATCAGTCTCATTTTATTGACAAGCTACGAATGGTTGTGCACAAGGCCAAGTCTAATATTTTGACAATTTTACCCTTATACATTTTATTTCCTTTTTGAGATTATCTCAATTAATTGTATCGACACTGAAGCTCAAATTAAACCACCCAAAAACCGTAAATGGTGAACCGGTGAAGGTGCGACATTATGAGCGCCGGCGCCGGGAAAGCGGTTCAGTGATGGTGGAGTTTGGAGTCCTATTTTGTAGGCAAGCGTTTCCTTCGGTCGAAACAACAAATTCTCTTTTCTATCGAATTTAAATGTGATATAAGGGCTTTCTTATAAACTTTTTAATTCAACCTTACTTCACCCTCCTTCTGTATTTGATTCGTATGAAAACTGGGTATGAGAATAGATGGATAGATAGAAATTAACATATTAATTTTTATTTTCTTTTTCCTGAGCACTAGTGGATGATCATTAATAGTGATTTAGTGTGAACTATTTATGAACGGTTGTTTTGTTGGGTGAAGTAGCAAAATTAGACAGTTTTGGGACAATGATCTTAATTACTTAGGCTTAGGCAGCTACGTGGATATTATGGGTAAATTTGTCAAGAAAATAAAAATTGCCCATCATTTTTGCCCTTCTAATATCACTTCCGGTCATTTATTATTTACCAATTAGGTAGGGACAAGGTTTTGTTAAAATTGGACAACATATTTTTGGAACCCTTCCTGATACGTAAACCAAAAATAGTACTCCATAAATTTCAAAATATAACATTAGTATAATTTTTTTTAAAAAAAATCATACATATGAGACATTTTTAAATTCGAAATTGATATGAATTAATTTAATTTTACACAATAGAATTATGATAATATATTATCTATAAAGTATTACTTATTACAAGTTAGAACATATATTACATTGAATTCCTTTAGTTAAATTAAATTAGTCAAGTTCAAAGATCATAATAATATGTAATCTTATATGAGAGGATATATAATATTCCCTCCGTCCCAAATTAATTGCATTTCTAGGACTTTTTAAAGTCAAATTGACTATTTTTAAAACTAATTTTTTTAATATTTTTACTAACATATAGGTGAAAATATTATAACCAAAAGAAAGTATATACAATTTATTACTAATTTTAATTTTTATAATTTTAGAAATATATTTATATATGCTTAATTATTAATTTTAAAAATAGTCAATTTGACTTTAAAAAGTCATAGAAAAGCAATTAATTTGGGACGGAGGGAGTAAAATATAATTTGAGACTAGTCCCGTACCTTACATGGGTTTTGTACTAATAATATATAAAGTAGTAAATGAGAGTTTCTCTCCACAAAAATAAAACACTCTCATAATTTTCAATATTTTAAAACTTCTTCTACTAATAAAAAAAAATACATCTAAATCTAATAAAAAAAAATTCTTTCAATCTTATCTTTCTGTATTATGTATTATGTAGAGTCCAAAAACATTAAATAATTTACCACCTATAGATAAATATTAGTATCAATATCAATATCTTCTCTATTTAATACCTCCTTTAATATGTCTCTTCTCTAAACAAAGACTAAAATAATTACATATATTAGTATTAATCCCCCTCCCTCTCTCTCACACAACGAAAAACAAAGATGTTGATTGTAACACCCCCTTTTCGAAAAATAGAAAAAGGAGGTCACGTGCAAAACACAACAGAAATATAAACTAATACCGAAATTATAAACCAGAAAATATTAGTCTGAAGAGATATTAACAACCGCCCAACCGGCTCAAAATACATATTGTTTAGTACATCCTAATCTTACCAAAGGTTCAATATAACAGAGACTCAAACATCAAAACAGAACCAAAATATCTAAACCATCTAGGTGAGGAGCTCTCATCACACTTGCCCATGATCCCCTTGAGTACCTGCCGGAAGAAAGACACAGCATGAGCCAAATGACCAGTACGGATATAGAGAACAGAAATATGAACTGAATTCAACTAAATCAATTAATGAACTGAACTGAAACAAATTAACACAATGAAGTAATAGGCTGAATCAAAGGGTTGGGTGTTATTTCATACCGAGCTCAGAAATATAGCTTGCCACATAGACAAGTCAAATAATGCCACATAGACAAATCACACATTGGACTGCAGATCCAAATGCATGCAAAATCGGAAAGTGTGTTTGGCACAACATCAACAATCCACAGAACAGAACAGAAAACTAGGGTCGACCCATACGCCTCCCACAACAAATCACCAAATGACCAACTCCCATAGGAGCACAAAACGGAGACGCCGTGAACTGATCACACTACCACGGAAAGTGTCATGTCTCTCGTGCCAAGACGACATGTCTGTGGTACCCCCACAGGTGGTTATAGCTCAAGTATACCCTACGGTATATTCTAACAAAAATATGATGTCACAACACATGCGACATAATACCAACAAAAATGGGGTTCTAATGTGTATATGCCAAATCAAAACAAATCATCGATACAAGCCTCCAAAATATATTGACATATAAATATCAAAATAATTCTAAACATGATAATCCAACTCAAGAGTACAAATACGAGTTCTATGTATCAACGCTAAAACAAAAACTATCATATTAATGTCACATGAAACAATTATGTGAATTAATAACGAAATTCAAAATGAGAAACAAAACGAATTAATTAAATTTCAAAAAGAGTTTCGCTGAAGGAGTACGGAATCCGTACCTGTAGTACGTAATGCAATACCCACAATTACAGATGCAATTGGTTAAACCCGCTCAATATAATCTATTCACAAAAATAATACATTTTATTAAATACTATAATATTAGTATTAATAGTTTTTATGCATATATTGAACCCTCCATATTATTAATTAAATTAATAAATTAAAGAGACCATTTTCTTATAATTGAGATACCTAATATTTATCCAAAATAATACCACAATATTAACTAACAAACTAACTAAAATATACTAATTAAAATTATAAAATAATAATACAGAAAATTAAATTAAACTAATACACAAGAAAGAAAGAAAGAAAGAAAAAGAACATACCCGAAATTATGAAGTTCGCAGTCTGCCTACGCCCTCAATACTGAAAATTTTTACTAAGGAGGTCCTTACCAAAAATGACTTCACACAAAAAGTTCCTCACAAAATAAAATTTGGAGGCACTAATTGTTTGGTAAAATAAAGCAAAGGTTGATATCTTATATATAGGCTAAGGGAGGAGGAGAATTTTAGTAAAGGGGCGATGTGGGACTTAAGCAAAGGCTTGAGTATTACATCGATACTCTCTTGATCACATCCACCTTATTCATTAGTATTTATTCTCTCTCATTAATTCATTAGGTAAGTCTTCTAAGAAACATAATACTTTTATATATTTGTTTTGTCTTTTTATTTAAATTCATAAGACAGTTGAAATATTCGAACATTATGTTTTCTATATTTTCATCAGCTTATTGAGGAAATATTTCAAAATTTCTTATTTGACCTAAAAAAAATAATATATCATGTTTCTACATGATTAAAAAAATATGCATGTTTTGATTATTATCTCTCTCTCTTTTTTTGTTTCTTATGGTAAGTTATGCTTAATAGTTTTTTTTTTTGTTTTTTGTTTTTTTTTACTATGATCTTTTTTTATCACGTTAGTTTTTTTTATCTTTGTTTTTAAAATGCTATAAATATTAACAGGTTAATTATTTTGTATGACTTTTCTAGACTACTATTTTATGATTGATCGGTATAAACATTCACTTTTATCAAATTAAAAAGATTCACTGTTCGGAATTATTAATTTTTAGTATATTTTTGCAACCAAATGTACTACGGTGACTAAATAATTATTATTAAAAAAAGAACGTGCCTAATTATCAAAAAGATGCGGATACTCTGCCCGGATAGACTCCTCCATCTCCCAAGTTGCCTCTCGTTCCGAATGATTTTTCCATAAAACTTTAACAAACGAAATTGTTTTCCTCCTCATAATCCGCTCTTGACGATCTAAAATTTTCTCGGCTTGTTCCTCACAAGTAAGATCCTTCCGAATCTTATCGAACGAATATTGTACCACATGCAATGGATGATAATGGTAACTTCTCAACACCGACACATGAAATACATTATGCACATGAGCTAATTGTGGAGGCAGAGCTAACCGATATGCAACTTTGCCGACCCTTTCCAGAATCTCAAATGGCCCAATATAACGCGGACTGAGTTTACCTTTCAATCCAAATCGTCGAATACCCTTCCAAGGAGAAACTTTTAAAAACACGTGTTCACCAGGTTGAAACTCTAAGGTCCTCCTATGCTTATCGGCATAACTCTTCTGCCGTGATCGAGCCGACTGCAATTTTTCCTTAGCCATCGCTATCTTCTCCGTAGTGATTTGAACTAACTCAGGCCCTTCTATGATCTTCTCACCAACCTCATCCCAACAAGTTGGTGCCCGACACTTCCTACCATATAATGCCTCAAATGGAGCCATATCAATACTTGCATGCCAGCTATTGTTATAAGCAAACTCAACAAGGCTCAAGTAATCATCCCAATTACCCGACCATTCTAATGCGCAAGACCTTTACATATCCTCTAAAGTATGAATAGTCCTCTCAGATTGCCCATCAGTTTGTGGATGAAAAGAAGTACTGTATTTTAATCGAGTGCCCCAAGCTCGTTGAAACCCTTTCCAGAATCGTGAAGTGAACCGTGGGTCTCGATCTGAAACAATTGACACTGGAGTTCCGTGAAGTCTAACAACCTCCTGTTGAAAGATTTGTGCTAACTTATCTACAGAATAACCCTCCTGGATAGCTAAGAAGTGAGCTGATTTGGTCAATCGATCTACTACAACCCAAATAGCATCATTCTTCTTGAAAGTTTTTGATAATCCAGTCACAAAATCCATTGTAATGTCCTCCCACTTTCAAACAGGAATATCTAATTGTTGCAGTAATCCACTAGCACGTTGATGCTCAATTTTCACTTGCTGACAAGTAAGACACCTTCCCACATATTCAGCCACATCTCGCTTCATCCCATTCCACCAAAAATTTTCTTTAAATCCCTATACATCTTCGTAGAACCCGGATGAATAGAAAATGGTGAACTATGAGCCTCAGCCAATACTGCCTCCCGAATAGTTGGATCCGACGACACACATAACCGCTTACCCAACCAAATCACGTAATGGTCATCAATACGAAACTCAGGCTGCTTTCCCCCCTCCAAATTTTGCGCTATAGCCCATAACTCGCCATCTTCTTTCTGAGCTTCCTTAACCTTCGAGATAAGAGAGGGTTCCACTCTCATACCTGCTAAAAGTCCATCTGCACCTTGTACATACAACTCCAACTCCAACCGTTCCATATCTGAAATAAGTTGTGGTTGTGTAATAAGGGCTGCTACACTCCCTGAACTCTTTCGGCTAAGTGCATCTGCAACTACATTCGCCTTCCCGGGGTGATATTGAATTCTAGCGTCATAATCTTTGAGAAGCTCCAACCAACGCCTTTGCCTCATATTGAGCTCCTTCTGAGTGAAGATGTACTTAAGACTTTTGTGATCGGTGAAGATATCACAAGTCTCGCCATACAAATAGTGCCTCCAAATTTTCAAAGCAAAGATTACTGCTGCCAACTCCAAATCATGAGTGGGGTAGTTCACCTCATAAGGTTTAAGTTGTCTAGAAGCATAAGCAATCACCTTACCGTGCTGCATCAAAATACACCCCAAACCCTTCTTAGAAGCATCACTATAAATTTGGTAACCTCCTGTCCCTGATGGCAATGTAAGTATTGGAGCTGTCACAAGCCGTTTCTTCAACTCCTCAAAGCTCTTCTCGCGCTCCTCGTTCCACACAAACTTCGTGCCCTTTTTCATCAATTGAGTCAATGGCAAAGCAAGTAAAGAAAACCCTTCTACAAATCGCCTATAATACCCTACCAAACCCAAAAAGCTCCTAACCTCCGTCACCGTAGTAGGTCTTGGCCATTTAGTGATAGCTTCAACCTTCGCAGGATCCACTTTAATGCCTTCAACAGACACAATGTGACCCAAAAATATAACCTGCTCCAACCAAAACTCGCATTTGGAGAATTTAGCATATAATTTCTCTTTTTGTAAAATTCTCAAAACTATGCGAAGATGTTCCTCATGCTCCTCCTTAGACTTAGAGTAAATCAAGATGTCATCAATAAAAATAATAACAAATTTATCCAAATACTCTCTAAACACCCGATTCATCAAATCCATAAACACCGCCGGAGCATTAGTCAACCCGAATGGCATCACCAAAAACTCGTAATGCCCATAGCGAGTACGAAAAGCTGTCTTAGAGACATCCTCATCTCTTACCCTCAACTGATGATAACTCGATCTCAAGTCTATCTTCGAAAAATACTTCGCCCCTTGAAGTTGGTCAAATAAATCATCAATCCTCGGTAAAGGGTACCGATTCCTGATGGTAATCTTGTTTAACTCTCTATAGTCCATACACAATCTCATAGACCCATCCTTCTTCTTTACAAATAAAACCGGAGCTCCCCACGGTGACACACTTGGTCAAATTACACCACGATCTAATAATTCTTGCAATTGCTCCTTCAACTCTTGCAATTCCAATGGTGTCATCCTATACGGTGCCTTAGAGATAGGCTCTGCACCAGGAACAAGCTCAATGGTAAACTCAACTTCCCGTTGCGGTGGCAATCCTGATAATTCCTCAGGAAACACATCGAAAAATTCACGAAAAATTGGAACATCCTCAATACGAGACTCTCCCATAGAGGTGTCATTCACAAATGCTAAATATCCCTCACAACCCCTAGCCACCAATTTTTCAGCTTTTAGAGCTGAAATTAATTTCACCACCTTACCTGGTCGTGAACCTTGATACACAAAATCTGGGGACTTCAAATCCCCAAAGATAATTCTCTTCGATTGACAATCGATAGTGGCCTGATGTTTATCTAACCAGTCCATTCCAAGAATCACATCAAAATCATGCATACCCATCGACAAAAGATTTACCCTACGAATCTTGTCTCCAAAACTAATAGGACAATCTCGATACAAATCAGAGATAACAATAGAATTTCCCATCGGGGTAGTAATAGACATAGCAGAATTTAAACACTGAGACGACACACCAAGGTGTCGAACAAAAGAATTTGCAACAATCGAATGGGTAGAGCCAGTATCAAATAAAATGGAAGCCTCACGATTGCCAACTATAAGAGTGCCAGAAACAGTACCTGGCGCACCTGCTGCCTGGTTGTGTGTCAAGGCAAAGACCCGTCCACCGCGGCGCTGACCAACATTGCCACCATTATCACCAATTCCATCATTACCACGTGGTCGAGTACAATCTTTAGCAAGATGACCTAACTGACCGCACAAAAAGCATGCACCAGTAACTTTATGACAAGGTCTCCCTGGATGATTAGCCCCACAAGTAGCACAAGGAGTTATTGGAATAAGATTAGGGTTACCCCCGCCTGCTGGTCCTGGGTAACGACCTTGATTTTGCCCTTGCTGACGATTCTGCCATTGTTGACGATTATGACCTTGCTGAGGCAACTGTTGATAGCTTGTGTTCTGATTCTGGCCACGCCACTGTCCCTGTTGACCACCTCGGTTCTTATTTCACTGACCATTCTGATTTTTCTCTTGTTGACCCGAAACTTGACTCTGTTGGTCATCTCTATCCCTCTTCCGACTTCCTTCCGGTTTAGAAGCTCGAAAGTCTTGTCGCTCCATCTCAATATTCTTGGTTGCATTAGCCACTGCTGACACATCTTCGAATTTAAGGTTAATGAGATGTTGACGATATTTATAATGAATTCTCCACTTAAATTTCTCAGCTTGTTCTGCTGCAGTCCCTGCTGAGGTTCCTGCAAAACTTGCCAACCTAGTGAACCTTGTCATAAAATCCGTAACAGACTCATCCTCCTTCTGCCGTATAGACAAATATTCTCTACCATAAGCCTCTTTATCAGCAGCTGAGAAATATTGTTGATAAAAGATATCACAAAACTCTGCCCATGTAAGTGCCTCCACAAATCCATCACCCTTTGTTACTTTCATTGTTTTCCACCACCTTTGCGCATCCCCCTCTAATTTATAAGTAGCTAGCACCACTTTTTGGTTATCCGAACATCCTAGCACATCAAATATCTTTTCTAAATGGGCAACCCAATTCTCTGCATCAATTGGAGTTGGAGCTGAAGTGAATGAATGTGGTTTTTATTTTTGAAATCTCTATAACCACAAATACATCAGAAAAACAGATGGATTAATCCCAACAGTATTCACTCCTTCTTCATTTGTCTGCGAAACACCATTCTCGAGGTTCCCCTGATTAGGAATTTCTAGCGTCGGTTGTTGCATTGCCTGAACGACTTGTGCCACCAATTGCGGCAAAGCCTGATTAATCGCCTGATTTACCAAAGCTGTCATTTGAGCATCATCTTGATTATTCGATTGCACATCATGCTGCATATCAGAATGTAACTCGGGTTGGCGCACACCTCTTCCCCTACTATTTCCTCGTCTACCAGCAACTCTAGCGGATCTACGAGCCATCTAATAAAGAAAACAACGGACTGAAGCAAAATAATTTGAATATGATTAACATAATAGCTGAACGAAATATCAAATGGAACAAAAACCTAACCCAAAGTCTACCCATAACTCACAGGTCAAACCTAAATAGGTTTTCTACAAGAAAGAACATGGCTCTGATACCAACTCTGTAACACCCCCTTTCCGAAAAATAGAAAAAGGAGGTCACGTGCAAAACACAACAGAAATATAAACTAATGCCAAAATTATAAACCAGAAAATATTAGTCTGAAGAGATATTAACAACCGCCCAACCGGCTCAAAATACATATTGTTTAGTACATCCTAATCTTACTAAAGGTTCAATACAACAGAGACTCAAACATCAAAACAGAACCAAAATATCTAAACCATCTAGGTGAGGAGCTCTCATCACACTTGCCCATGATCCCCTTGAGTACCTGCCGGAAGAAAGACACAGCATGAGCCAAATGCCCAGTACGGATATAGAGAACAAAAATATGAACTGAATTCAACTAAATCAATTAATGAACTGAACTGAAACAAATTAACACAATGAAGTAATAGGCTGAATCAAAGGGCTGGGTGTTATTTCATACCGAGCTCAGAAATATAGCTTGCCACATAGACAAGTCAAATAATGCCACATAGACAAATCACACATTGGACTGCAGATCCAAATGCATGCAAAATCGGAAAGTGTGTTTGGCACAACATCAACAATCCACAGAACATAACAGAAAACTAGGGTCGACCCATACGCCTCCCACAACAAATCACCAAATGACCAACTCCCATAGGAGCACAAAACGGAGACGCCGTGAACTGATCACACTGCCACGGAAAGTGTCATGTCTCTCGTGCCAAGACGACATGCCTGTGGTACCCCTACAGGTGGTTATAGCTCAAGTATACCCTACGGTATATTCTAACAAAAATATGATGTCACAACACATACGACATAATACCAACAAAAATGGGGTTCTAATGTGTATATGTCAAATCAAAACAAATCATCGATATAAGCCTCCAAAATATATTGACATATAAATATCAAAATAATTCTAAACATGATAATCCAACTCAAGAGTACAAATACGAGTTCTATGTATCAACGCTAAAACAAAAACTATCATATTAATGTCACATGAAACAATTATGTGAATTAATAACGAAATTCAAAATGAGAAACAAAACGAATTAATTAAATTTCAAAAAGAGTTTCGCTGAAGGAGTACGGAATCCGTACCTGAAGTACGTAATGCAATACCCACAATTACAGATGCAATTGGTTAAACTCGCTCAATATAATCTATTCACAAAAATAATACATTTTATTAAATACTATAATATTAGTATTAATAGTTTTTATGCATATATTGAACCCTCCATATTATTAATTAAATTAATAAATTAAAGAGAACATTTTCTTATAATTGAGATACCTAATATTTATCCAAAATAATACCACAATATTAACTAACAAACTAACTAAAATATACTAATTAAAATTATAAAATAATAATACAAAAAATTAAATTAAACTAATACACAAGAAAGAAAGAAAGAAAGAAAAAGAACATACCCGAAATTATGAAGTTCGCAGTCTGCCTACGCCCTCAATACTGAAAATTTTTACTAAGGAGGTCCTTACCAAAAAGGACTTCACACAAAAAGTTCCTCACAAAACAAAATTTGGAGGCACTAATTGTTTGGTAAAATAAAGCAAAGGTTGATATCTTATATATAGGCTAAGAGAGGAGGAAAATTTTAGTAAAGGGACGATGTGGGACTTAAGCAAAGGCTTGGGTATTACATTGATACTCTCTTGATCACATCCACCTTATTCATTAGTATTTATTCTCTCTCATTAATTCATTAGGTAAGTCTTCTAAGAAACATAATACTTTTATATATTTGTTTTGTCTTTTTATTTAAATTCATAAGACAGTTGAAATATTCGAACATTATGTTTTCTATATTTTCATCAGCTTATTGAGGATATATTTCAAAATTTCTTATTTGACCTAAAAAAAATAATATATCATGTTTCTACATGATAAAAAAAATATGCATGTTTTGATTATTATCTCTCTCTCTCTCTTTTTTTGTTTCTTATGGTAAGTTATGCTTAATAGTTTTTTTTTTGTTTTTTGTTTTTTTTTACTATGATCTTTTTTTATCACGTTAGTTTTTTTATCTTTGTTTTTAAAATGCTATAAATATTAACAGGTTAATTATTTTGTATGACTTTTCTAGACTACTATTTTATGATTTATCGGTATAAACATTGACTTTCATCAAATTAAAAGGATTCACTGTTCGGAATTATTAATTTTTAGTATATTTTTGCAACCAAATGTACTACGCTGACTAAATAATTATTACTAAAAGAAAATACAAAATGATGTGTAAAATCTTGATTGGTTATAATTACTTTATAAACTAATTTTTGTAAGATTTTTTTTTTAAGTGCAGCATAACTCAACAACTTAATTGATTAGAGAGCTTAAGAGGTTGATTTGAGAATGGAGTCAAAAACGTTGATTATTATAAAGGTTAATAGTATATTTGACCCACCCGAATATACAATTATTTGATATATAAAGTTTTAATCCTCTCGACTCATCCCAAGTATCAATAAGTAATCGATAATTATTGAGAGAAACTTTAACTAAAAAACAGTTAAAATGGTTACGATTTCCGACTACGTTATCAGTATATAAATATAATTTGACTATATATTACTTATTTGAGTATAAATACACATTTAAATTCAATTTAAATATAATTCGTGTGATCAGATTATTATTGAAGGCCCATTGTGCCTTCTTAGACTTACTTTGAGAACTTAAAAAAAGTGTTCAAGATTATAAAGAAAAAAATACTTCAAGTAACAAAAAGATAAACAACAAGGATTCAGATATTCAAGAGAGTAAGATATGATCGTTAATAAGACTTCAAAAATAAATGAATCGAAAAATAAGCATAAAATACTTCATAAATGTCATTTTACAAAAGAGCATATTAGCATTTTTCAATTTTGAACAAAAATAAGAATCATTAAATAATCTATAAGTATTTATTAGAATTACGTAAAACAAAAATATTTCTTAGACAATTTATAATGGTTATAGTTTTTTCCCAAAACAAACATTTTAATTAATTAGATATTTTCATAAAAATACAATATTTTTCATTAAAATCAAAGTAATCTATAAGTTTTTTAGGAATGTAGATATTTGTTGTGATAGTTTAAATTCCATCATTAATTCCTAATTATATTTATGAATAAGTTAAATATACATGTATAACATTATTATTATTATTATTATTCACAATTATATTAATAAATAAAATTTATTAAATATATATAATATAATTAAAAAGTCAATGTAAATATTCATAATAAATATTATTTTCCTTATTAGTTCATTGGATTCACCGGATCAAATTCAGTTGAGGCAATTACTAATTTGTTAAGATGGTAGGTAAATAAGAGCATCTCCAGCAGTTGATTCCTAGACTAAATATAGTCTAAGAATTATAGTTTCTCTCCAGCAGTGTGACTAAACATAGTCCATGAACTATATTGACAAGGTAAGAAGACTATATCAAGGAACTAAATTTGTGTCCTAGACTATATTGTAATTATTTTAATCATATTTAAATAGAAGGGTGAAGGATGATTGGAGCATTTTTAAATTCATTGATTATTTTAATTTTTTGATATTATAGTCCACGGGATAGTCCATCTGCTGAAAGGATTGAAGACTAAAGGACATTTGCTGATGTCATATGGACTAAATATAGTCTAGAGGATAGTCTTATTACTAGAGATGCTCTAATAACCGCAATTAACCAAGGGGGAGAGGAGCCAAATTCTTTGCTAGTTTTGGATAGATATTTAATCCTGATTATATATGCTGTAAAAGGCAACAAGACTCGATATTGAAGCAGCCAATAGTAGTTCGACATCTCGAAAATGAAAAGCTGACAGTATGATGTGTCAAGCAATGACTGAAGGTTCAAAATAACCCTATGATCCGTCCCGCATAGGATTTCATGCTTTAGGGCACATATTTTTATCATGTAAAACGTTAATAATTTCTTGTTAAGAAAATATTTCATAATCCAAAATCATATCAACTCTTCGATCCCCTCTAAGGTTGTACACTTGGAAGTTGGAAAATGATATCCGGAACTAAAAACGGTAGTCAAGGTAATAAGATAATTCTTTAGTACTACATAATATGATCACATTTTTTGAGTGATTTGTGTGATAGTAGAATTTTATATATATATATATATATATATCACCTTGGAAGATAGAGTAAGATTTTCCACTTCAATTCAATTTTCTTTATATAAAAGCCCTAACATCCACGTAGGCCATATATATATATATATATATATATATATATATATATATATATATATATATTTAAAACGAATATTATTTATATTCATGTCAAAATGAATATTATTCGTAATATATGTATCTTTATATTTGTTAATATAATATCAATACATATATATTATTTAATATTACAATACAATATAAGAAAGAGCTAACATCAATTGATTATATATATTTTATAGCTATTTTATGATGTATGATATGGAAAAAAATATATACGAATATTATACCTAGTTTATTAAGTATTTTATTTGGTTGATTATATATCTCTAGTTCTGTGTGCGCGCACACACTGTGTATGTGATTTAATATAAAGGATAAGAGAATGGGAGAAAGTGAGAGAATAAAAGAGATAAGCTGAGTAGGAGAGAAAAAGAAACACAAAAAAGCTTCACAAAATTGTTAATATCAAAAATTATTTACTTTTTCCTCCCGCTTTATAGAATAGATTTCTAATTATTAGTTGATTAAGTGAATATCTTTTTGTTATTAATTTAATATTGTGCAAGAATTAAAAAATAAAATAAAATTAATACTATTAAAATTTTATTTTAAACGATTGTAGATATGAATACAAATATGCGGATATTTACTATGTTTATCCATATTATATTATATAAAATGGATACAGATAATAATGATATCTGAATATTATCCGTCAAATACAAATATAAATATTTATATTGCATGTTCGTCAAATACTGATACAAATACGAATATTAAATTTTATTTTTAGATTTGAATATATATTTATATATTATATAAAACGGATACAGTTAATAATCGTATCAAGATATTATTCGTCAAATACAAATACAAATACAAATATAGATATAAATATTTTATATTGAATATGTCATTTGAATACTAATACAAATATAAATGTTAAAATTTATTTTTGGATACGAAAAGATATGTGTCCTTATCTACATTTGAAAATATCCATTATTAGATGCCTTAATTATTTTCTCTCTCTTCCGTCTCATTTTCAGTGTCTCATAGACAAACCAAAAAGTCTATTCTCCGCAAACTTTTTCTACAGTGGATTGTTCTGTTAGGAGTCTGATATATAAGTATTTGTATTTGTAGATGGTCACATGTATGTATGTGCGTACATGACTTATATGAGCTACGCAATTTGTTTCTCTTTATAGCTTTATGGAGAAAGTTCTTTCCTTTTCATCAGAAAACATGGGTTTCCGTTGAGGAAATAATCATCTTAGATATAAAATTTTCTGGGTTTAATCATATTGATCCCACAAAATTCTCAACAGTTTCTTGAGTTTTCTCTCATTTCCTGCGCGAAATTCGGGAGGTTTTCTGGGAAATTCGACTATACGTGTCATTTTCCGTGGAAATTTGTGGCATATTGTAGATTGGGGTTTCTGGGTTTAGATTCGCTTTGAATTGTCGCCACTTAATTGAAGTGAAGTCTCATTCTTTGGGCTGCGTTTGAGTTTTCTTCAAGGTAAGTGGAATTACATAACTTGTTTGTTTTTTTTTCGCTTCCCTTTGTTGACGAGAAAATCTCGCCGGAGCCCGGAAAAGGATTCTGCAAAGAATTCTTTTTGCTTTCTTCAAACAGTCAACAAGGAGGGGGAAAGTCTTGGAGAGAGAATTTGTATAAATAAAAAATAGGTGTGTAGAAGTCAATAAATAGAAGTCTTGTGAATCAATTTCCCTCTTCTCCCTCTTTCCTCTTTCCTCTCTCATTTTCTCTCTCCGTAACAGCAAAGAAATCCCGTTAATTTCTCTCTCCCTCCCTCTCCCATCTTTTTCTCTCTCAAGCTCTGTTTTTTCCTCTGTTCTGTAGGCTTCCTCTGTTTTCAGGGTTAGGAGAGGGAAAGCAGTAAAACCTGTCTTTCTCTCTCTCTCTCTCTTCATCTTATTGAAACCATGATTTTGGAGAAAGGGTCAATTCAATCAAACCTAGAATGCTTCCTTGATTGCACAACACCGGTGATTCCATACCAATTCCTACCCAAGGTATGTATTTTTTTACCTTCTAATATAATATGTTTCTTGAGCAAAAATGAATGAATTAATTTTAATCTATTAATGTGTAAAGGATTGTTGTTATTGTATTGTTTGTGAATGATATTTCTTTAATCAGAGTGAGATCAGAAACCTCAATAAACTTTGGCATCCTTGGGAGAGAGAAAAAGTTGATTTCTTTACCTTGAGTGATCTCTGGAATTGTTATGATGAATGGAGTGCTTATGGGGCTGGAGTTCCAATCAACTTGGACAATGGAGAAACCTTGGTTCAGTACTATGTGCCTTATCTTTCTGCAATTCAAATCTTTACTAGCAATCCATCCTTCAATTCTCTAAGGTATCAATTTCATTTTCGACATTTTTAATCTCAGAAAGTTAACATCTGGTTAATAGTTATTGCCAAGCATATTGAGTTACTAGGTGAATATTTTTTGTTTTTGTTTTTTTTTATGTCTTCCCATGGCTATGAATTTTAAGATTGAATTGCTGAGCATCACTCAAAGTATGTCGATTATTTGTTACTATGGTTTTCCAGTACATAAAATTTATAATTGAAATGAACAGACACTTGTTAACTTGTTTTAGGGCTTAATGCGTTTCCAACATAGTTTGGGAACTCGCATAGTTGTGAATTGCATAAACAGTATTATGTTGGCTGTTTAAAGATATATACGATGTAATCAAAACTGAATGCATGCTCATACAGGGAAGATGCTGATTCGGTGTGTGAGACAAGGGATTCTTTTAGTGATTCATTCAGTGATGAGAGCGAGAGTGAAAAACTGTCGAGGTGGGATGGATGTTCCTCTGAGGAGGGGGTGTTTGAACAAGAGAGCCTCTGGCATCAAAATGATAGATTGGGTCACCTTTATTTTCAGTACTTTGAGAGATTAACTCCGTATGGAAGGGTACCACTCATGGATAAGGTACCTTCTATAAGTTCATGTTACCCTTCTGCACAGTAAAAAGCTTAGTTGTAGCTTTCTTTTGTTCGTACTTTCATTAGCATTTCATATTTATTCCCTTTATTTTACTTTCATTTCTTTGTTGGATATGAAATGTTTATTCACTAGGAGCTATGTGAAGTTATGGATTTTGTTAGAATCATGTGAAGTACTTATCATGATCGGAATCTTATAAAGATATAGTTAAACTTTTGACTGGGGAATTTGAAATAACGTACTTCATTTAACCCTTCTTGTCTACACTATTGGTTCTGTCAATTATATATCATCTTTATTCTATTCTCTGTGTGTGTGTGTTTTTTAGGTGAATTAATAAGAACCTCATCCTTTTCCTCTTAGCTTATCAAACAAATTATTGTGTTCCTGAGCATATGTTCTTTCCTTTTGGTTCAATGCTATTTTTTGGGGTTAAAAATCTGATTCCATGTGAAAGATGAGTTAACATTGAAACGACAGATATTCATGCTAGATATCTTATTGCCATGATTGTTTTTTGCTTACAGATAAGTGGACTATCACAAAGATACTCGGGATTAATGTCATTAAGAAGTGTAGATCTCTCACCAGCGAGTTGGCTGGCAGTTGCTTGGTATCTTACTCTCTCTTTCTTTGAGTTTTTAAGCTGAAACCTCTGGTTTTTTATTTGATCTTGCTTTTCAGTTTGTTAAAAAGAATTTGGGTGAACAGATTTGACAAATAATTTTATTACTTTTTAGTTGAAATTTTTTTTCGACATCTGAAACAAAAGTTCTTTTCAAACATTCCCAAATTTAAGTGATGCAAAGTTGTCTCTAAAAAGAAGGGTCTGAGGACAAGGCACTATATTCAATTTTATTGATGTGAATTATATCTCAGGTACCCAATTTATCATATTCCCATGGGAAGAACAATAAAGGATTTGTCCACATGCTTCCTCACATACCACACCCTTTCATCTTCTTTTCAAGGTATTATCTTGCTTTATTTCTTAACCTTAGTTTATGCTCTCTTTCTTTTACAATTTTGTCCTTTATTTACCTTGTATTTGTGCTTGCTAAATACACATCGCTGATTTATCTATCAATGGACAGATTTGGATATTGACGATGAGATGGGGGGAACCAAGAGGAAGCGAAAGGAAGTGGAAGGCATCTCTCTCCCTCCATTCGGAATGGCCACTTATAAGATGCAAGGACATGTGTGGGTCTCCAACAAGAATGGCCGGGACCAGGAGAGGTTGAGCTCACTTTGGAGTGTAGCAGATTCTTGGCTAAAGCAATTGGGGGTCCAGCACCATGACTTTAACTACTTCACTGGGATTCGGCGTGGGTGATGTTAACTATACATGCACTCCATTTACTTCAACAAACCCGAAAAAAAGGGATTGATTTGTAGAATCCTGTTGTCCTTGTCTTTGGTTTTGTGTTGTTGCTTGGAGGAATAGCTGGCCTTTGACCGAGAGGATTGTAGATTTGTAGGCTATACCTCTCTTTGTTGAGCTTGCGTTTTTTCACCGAGACCATACTCAGGCAAGTATTTAGAGTTGATTTACTCCCTTTATTATGTTTTTGCAAACCTTTTACTATGAAGAGATGATGAGATATCTTGAGAGATAAAAGAAAAGTGTAAGAAATGAAAGAGAGAGAGAGAGAGAAGCCAACGGGCTTTCTAGCTGTGAATCTTTTCAATGGTGTTTGTATTTTCTCGTAATGGAGGACCTGTAAATTAGGATTTGATCTTGTTTTAATCTAAATCTTTGGATTAATGTGTATTTTTTCCCTTTTACATCAGCACGAACACTTGTGTTATTGGGTTAATGGCTATACAATAAATTTTAGATGTGTATATGATGTGCCATTATTAGTCGAAGTCGAAATCTTGATTAGAGACCTGTTAAGCAACCTCTTAAGAAAAAATTACATAGCTCTGCACTAGCCTCATTGATTTGCGGCTTAATGTGTTTGACTAATTGAATTTGGAGTAAATTGTGAGTTTACAGGTCAGGTAAAAGAAGAGAATGCTTTGGTAATTTATGCAGAAATGGTCTAAAACCACAGGAAAATGTGGGTCCAGAATGTTAGGCAAATTTTGCATGCAGCGCAGTTCATATCAGACACCAACACATGCTAATGCTCTGTTTTGAACAATAGAAATAACCTTAATTTGCTCTTGACCCCATCCTTTGGATTTTGTTGAAATGGATATGTTTGTTGAAATGGATATGTACATCAAATTCATAGAGGTGCTATTATAAACTACTTGCACGTTAACCACATTCATAAACTTTTAAAAAATATATATATAATTTTATTTTTTTTGGGTTTTAAAATTAATCTACTCCATCTTGGACGTTGGATAAATAATCATTGAATAATGAAATGTACTAGTTTTGAATGTCTAAACAAGTGAGTACGTGTTAAACATTAAAAATGAAAATAATCATGAATTCATCATCATATAAAAATGTGCAACACAAAAGTATTTTTACCATCGAGCTGAGCTGAGCTGATTTGTGTGGGTAAAATTGTTACTTTCGCGTTTTGTTTTTGTCTCAAAATAATTGCAAACACAAATTGTATGCCTTCCCCTCTCAAAACATTTATATCGTGTTCATGGTGTACAAAACATTACACCATATTTCTGGACTAATAAAATAAGCATTTTGGCTCTTTTATAATTATATTGAGACACATTGTGAAAGACATATTTCTTGTGAAATAAAATGAGTAACAAGTAAAACAACAATTTAGTGGGATAAATTATGTGTGGGAGTGGAATTTACTCTACATAATGAATAGGGGCCATACCACAAGATATCGGACAAGGATTCCCTCCATTTCATTCTCCCTCCATTTCGGTCAAGTTCACCAATTTGACTGTGAAAATTCTTTTAGACTTTTAACGGTGAAAAAGTGTTGGATTACTAATTTTTTTTAGGATTGATCTTAATATCATTAACTATCTACTAACATATTTTGATCATTACTAACAAAATCATTATTAAGTCAAATTGATAAACTTGACCGAAATGGAGGGGATACTTGTCCTAAGATATCATGTTTTGACTTAAGTTTGTCATATTCAAGTCGCCGACTTTAGACTCATTGGGAACGTAAGCTACTTACTAATTTTCTATTATTATTATTATTATTATTATTATTATTATTATATCCTCTAATTTGTTAATCTATTTAAGTAACTAAACTCTAATTCTATTTGTTTCTTTTCTTAATTTATTATAAAAAAAAATAAAAAATCTCAAGATCAAGATCAAGTCGGTGGTGGTTAGGGGTGTAAGCCGAGCCGAGTAGTTCGATATTCGACTCGAGATCGGCTCGAAAATATGATCCAAAACTCGAATTCGAAGTTGATCCGAATCGAATCCAATCTATACTCGTTTTCTTTTTAATGATACACGAGTCGAATTCGAGCATACCAGTATTCGCTCAAATTAGGGTTTGAATATTTCATTTTTTTTTCTCAAACCATACTCGATACTTACTTAATGAATCATATTTGAACACTAGTCTGATCTATACTAGCAAGTTAAATATGTGATATTTGTATCAATCTTTATAATTTATGAAGTGTAGTATGAATTTGTGTAAGCTTGTACTTGAATAAATAAATGAATTGATTGTCAATTTGTATTACATTATTTGTAATTTCTTTACATAAATAAAAGTGAAATTTATATATATAAATATTAATAAAATAATCAATTTAGTATGTAGTGTTCAGTTTTAAATGACATGGTTCATATTTGAAACTTGATTTGAAGGCTCATGAGTAATTCGCTTTGTAAACGAATCGAGTACTTACGAGCCAAATAAGTCCGACTAATGATTCGAGTCGAATCTGATGCAAAATTAAAAATTCCTTATCGAATCTGAGTCGAATTCGAGCTCAATTTTTTCGAGTCGAGTCGAATCTGAACATTAAAGTGTTCGCTGAGATTCGATTCGTTTACTCCTCTGATGGTGGTTGATGTTTACACTAAATTAGCAACTGCTCTAAACATTAAATTATTATAAAAAAAAGAATTATACAATAATGTAAATTGTTGTGCTTTAGCAGATATTGGTTAGCTAGTCTGATAATTAAATCAAAAATTGGGAATGAAGAGTTACGTTTGGAGCCAAAAGTTTTTTTGTTTTTTTTTTTTAGGTATTTGTTTGGAACTGATTTCTGAATATATTTTATATTCTCTGCTCTTACAAACCACTCTAAGCACATTGATGGCACATGTATCCTGCTAGTGGTTCATGGTACAACCCCAACATTATTATCTCTCTTCATTGACTTAAAGCAATCTATAATTTGAATTTTTAAGTGCAACCAACTTGTTTTCTGTTGTATTTTTGTAAGAGGGCACGGGAGGCTAAAATTAACTTAACTCATGCTCTTGTATGGGATATTTTTTTATGATAATAATATTTTGAAAATTTATAAAAATATTCTTTTGTACATAATATAGTAAGAAGTGTATTTAATTATGTAAAACGATATCGTTTTGAGGGCTACCTCACACACCTCTCTTTTTTACCTTTTTTTTTATAATACCTCAAAATATAAAATTAATTTTAAGTAACACACCTACACGAAAAATAAGTTTATTTATTTAAAGGGGCGCAACTACACACTTATGCTAGTAAAAAATATATTATAACTTTATAACATCTTATTTTAAAGTTTATTGTTTGTCCAAAATCATCTACTTTGTAAATGGGACAACTGGGGAGAGACTATGTAGCCAAACTACATCGCAATTGGATCTCAAAAGATAGACCACTAATCACATATACTACTCATTATTAAAGAAGCAAGCTCAATATTATTAGTGCAACTGCCGACAGGGACATGGACATGGACAGTGGGTTTCGTTTGTCAAGTCACAAGTGACGAGTGTATAAATTTTATGGGATTATTATCCAACATTTGAATGATTTATGATCCACTTAGGGATCTTAGAGCTTGACATGTCACATGGATTGGTTTTCATGATTTAGTTTTAGTGCGTGGGAATTGACAATCTCAATAAAAAGAAAAAAAAAAGGGTACTCCAGTCCCTATTATTACTTTTTTCTTTTCACACTCGTAATTAACTAGGCAGGCTTAGGAAGATGTACCTTACTTGTTAAGTTTTACAAATGCACCAGTGTTTTCTTCATCAATTGTTCTGTCAAATATTCCAACCTTTTCAAAACTTGATATACATTTTTGCAGAACAAAGACTTTTAAAGATTTTTTTTTGTTTTTTAGTTTTTGGGTATATATATTCTAAACATTAGATAGAAAATGTAGTAATTGCATAATTGTACAATGACACAAAGTTCTCACGTTCGTCATTATAATAATGTCATTGCTACTAAACGAGCAACTTAATATCTCAAGTAAAAAACATGAAATTTATTTGCAAATTTTGTGAAAAATAGGGAGTAGGTTTTATTAACAACAAACAGTTACTTTAAGAAGAACCTCACAGGAACAAACATGAAACACGGTCTAACAGGCAGAAAACTCGACCCAAAAATCAAAAGACCAACAAAGCTGGCTGGCCAACTCACATAAATTTCAGCAACAACCGAATTTTTTGGAATGCAGTTTTGGTAGTATACTCATTCATTCTGGGTAGTAACACTCCTATGTCCAGCAGCTCATTCATTCTGGGTAGGCCTCGATGATTGATAGGAATGTTGGAATTCTGATGATATTGTACCTCGGAAATCCTCCTTCCTCGAGTAGCTTCTTCCATTCAGGCTCACTTCTTTCTTTTCCACCCGAGCTGTGTGCGAGCATTAGAATATCAAATACTAATCCCGTGTTCTCAAATAAGCCCTCACCCTCTGCTTGTACCACAACATCAACTACAATGATTTTTCCAATTTTTTCTGGTATTGCTTTTCGACAGTTTTTCAATATCTTCAAACAATCTTCGTCACTCCAGTCATGCATTATCCACTGCATACATAGTACAGAAATGACCTTAGAATTTTGAACATGACAGACATAATTTTAACTTAATGTAGTGAAATGAGATACTTTTGTAATCAATTGTAGTCTCATAGCAGGCAATTTAATTCTAAGCACAGAGACTCGCTATATAACCGTGGGAGGCTATTCCAGTTATAGCCGATTAGTATTGAGTTAAATACTTCAACATGATATCAGAGTAGACAATTTAATTCTACGTGTTTGGCTCAAAATTACACCACATGTTCACTCATTGTCAACGTGATATTATCTTCAAAATCCAATATATTAATATGACATAACACAAAGATAATCAAGTTTTTATAATAACACAGAGCATATAGGGTCAATATTTTGCCAATTTTCAGCTGTACTATTTCACTGCAGAACATGGACTAAACAACAAGGTCTAGACCCTTACCTTCATGAACACGGCATCAGCATTAGGAACAGCCTTAAACATATCACCACCTAAATGAGAAACACCCTGGTACTCCGGTGCCGTCTTGATGACATGTGGCAAATCAAAGTTGATCCCCTTTATATGTGGATAGGCCTTGACAATCTCAACAATCGCTGTCCCGGTCCCACCGCCCACATCGACTAGCGATCCAATGCAACCGAGCCCATCTTTATATCCTGCAACAATTGCTTTCATAAAGATCTTGGCCGTGCATTCCATGGCATCATTGAAAGTCTTGCTGAATTCAGGGTTGATGGATGCAAAGTCAAATATCTCACGGCCATGAGCCCTTTTGAAAGCATTACCACCTTCTCTTACGCTGCCACTAAGGTGATGCCACGGGTCCACCAGCCACGGATTAGTTTCCAGCAACAGCATTGGAGCAAGGCTCAACTCTGCGTCATGTAGTAGCCATCTGGAGGAGTGGGTCAACCCATGGAGAGTCTCTCCACCGTCGGATTGAGGAATCGCTGTGAAGATCTTCTTGCGGACTAGCAACTTTAAGATACGTGTGAGGCAGGTGATATCTGGAGACTTTGAGCCAATAGCAGATGCCATTTGGGGCAATGTGATCGGATTGCCATGGGAGTGTATGATATCAGGTATGTGGAGCTCTACAGCACATTTTAAAGCCATAGTGTCTGCAAACTGAAACATGTAATGCCATATTTCTGCTTGGCCTTGTAGCTTGGCCTCTGTATCATCATCAATAGTCTCCATTCTTCTCTCTAACAATAACTACATAAGAACTGATTATACAGAGGAAGTGACAGTTAGCTTGAAATCAAAGAGAAATATTGATAAAACCTAGATTACTTTTTATTTGTTAAATGATGATAAGGTAGTAGAAAATTTAAATACTGTTTTATGCTAGCATATATTATTGCCTTAAATTTTTTTATTTACTTTTATAAAAAAGAGAGTAAGATATTAGTACACTAAATTAAAGTAATAGTCCTATAATACTTTGTTTAATAGTTCACTATAAAAAACTCACTTTTACACAGAGTCACAGAGACAGAGAACTGACTACCAATTACTAGGCACGGTGAATCCAAGGCAGTGCCAGCACCAATTGGGGGGGACCGGATCACATGACCCTCTTTAAAAAAATTTGTCACCATATATGAGTGAATCTCTATACCAATTTACAGTTTACAACTTTTTGTTCTTTTCAATACCATTATCCTTTCAATTCTTAATCTAACCGGAAAGTCATTGAACAATTCAGTCTGTATTTGTACACAAATTTTAGCCACGAATGCTCAAAATCGGCATAAAAAAAAACCCATTCGAAAACCCATGACGGATATAGTAAATTGTTCTGGAACATCACTCAAAATAATCACAAAAGGATGTCCAAGTAAATTACTAGTGGGTTCTGAAAAGAGGTTTATAAAAAACTAATGAAACAAAAGGTTGTAAGCTGGCAAATCTTGTATTCTGCGAATGTCTTCTAAAGATAGTTCTCTCTCCAACTGCGTCCGTGTTACTTTTAAAACATCCTGCAGATAATAAAATTGATATAGGATCAGAATATTGGGTTTTTGGAAAGCTAAACTTTACTTCTCAATAACACTAGCATATATTCCCATTATCATTCTGCAAAAGATCATGCTTCACTATACAAGAAATTGGTTCCATCGATGGAGTATATATTCAATACAACAGTTACAATATCCCTATGTGTAATGGAGAGAGATGATATTCATCAGTGACAAATCGAGTTCATAATAACTTCTTTGTATAAATGAAGAAAAATACATATCCATCAACACTTCTAACTTAAAGCTACAAATGAATATGAATATGAATATGAAATGGTAACCTTACAAAACTTGCCTAATATAAAATGTACAAATTTTCCTCAAATGAGAAATTATAAAAGCAGTGGAAATATTGATATGCAACTTTAAGCTTTTAACTATAAAAAAAAGATGGTGTCCTCAGGGAAAGAAATAAGCTCTCATTCTGTGATAGAAAGTGGTTCCATTATTTAGTTGGCATGAAGATTTGTTTTATTATATGAACGAGAAATCTAAATTAAAAAATTTTCTCATTAAGGAATTGTTATTTCTACAAGAGTAATTTGATAGTTCACAAGACCTTCCTTAGATGAATATGGGTCCATCTACTATTCATGTGTGAGGGGAGTTTTGTGAAACTATCAAATTCTCTTGGGCAAATATCAATTCACTTTTTACTATTGTTTTCATATCCATTTACTGCTAAGAATACAAGAAAAGGAGAAAAAAATACGGTTACTTATGTTGTAGACATGCAGGATTATTGTATAATAATCCCTACGTCTCAAACTTAGGATCCCATTTTTTGGTGTATCTCAGTTTGAGAGTCCCGTTTCTAAAAATAGAATTAGAAAGGGTTCCAAATTTGTCCTCGGTAAAAAACTAGTACTCCCTCCATTCCGAAATATAAGATCAATATTAAATTTTTTAAAGACAATTTAAGATATTTTTTAAATTCTAAATTGATGCGATTCATTTAGCTTTTTAAAACAATAAATCTTGTAAATAATATTCACTCCGTTCTCAAGAGGATAGTATAAATATATTTTTCACATAAATTAAGAAAAGTATGATAGAGGAAAGAGAGTAAAAAAAATTCCATATTTATCCTTAGTGACCCCACAATATAACATAAAATGATGTGTTCTTTTATTCTTTTATACTAATGGACCCCACTAAATGACATATTTTCTCCTTATTTTTTGTACCTTAAGCCATCCTTTTGAGGACAAAAAAAATTGTAACTTAAGCCATCCTTTCGAGGATGGAGGGAGTAGTACTTTCTAGATAGTTTACGATTTTCATAATTGTATTGTCTAAAATTAAATGTATTCATATAAATTTTTCAAATTGACTTCAAAAAGTCGGAACTTGACTACTTTCCACAAATGAATGTTGGGTCTCTCAGTTTGGATTTTGGACCGCAGGGAGTATATATATAATATTTAATAGTGTGAGTGTGCTTATACATACATATATGTGTGTGTGTGTATTGAGAGAGAGAGAGAGATACATTAAACTCCATGTATGAAGCTTTCATAGCAAGCCACTGAGCATCCATCATTGCAAAAGCTACACAGTATAGAATATCGAATGCTTCTTCATTTTCTGCAATTTTTTGTATGAAAAATTTTCATCACCATGAAAAAATGGAAAAGGTGGATGATGGATCATCCAAACTAGTATTTTAAATACATAGATTGAATCAAACAGCCAGATTGGTACTTTACCTCCTAATAATCTAAGAAAATTCATTCCCGAAAGACATTTAGGTTTTGCTGCACAAAAAAACACAAAAATAAAAAGATGGTTACCTTTTAAGTTATTGTTCATAAATCAAAGAAATACTATTATATAGAACAACTACGAATACTTCATTGGTATTATAGAAGACAAGAAGCTCAACTTAAAAGCAATTCTTCAGCTGTTATCATTGATATACTAGCAATACAGCTGATATACATGTTAATATTGATGGGCTACAAGTCAATATACGTGAAAAGACCACAAATGGGCATGGTGACGCCTCTGGATTAGTAGCATTTGAAAATACAAGATCTTAATTTGAAAACACTAACATGATTAAAACGTGTGGATAATAGTCTTCTTTTGTTGATTAAAGAAAAAAGTTTCTTTTATGACTTATCAGAAAAAATATTCCGTAAATCCTAAAGATATATACTACCAAGCTATTAATATCAACTATTTAAAAACTGTAGAAGGTACAACATGAATACTAGAAAGAATAAAGATAGGATATTTCATTTTCACGAATTTTTAGACTGGACTAGAGCTTTATAAGCTTATGTGGACACAATCATGTGGTTAAAGTCAAAATTTGGGTGTTTTAAGTATAATATCACCACCACCATCTCTCCCACCAAAAAAAGAAAGAAAAATTGAATTAGAATCATAACAACCTATTACTGAAACAATCTACTCAATAACAGGTACTAACCTGCATACAAATCCAACATTTGGATTAACATAAACGAGACATTAATGCCAGCAACAGCAAATGGATATTCCCACTCTGCTCGCTTCCCACCCTTTTTAAACAATAACCTAAGAAAAGAAGCCTTCATTTTGAATTTTAATACAATTAGTGATAATCCATTTTCAGAATTCAGGCTTCAGAAAAATAAACAAAATATCTGCCAATATTACGAAAAGAACAAGATAGATTGAAATTAGAAAGAATAAAAATTATCATCCTATTGTGGACAGATGCAAGAGCAAGACAACTGTACCGGAAAAGTTCTTGAAAAAAACAACAAGTTCTCGAGCGAAATAAAACCACAACCCCTACAAAGAAAAAGTATTTCAAGTAGAATATATTTGAATATGGATAAATCAATACTTACAACATAACCATTGTATTATTTGGTGCAGTAAGATAGATAAAGTAAACATGAACCTATTATTTCAAAAGAATTTATGCGAGTTGATTGACAATTTGTCCCTCAAGTTTTTTTTTGTAGTCTTGTACATTACAAATATTTTCATTTAAAAAAGAGCTTCTACATCTCTGAGGATGAAATCATACACTAGTATCTATCTGATTAAGCTGAAAAAGGCATAAACATGAGTCTAATTTGACAGGATAAATAGTGGTTTCTAATTGAATCTGAACCAACAGCCAGAAAGTCACATGGCATACGAAAAGGAACCAGTTATGAGAAAGAAGTAACTGATGAAGCACTACACGTGATAATTGTTAACATAAGCCTCTATCAATTAATGTAGTCTTGATTGGACCCCAGGAACCAACACCGCAGCGGACTCACTCCGTTACACCAGAAAAGCTAAATAAACTGTTTCAATATTTTAAGTAATGCTTTTTCGACATGGCACTCAGTTATCGAGTGTAATCATTAGTAGAGAATCAGAGATCTAAGCGTTCATCTGATTCTCACATAACAATAACATGTACCTCTACATATCCTAAGCAACCTATGTCTTATTCTGAGTCTGATGACTGAAACTGCCATCTGAAATCGCATAGCAATACCTAAAGTCAGTTGATGGATTAGGTCCTTGCCACCCCATATCCTTCCATTGCTCAGATATCAAACCTTTAAGAGTAACATTTGGAAATCCTGCTTTCCACAATGCTAAAAGAGATGCCTGTCAATTGTAATGAATAATGAGATAAAACAGTGTACAGAAATAAGCAGAAAGTTAAAGTGATGCACTTCCTTAGAGAAGCGCACGTCACAAGAAGATATTTTATAAAAGAAATATTGCAAATTAAAAAGCTAACAACTTATTCCATGATCTTATATCATCAACACAATGGGGAGAGAGATGTTAAATACTTGATGATCAAGGCGAGTTTCATCAAATGGTATGTTAATTCGTTCTTGAAGCCTTTGAAGTCTTTCTTCCTGGTAAGAAGTTTGATAGAAGAAAATATTAAAGGGAAAAATAACAGAAGAAAGAAATATCTGTTAAGGCTGAAAACTAGGCTTTTGAGTAAGCAAAAAAGCCATTTCACTACATATGATTTATATGTAAAACAGACATGTACCTATGAAGAGATAGATAGAGGGGGGTGGGGAGAGAGAAAGAGAGAGAGAGAGAGAATTAGATACATTATCGAATGCAACGACCTGCACTTAACATCTCACAGTTACCTGAAGAGGAGTTAAAGGACGGTCAAGAAATTTGTCACTTCCAGATCGTTTATTGCCTGAGCGATTAAAGAGTCCTCCTATCCATGATCGTGGTCCAAGTCCAACCATAGCAGTAGCTACAAAAGACACTCAGTTATCAGCCATATCATCTACCGTTGTAATCATGGGAAGTAGATAGGTGCAGTTAGAACTTTAGCGAAGTTTTATACATGTCAAAGAAAACAGAGATTGACTTTATCATTCTATCATTTGCAACAAGCTCTGCAATACAAAAGAATTTAGAGCCCATAAGTTAGGCGCACTTTCCATTATTAGTTAGAAAGAGCACCATGGAATTTTTTGCAAAAAGAATATCATTCTATACAAGTAATAAACAAATGAAACACACCAAATCAAAATTACTTTTTTCTTGGGAGGTGTAAGGTGGGGTAAATATTTTGCACTAACAAGCTTACAACTAAACAGATAACAACAAACAAGATTACAACTACAACACCTCAAAACATCTATCAAACACAAAACAACCAATTCTATATACCAAGCAGCAAAATAAACAAGAAAGGCATATTTCATACACAGCTAGCCAAATCTTCTATCTTCAGTTCTTCACAGCTTTCTTCCAATGCATTAATTTCACTCTCACATCAAGCTTTCGAAGTATAGTTTATATTGATTAACAATGTTTCTTAGTATGATTATTGCCAAGTAGGATTACTGCATATCATCTGTTGCTTGCACGTTTACTACAGCAGCATCAGATTTATTACTGTCGATCTAAGGAGAAAACCCTGTAAACGAAATGTATATTATCTACCTACAGCAAAGAAGAAGAAAAAAGGATGCATAATGAATCTTAATATTGGAAAAGAAACAAAGAAACACACAAATCTTTGGCCACATTGAGATTGATAGAGAGCTAGATATTAAATTATAGCAGGAAGTAAGGTGAAGGTGTCTGATAATTTTCACTCACTAACGGCAATGTTACGTGAGCAGAATTTTGTGACCCCGCCAATTCTTCCTTGCCCTTCTTTTATCTCCAAAATATGTCATCTTCATCAACCTGAATTAAAGCCTCCATAAGTAGAAGTAGGATGTAAATGAATTTTTTTTTTGGTGGTTTTACACAAAACAAGCTAACGCATAAGCAACAAGCAGAATCCAACTTTCTCATTGGCAATTGTATGAATAACAGTACCTTAATTGTATGAATAAACTTACCCGCAGCAGTTCCCCTTCCAACTCTCACCTCACGTAGCACAGAAAAGAAAAATAAGGACTAATTTCTATGCAGAATTTTAGTTTTAATCCATCTAAAATGACATTATAACTGTATAGGCAAAGTAGCTATTTAAGCATGTAAGATACACAGTATGAAATCAGAAGAAGCTGGGGGAAGGAGAGGGGGGATGAAAAATAAGAAATGCCAAGCAAAAAAATACTACCAGTGTCATTCTAAAATGGTTCCTTTAATCCTGATAAATAATTTTTATGTCCAATGTTAGCTCAATTTTATGACAAAAATGATGCACAGCACGGTAGGTGCCAGACATTAAATATAGATAGAACAAAATATGGATGCCATTTATAGGAATTATGTATATATATATATATATCTGTCTATATATATAATATGATATTTTAACCTCACTTGAAATTTCACTGTATCTTACATGGAGGCAAATTTAGGAGTATCCCAATCTTAGTAATACCTGAAATGTGAAGGTAATACTCATACGAAGAGGAGAAGTAAGTCATTCACCAGTGAGCCAACATTGATATCAAGTTTTCAGGCAACAAGTTAGTGCAACTAAAGCAACTATATAATACAACAAGACTCATTATGGGCTAGTGATTTCAACATGCTAAGCATTCTTTATTGTTTGATTGACGAGATAGTAAAAAGAAACTAAATTGGATTTGCACATTCAAGGCAGAGAAGCAGGTGAGGTTAGCCCCATTGTCCCATCAAGAGCTACTTTGATTCAATGGTGCAAAGCAATGACAAATTGTCATTTAGCAGAAGGAAACAACTCGAGCAAGTGGATGAGGTCTAAATAATCAGCATCAGACCAATTAAACCCGAGAATAATATATGAAGATAATACTAAAAAGGTGTGCTAAGAACTGAAAGAGGGTCAATTTTCTTTTTTCTTTTTACTTTTACATATAAAAGAGCGAAAGAAGCTGCTTACTCCCTGGTGAGAAGAACAAGAAGGAATGCATCGTCTAGGCTTTAATCTCATCCGAGACAATAAGAATGTAAGGGATCACTCTCACCCTTTCTAATAGAAAGAGAAATGAAAAAGAGAGAGAGAGAGAGAGAGAAATATATATGATAATGAAAGATGGCACTAACCCATGCTTTGCTCCCATAATTCAACCTCTCTCATCATTTCAGTTTTCTCTCCCTAAATTTCCTCCATCTCCATCTCTTTGTAGAAAAGTAGATATATATAGCTAGACAGAAAGAGGAGGAGAGAAGCAGAGGGGTTTCATAGAACCTGATTTTTGAGAACTCACATTGAAAATATAATGTTACTAATTTGTTTAATACGGGAAGGTAAGTTTAACAGCACAATTAAAGGGTTCATCTTTATTGTATATAATTTAATACAGACACAATCAGCATTACGTGGGGAAACCTTAGTATAGAGGGTAATAATGGGGTTATTTGAAATGCAGTTCGGTGTAAAAGTTAATCAAAGGGAATGGAAGAATTGCCTTGTCCACATAAGTTAACACTCAAGACAAAAAGAACATAATGGCATTGCATCCACAAACAGAAACTCAGAGAATAAAAACATAATGGTTAGGTTCATGTACATAATATATAGAGAGAGAGAAAGGAAAAAGGGTGAATTATATTTACTAGTTACTTCTGCATTTGGGATGAGAAACTGGTGCCCCTGTTGTTGTTAGATTCCGGTAAGAAGGGACTCACAAGGAGGGAAAGTAGTGATGGGTCCAGGACAGTAACAAAAGATCGAAAGGGGAACAAGAAGACTGGGGCATCTGAGCTCAGAGAAGGATGAAAACGGGGAAAACCCTCCGTGTGCCCAAGACACAGAGAGGGAAGGAGGGAGAAGAGAGAGAAAATCCACAAGACCAGAGCTGGGAAAATGAGTCCCTGGCCCCTTTGGGTGGGTGGCTGTTCCGGCGATGGCTTTCATAACCAGCCATATTCCTAAAACCCCGCCTATTTCGTAGCCTTTCCTCATTATTTCCCTTTCGTTTTGCCCCTTTTTCCCGTTTCTTTATTTCTTGCGTCTTGTATCACGGGATAAACAGCTTTCACTTTGTCTTTTTTTTTTTTTATTTAAAAATAATAATAATAATAATTTTTTAAATATATATATATATAATAATAATAATAATTTATTCTCCTTCTCGTAACTAGTAGTGACTACATTTTTTATTTTTTATGTGGAGCCCAAGCCTATAGGGAAAGTTAAGGGGGAAATTTCAGGAAAACTTACTACTACTTTGAACGCTTAGAATTTTGTTAAATAATTTTTTCTAACCGGCTAAACAATTATTTTAGTCTTTGTACTTTATAGTTAGTTTTAATTTTATTTATGTATAAGTTTTTTTTTTCATAATAGTCCTTCTACTTTAAGATAGAGGAATAATTTAATCTTTTTTATATAAAAAATGATGATGTGACTTTTAAAAAAATATAAATAAGTGTCAACATAGATAAGTTGTTTTTAGCAATGATAAACAAGTCTTTTTATCACTTTTTTTTATTAAGCGATGTTTCAAACTTTTTTTTTTCAAGTAATATATTTATAAATTCATACTCATTTCCTCCACAACTTAGTCATATATGTCTTTGTTCCTCATTGTTTAGATTCTTATACAACGTTTATACTCTTTAAGATGTATATATGAGGTTAATTATTTTTTACATTCCCACAAAAATTTAGATTCCTTGAGAAATTACATTTGTACAAAGTATAAAACTTCAATTTATTTTACTTCTAACGGTTTAGTAATCATAACGTCCAATGACAAGGTAAAATAACGACGTTATAAACGATGAACACCTAGAAAAAATGATATTATAAACAATAAACATGCATGTTCAAAAAATAAAAAATAAACATGAGATTACATGCACAAGAGTAAATTAAGAAACATAATTTATTTGATAAAGAGTAATATAAATAATGTTACTCCCTCTGTTCCAAATTATATGATCCTTATTGACTTTTGAAAGTTAATTCAAGACATTTTCAAACTCAAAATTAAGATAACTCGTTAAAAATTATGAAACAATAAAACTTATAATGAGTAATACTTTATAGATAATATTCATTATTTTATTGATTAAAATTAAAAAAATCTATGTAAATTTTGAGTTTAAAAATCTCTTAAGTTGATTTTAAAATGTCAATAATGATCAAATAATATAAAATTGAGGAAATATATAATACATCAAAAATATCTGGCGGCGTGACTGAGAGTTCGTACAACTCGTTAAAAGTTTATAAAATTTTGCAATATAATGGACTTTAGTCCTAAGCCAAAGCCAATACACAAGAATACATCTGTTCAACCTCAGCCTAGTAAACCTTGATCATGTTTAATCACGACTTTTTCCTCTTACACATTTTTGGTAGTCAATCAAATCTATTTTGGAGTTTGATGGAAATGTGAAATGATGCATAAAATGATTTCTCTGTGATTAACTGATAAAGAAGAACAGAAGCACATACAATTCAAAAAAAAAAAATCAATAAAAAACACTAATTGTTTTGTATACTCCTTCTAAAGCATTGGAGTAACTACTTAATGACTTATATTTCTTCAATTCTCAAATTTTGCGTCGGATTAATATATTGGTGCACTCAAAATCCAAAAAAAAAAAAACTCTTCCAATTTCATTTTTTAATAAAAATTACAAAAAGTGAGGAGCTGATCAACATTAATGCATAAGGTACGAGAATGTCAAAAAAAAATATTATCATGTCAGTTATTGGTCAAGTAACTCTCAAAAATCCTTAAAAGATTCTTAAAATTATAGTTGATACTTTGGATTAACCAAATAATGAAGCTTAGAAGATATGCATCTAGCTTGGTAGACAACATAGAATATTTCCAAGACACACGTGAATCGAATCAACCAAAGTAAATGGAGTAATTAATAAGCTTAAAACTCTTTTGATTACACATACTGTTGGGTTGTGATTTGATTGAACCCATATTATTGTCGGCTCTAATTGATTGGACCCGAGTAGTTGGTGGGCCATGTTGCACATGGGTCACTTGAGTGTATTTATTCTATAAATAGAGGATGAGCAAGAAACAAGGGAAGGTAGATATTTTTGTACTCTTTAATATTATAGTGAATTCTCTCTCTCCGTGGTTTTCTCCCATTTTGGGTTTCCACGTTAAATCTTTGTGTTCTTATTATTTATTCTGTATTTATATTTTTGGTGTATGTTGCTATTTATATATATTTTGTGGGTTAAAATCCACAAGACTACACCAACCTCCGTTGGCGCGATTTTGGCTCTGCCTTTTGGTGATTTTATCAGGTGGCCAAAATCTGGCGTTAACATTGGCGCCGTCTGTGGGAATTGAAATTAAGTTCGAAAAATCACCGATCAACTATGGCGAAGAGGAAGCCTCACGCGTAAAAGCTAATTAATGGGTCCTGTCCGTAATAGTAATTATCAGTTTTCTCTTCGGACCACTTCGGCAAGGTGAATATCACTTCGGCAATTCTTCTTCGACAAATATGGTTCTGTTCCGAGAAAAAAAAAATGTCTTCACCATGATCAATGGACAAAATTTCATCTTCCACTACACATATAAGCTAAGTGGTTTTCTTTTATTAAATTATAAAATTCTCACCTTTTTATGGTTAGTTGGCTTATTTGACCAAAGTACATGAGCATACCCATCACCCATTCATATGTGTGCATGGATTCTATTATTAAATTATAAATTAGCATGATTATTGCTTCTGCTATACCTTTAAATTAGATTTCATACAGAGAATCCTTGACTTAAAGAATGATGTTTATGCTTTTAAATGATAAAGCTTACTGTTACATCATGTGCCAATGACATAATCAGTTTCCTTTATTCAACTTAATACATGGTGCCCATGTGATTACTACCAGATAAAACGCATGCGGGACCCAGTTTACTCATCATTCATATCACAACCTGCTTACCTCAAGTTCCAAGATGAACACAGTTGTTCAAATTAGTGGTTCATAGCAGCCGAATTGCAGAAAATGAGACTTTAACAAAACTCCATGGACGGGCAGATTTCGGGTTCGGCATATAATTTTCTTCGGCATGTGATTTCTTCGGCTTCAGCACTGAAGGCATCGTTTCAGCCTCAGACCACTTCAAATTCCTTCGGCATCGCTAAATTGCTTCGGTTCAAGTCTGGCAGCCAGCCTTCGACTTCGAATTGATTTCGGACTGCTTCGGCTCCAGTCTGGCAGCCAGCTTTCGGCTTCGGCCGAGTGGCGTCATCGCTTCGGCTTCCGATGGGCTTCGGCCCGACGTCGGCTTCAGCCTCGGCTTCGAGCAGTTCCGGTACGGTTGAGTCGGCTTCGGCAGTCAGTTAGTCTCGGACTTCGGCACATTCCGACGTCACCCCCGACGGGCTACCGTCGGACTTTGGCTGTCATGATTCCACTTCGGCTTTGTGTCCATGGGGTGCGATGTTGCTCTTTGGTTTTGGGGTCGTTGTTTGGGCATGTATTTGGTTCAGTTGGAAGTAATGGGTGATTTTTAACGTCAGAGGCCTTGATCTTCTCTAATTTGATCTCCATTGTTTGAGAGGAAGAAAATGTGAAAATGGGTTTGACCCTGTAATTTGATAAGAAAAATGGATCTGCACTATGGTTATATTGGGTACTAAAAGAGTGAAGAAGATGAATTTTTCGTTAAAATAGTTGGGGTGGCATTTCGGAGTTATAAAGTTTGATGGCGTTATAAGGTCGGATTCGAGGCGTTCTTCGGGAAGGCTTAGATTTTCTGAATGGTAAATATTTAGGCGGATATACATCCTTCGGTGGGGAACGGGAATCTCTTCGGCTCAGGCCATTGGTCGAGCGGAGCATTTTGGGTCGCTCAGGCTAAGGTCGGGGACCTCTCCTCTTCAGGCCCTTGGTCGAAGAGGAGCGTTTCTCTCCTGAACGGATAAAAATCCCTTCGAATAGACATCATTTAGAAAAACTTTGTTCTCCTGAAGGGCACTCGTGTGCAGTTGTGATGAGTTTATTAATTTTGCTGATTTTGGCTGTTGGAGGCTACTTTTTGTATAGTCTCTTGTTTAAAGTTTCTTGTAAATAAGAGACTGGGGGGCAATGTTGGGTTGTGATTTGATTGAACCCATATTATTGTCGGCTCTAATTGATTGGAACCGAGTAGTTGGTGGGCCATGTTGCACATGGGTCACTTGAGTGTCTTTATTCTATAAATAGAGGATGAGCAAGAAACAAGGGGAGGTAGATATTTTTGTACTCTTTAATATTATAGTGAATTCTCTCTCTCCGTGGTTTTCTCCCATTTTGGGTTTCCACGTTAAATCTTGGTGTTCTTATTATTTATTCTGTATTTATATTTTTGGTGTATGTTGCTATTTATATATATTTTGTGGGTTAAAATCCACAAGACTACACCAACCTCCGTTGGCGCGATTTTGGCTCTGCCTTTTGGTGATTTTATCAGGTGGCCAAAATCTGGCGTTAACATACAAATTAAATCCTCGTCTCCATTACAAAGAAACTTTGAGCAAAAAGGGATGGAAAGAAATAAAGAACAACTATGTTACACTGATGGATTGAAGTGTTGATCTTTAGTTATGAGTTTGTGATCAGGGGACGGGATAAGACTTGTTATTACACATACATTTATAAGACATAGGACAAGTCTCAGCCTCTTGAATGGTTGCACAAACAAAGCTGACCATAACTAATCGACACGGCGAGCATGAACCGCAAGCATGCGAACAGTCCGGCAGAGTTGATCCTGCAATTTGAAGCGGATCGGCTTTTTTATGCTTCATCCATGCCTTCCTCATCTCCCTGTTGAGTACTCCTTCAGCTTTCATCATTCCCATTTCTGATCTTTTGCTATGCATTGTTGAATGGTGGTGGCCATCATCTGTTTGTACAAACATAAGATTCAAAACAGTTGGTCATTTTAGTAACACTCTTTATATTTCTTTCAACATATATAGATATATATGTAGATATGACCAAAGGTTCTTAATTTGTTCTCCGGTTCCACAATTAGCGAAACATTTTTTTTTTAGTCTGTTTTAAAATAAAGATACATTTCTGTTTTAGAACTATTATAAAGTGACATAAAATTCTTAATTATGAAACTGAGAGAGTACCAGTTCTATATATTTATGCGCTAAAAGTCTTACACTTCCAACCAAACATAATAAAAATGCAAGTTTGGCACAAATACTTGTATGTAATTCTGCTAGGAGAAAAAAAATTATCAAATACTAAAAAAATTGAACCCAAATCCAAATTAAGGAAGAGTTTAGCATGAAAGTAATTAGTCATATATAATTGAACAGAAAACAGTTTGAGAAGCATACGTGAGTGTTGGCGGCTAATGTGCCTAGCAGACATAATGATTTGGGCAAGTAAAAGAAGAATGGTGACAATGATAGTTGCACGGACACAACCAGAACCCTCCATGGCTAGCTCGCAGTAGCTTCAATATCTCAATTTTCTAATGCTAATCCGTCGATTTTTAGCTAGCTAGCTAGCTAGTAGTTAGTTATCGAATTAATTCAAGAAAATGTGAGGATTTGGTGGAAGAAAAAGAGCAAGGTAGAGGAGATATATATATAGGGGGCAGGCAGGGGCAAAAGGTGGTGGCAGTGAATTGAAGCAAGTCACAGGCAAAAGTACGTGTAGACTAAAGGAGAGATTAAGATTAAATGTAAAAGATGGATCACATGAAGTGCAATGCAGGTAAAAGAAGAAGCCTGTGACAGATGGTGCATCACCATGCATGGATTCTGTTAGCTTCTTCACAATTTTCTGATCGGTTTAATCAAGGGGAAACAAAACAAAGAATTACTGAATTAGGAGTACTTCTTTTACGTGAATTTCTGACTACTATAACAAAGCATATTGCAATGACTTTAAATTTTATTATATTGCTCGAAAATAAAAACATAAGCTGTGGTAATAAATTGTGAACTGGGGGTCAATGTGACGGCCATTAATGTTTCATGGCTACCTAGCTGCGTTTCATGCGCTTTGGCATCAATTAATATTATCCCTCCTCTTTTCGGTTCATATTTTGTCTTCTCATAAAGAGGGAAAAATGAATGACCAAAGGTTTGTTTTATTGCACGTGATGTATTTAATGAAGCTTCCAAATTGTGGCCATTAAACCTCTACAAGTTTGATAACCTGTGGAAAGGTGATTTAAGATTTATTTTTGATAGTAAGATCATTTCTTTTATAAAAAAATTAATTGATTCAAGGAACATAATGTTGATGCATAGTGAATTTGTAGAAATTTTTAGGAGTAAGTGAGTAGTCTGAGTCTTATTTATAATCTATTACAGTAAGTTAAATGAGATAAGTTTTATAGTAATTAAGTTCATGAATCACAAAAGTAATACTTAGAATTATAATATATTTTAGATAAGTCTAAAATCAGTATACAATGTATGTAGCTATGTTGCGAGGATACAATTGTATGTTTAATTGTAAAACCAAAAGAAACCCCTTAAATTACTAAGTTGACGAACAAAAAAATATTTTGAACTACTGAATCGACTCAGGATCAATCAAATTGACTCGGTCTTTGTCTTATTATATTTGTTGATTGATACAAGCTTACGGCCCGTGTGAGGCACGGGCTATTTTCTAAAATAATTTTAAAATATTTTACTTGTACTATGTTCTATTAAATATTAAAAATTTAGAGGTATTTTTGTTAATCTTATAAGGTATATATCAACTACATTTCTCAAAAATTAAAGAAATAAAACTCGTAAGTATTAAAAAAATTTATAAAAAAAGAAGTCAAGAATTTATATTGATTATTTTTGTAGAATTCCATCTTACACATACAAAGTGATCGTGTTAAGCTACATCGCAATGACAAATTAGTTTTACGAAAAGAAATGAATTAAGGAAAGTGAGTAAGTACTTATATATTTTATCCATTATATATATATATATATATATGATGTTCGTGTGAGTATGCTGATAAGTAATATTAATTATATGTATTTTTGTAGTAATGTATAAGTAGTATAGAGAAAAATATGCACTTTATGAATTAAAAAATGTGAATAATTATTTTTTTATATTCAGTTTATACTATTTATATAAGTTGTAAAGTTACATATTAATGAAGTTGAAAGTTATTAGAATTAATTTCGAGTTTTGGTACCTAATAAGAAATGGAAAAGAAAAAGAAATAATTAATATGGTAGTGAGAGAAAGTGAATGTAATGAAAAATAAAAATTCAATGAACAATTCATTAATGCAAGTTGAATGAATAATAATTTATTAACTTAGTTTGAGTTAACTTGAGCAACTAAATTAATCTAATTCAATTGAGGAGTGAATAACTTCTTGGCTTATTATATATTAGTATTGATGAAATTTTGCAAGAAAAATGTTAGATAATTAAATAAAATTTGTCTAATTTATTTAGACAAAATATTATTGGAAAAAATATATTAATATATTGTTAAAGAATAACATCACAACAAAAAATAATAACAAAAGAAAATCGAAAGAAAAATAATAATAACACATAAGACACAAAATTTACGTAATTCGCTCAGAGAATAAATTAGTTCATGATTAATGATAAATTAAATTAGTTTTACTATATTTAGAATTTCGAGACAAGATCTTCCCCTTTTATCATAAAATTTTACATAAAGTTATTTGATGTGAATGATGGAATAGGAATTGTGATTTGGAATATTATACATTGATGAAACCTTACGGTTATTGATATAGTTACTACAGATACATAATTAAAAATATTTATAGTGACGACCACATGTGGTGCACGTGCTCTATTTCTAGTTCTAGTACTATAATCGAACCATGGAAGCATTTTAGCTCCAGCATCAGGAGTCATTAATTAATTAATTAAGACATTGCAAATGAGAAGATTTCAAATTTTTAATAAGAAATGTGGATACGTGACTAGACCTAGACCTAGACATGGATATGATAATGATATGTAGGGTATCTGTAAATCGTATAAATCCAAATGACTTAAGGCGTATAAATCCAAATGACTAATATTAATATTAATGTAAACAAATCCAACTTGAACAAAATAAAAACAAAAAAGGTGGGGTGGTGACCATTTTTCACATGGGATTTGATATTTTTGGGTTTTGGATATTTTAGTCCGCAAATGTTGATGTTGAAGTTGAAGCTATGGGTCGCTGTTTTTTTCTTTACTTTTTAGTCCCAGTCTTCTAGGTCGATTCTAAAATTAACAATATATTTGTAAAATGATAAGTTTTAAATAAAAATCTATTTTATTCACAATATTATAACATCACTTACTTAGAATATAGTAACAATAATCAATTATTAATAACAATAACAAGATGTTAACATTTTCATAATTTAAAAATAAAAACATAACTCTAATATTAATAAAAAAAAACGAAAATAAAATAAAATATGTCTCTAATTTTCATCAGATTGATCCTGGAGTGGGAAACGGTGTAGTACACGTTCGTGCTAGTTTAGTCTATACTACGTAAGTAACTACGTAAGGGGGCTGCCTGCTGCCAGTGCCTTGTATGTACTACGTCTACTCAGAAATTTCGTGGCTCTCAACTTAGTCTACTTTAAAGACTTGCTTGCGCCCACCTTCTACGAATAACATGTGATGTGGTAAGCAGTCAAAACGTGTTCAACACTTTCAATTCAAATACTATAATATAATACTTGTATATAAACAATTCTCCATCTACTTCTTCACTTCTAAGAAAAAACCGAGTACAGCAAGCTAGCATAGCATAGCATAGCAGCCATGAATACTCTGCTAAGAAACACCACTCTGCGTTTTAGCCGAAGGAGGTCCGATCATGGCCTCTACGAGCCGCTGGATGGTACGATCGGAGACGATAATAATTATCGAAAAATAAGTAGTTCGAGGCGAAAGGTAATTATTAGTCATGTTCATCCTGGTGATTATAATAAGGCAAGTGGGAATTCTGTTAGCTATAAGCGCGAAAGGGCGAAGAAAAGGCTGATTTTTCTGCAAAGTTACAAGTTAGGATCCGATTCAGGAAAATTACTCAAGTCTAGGAAGCTTAAAAAGGCTTCTATTAAGGTTAAATCTGTTGCTGTTTCATTTGTGTCGTTCATGCGGATAAGCTCCTTGAGGTCTTGTAAATCCGGATTGGCCATAAGTCGTGTGTTCTCTCCCAGGCGAATTCCAGCTTTCTGTTGAGGTTTCTTTTTGGGGATTTATTTCTTCAATTTAATTTGAGGGATTTGGATTGAAGAATACATTGGATGGGACGACTAAAATTAGCTACAGAAAGAGAATGTGCTAACGACACTCCTGCTGGGATTCAAGATTTATATATATATATATATAGTTTGGTAAGTAGCATTTAAGCTATTTCCTTCTTCTCTAACGTATTTGATTCTGCCGAATGTAAATTATGTAATATTATCCATCATTTTATGTCCTCTATGATATGGAAGAATCTTTCTAGGAATTCAAAAATTTGGTTGTAGTTCAGAGTCTTCAAGTTTATACTAAATTGACTCTAGATGCCCTGTTGCTCAACTTTGTTAAAAGAACTAAATGTCATGGATTGAGGGGGCTGAGACATAATACTACAAGAGTTGAATGAAACTCTCATTTATGGACTTGAGGACGAAAAGATTATATAACTGGTGTAATTCTTACATTTATTTGTTCAAATAACATGGGAAGAAAAGGGGGACCGACTTGTATTTTAGCTATCTAGTTTACTTAGACGAACTTCATTTGATAATATGAAAAGCAAGAAATTAATTCATCCTGTCAACAAACTCGCATAGGCATCTGTCAAAAATAGCATATAAACAAGTCATCAGGAATTGCCATGCCAACCCATGAAAAGATAAAAATAAAAGTTATTCATCAAAAATCAGTTTGAACCCATAACAGCAGATTCTTTCTTTTTAACCACACATATGTAACAATCCCCTAAAACAATGGAGCCTATCTAGCTCTAAACTATTCTATTTATTCTCTTCCCCCTCCTCCCCCCTCCCCCCAAATCAACCCTGCAAAGGGTTTCATCTCTTTGCCTTAATTAGTTATATGATCATCATTCAACAATGCATGCACCTCCACCTACTTACGTGACGCTGCAGCCAAATGGAAGCATAAGACCACCTCCTTATCACAATCATCGCAAGGTTCCTCAATACGGCCACCCTAAAAAGTCAGGAAATGGTTGCCTGAAGTGCATATGCTGCTGTTATTGCTTCCTCTTCCTCCTGATGCTCCTTATTGCGGGACTTTCTTTATATTTTTACACAATCTACAAACCCCAGGTGCCTACCTACAAGGTTAAGTCCATGGATATCAAAACCTTTGAAGCTCAGACAGATTTCAGCCTGAAAACTGAGTTCATTGTAAATGTGGAGGCCAATAATCCCAACTCTCATATCAGTTTAATATATGGTCAAGACAGCAAGGTAGTAGTTTGGTACAAAGATGCAAACCTTTGCTCTGGGAAGCTCCCAGCTTTTCGTCAAGGCCACAATAATATTACTGTGATGCAAATTCATCTGAGTGGGAAAAGTGAATTTGGATCAGGTCTTCAAGAGGCACTCACCGAGAACAAAAACAGCGGGAGAGTTCCGTTGCTTGTGGCGGTGAAGGTTCCTGTAAGCGTTGTGGTGGGAAATCTTGGATTGAGGCAGTTTTTGGTGCATGTAAATTGCTCTTTAGTACTTGATAGCTTGTCCCCTAACAAGAAACCTGGGATCATATCGAGCAAATATGATATACATGCTACATTATGATCAGCTCAAAGGACAACAGAACACTTGTACATCGTAATTGATCTCTCAGTTTTGCCTTTGTGATGGTCTGTATGTATCTTAGTGTCTGTCATTCGATAGGAGACAAACGTTGGAGTGCATTTGCAGTAGGTGTCTGTTGATCATTTCTCTTCGAGCAAGTCAGAGCTTCCTCTGCATGTAAATATTTTGACTTGCAGGTTCATATATTGAAACTCAAGTATATACACAACTATATTAAAGTATGTGCAGGTGAATATTGTGTAGATGGCTTATTTTTTAAATACTTATTTAATAAATTTGCTAGTGATGAAGATGAGAATTTCCATGTCAGGGATCAAATAAACTTTATTTTCTAAGATAATCCATCTATATAGAAGATACCCTAAAAGGTTTCCCCTAACTTTGAATGGAATGGCTTACATTCTGTAATACTATTTTGACAGCAACACATCATTTTGAATGAACTCTTTAGAAAAGTAAGA
This sequence comes from Aralia elata, assembly GCA_034770075.1. Lineage (NCBI taxonomy): Eukaryota > Viridiplantae > Streptophyta > Magnoliopsida > Apiales > Araliaceae > Aralia > Aralia elata. The sequence goes on from CM068385.1 coordinate 92,531,595, forward strand.
GATTACACCATTTTGTTCCTAGTTGGTCATCTTTAGATTTTCTTATATCACGATTCATTATTTACACATAATTTTCTAAATAAGTATATTCACAATGAGGAAATTTATGTCTATGCGTATCAAAATACTAACGAAGTATGAATGGTTTCAGTTAAATTTAGGGAACAACAGAAAGGGCTCATAATGCATGAACATATTCAAGATCAATGCCAAACTTACCTGGATTTATGACTAAATTTTCTACATTCAATTCTGAAGGCAGCACTATTTTTATTTATTTTTATTTTTGGTGGGGTAGGGGTGAGGGGGGAGAAAACAAGGGGTTTAGACCATGATTTGATTAATCTGGGAAGGGAACCAAGGGCCAAGAAAATAAATCAAAGCCAAATACAGTGTGTGTTTGACATGCTAAACAAAGCAGCAATTTACATGCTCTAATACACAATGCAAGAGCTTAATCAAGGAGGTGATATTAATATAGCTGATGTTTGAAATTTTAGAAAAAAACAAACAAACAAGAATAAATAGAGGCCAGACCATTTCTTTTCATGAATCACAAGCTCTGTAAAACAAATTTAAAGAAATCATGATTTATTAGCATACAATATGATTTTACAGCAATTAAACTAAACATTTAATGTGGAGTCCAAACAAATTAGCAATAAGAATTAATCATAATCAATGTTCATTAGGGCATTCTAGATCTTTGAATGGAATGTTTGCAGAACAACGTCGTATTAGTGAGATTGTAAGGCTAATGGAGTCTAATATACGAGTGTATGAAGTCTGTCTAGAAACTAAGAGATTTTTAAAAAGAAAATGTCTAATGCAGTTTGAACAATGGGTAAATTACATTAACAGCTTATAAGGTTTTAAGGTATTACATTCAATATCTGACATTTTAGAAATGTTTTTTGCTCCCTGATATTGTTATCGCCATTGCAGATTCTCCCTTCCCTCGATCATATAAATGAATTTGTGTATTAACTTCATTTGTAAAGAAAACTGTTTAAAAGTATGGCACAATAAAACCTCATGCTTAAAAACTCACTTTCCAAAAAATTCTTCAAATTAACTAAAAACTATGAGGATACTTATTCATAAGCGGCAGGAGTTAGAGGTGAAATCATGACACTTGAATCTTGAAGCTATACAATGGGTTGTTTTATTGATACTAAAATGTCTGATTTTTTAAGTTTTGGCGATTGATATACGAAAGATATTAGGAAAATATGAATTTCAATTGGAGAAGTATTAGTACAAAATGGACACCAAGTTCCAAACCTAAACGTGATTCTAACAAGCATAACAACAAACAGCTGAAGTGCATGAAAAATAACCAATTCATTTTCATTAAGTAGTGAATATACTAATATAGAATCGATGGAGCTTGAATTGATGAATATGCTTAACTCATTAATGTGAAGCCATAATTACAGTTCATAAATGTAAACTCTGTTTAAGAAGGAAACATATAAAGGATAAAGAATGAAGTGAGGAGTGAGTAGACTAAGTTTGAGTAATGAATATACAATTGTAGTATAATTAATTAGTAATTAGTAATTAGTAATTAATTAGGGTGTTTAGAAGTAACAGCAGCTTTCTTACCCACGCCGAAGCAAATGAAGATCCCCACCCACTTCAGTTGCTTCACAATTGCGTATTAACCAACCCCCCTCCCCCCCCCCCACCCCCTACTATTCTCCTAGTTGCTCACCAACCTGGCCTGCCCATGAGTGTTTGTGAGTGTGAGTGAGTGTGTGTGTGTGTGTGAGAGAGAGAGAGGGAGAGAGAATGGGTGCGTTTGATGACCTGCAGCTTTGACTCCAACATAACTTGCGCAAGTGGAACTCCCTTCTTCCGCACAAGGAGTTTAATTTATAAATAAACTTCACAAACTCTGTTCACACTTTTAGTCGACCAAACGATGTTGAGAGTACAAATAAAATTAGAAAATTATTATTTTTATAAATAAAATTAATAATTTTATAAAATTTTATTCACGTGAACGTGGATCTTAATTATTATTTATATGTTTTTTTCTTAAATATTAATTTTATTTGTGCGAATATTATTTATTTAAAATTATAAATGAGAAAAAGACAGAGCATAAACATATTTTAATTATATATGGGTCTCCCGTGGAAAATGAAATCACAGAGGATAAATTTTATTTCGAAATAGGAGTCAGTATCCCAAGGATTCTAACTATAAATAAAAGAAAGAGGGGACATATGATATGCCCCACTTACATATATTTTTAAAGGAAAAATTAGTTTTTGTGCGTCTTTTAATCATTCTTTGATAAATAATTTCTCTTAAAATTCGATACCTTGTGGGACGGATGCAATATGTTTTTAAATTTTGCAACAATTCAATGACAGTTTACAATTTTATTCAATATGTATTCTACCTTTCTTATTACAAATTTTGATGACTGAAAATTGTACTTTGATCTAAATTTTTATTTTATAATAAACAACGATTTAACTCTAGTTTATTTTCCTTTTCTACACGAGTATTCATTTTAATAATGTTAACATCATTATAAAACTGTGACATAAACTTGATTACATTGTTATTAAAACAAAATACTATTTTTTTAAAATAAATTGACAAGTTTAAGTTTTTTTTTTTTTTTTTGGAAACGGACAACCTGGTTCAAACTTTTCGTTTGGGACGAGAGAGAGGGATGGTTATGATTGTAGGGACTAGGGAGGGAAGAATAGTGTCAGTGCGTTAGTTTTAAGGATGTCTCCCACAAAGGCCCGTCCCATCTCTGTAATTATGATGATCCTTCATGCCAAGTGCCAACTACATAACTTCCGACTTCTATGTTCGCTATGCTACATCTGTTTTAAAAGAAGCTCTACATATTTAAAATAATAAATGATATTATTATTATTTATTATTTGAAAAGTGCCATTGAAATTTGGTATTATTATTTATCAAAGTTGGCTCACAGTTTCTTTTACAAAAACAACCCTCGAATATATTCATTCAAAATGAGAGTGGTGTTAGATTGTAAAAGAGGTTGTTTATAATTTTATTTCATACACATGCATGGTATGGTATGGTATGTGCCTCGAGACGGGTGTTGTTTAGAAAATAATTAAAGTCCAATACCCATAATAAATTTAGAAATGGGTAACTATCAAAATTTATCAAAGAGAATGACCGGGGCGCACTATATTTCTTTCTCTTTGGTTAACAAAAACGCATAAATTAGGTAATCTACAAAACTTGTACGTACATCAACATCATGTCCATTTTTTTTCTTCCCTAATAAATAGAGAAATAGATGCTCTATGACAATCCCCTCTTTTTGGTTGGGCATGTAGTATCCTCATCAGATAGTATCCTATTTGGAAAAAGACTTTACTATAATTAATTTATTTACTGGGTAAGAACTAAGAAGTGACCTAGCACGTCACATATTAATATATATATATATATATATATATATCATCTCCTTTATTCCGACTGTATCAGCAGCACAAGAAAGAGTCAAAGAGGGAGACTAGAAAGATTTCTTGTAAGGTTTGTTCCACCATTAATCTTTTTAATTAAAGCTTGTGTCTTTAATTAATTAATTAAGGGTTTTTCCAACGTATTCTTTTGGTTAGATTAATCAAGTTTTAGAAATTCAAATTATTTTTTAGTTTATACGTTGCTCACCAAATCAAAACTGTAAATCTGTATCATAAACCTAGCAAGAGGAGATAAAATAATTAATTTTGTTATCTGAATATGTTTTTCCATGGATAATAGGAGGGTTCAAAATAATAATATGAGAAAATAAAAAGGGAGGGAAAGAAATAAAAAAATAAAAAATAAAATAGAACAATCACCCCCATGTCTCTCATTAGTTATTCGTCAGTAGGAGTGTAGTGGGCAGTTTCCAAAAGCAAGACAACCGTCTCCCGCCACTCACTCTCTCTCTCTCTCTCTCTCTCTCTCTCTCTATATATATATATATATATATCTATTTTTCTAAACTAAAAAGAGTGATAAATATATATATGATTAGTGGCTATTTCAATTCTTTGTACTGCAGCTATGAATCAATGAATCTAGCTATGAACTGAAACGACCCACCAAATAAGCTTTGGAATAAGTTGCAGACAAAACATGTTTGACATCCTATTTGGATGGAGAAAGGCATCCAAGTGGTAATTATCTCATTCATTCTATGATTATTAAAGCTTCAATGTATATAATTATAAAGCTAGAATTAATTAATGAAATATTATTTGATTGATTGCAGTAAGAAATTGATTAAAAGGGTCCAGTGCCGCCTCAAACTGCTCAAGAACAAGAGATGTTCAATTGTTCGGCAATTAAGGGAAGATGTTGCTCAGCTTCTCAGATACGGCCATGAACAAAATGCCTTCGATCGGGTATGTCTAAAGTTTTATTAATATTTTGCCTGCCATTTGTATAAAAACTGAACTGCCCAACAAGCATCATCCTCTGTTGATTGAGTTATTTTTTTAGTACTATGTCTTTGTCTGTTGCCATTCATATGCAACTCTAAGTTAAGTTGGAACACAAATATTTAAATGTTTGTGTTACATAAAGAATAATTCATTGAAAAAAAGAATTTATATCTGCATTTTTTTTTCTTTTGGGTTGTGTAAAAATTTTCTTCACTTACTTTTGTGTTGTTAGTTATAAATCTTGTTAGTACCAAGGGATGTAATGTAACCATTTTTTATTTTTTATTTTCTTACTGATTTTTAGGTTGAGCAGATCTTCAAGGATGAAAGCATAGTGACAGTATATGATCTGTTGGATCATTTCTGTGAATTCATCATAATCCACCTTCCCTACATCCGAAAGCACAAGTATGAAATTGCTTTCTGTTCTATTTTAATGTTATAACTGTACTATGTTTTTACTTTCTCCCTTTATATTAAGATTTTCCTTGCACAACTTGGGAAAAAAAAATGATGCACCAAGAAAAGAATGCAACAGAAGATCTAGCAGAAAGCGTGTAATGCCTTTAATTGATGTTAAAGTGTGGTTATTTTTCTTGTTTCAGGGACTGTCCTAGTGACATCAATGAGGCAGTGTCAAGTCTTGTGTTTGCATCTGCAAGATGTGGGGATTTACCAGAGCTTGTTATGATTCGAAGGCTCTTTGGGGAGCGTTATGGGCAGAGATTTACAACGGTTGCTCTTGAATTACTTCCTGGAAATCTTGTGAACCTGACGGTACTCTTAACTTAATCTCTCTAAACTAGTATGATGTAGCTACATTGAGCATAATTTCACTTGATAATTACTAATCCTCGAGTTTTTCACAAACAGATAAGAGAAAATCTCTCTATAAAGTCGGTGCCTAATGATGTCAAGTATAACTTGGTGGATGAAATAGCTAGGACTAGCTGCCTCCAAACAGAACCTTTGGCACTTGAGTACACTTCTGAGTGGCAACAACAGCTTTTGCCACATTCTGAAATTCAAGAAAAGAAAAGCTACAACAAAGGCGAAATAATCCCAGATAATGGCATTTATGCTAGCAGTAACAGATGCGAAGAATCTCAAAGGCAGGCTTCAAATATTACAAAGGATGAAGGGAAGATTGTACAGATTGATTTTTCATCAGAGGGCGAAAGAACTCTAATGAAACCAATACAATATATCCACGAGAGGTGCAAGAAAGGTGAAATAGTTGAAGATTCCTCTTCTTCTTCAGAAAGTTCATCTGATCATATGCAAGAAGAAATGGTATATCTTGATGATATTGAGGAGTTCGAGTCTCCCATGAACAAAGATGGTAAATTCCATGATCAAAGACTTTTTATGTTCAAACCATCTATTATTCCCGCAAGCAAGAAATTTGAAGTTGGGTATGATGGAGAATTGGTTGAGAAATATGGTTCAATGAATGAGAAGGCAGGATCAAGATCCTCTAGAAAGAGTAGGAAGGCAGATGGGAATAGATTGAGAAAGAGATCTTTTTCTTTGGAGAACAGAATTGTCAATGATACTGAATGTGCCATTTATTATGGGAATTTACCAAATAAAAACTATAAATCTTATCATAATCCGAGAGAGAATCTGAAGAAAACGCAAATGAAAGGTGGGCGAAGATCATGTTATGCTAAATTAGACCATCCCTCTGGCGAAATGGTGAGTAACTTCAGCTTGGAAAAACCATATTACGTATCTGCTAGTGATGACAAAGATGATTCAGAAAGTCAATCATTACATGGGATATACTATTTTCCACGTTCCTGCAATGGAGCCCCTATTAATATGGTAGGAGGATTGTTGTTAGTACCTCAGTCAATGCGCGACAAAATAATCTTTCTTGATGACCTGCTGCCTAATAAACGAAAAACTCAATTGGAAGAAGAATCAGAAAAGGTTAGCCCCTGGATTAGAAAAGGAGAAAATCAACAAACTTACTTGAGGGCCATGACTATGCCACCAGAAAGGCCTAAGGATATTCAGGGTGACAACTTTCTCCGGTCCAATTCATTCCCATTTCAGCAGCCTAGTGATCTTACTTCTCCTCATGTCCATCCAAAGCTACCAGATTACGACGAATTAGCAGCAAAATTTATGGCTCTCAAGAAAGAGGTATTGCAGAAGAAGAACCAGGAGAGCAAGCAGTGACTTGGGTAGAACATGGGGGCACTCTGCACACAGATAGTAGTAGACTAGTATGTAGCCTTTATTATGTGCAAATCTCCCATGTTTAACATTGTTTGATTGATTATTTTTCATTTAGTATGGTTAGAGGATGTTGTAGTTCATTTTTTTGTTTACAGAATGAAATATTTTTATGGCAATGATGGTTCCTCAAGTTGTTTTGAGGAACTTGATCTGGTGTTCAAAGAACATTCCAAGGCATAGTTTTATCTAGGATATTGTGCATTTAAATTAAAGTATGCTTCTGTTTTTTGGCACAATTTCATCAATGAGTTGTGTATTCTTTTGGGAACAAAGAAAAGACCATAACTTAATTGCTCCTTTTACTGCAAGAGTTTGGAAATGTGCTTGATTTTGCAAGCTGTGAATACTTCGGTGAACAAAGTTGTGATATGTTTTGATCTCAAGCTGCACCTAACTTTCGAAAACCTTCAATTCCTTGCTCTTCATGCAGAAACATAATTGTACATGCAGATAATACCAAGCTAATTACTAGTAAAATTATATGGTGTAATATAATATTTCCAAGATTTGAAGTTGAGTTGTCAAACGTAGCTTTAATGTGCTTTGAATTGCATTAATATGGAAACTAGTATGATACTTGAATACTCCCTTCGTTCTAAAATGAGATATATATTTATAAAACGACGACGGTTAAAAAAAATTATTTTTTCAAATATATTTTTAACATTGAATAAAAATATAGTAGTGATGGAATGATAATACCCGGATCAATCAAGAATAGAATAACGGCTTCCTCAAATAAAAAAATATATATAATAATATCATATTAGAAACTTCACGTGTGGCTTTAGGTTGTGTCTGTGAGTTTTATTTCGAGTTGTGAGTTTTATTTCGAAAGGGACGGATAGGATGAAAAAAACTTTCCTTTCTTATCCCTTCTCTTCTACCCACATTAAAACTTACAAGTAAGTCATTACAGTTTAAATATATAAATGTATTTTTAATATTAAATCGAATAGAACTTGAATTTTGAACAAAGGGAGTAATTGATTTACAGTCACCTCAATTCATTTTTTAAATGAGTAAAATTTCAACATGAAACTTAAACCAATAATTTATGTATAGCATGGTTTAAAGTTGTGGTAATAGTTAATGTTTCGGAAGCTTATTTTTTGACTCGACATTGATTTTGGTATTGGTTTCAAGTGATACGCATCATTAACTGGTTAGAAGATTTTAAAAAAATAATAAATAATAAAAACAACAAGATGAATCAATTAAGTTCATAAAAAATACTATATAATACATATAACATTGTCCAAATAATAAAACAGACATCTCGCAGATATGTTTAGTTAATTTTAAGTTTAAATAAAATTGATATTGATGTTATCTTAGCTCATATGGTTGAACACATGTTTTGTAAAGCACATATGTTCTGTACAATTTAAGTACAATTAACTTGATTATGTATATTTTAGGTGTAAATTTTTTCAAATTGTACTTAATTAGGTATTATATAGATACAATTTGATTATTACTCAAGTGCAATTTAGCTTAACTATTAAGTATTTTGTTTATATTTTTTTAAGTTATACTTAACTAGATCTAGATGCTATATAGATACATTTTAAGTACAATTTAACTAAACTAAATATATTTTAAGTACAATATTTTTTAATTTTTTAATGTATACTTAACTAGGTACTACGTAGGTACAATTTAAGTATAATTTATAGAGAATTAAGAGTTCGTTCTATTAATTTTGTCGTCTCCTTTTTATAGTTTTCAACATATTCGATTTTGTGGTGTTTTTCTTTTTTATGCTGTGATTTTTCTTTTATCCGATCCGAAATTGATACGTTAAATTGACTCGTCAAAATTTCGTGAAAAACTATCCTTTACATAAATAATTCGTAATTTTCGATTTGTATAAAAATTACGATTCGATACTAACCAATACTTAATCGATACGTTGATGTTTTAACGTCACGACGGATACTTTTAACCATATTTATTGTATCGTGGTTTTATGGAGTGAGACTGAGAGAGGAAGGCATGCAATGTTAAATTAATGGAGCCACTACCAGAATGGGCCAATGAGATAGATGATCATATCACTAAAACATAACTGCGGTTGATTTTTTAATCAACTCGACCGACCAATGAGATATTCTATATGGTGTTCGACCAGACCTATGTTTAACTCCATCTATACTGCGGTATAAAATTATTAAAATATAAAATTTCAATCTATGGCTGCTCAACAAACCTATTTTAATTTACTTAATTTGTCACTGCGTACCATAAACACCTTTATTGGGCATGATTAACTAGATAAGCCATGATTAGTTTCTTTGCTTCGAAAATAGTATTATTAATTAAAACATCATGATCCAATTAAAATAACAACCTCCCTCTCATCCGCCGAAAGAGCCCCATGCATTTTAATTTTTGAACTTGCAAAATCCTATAATTCGTTTAATTTTAAATGAATATAACCTAATTACAATATATTACTTAAAAAAGTACTCCCTCGATTCCATATTAAGTGTCGTTTTAGCTTCATGCACATGAATTAAGAAAATCATTTAATACTATCATTTAATAATTAAAATTTGTATGAAATTCCATCACTACCCCTTTATGGGAAGTTGAAAACTATTAATACAAGGGAGAAAATTTCTTGGGACAATGAGAGAAGTTAGGGGTGATATGAGAAAGTAAATAATTTATTCTCTTAGAAAGTTGTAAACGACAAATAAATTGCAACAAATTTTTTCTTCTAAAAAGTCACTTATTATGGAATAGAGGTAGTACTATTAATCAAAAAAATTGTTGCATTTAAAAAAGAATAAGAATTACATGAATTTTAATATTTTAAAAAATAAAAATATGACTCTTTCGTAAAACAGAAGAAAAACTCAATTATTACCTTAAAATAATTAACCAAAAAACACAAAAAGTCAAAAAACTATTGATGAAAATAAACCTGAGACTTGTAACAAATGGTCACACCCGCCACAACGGCACTAGCTAGACATGAAATACCGTCATCAAGAAAAGTGATTTTCATTTAACTTTTGATTTATCTTTTTAATGGCATATTTAGATGAGAGTTGTGATCTTTATAAGAAAATAAGTTTATTTACAATAGTCGGCACTCTCTTATACTTTGTAAGGTTTAATGAGAAAGAAATTTTGCAAAAGGAAAAAAAAAGATATTCTAAAATTGTATGAGTGTTGAATTCTTCAATCTCTATTTTCTTTTTTTGCAGTTTTATTTGATTTTTGGGTCATTTCGATGTTACTCGACTGACTTTGGTCATTAGCATGCATCCACTTTTAGGTGTTATTATTTTTGAGGGCATCCATTTTGACGTTGGAGCTAGTCCAATCTTATCATTTCACCCTTTTAATTAATTCAGACGACTAATTAAATTCACAAATACCGTATTTATCAAAGTCGCACGATGTGATGAATCAGTCTTATCAATAGAGAAAAAGAAAATGATTTTTAAACTGAGGTGGCTTTTAAGACATCATTTATAAAATCACTTTAAAGCATATTAGGATGGAATATTAAGTTTAGAAAAAATGATATACATGTCGATAAATATACAACGAAGTTCAATTGCGACCAACGTGAAAATGTTTACGATAAGATAGAAAAAATTTAAGGTGGGATCCTTTTAAATTATTATCTATTTTATGTATGCACATAATTCACGATCATAATTTGACTCAAAATTTTCGCAATGTATAACAGGACTCTTAAGTTTAAATATACATATATTTTGAAAATTACAAATTTTTAGATTTTCTCATAATACCTAAAACCACAAATCACCCATAAAAAATTGTTTGTCCAAAAACCAAATACACGTACGGTTGTAGTGCTTTACAGTTGTTGCTTTAAGATCGACATTCCCATCAACTTATTTCACACAAATTTATTTTGTTTAAAGGAGTAATTTTTAACTTTTATTATTTAAAAAGTTACATAAAAATTATGTAATTGAGTGCGACAAGGCTTAAGCATGTATGTAATTGAAAGAATATAAATAAGATGTTGGTGTACGATGTACAATGTATGAAAATTTTAAAAAGACAGGGAAACTAATCTGCCGTCAATGATGGACTAATCTAATATTTGAGTGAACCACATAAATTTTATATGTTGTGTGATTATTTTTCTTTCGTTTTTTCTTTAATATTGTTTTCGCATTGTTAATCTGTAACAAGTCATTCCCATCAACTTATTTCATACAAATTCATTTTGTTGAAAGGAGTAATAGTTTGAACTTTTGTAATTTAAAAAAATTAAATAAAATTATGTGATTGAGTGCGGCAAAGCCTAAGCATGTATGTAATTGAAAGAATAAAAATAAGATGGTGGTGACATAATGGTGCATGTTAGTGAACCCAAAAGATTAATATACTCCTAGTTTGTGACTTTGGAGGGTCAAAGAAAATTAAGGGCCCTCACTTTGCCACCATTTAATTTTTATTTTGTTTTTGCTAATTTCCTCGTCGTCTATTTACAAATCCTATGCCCTAAACGATAGACATCAAAGCAACCACCTCAATAGCAATAACGGATGCCACGTGTCCACTCCCAAAATATCTCACGGGCTTGACAACAAGTAATAAAGTAATGAGCTTTGACAAAAAACATGGTAGTATAATAAACAATGATTGAATATTAGTTGAAGTGACCTATGTACCACCGACACGTGCCGATTCCCACCGACTTTGACCAGACACCGTGATGTTGGTTGACTTTCTTGTACTCCCTTACTGCCAATTTTGAATATCTACACCGAAAGTGAAGGCCTTGTGCATAATTGTGTGCATTTGTGATTTGACCCTCATGCATGGCTATAATCACTAAAAATAAAAATAAATTTATTTTTTTTAATTTATATAAAAATTATACTTCACTCGTTTTTTAGAAAATGAGAGAATAAAACTTATTAATATTTTAAAAATATAATTATTTTATGTATATTATTAAAGATAATAAATTATTAATTTAATAATGTTATCATTATAATAACAAATTTAAAAATATTGTGTTATTTATACGTATCGATATCAATAACCCAATTACTCATTATCATTTAAGTTACACTAATCCTGTTCAAATGAGGTAATTAATTTCATGACCTAAAAATTAGTTAACTTAAACTGTTAAACACAAATTATATAATAATAATAATAATAATAATAATAATAATAATAATAATAAATTAAACAAATATGAGTTCGAAGAGGAGGAGGAAGCTTAACTTTTAGTACTAGAGAGATTTTTTTTTCTCTTTTATTATACTAAGACTTTATTTTTCTTTTTATTTTAAGGTTTGTATTCTCGCTTATAAAATATGAAACATAATTAATGTTAAGAAATTCAAAAATTGTTGAAATTATTATATAATTCATTATATTTTTACTCGTGTCACTCTAAAATAGAGGCGTTGAAATAAGACTATTTACGAACTTACTTGAACTAAACGGCATTCATATGGTGATGATTATGTGTAGAAGCTATAAGATCAATTGATATATACAATAAGATTTTCATTTATTAATTATCATTGAACGAGATCATGTGACATATTCAATAAGAATTTTATTTTTAATATGTTCAGCCCATAATCGATGAATGAGATCATGCTACATAATCACCTATTATAAATTCATGATTCATTACAAAATTACCTTAACTATTTTGTTAAGAGTTTAATCAAGGTGACCACAGTTTGGGTGCAAGTAGTTTTCTTATACTATCAATTTCTTTGTACATTCCTTCCAAGAATTTGGGATTAAGCCCCCCTCCCCCCTCCTCTTTCCTCTCTCTCTCTCCTCCTTGAAACTGAAAACCACACACGTATACATGTAGTGGACATGATAATAAAATTTAATACTCCGTAGTAAACTTGAGATTATTTATTATTGTAAGAAGCTAAATTTGCTGCTTGTTTAGTTTAATGACATGATAGTAAATTTGAGATTATTATCTTATTTTATATTATCATTAATATATAAAAGAGTTTTTTATTTAGAGTAAAAAATTAATACGTGAAAAATTCTTTTTGTGGAATAGAGTTAAAAGGCGGTAGGTGTATCATTGAAGGACATGTTTTGTCAAGCAAACCGGCCGGTACGTACGCAATATTATAGCCAACTGAAAACCATTCAGAAAGGTCTGAAAACTTTGATTTATATTCCATTCCATTCAGCCAGTCTCCACTCTCAAATTCAAAAAGAAGAGATCCACTTGCCTCCCCAATGAGCCAATTGCAGTTAGCCACATGCACTTGTACGGATTAACTAAATTCTTTTTGTGGAATGGAGGAGTTTGGTGCTCCCTCCCTCAATCACTTGTTGGGGGAATAATGTTGAATCTCCGTTACCCAAAACACTTGGAAACTACCCAAACAAACACCAGACTAGAAAGAAAAAGAAATGTCTAGTGGAGAAAACATAGGGAAAGGTTAGAGTGGAAGCAACGGAAATATGGAAAGTAAAAAAGAAAATAGGCGTGTGGGTCCAACTGAGAAGCATAAACCAACCACGATGCTTCTACTTTTCTCTCTCTCTATACCAAAAAAAAAGAAAGAAAAGAAAAGTCTCGTTCAAATCTTTAGGTAGCCTCTTATAAAGCCACCTCTTCTCATCTCTCCCCCACATACACATACATACACAACAGAGTCCTCTGCTTTTTGAGATTTTGATTTTGCTCCACGCCTTCAGATTCACTCAACACCAAGAAAACAACAATCAATCAATCACTAAGCCATTTGGATTCTCTCTTTTCTTCTTTCAAAGCCGCTCGCTCTCTCTCCCCCTCCCTCTCCCTCTCCCTCTCCCTCTCCCCCAACAATAACATACTTACTAATCTTCACAGATTTGAGATGGGTTACTACTCTACAATTCAAGATTTTTTTGTGTGTCTCTCTGTTTTTGTTTAACTATTTTAGCAATTAAAATCCTTCCCATAATTTTTATTTGGGTCCTTACCTTCTTCTTTTTTTTTTGTTTTTTCTTTTATAAATTGAGTTCTGGGTTTTGAACTTTTATCAGATTTTTTAAAAAATTTGAATTCAATTCTTAATTTTCTTTTGATTTTGTGACCCATCTCAAACCCTTTAAATCCCCTGTTTGTAGAACCCCGAGAGAGCGGGCGGCGAGAGCTTTTTTGGCTTTTTGGTTGTTAATTTTCTTGGTCGAATCAATGGCTGGTAAATCAAAGAACGCCATGGATGAATCTCAGAAGATGACCCATATGGATTGGGACAGAGATCAAGGCAAGGACTTCGATTACGCAGGCTTGGAGAGGCGACAATGGAAGACAGTTTTTGAAGAAGCTTCCATGTCCGATAGGCCTTTCAAGAAGATCAAAAGTCCAGAACGCCGAGATCCTTTTCAATCCTCAGCTTCTAATTTAGCTTCCCAAAAACACTCTGCTTCTATTTCCTCCTCTGTTCCTCATAACACTACTACAGAACCTGTACCTTTTCCACCTCCATCTACCTCTACCTCTACCTCATCTTCAAGGCTATTTCCTTTTGCTTTTGATGGGTCTCAACAATCAATGGAGAGTTTACAAAGATTCAGAAGTAATACTATGCCCCTGCTCCCTTCATACCAGCAAAATCAGCAGCAGCAGCAGCAGCAAATGATTTCATTTGCACCTCACCACCAACAAAACCACCAAGGATTCGGATTCCCACCATACTTTTCCGGTGACTTGGCGGCATCACCGCAGCATCAACAGCAGCAGCTATTGCAGTACTGGAGTAACGCACTGAATTTAAGTCCGAGGGGAAGAATGATGATGATGAACAGACTGGGACAGGACAGTAGGACTCTGTTTAGGCCTCCAATCCACCCTATTACCACAACAAAGCTATATAGGGGAGTGAGACAAAGGCATTGGGGCAAATGGGTAGCTGAGATTCGTCTCCCTCGGAACAGGACTCGCCTCTGGCTCGGCACCTTTGACACTGCCGAGGACGCTGCCATGGCGTATGATCGCGAGGCCTACAAGTTAAGAGGTGAGAATGCTAGGCTCAATTTCCCTGAGCATTTCCTTGGTAAAGATAAAACAGAGTCCACAGCCCCTAGTTCATCTTCATCGTCTCCTCGACCCTCAAAACAGCCTCAACATGCCCCACAAGGCCTCAATTTGATGGCTTCAACGACAGATTCGCAAACACCAGCTGCATTAGGTGACAATGTTGATGATGATTCGGGATTGGGGACGAGTGAAATAACGAATGGCGAAGAAGTGCAAGCAAATGTTGGGAGCTCTGGAGCAGGGGAAGGTATTTCAGACTCATCTGAATTTGTTTGGGGTGATATAGGAGAGGATTGGTTCAATGCAATTCCAGCTGGTTGGGGTCCAGGAAGTCCTGTTTGGGATGATTTGGACACCTCCAATAATCTTTTATTGCCATCAAATCTTTCTTTTGGAAATGTTCAACAACAGGAATCTCATAATCTTGATCCCTCAAAGGAGCAAGAAAATATGGGTTCAACTTCTTCAGCTTCTTCATCATGCCTCATGAATCCTTTCTTTTGGAAGGATCAAGACTGAATCAAGTTCAACTCTCCCTGTGGAGATTGGGTTTTAGACAATCTCCGGAGGTTCTTTCAGTGGCTGCTGATTTTTGAAGCAGTCAGTGAATCCATAGTCCCTCTGATTTTTCATTTACCCTTTCGTTTGCAATTCCTCCTCTTTTTTCATTTTTCATTTCCCCCCCTTTTTCATAGTTTTCTTCTTTAACATCTACCTTTGAATCCTCATGTTCAATTTTCTCCCTCCACCACTGCTAAAAAGGTTGCATATTTCAGACCTTTTTGCATCATTAATGGTAATCCTTACGTATATTAGGAGTTTGTAACTACTTAGGCGCTTAAGATACTAGTTTCTAGTAGTATAATGTTTGTACTTGTATGCTTTTACTTGTTTCTACTGGCATTATATGTTTTTATGCAGTAATTCTAGTTATCTTAGACTCGGACCAGTTTGGAAGGAAACGTTTTTGTGATTTCCTTTTGCAAACAGTCGGTCCGCCATCTGGAGCTCTGTTTTTAATCTGCAAGGATGGAAAATATTAGTAGTTTTGTTTGTACATTCTGGTGTTTGTCACATGAACTATTGAATATTGTATCTTCTTTCTACTTATGGTAGTTTAAATGATTGATCAGACAGAAATTTGCAGTAATTTTTTTACCTTTTCTGTTGATGTTACATGTTTTGGATGCTAAAATTTTCACTATTTCAAAACGTGACATTTCTGTGGAAATTTAACATATCCTAATCAAACAGAACAGCATTTCTTGAATGATAAAACGTCATGCTCCCATTACCATTAGGCCAATATTCACAATTTCTTACTGGTCAGAAAAGCAATATTCCCGAGTGAGTCTAATGGAGGTGCTTATCAACCACCTTAGGCCTGAGTTTCTTCTTTGTTGATCTCCTGCCATGTCATGCACAAACAAGCTGGTCCATATTTGACTCTTAATCACTACCTAATACAAGAACATTGGCAGCACTACACTAGCTATCAAATAACAAATTTAAGACTTTCTTGGGAGAATTTGGTTGAATGGACCACAAGAATATATTCTTCTTTCCCAGGCTTTTTCTGTTTGTTGCATTGTATTTAGGAGGGAAAAGGAATTTTGTTTTTTCTCACCTGCATAAGATTCTAAAAAAATGCTAGAAATCATAAACAAAAGTTAGGAGATGGTACACAAAACTATAAAATCTTCCTTGCTTTTTCCTAAAATTTTTAAAACTTGATTCCTATCATAACCAAACAAGTGAAAATGCAGTTGTTTAACCTTCAATTCCTTTCTCTTAAAAATAATCGCGATTAGCAAACAAAATAACAATAAATTTACACACCATTAGCATTTAAAATGGAAGCATTCTCCACTTTCTTTGATATTTGCATAAAATAATAATTAACATAGGACTCGACTTTAAGAATCTTCAACGTGTAGAATGCCGAATATGCGTTTTGCAGTCCATAAAAATGCTTCTTGTTCCGCATTTTCTATCATTTTTAAGGAGTTAATCAACACATCCTCAGCATACATATCCTAAAATAATGAAGTAAGAGCAATGCATTTCCTCATCAACTATTTCATTAATCCTTCAAGATAGATTAATAAATGGGTGTGGGATAGGAAATGCGTGGGCCCAATAGCCGTCCCATGATATCATTTTAATTTCTTAATTGCACGATAACCACCGATGCACGGGGCTACAAGAAAATGATATGATTAATTAATATGTTGTTAATAAGAAATCAAAGATATCTAGAGTTGTGTACCTGTGGCTGTGGATTAAGAAGTCACTAATCCTTTCTTTTACCAAACACCGACATTGATGTTGTCATGGTGTGGCTGGCTTGCTTCCATTTCTTCTGCATAAAATAATGAATGATCAATTTGTTAATGGGAATGTTACTTCATGATTATGAAAGTCTGCTTATACTAAATAGTTTTAATTATTAGTACAGACAAATTTGGATTTGGTATATGATTGCTTGGATTACATTTAATGTAATATTAAAACTTTTCTTCACTTAAAATCCAGCAGTTGTTACAAACTTAAACATCACGGTAGAGTATTGGTTTACCACAATTACTGATATTAACTCTACAATATATTTGCTACCCAATTTTTTTTTTATATTTTTATTTACACTCTCATTTTGTAGAGATATCAGGACAAATACAAATAATAGATAAAAAAAAAAAAGGGGTCTCGGGACGGAAGAAAGGAATGGTCTCATGGCCTTGGTCGATCAAAGAACCTAATGGTCTCATCGTCTTGATCATCAAACTAAAACCTCATTTAATTTTTGATGAGGGGTTGAAGGGATTTATTCGTGACAGAAACTTTTAGAAAAAAACAGGATTGAAGGAGAATGTCAAAGCAGGCTATATATATCTTGGGATTAGATTACCTAAAACCAAAAGATCTAGCATGCACCTACTTCCTTATCTTTGTGGGTGGCATTTATCATTTCTTTTAGTTATACTAAACATAGCACAACATAAATAAAAAGGTTCAGTTCTTTTCATGTTGGGCTGCCTAATATTGAATAAGAATCATCATCCATCACTAGTTATCATGCAACTGTAACCAGCAAGCTAAATAAGTATATAATTACAACATACATACATCCAACACCGATAATCCAAGATAAACATGGAGACAGAGATGACTAACATTTCAAAGTTGTGACACGAGAAGTACCAAAATAGAAATCAAAATGTACCAGAAAATTGTGCTTAGATATATAAACTCTTCCATTTATTCTCAAATAAACCGGGTTCGAAGAAGCTTTCAGCGTGATAGGAACTAGAGTTTGCTATCATCAGCAGGACTCTCTTCCTTCCCAAGGGCAACTACTACTTTCTTCAAGATGGACTCCGTTGGCTGGTGGGAATTTTGCACCACCTTTGAAATTGTTTGCCATTTCTAACCATGCTTTGGTTCTGCAGCAATGCATCTTTTAAGAACTTCATTCTGGTTATCTTCGGTTCCATGCTGAATTTCAAATTTATAGTATAATGCCCAGAAATCCCCAATATCTGGTGCAAGTGTCACTGCCCTGTTGAGCCAAGTCCAAGCTTTGTTAAGCTTCCTGTCATGCCAAAATAACTTAGCCACCATAGCTATTACATGGGGATCGTGGTTACAACTGTTCAGTGCATATACACTTGGTTTTTCGTTGAGGACGGGGAACCATCTCAACTGAAACAGCCCATAAAATACCACTATTAGGGCACTCCTGTAACGCCTTGGCCATCAGAATATCAGATTCCTTCTTGTTGCCATGTCTGGATTCAGCTCGTATGGCAGCAAGCCATAGTTCAGGATTCTGAGGATTCTTCTTCCTCACCATAGTGAGAACAGCCCTAGCTTTGCTCAGCCCATTCAATTTCTCCTCATTGTTAGTAAGTGAAAGCCAAAGTGGAATACAACTTGGACAACGCTTCAAACCTGGCTCACATACTTCCTTTGCTCGATCCAAATGACCAAGTCGATCCTCTAGCTGTCCACGCATCAGCCACAGTTTGAAAAATGAAGAAAAGAGTTTCAACCCTTCATCAAGTAACCTTTTCTCTTCCGTGATGTTTCCCAACTTCCTTTCGACTATGGCAGATTTCATCCACACAAGTTCTGTGCCTCCCCTTTCTCGCGCCTTAGCAAGAATCATCCTAGCTCTTTCAAACTCAAAAGTTTCAAATTCAAGCTTAAAGGCAGCAAGCCAAATCTCCTCAGAATTTGGAATTGCGGCATATGCCTCCTCAGGTATTGATCAAGCTGCATGCACATCACCAGCAAGCCACTTCTCTTTGGCACCTGATAGACACATTTTTTATACATTTTATTATTCCCATATTTATTATTTTATATGTTTATTTTATTTAATTAATGCATTTTATTTTATTTTGTAGGATTTATCTTATTTATCTTGGTGAACAAGTAAAAGATAATTGTTGCAGCTTTTAAAGATGGAAAATGACTCTTGGGAGATTACTATGTAGAGATTGAAGTTCAGAAGGAAAGAGGAGAATAAAAAGGAAACAAAAGTGGCCAAGTTCAATGAATCTAAATTAGGGCACAAATTTATTTTCCCTATAAATAGGTCTCTTGTTTTAGAGAGAAGGGCATCACTTGTTATTTTCTTTTCCTTAGTTTTTCGCTGGTGTAGAAGGGAGAGAGTTATTTAGCAATTGAGAGCTTTGTTTTTTCATCTTATTCCGTTCATGTGTGGTACTAGTATCAGGGAGTATTTGTAACTTTTTTTTATTTTAATAGAAGTTCTATTTTTAATTATTGTTCTTATTTCATGCAATTATTATTAGTAGTTTTAATTTTGAATTTGTTGGTTTTAATTTTCATGGCTAGCTAAATTTCTAATATCTAGGATGATGATGAAACTAGGTATTACATATTAATTAATTTCTTTCCGTTCCGGAATTAGTGCCTAATTATTTTCGCCTTCATATTTTCCTTCGCATTAATTGCATATGATTCTTATATTGATTGCGAGGTTTTGATAAGTTATAGTTAATCTATGAATTTTTCATAACTTATGCTTACCCATATTAATTATATTAATCATTATTTTTAAAGGGAAGGGAAAATAATTTGAGAATTAATTTGGACAATAAGAAATTATTTATTATGTTAGTATTTAGTGGATTCGGATTCCTAGGTAGCTTTTCTCATTACTAGATTTTATTAATTTTTAATTTGCATTATTTAGTTAATTAATCATCTCCACCATAATTATTTCTAATTCGCCTAAAATAGATATTAAGGATACATTGAAGTTAATCTAGTCTCTGTGGGTTCGACCTGTACTTGCCAGTTCTTCAATTTGATACTGTGCACTTGCAGTTACATATTTTTATCACAACAAGTTTTTGGCGCCGTTGCCGGGGACTAGAATTAATTTTTTTTATTCCTTAATTTTTATTTATTCGAATTAGTTTTTAATTCATTTTTTTATTTTTCAGGATTATCGAAGCGGAACGAAGGAGCGGAAAGATAAAAATTGTGTTGCTGCGCTTTTTCGGGTACTTCGTATCTCCATATTTTATTTTATTTTATTTTTAAAAAAAACAAAAAAAAATAGTAGCTTAGTTTTATTTTATTTTTAGTTTTTATTATTAGTTAGAAAACTAATTGAAGCATTCATGCATTCACTCACGTAGAGCACATCCTGTTTAGGTTTTAGTTTTATTTTTTTTTATTTTTATTTTGTTAAATATAAACTGTGGTGATTGCTGGAGGATTGAGGTACGTCAAATTTCTCTTTACTTCGTAATCCACATAGTTTTAGGACATTTTATTTGTTTACCGTTTTTTTTATTTGTGCATTTTCATCTTTAATCTAACATTAAGGGCAAAAACCTGAAACAAGATAAGGTGGGGATTTCATCACCCTTCCTTGGCCCACAAACAACTCAACTTGCATTTTGCATAACCTTCCTAATAAAATCAAGTAGACGTTAGCCCATAGGACTCTCGAGCTCAATTAGGACAAGAAACTCCAAGAGGAGGCTGAATTTTTAATTAATCAAACTACTGGTGTCTAGGCAAGTGGTTCAAAAGGCAAACGCCTAAAGAACGTGTGGTTATTTAATTAGTCACCGTACCCACGGAGAGACTCCCACCTTTCTTACACTTACCTGGCTAGTGGCGTGATTAATTTTAAATTTGGTGGACCTTGAGGTGTAACTTGGAACAGTTAGGAGCTGTCTAGATTTTATTTAGGTTGACCTTAGAAAAAGTAATTTTTTTTTTCTTATTTATTATTATTTTCTTTTATTTGTTTTGTGTGCTTATTTGCTGAGTAGTGTATGCAAAAAGTGTGGATTAGGGACAAAACATCCCGATTAGTGAGAAAACTTGATTTTTTGGAGCCCACTTTAAAAGATCTTACTTTAAGAAAAATGGAGGTCGCACAAACCGTGTCTTTAAGGGATCGATGTTATCCTTCCCGTTCTGCCCAACCTTCATGCATCAGTCTACCACCAGTAACTGGTAATAATTTTGAACTTAAACCACATTTTATAAATATGTTACCAAAGTTCACTGGTATAGAAGATCCATACTTATTCATTCAAGAATTTGAGGAAGTTTGTGCTTTAATGAAAATTCAACAATTGTCTGATGACTCAATTAGGCTAAGATTTATCACTTTCGCTTTAAAAGATAATGCTAAAAAGTGGTTATATAGCCTGCCAAATAATTCCATATCAACCTGGGAGGGATTTGTTGTTACATTTCTAAAAAAATATTTTCCAAATCATAAAACTGCTAAAATTAGGACTGCAATTCATCAATTTTGCCAACTTGAAAAAGAGTCCTTTTGGAAATATTTTGATAGATTTAAAAATTTGTTATCCCAGTGCCCACACCATGGAATTGAGAAATGGCGATTATGCCAAATTGCCTACGAAGGTTTAGATTATCCCACTAAAACAATGTTAGAGTCAATGTGTCAAGGGGATTTTCTGAATAATGATGAGGAAAAAGCTTGGGGGTTTTTAGAGGACTTAGCAGAAAAAACCATGCAATGGGAAACCACCCGAGAGACCGATAAACCTAACTCATCTAGGGGTATTCATACAATTGACAATTCAATTGCCACCGAAGCTAAGTTGGCTGGTGTACTTAAAAGACTCGAAGCTTTAGAAATTAGGGGACCATCACCTGTGAATCACGTCTCAACATCAACACCTTTGTGTCTAAGGTGTACTTCACCAAGTCATGTGATAGAGGAATGTCCTAGAGTTATGGCCCAACCTGAAGAATATGAACAAGTCAATGCAATGTTTCAAAGACCTAGGAATGACCCATTTGCACCCACTTATAATCCAGGTTGGAGAAATCATCCTAATTTTGCATGGAACCAAGGACCCTACCCAAATAACTCTTCAAATCAGGTCAGTCAGTCTCTAAATCAATCTTTTCAACCTTACCAAAAGTCGAATCCTGGTCCGTACCAAAATTCAAATCCAGCAACTCCATATCCACCAGGTTTTTCAAATTTTTCAAATGAGAGTGAGAAGAGACTTAGCACTTTAGAGACGTTAATGAAAAACACTAACCAAGCCTTATCTCGTCTAGAGATCCAAATGAGTCAATTGGCCACTACAGTTAGTGAAAGAGAGAAGGGTAAACTTCCTAGTCAACCCGAGACCAATCCGAAATTTTCAGCCCCTAATCAAAAACCTTATCATGCTAATTCACTTGAAAGCAACCAAGTCAATCATGTGAATTCTGTAATCTCTTTAAGGTCTGGAAATTATTTTAACAATCATGCTGGCATTGATAATGAAGCAGAAAAAAATTTAACTGTTGAATCTAACAATCCATCTTCAACGTCAGCCCAGCCTGAAAAGCCCACAAACTCCACAAACTCTGAGTCAGTAGACCCATCCAATAAGCATGTGTCCAAAAATGATCAAACCACATCTTCTGAGTTAGCTGAAAAGGTCTTTAAACCAAAAGCCCCATTCCCCTCAAAGACTTATTTCAAACAAGCAGTCAGCCCAGTTGGACAAAATTCTAGAAGTGTTCAAACAAGTGAAAATTAATATTCCCCTTCTAGATGCCATTCAACAAGTTCCCTCATATGCTAAATGTCTAAAAGATTTGTGCACACACAAAAGAACCACTCATGTTCCTAAGAAAGCTTTCCTAACAGCCCATGTTAGTTCTATCTTGTCATGTCAAGTCCCTGTGAAGTATAAGGACCCCGGTTGTCCTACTATTTCATGCATCATAGGTGACACCTTAATTGAAAAAGCTTTGCTTGATTTAGGAGCTAGTGTGAACCTTTTACCATTTTCTGTGTACCAAACCTTGGGTTTAGGGGACTTGAAAAAGACAAGTGTCACACTCCAGCTAGCTGACCGTTCCGTTAAAGTGCCAAAGGGAATAGTTGAGGATGTACTCATTAAGGTTGGCGATTTTGTCTTCCCTGTTGACTTTGTTGTCCTTGAAACTCAGCCTGTTGCCAATCCGAAGGGTCAGATTCCTGTCATTTTAGGTAGACCATTTCTAGCAACCTCTAATGCATTAATCAATTGTAGAAATGGACTAATGAAATTGACATTTGGGAACATGACAATTGATTTAAATGTGTTTAATGTGGGAAAGCAACCTAGTGATTTTTCTGACCAGCCCGTTGAAGTGAACATGATTAATGAAATGTCTGAAAATGAACTTATGGAAGAAGATGAAATTCTGAATTTTTGTCTAAATCATTTTGGTCAAAATTGGGATGAAACAGTATATGTAAATGAGGTAAATGAAATGTTAGAGTCATCCACGTCAATGTCTCACTTTG
This sequence comes from Aralia elata, assembly GCA_034770075.1. Taxonomy (NCBI): domain Eukaryota; kingdom Viridiplantae; phylum Streptophyta; class Magnoliopsida; order Apiales; family Araliaceae; genus Aralia; species Aralia elata. The sequence continues at coordinate 92,555,125 of CM068385.1, forward strand.
AATGGGAACCCGTGACTGAGCCAATCTTACACTCCTCAGAACCTCTTGAAAAGAGTCCACCAGAGTTAGAACTCAAACCTCTTCCGGATAATCTTAAATATGCCTATCTAGGTCCTTCTAAAACTCTTCCTGTAATCATTGCTTCTGATTTAACGAACACACAGGAGGAAGAGTTATTGACCATCCTTAGAGAAAATAAGGAAGCCATAGGATGGAGCATAACAGATATTAAGGGGATTAGTCCAACCATTGTCCAGCATAGGATCCACTTAATAGATGATGCTAAACCAGTGAGAGACCCACAAAGGCGGTTGAACCCAGTTCTAAAAGAGGTTGTTAAGAAGGAAATTCTTAAGTGTCTAGATAATGGGATCATCTATCCCATTTCTGATAGCCCTTGGGTAAGTCCTGTTCAGGTGGTGCCTAAAAAGTCTGGCTTAACTGTGGTTCAAAATGAAGCTAATGAGTTAGTTCCCACTCGTGTCCAATCTGGTTGGAGGGTTTGCATAGACTATAGAAAACTCAATGCTGCCACAAGAAAGGATCATTTTCCTTTACCCTTCATAGACCAAATTTTAGAAAGGTTAGCTGGACATGCTTACTATTGTTTCCTTGATGGATACTCGGGCTATTTTCAAATTCCCATAGCCCTAGAAGACCAAGAAACGACCACATTCACTTGTCCTTATGGAACCTTTGCATATCGTCGCCTACCCTTTGGGCTTTGTAGTGGCCCTGCCACCTTTCAAAGATGTATGATGAGCATTTTTTCTGACATGGTGGAAAAATTCCTAGAAATTTTCATAGATGATTTTTCCATATTTGGATCTACATTTCATGAGTGCCTTCACCACCTTGACTTAGTTCTAAGGAGATGTAAGGAAACAAACTTAATTCTAAATTGGGAAAAATGTCATTTCATGGTAAAACAAGGAATTGTTCTTGGTCATATCATATCTGAAAAGGGAATTGAAGTAGACAAAGCCAAAATCAATCTAATTGCCAATCTTCCACCACCTAGGACAATCAAAGAAATTCGTTCGTTCCTAGGACATGCAGGCTTTTATAGGCGATTCATTAAAGATTTCAGTAAGAAAGCAAGACCCATGACCAATCTTCTTGGTAAAGATGAAAAATTTGAATTTAATGAAAAATGTCTCCAATCCTTTGAACAACTCAAAAAGGAGTTAACTTCAGCTCCTATCATCAAATCACCTGATTGGAGTCAACCATTTGAGTTAATGTGTGATGCATCTGACTATGCAGTTGGTGCTGTTCTAGGGCAAAGAATTAATAAGATTCCCCATGTCATATACTATGCTAGTAGGACTTTGAATGATGCACAATTGAATTATTCAACTACTGAAAAAGAACTCCTAGCCGTAGTTTTTGCTCTAGAAAAGTTTCGATCTTATCTTATTGGGTCTAAAATCATTGTTTACACTGACCACGCTGCCCTCAGACATCTGCTCTCCAAGAAAGATTCAAAAGCCCGTTTAATTCGTTGGGTCTTATTGCTCCAAGAATTCGACCTAGAGATCAGGGACAAAAAAGGGTCCGAAAATGTGGTAGCTGATCATTTGTCCCGTTTAGTTGTGGAGTCCACCTCTGACCTTCCCTTAAATGAATCTTTTCCAGATGAGCAGCTTTTCTCCATATCTACTACACCTTGGTTTGCTGATATTGTGAACTACTTAGTTACTAATGAGATTCCTTCCCATTGGTCTAAACAAGACCGGTCCAAATTTCTTTCACAAGTCAAACACTTTTATTGGGACGACCCCTATTTGTTTAAATATTGCCCTGATCAAATCATTAGGAGGTGTGTACCCGACCATGAGTTTAGGAGTGTTCTGTCATTTTGTCATGACCAAGCTTGTGGAGGACATTTTGGAGGCAAAAAGACGGCCGCCAAGGTCCTCCAGTGTGGTTTCTATTGGCCTAGTCTATTCAAGGATGCCAACGAATTTTGTGCCAGTTTGCAATAGGTGTCAACTATTAGGAAGGATCACTAGGAGAAATATGATGCCAATGCAACCTATTCTAGTCATTGAATTGTTTGATGTGTGGGGAATAGATTTCATGGGTCCGTTTCCAAATTCTTTTGGAAATTTGTACATTTTACTTGCGGTGGATTATGTGTCTAAGTGGGTAGAAGCTATTCCAAGCAAGACCAATGACAACAAGGTTGTTGTCAAATTTCTGAAAGAGAACATTTTCTCTCGCTTTGGTACCCCTAGGGCCATAATCAGTGATCAAGGAAAACATTTTCGCAATCAGCCTTTTGAATCCTTGCTGAAAAAATATTCCATCACCCACAAGTTTGCAACACCATATCACCCTCAAACAAGTGGTCAAGTAGAAGTCTCAAATAGGCAAATAAAACAAATCCTAGAAAAAACGGTGAGTTCCAATAGAAAAGACTGGTCTCTTAAATTGTCCGATGCATTGTGGGCTTACCGTACTGCCTTTAAGACTAATTTAGGAATGTCACCGTATAGGCTTGTGTTTGGAAAAGCTTGTCACTTACCTGTTGAACTTGAACATCGCGCTTTATGGGCAATAAAACAGTTGAATTTTGATATGTCCACTGGTGGAAGTCATAGACAATTGCAATTAGCTGAGTTAGATGAGATTAGATATGATGCTTATGAAAATGCTAAAATTTACAAGGAAAGAACAAAAGTGTTTCATGATAAATCAATTTTGAGAAAATCATTTTCACCTGGTCAAAAAGTTCTCTTGTATAATTCTAGGCTACATCTATTTCCAGGCAAATTGCGTTCTAGATGGGATGGACCTTTTGTAGTCAAGGTAGTTTACTCTCATGGGGCAGTCGATGTTGAAAATCCACAGAGTGGTGAAATTTTCAAAGTGAATGGTCAACGACTTAAACCCTTTTTAGAAATGCCAAACGAACCAGAGGAGGTGGTGTATCTTGTTGACCCACATTAGTCCAAATGACTGGCATTGTACTTGTATTTGTAAGTTGTTTGTATTTTTTTTTTTTATTATTTTTGTACAGTATTGTCATCCGATTTCTGCTCCACCGTACAAGGTACAATTCTTTCATTTCTTTGTTCTCTTTCTTCATTTGCATACATTGAGGACAATGCATGATTTAGGTATGGGGGGAGTTTTACATTAGATTTTTTTTTTCGGTATTTTTTTTCTTCTTCTTTTTAGGAAATTAATTCTTTTTGTAAAAAAAACAAAAAAAATGGTGAAATTGAAAAAAATAAAAATTTTGTTTGACTTTTTATGGATTGAATTAATTCTAATAAGTTTTTGTGGAGCAAAACTCATGAGTAAGATTAAAAGATTAAGAACTCTTGAACCTTTGATGAGATACAAAATCTTAGTTCGATGCACCATCTGGAATAAAATTGAGTTCCTAAGCATTTTTGCACTTCACGTTCGCACTAACTCTTAGTTGTGGGGTATAAACTATGATTTGAGCAATTTCAAAAAAAACAAAAAAAAAAAAAAAAAAAATTGAGAAAAGGAAAGTTGAAAAGGTTGAAAAAAAAATAAACTGCCTCAATGTCCATTGAACGAAATAACTGGGTATCCAAGCCTCAGGAAGCATCGATATTCACGCTGAAAAGTATGATGGATAAAAGCAGCTTGACTAGTCTAGTTTTGTGGCCTTTGTTACTCGAGTTAGTAAGCCCTTAGGGGTGTCTCTACACCTAGTGCCCTAAAGCCAACTGGTTTGGGAGTCATTGGTCCAACACTCGCTACATGGGTAACTCTGAAAAGCCTAAGAAAATGAGACATTGCACAAGTCAAGGGGGGAAAAAGATAATAAAAAAAAGAAAAGAAAAAAAAATGAATTTGCTTGATTTTCATGGTAAAAATCTCTGCTAAGAGTTACATCACATACACAATGCATGCATCACATGGAATTAATTTTATGAAGGATGGTGTCTAGAATGAAGATTGAGTATTTTTGATAAGGTTAAAGTGTGATTTTGAATTTAATCTTGCTTATGTATATTGCCCATGTATACTTAGAAGTTTTCTTTCGATTTCATAATTTGTTGAACCCAAAAATATTTTATTTTGAATTTTGAATTTTGTGGGTATATTGACTGCAAACCCTCACGAGACACAACTCGTCCACTTGGGATAACCTTGGGGTTTAAAGGCTTGTTGCACATGCTAAGTGCAATCGTGTTTTCCTACGAAAATGGGGTAGTATAGTTTTTGTTTTTATTTTATTTTCTTTTTATTTTACTCGAGGACGAGCAAAAGATAGGTATGGGGGTATTTGATAGACACATTTTTTATACATTTTATTATTCCCATATTTATTATTTTATATGTTTATTTTATTTAATTAATGCATTTTATTTTATTTTGTAGGATTTATCTTATTTATCTTGGTGAACAAGTAAAAGATAATTGTTGCAGCTTTTAAAGATGGAAAAGGACTCTTGGGAGATTACTATGTAGAGATTGAAGTTCAGAAGGAAAGAGGAGAATAAAAAGGAAACAAAAGTGGCCAAGTTCAATGAATCTAAATTAGGGCACAAATTTATTTTCCCTATAAATAGGTCTCTTGTTTTAGAGAGAAGGGCATCACTTGTTATTTTCTTTTCTTTAGTTTTTCGCTGGTGTAGAAGGGAGAGAGTTATTTAGCAATTGAGAGCTTTGTTTTTTCATCTTATTCCGTTCATGTGTGGTACTAGTATCAGGGAGTATTTGTAATTTTTTTTTATTTTAATAGAAGTTCTATTTTTAATTATTGTTCTTATTTCATGCAATTATTATTAGTAGTTTTAATTTTGAATTTGTTGGTTTTAATTTTCATGGCTAGCTAAATTTCTAATATCTAGGATGATGATGAAACTAGGTATTACATATTAATTAATTTCTTTCCGTTCCGGAATTAGTGCCTAATTATTTTCGCCTTCATATTTTCCTTCGCATTAATTGCATATGATTCTTATATTGATTGCGAGGTTTTGATAAGTTATAGTTAATCTATGAATTTTTCATAACTTATGCTTACCCATATTAATTATATTAATCATTATTTTTAAAGGGAAGGGAAAATAATTTGAGAATTAATTTGGACAATAAGAAATTATTTATTATGTTAGTATTTAGTGGATTCGGATTCCTAGGTAGCTTTTCTCATTACTAGATTTTATTAATTTTTAATTTGCATTATTTAGTTAATTAATCATCTCCACCATAATTATTTCTAATTCGCCTAAAATAGATATTAAGGATACATTGAAGTTAATCTAGTCTCTGTGGGTTCGACCTGTACTTGCCAGTTCTTCAATTTGATATTGTGCACTTGCAGTTACATATTTTTATCACAACAGCACCCAACCATAGTACTTCAACCTGTGGCCTGTAAGTAACTGCTTTACGAAGCAAGGCATCAAGAGATTCCCTTGTCCCGTGACTCTTTTCAAGCAGTGCCGCTTTGACTCAGATGCTCTTCTTGGTTGAAAAGACAGTAAGCGCGTGAGCATAGATAGCTCTTGCCGTCTCAACGGAACCCCTTTTCCTGCACTCCTCAGCATCAGCAACCCACGTTCTCTTCTGATCTTCTTCCTCAACTCCAATCCCAATGGTATTACTAATTATTGCATTGCAAATTACCACAGATCCAGCTCGTTCAGCAGCCTCAGCCTCCTTCATCCATGCTTCCTTGTCAATCCCCAATCATTCTCTCTGCAAAGTCCTAATACCCCTTTCTATAACCTTCCCAACCATAGAAGTGTTCCCATTATCTTCTTCCAGCTTTGCAGCAGTTATCCACATAGCTGGCTCTTTCAGAGCTTCTCCCTTGCTTTATTAAGAACCTTCTTTGAACTATCATAAGTTTCCAGCCTGGCCAGAGAAAGCCACAACTCCACATGCAATGGACAACACTCCACGGCTCTATGAAGCAAGACCCTCGCATTTTCTTCACCGGCAATCTTCCCAACTGCCTTCCAGAGTGTCACAGAATCAGGTATTTGTTCAAGCCCTTTCCTCAAAACCCTACTTTTACTCTCCTCATCCTGCTCAAACGGTAAGGTTTTAAGCCCAGGACAACCCAACGTTAATATTTATTTTATTATTTTAATAATAAAATTTAATTTCATTTTGCATAATTAAATGTGTCATAACATGTATATGAAAGAGTGTCATATACAGAAGATATAAATTATATGTTATGTATAATTAAAGAAAATATATTGTTTATTCCCTCCGTCCCAAATTAATTGCATTTCTAGGACTTTTTAAAGTCAAATTGACTATTTTTAAAATTAATCTTTTTACTATATATTTTTGCTAACATATAGGTGAAGATATTATAACCAAAAGAAAGTATATACAATTTATTACTAATTTCAATTTTTATAATCTTAAAAATATATTTATATATGCTTAATTATTAATTTTAAAAATAATCAATTTGACTTAAAAAAGTCCTAGAAAAGCAATTAATTTGGGACGGAGGGAGTACAATCTTAGATGGAAATGGACATACCATTCTAGTAGATTGTAATACAAGATTGGATGATTTGTCTTAGTCATGTAAAGTGAAGACTTTAATCTAGTGTATTGGTGTATTTTTGAAATACATAGAACTGGATCGAAAAATTATTTGTTAAATACTGTTATTATAAATAATTTTTTCAATTACTATTAATGTACAATTACTCTTAATCCTGAGAGAATAATGAACTTGATTTTATAATGTATGTCACTTTAATATATTAAAGAGTGAGATTTTTAATACAATCAATACCTCAATATGTTAGGTGATATATGTTATGAAATTAGGAATATGTATTTTTCAAGATGGAATTCTACAATCAAATTATAATATCCCCTTGATATAATTTATTGGTTGATCACCAGAATCTTGACCAAGTATTTTAGTAATTCAAATTACTAAAGTATTAATTTAATTTATTAAATTAATGTGTGATCAAAAGTTTATAAATTATGTAGTCAAGAATATAAGTAGTAAACGGAATGGGTTAACAGTTTTATTCCTACACACGTTTATGGATATTATTATAGAGGAGTATTTTTGCGAGATACTAATAGTGGAAGGATTTAATTAATTAATTTTAATTCTATTAATTCTAGAGTGCAATTATAACTATTTAGTGGAATTAGTTATAATTAATATAATTCTAATTGATTAAAGAGTTAATCAGAAATTAGTATTATATTGGAGCTAGAATTATAGAATCATGCTTGATTTTCACTCTAGCCCTCATTAAGATATAACAAAATAGCAAGATAAAATATATCAGAAAAGTTTTCAAATATGCTGATAAATATCAGGGAGTTGAGGACTTTATATATTCTATCACTTTACAGTATTTTGAGCCAACACTCAGAAAAGTACGCGATATTAAAATAAAGGTCATATGGAGGATGATCACGAGGGAGAAAAAATCCATCATCAAAATTAAGCAAAAATTCTCCAGTGTGTTACAACCGAGGTATGTAATATAATTTTTGATTATGCTAAATTATGAGAAAGATCTTGAGATAATAATTTTTAAAAATAAAAATTATTAATTTATTTGAAAATCGTTTCCTACACCAACTTTGCAGCTTGCGTCCATAACTTTACTGAATTAGGGATTGCCTCGACTCCCTTGGCAATCACAGCCTTAGCTTCATGAAGGCTCGACAACCGACATGCCTCCAACCAAACATCCTCGTTGTTGGGACACTCCTCGCAACCTTTCATTATTAACTGCCTAGCCACCAGAATCTTACCTGCAGCCTCCTCCAACCTCACAGCAGCAATCGTGTTTCGGATTCGTTTGAATAAACAGACTTAGTAATAACCTAGTGTTCTTAATATCTGAAATCTTCGCATTACTAGTAATATTCATACTCTTCAAATCAGTCAAATAACCCTCTGGATTAACAACAGTTAACCCTGACACTTGATCTGACAGCTTATCCAACTTCAAATACAAAACTGCCCCTCTCCCCTCACCAACAGCAGTCAAATCTAAAGTTTGAGCCCGAGGTGTCTCAGTACCACCAACCGCCCTACTCATAGAATCCAGTGCAGTAACATATTCTTGCTCCCGCCTCACTTTCTCAAGGAGTGTATCTAGAACTGGCACAAAACTCTTAAACCTCTTCTTATTCCTCAGAGAATGTAACAAATTGATAGGGGCCAGCTGATACAAAGCTTCCTATACTGCAGTTTCACAACAAAGCAAGCACGGAGAGGGAAGAAATTGTAAGAAGAGTAAGAAAAAGGAGTTGAAATGAGAGAAGATTTAGACGGATTCGGAGATACTTTGAGAGAGAAAAAGGATAACCAATTTCATTCATATCCATTTCACACCATGAGCTCAGTACATATACTCCAATTCACATTATCCTAGATTAGCTCCAGCTCAGCCATGTGACTGCTAACAGACTGCTACTTGAGTAACATGCTGAAGTAAAGAAGAGAAATGAAAAATACTACCTTATCCTTAATTAAGAAAAACAAAAGACATTATTGACCCTTCTAACCAACTTAGCCACCTTACAGTCTACCCCCCATGAAAACAACCTTGTCCTCAAGGTTGGAAGTGGGGAAATTTCTTGTGGAACTCATTCCAGTCTTCCCAAGTTGCTTCATCGGGCAAGGTGTTGGACCACTGTACCAATACTTCAACTGAGGCTACATTGTTCTTTTTAATCATCTTTCTGTCCAGAATGGCCACAGGCTCCACCAAAAATTGACCATGTTCATCCAACTGAGGAAGAACTGCAGAAGTAGTGTACTTAGAACTGACCTTTTTCTTCAAAAGGGACATATGAAAGACAAGGTGAACCTTAGCTGGAGCCGGCAATCTGAGCCTATAGGCTACCTTTCCCACCTTTTTTCTAATCTGATAGGGACCAAAATATTTTGGAAGAAGCTTTCCAAACTTAGTTTGAGTGATAGTAGTTTGCTTGTAAGGCTTGATCCTTAAGTACACCCAATCTCCTACCAGAAAAGTCCTTTCACTTCTTGCTTTGTCTGCATAGGTCTTCATTCTGGACTGAGCTAGTGTCAGATTTTGCTTTAATAGCTGCAATTGTTGAGTTCTTTCCCTACAGAATGACTTGGTAGTAGGATCCTTAATTTGGCCATATTGATGGAAATTGAGATGAGGAGGCTTGTAACCATATAACGCTTCGAAAGGGGTCACCTTAAGCCCACTGTAGTAGTGAGAATTGTACCAAAACTCAGCTAGTGGTAACCAAGTAGACCAATGATTAGGCCTATTAGCAGTCATACACCTTAGATAACATTCTAGCACCTGATTAAAGCCTCTCAGTTTGGCCATCAGTTTGGGGGTGGTATGAGGTGCTTAAATGAAGTTTAGTTCCTATTAGTTTAAACAGAGATTGCCAAAACAGACTGATGAAAATTTTATCTCTATCAGACACAATAGTTGAAGGGAATCCATGTAATTTGTAAATTTGATCAATGTATACCTGGGCCAAATCTACAGCAGAGAAAGGATGATGGAGAGGAATGAAGTGTCCATATTTGGTTAGTCTATCAACCACTACCCAAATGACTGATTGCCCTTCAGATTTTGGCAGACCTTCAATAAAATCCATGGATATATCATCCCATGGTTTGTTTGGAATAGGCAAGGGCTGCAGTAAACCTAGGGAAGCTACATTTTCATGTTTGTTTTGTTGGCAGACATCACAACCTTTTACATACTGAGTAACCTCATTGTAGACCAGAAAAAATACTTACTAATCCTCTCATAGGTTTCAGTGATATCAGAATGACCCCCAACAGGAGACTCATGAAATTCAGATAAAAGCTTGGCCCTTAATGCATCATTTGGACCCACTACCAACTTCCCTTGAAACTTTAATCTTCCATTCTGAAAGGAGTACCCTGGTAATGACTGAGGGTCTAACTGGAGCTGCAGTATAAGATCCTTAAGCCCTTGGTCAGATTCCCAAGAGTGCACAATCTCCATTATCCACTGAGGAGTACACGTAGATAGTGCTGAGCAACTTAGTTCAGGACCAGGACCAGGTATCTGTCTTGATAGGCAGTCTGTTGCTAAATTTTCTTTCCCCTTTTTATACACAATTTCATAATCTAAACCCATCAATTTGGTGATCCACTTTTGTTGGTTAGTGGTGGTAATCCTTTGATCAAGAAAATACTTAAGACTATGATGATCAGTTTTAATTAACACTTTATTTCCCAATAAGTAGTGCCTCCATTTATTGACAGCATAAACCACAGCCATTAATTCCTTCTCATATGTGGACCATCCCAAATGTTTAGGTGATATAGCCTTGCTTAAGTAAGCTATAGGCCTGCCTTGTTGCATCAAAACTGCTCCCAGCCCATAATAAGAAGCATCAGTTTCTAAAGTAAATGGTAAATTAAAATTGGGCATAGCTAGGACTGTTGCTTCCACCATAACATCCTTCAAAGCTAAAAAAGCAGCAGTAGCACCCTCATTCCATTAGAAGTTATTCTTTTTTAGTAAATCAGTCAAAGGTTTACTAATAAGGCCATAGTTCTTAATGAACCTTCTGTAGTATACAGTTAGGCCTAAGAAGCCCCTCAAACTCTTAATGTTCTGAGGCATTGGCCATTCTTTCATACAACTGATCTTCTTAGGGTCCGTGGAGACTCCCTTCTGGTTGATAACGTGTCCAAGGTACTGGACCTGTTTTGTACCAAATAGGCATTTGCTCCTTTTTGCACATAAAGAGTTATCCTTAAGCAGCTGTAGAGTCATTTGCAAATGTTTAAGGTGTTCCTCATAGCTGGAACTATATACTAGGATGTCATCAAAGAAGACGAGGATAAACTTCCTCAAATAGGGCTTAAAGATTTGGTTCGTTAAGGATTGAAAAGTGGTTGGGGCATTAGTGAGCCCAAAAGGCATCACTAGGAATTCAAAATGGTCAGTGTGTGTTCTAAAGGCAGTTTTATGAATATCTGGGGGGGGTGTACCTTAATTTGGTGATAACCTGACCTGAGGTCCAACTTGGAGTACCATTTAGAGCCATGCAGTTCATCTAAGAGCTCATCAATAGCTGGAATGGGGAACTTATCTTTGATTGTCATCTCATTCAAAGATCTGTAATCTACACACATTCTCCATGTTCCATCCTGCTTCTTAACTAATAGTACTGGAAAGGCATAAGGACTTGTACTTGGCTGAATTATTTCAAAAACCAACATTTCATTTACAATCTTCTCAATCTATTCCTTCTGCACATGAGGATATCTATATGGTCGAAGGTTAATTGGTTGGCTACCCTCTTTTAGATTTATATGGTGATTGTGAGTTCTATCTGGTGGCAGCCCTTGTAACTCCTTAAATACCTCCAAAAAATTCTGCAACAAGGAGTTCAGTTGGGAGTTATCCCTATTTTCCCCATCACTTGTGGTTGCCCCTTGGTTGCTAGTAGGTTGGTCTTCATTCTCTAGATTATTGGAGCTCAACCCAAAGAGGTAACCAAAATAACCATGTGTGGCTGTATTCAAAGCTTGTTGGAACTCCCCAGAAGACATTAGCTGAATGGTGGGAGTAGTTGAATCTGATTCACCTCTGAGCACAACTTCCTTATTATCCTTGATGAATGACAATTGGAGTTGATCAAAGTCAAAAGTAACTGGATTGAAGTGTTTGAGCCATTGCACTCCCAGGACAACATCTATTCCTCCTAAGGGCAAGACTCTGAAATCAGTAATAAAGGACTCCCCTTGGGCTGACCATAACAACTGGGTGCATTCCTGCATACTGGCCACCTTAAACCCATCTGCTACCGAAACTGTCATAGGTTTAGTGTCTTGGGTAGGAGCCTTGATTCTCTTAGCAGCTTGGAGATCTAGGAAATTATTTGTACTACCACTGTCAATTAATATCCTTAAACATTTTCCATTTGCCAATCCCACAATCCGGATGGTGTTATTTACCTTGTGTCCAGACAAGGCATGCAATGTAATGTGAGCCTCATGTACCTTACATTCCTTGTCATCTAGAGGTCTCTCCTCTTCACAGCGCTCTCCCCCTTCTTCACTATCACAGTCCACTTGAGAAGGTAGTATCAAAAATAGGTGTGGTTTCTTGCATTGGTGACCCACAATGTAAGGCTCATCACAAGAATAGCACAATTTCTTCCTTCTCTTTTCTGCAATTTGTTCCCTAGTTAGTCCTTTGATAGGCAAATTCTTTCCAAACTCCATATTATGCAAAGCAGTATTAGTCACTCCAGGTGTACCAACTCCTACTGGTTTATTTCCCAACACAGAACTGGGTTTCTGTTGACTACCAGGCATCCCCATTTTAAATCCCATTATGCTCCTTTTAACCCATGCTTCTAGCTTTGCTTCTTCAACTCTAGCCATTCTAATCACCTCTTTGAGGGATTGTAACTTCAACTCCTGAATGCCCAACCTTATTTCCTCTTTAAGTCCCCCCAAGAAACAGTCCATAAAAAAAGCTTCATTCAAAGAGGGGTTCCTGATCAAGGACCAACCCTTTAATTCTTCAAACTTCTTCCTATACTCATCCACAGTCCCCAACTGCTGCACATTTTTCAGTTCCCCTATAGGGTTCATCTGGTTCTCTGGACTGAACCTAGCCACAATCTCTTCCACAAACCCATCCCAAGACAAATCTGGACCCCCTTGCACAAACCCAACATACCATTCTTTAGCCTCCCCTTCCAAATTCATGGTGGCTAAGTAAAGTTTGTGATTATCAGCCACTGAATAGTGAGAAAATAGTTTATTGCATTTTCGGATCCATGACCTGGGATTACTACCATCAAATCTGGGGAATTCAAACTTGATTGATTTGAATATGCTAGGAGTACCCTTGTCATCCTGATTTAGATTTTCAAAAGTCCCTAGAACTGAACCATCATGGGTTTCTGAATTACCTGTGTTATTTAGAGGGGGAGGTAGCCTAACTGAGAGCAATGCATCAAAACCCCTCATCATTTACTCCATCTTCTGATTCAATCTCTCCTCGAAATCCAACTTCAAACTGCTGACAGAATCATTCAATTGGGTCTGCAACCGCTGGATGGAGTCAGCCTGTTCACTAACAAAACCTTCCAAATTAGTGATTCTCTGTGTGTTATTGGCCATGGTTAGAACTGTTAGTGGCTCTGATACCAATTTGTAACAAATTGATAGGGGTCAGCTGATACAAAGCTTCCTATACTACAGTTTCACAGCAAAGCAAGCACGGAGAGGGAAGAAATTGTAAGAAGAGTCAGAAAAAGGAGTAGAAATGAGAGAAGATTTAGACGGATTCGGAGATACTTTGAGAGAGAAAAAGGATAACCAATTTCATTCATATCCATTTCACACCATGAGCTCAGTACATATACTCCAATTCACATTATCTTAGATTAGCTCCAACTCAGCCATGTGACTGCTAACAGACTGCTACTTGAGTAACATGCTGAAGTAAAGAAGAGAAATGAAAAATACTACCTTATCCTTAATTAATAAAAACAAAAGACATTATTGACCCTTCTAACCAACTTAGCCACCTTACAGAGAATAATCCCTAATTTTGGGCATGCTGTCCCACTCCTTAGATGATAATGTAAGCAGGTCTCTCGTCAAATCAGCAAACTGTTCAGAAATACTCGGGTTCGAAGATCGATATTTTTCAATTTCTTGTCTCAACCTTGCCTCCCTCCTATCTTTTCGCTTCAAATCCATTTTATGGTCAATCTCCTTCCATATAGCATCAGCCTCCCTATCATCCTCATCTTCATCGTATTTTGCATATGCAAGTAATCCCACATCATTACCCTCAAATTCACCAAACATCTGATTCTCGTCATACCCTTTTTCCTCAACATCATCATGTACTTCTTCTTCACCTCTGCCCTTTCCGTGGCAGCACGGGCTGGTCCGATATCAGAACGAGTGGTGAACCCAATAGCGCCACGACCCACACCAGCAACATAATTGGGAGGGGTTTCGGAGTTGAGGAATTCTGTTCTGTTTCTGGGTACATTGGAATTAGGATTGAAATTGGGATTAGGGTTGGAATTGGAATTGGAATTGGGACTGGGATTGGAATTGGAGCTGGAATTGGGAGTGGGGGATGATTGGGCACCTCCCAATAAGGGAATTTGTAGGGTAAGTGTTGAATTCGGTTCGACGCCTAAGGAGGCAAGCGAGGTGGTGGCGGCGTCTCCGGCGAATAAACAGCGGGAGGAGAGGTGAATGCGTTATAGAGTGACTGGAAGACCGGATTTTTTTTGGATTTCCTGGGATAGGGTTTCAAATGTGGTAGTGTTGGGGTCTATATTAAGGACTAAGGTTTTGTTATCTGTCGATTTTAAGAAAACCATTATGAAAAATTTGACATCTAATAAATAATCTGAGTCATCCAAAGTTTGACATAAATCTGACCGTTCATTATTTCCCCTTCTTTATTTTCTGTTCTTCTTCAATCTTTTTCTTCCTATCCCAAAAAAAATCTTCGTCTACCTTTTTCTTCTTCTCCAAACTCTATCCCCAATACTTTCTTTTTTTACCTTTTTCTTTCTATCCCAAAAAAATCTTCGTGCCAGAGGCATAGGTTAACGCTAGTATATATATATTTGACAACTATGACTTTCAACTCCCAATCGGAACCAGAAAATAAAAACCGACGCCGGCTGTTTTTGAACTTAAATTTACCTATTATAATAACTAGATACTTAAACAAAGGATGAAAATAATTTGATTTATTTCATTAATCCATCAATTTTGCCTTTTCTTTTCTCCCTTTCAGTGTTCAATCAAAAATTGTCGTTATATGAAAATTTGTGTACACATCACTCATACAATAAAAATTAGGGTACAAATCTATTATTGTGGCGTAAAAGGAATGCTAATATATGTACTAGTTGTAGCATTAAATTGAAAATTTCAAGTTTGCTTATGTATGAGAAATGGAAAAAGAAGATTGTTATTTGTGTACTAGACTTTATTTTTATTTTTAATTTTCAAATTTAATAAGTAAAATGGACTACTAATACATGTTAATAATTCTAAATGGATACTTAACATTTCATTATAGACAATGTTTGAATCAACACACAGATTCAGATCTATTATCCACCCAATTAAATCATTCGAGTAAACAGACTAGAACTCTGCTTGATTGAACATGCTGCAAAAGTGACTAATCCAATGGAAAAACTCATCACTCGTAATATTTTGATAAAAAAAATTAATTTATTTTAACCAAAATAATTTTTTATCAATGTTTTATTAATTAAAACAACACTTATGTGGGTAAATCTTGTAAAAATATCAAATTTTTTTTGTAAAAATAATAATTTTCTAATAATATTTACTCGGGAGATGGGAACAGGTAAGCTTGAAAAATGAAAAGTGAGGATGAATCATTGCCAAGATCGAGATTAGCTTGGGGCAAGTTTTTTTGTGTTAAAAGGGTTTCGAGATTAGCTTTAGAGTGGAGTTAAAAGAGTAATTCTTTAATCACCTATACAGTTGTCCTATTTTATTGTTTGTTGCTCAACTTGCATTTTAAGTTTGAATAAGTCTACCGTTTAACGACAAAAGGGAGCTAGTAAGGTCACAAATACAATTCACAAAATGCATCTTTTTAATATAATAATATTATATTCCCTCCGTCCCAAATTAATTGCTCATTTTTGACTTTTTAAAGTCAAATTGACAATTTTTAAAACTAATCTTTTTACTATTTTTGCTAAAATATAGGTGAAGAGATTATAACCAAAAGAAATTATATACAATTTATTACTAACCCCAATTTTTATAATTTTAGAAATATATTTATATATGCTTAATTATTAAGTCTAAAAATAGTCAATTTGACTTAAAAAAATTAAAATTGAGCAATTAATTTGGGACGGAAGGAGTATCTTATTTTGTTAGTTTCATAAAAAAGAGTCACTTTTACAAAATTACAAGCCAGAGGAACGTTTGTTTCATATAATTGTATTGTAGTGTTTGTTTTCTACTGAGTTTATGATAATAAAATTATGAAGATAAAATTGAAAATGTTATATTATTTTATACTATTATCATAAAAAATGAAATTATTTTTTTGAAATAAAATTTTATTTTATTTTTTGATAAATATAACATTTTTTTGTAAAAAATATGCAATATAATAAAAAAATTGATATTTGCACGTACAAAAATAATAATTATACGTGAAAATATCAAATTTTTTACTTGGAAAATATTAATTCTTTATAATACTGAGGACATGCATGCAACCTTAATTAGGAAACCCCCAAGTGCAGCAGACTGAGCAGAGCAGTTGTTTATGTGTGGAGTTACTACTTAGTGGTGTCCACTATCCACTTTTGTGATTGGTAGAGAAGCACGTTACAAAAAAGGCGTAGTCATTATAAGTGCATTTTCAATAACAAGTAATGCAACAAGTTTTCCAAAGTTATGGGATATTTGTGTTATAATTTATTATGCTCCATCCGCTATGTTTGAATTTAATTTTTTTTTTTAATGTTCCCTCTGTTCCTTAATATAAATTGTTTTAGAGATATATTTTTGTCTCTTAATATATGACATTTAAAATTTTTAAATAAACATTAATTGTTTAGTTTTCAATATTACTCCAAGTATTAAATATAACTTTGGTTCTCTCACTATTTTTTTCTCAATAAATAATACTCTCTTTTTTCAATATAATGACAATATGAACAATTGATATTATATTTAATGTTATACAATCATTTCTTTAATATTTGTATATAATTTTAAAACGACTTATATTAAAAGACGGAAGGAGTATATGGTAAAAATATCATTACTCGAAGGTTTACATTAACATTTGGCTTAGGCTTAACGATATAAATTTGATTAAGCTCAAGTAATATGGAAATTAAAAATATGTACTAGAGGTTGGTTACATCTAGGGTCATAAATGAGTCAAGCCGAGCCGGGTTTTGGTTTGTCGAGTTCGAACTCGTCTAAAAGCTAAACAAGTCGAGCCGGGTTTTGACTTGTTGAGTTCGAACTCGTCTAAAAGTTAAACGAGCTGAACTGAGACGAGTTTTAAACAGGTCTGAAATTTTGTGTTCAAACTCGACTATTTTATAAACGAGTCGGGTTTAAGCGAGTTGAGTCGAGCTCGAACTTAAACCTGACCGTTTATTTTTTTTAAAATTTAGTTATTTATTTTCTATTTTTTTATTTGAAAAAATAATATATAAATTTAAAAATTAAACCATCTAAGAACTTAATATTATACACAA
Organism: Aralia elata; assembly: GCA_034770075.1. Taxonomy (NCBI): domain Eukaryota; kingdom Viridiplantae; phylum Streptophyta; class Magnoliopsida; order Apiales; family Araliaceae; genus Aralia; species Aralia elata. The sequence goes on from CM068385.1 coordinate 92,572,372, forward strand.
ACATAATGAAGAACTTTATTTGAAATATATTATTTTTGTATTATATATTTAAAATAAAATTTTAATTAAATAATTGTTAAACGAGTCGGGTTTAAACGAGCCAAGCTAGAGCCGGTCTCGACTCGGGCCTAAACGAGCCGAGCTCGAGTCGAACATCACACTGTTCGAGTTCAACTCGTTTTAACTAAACATGTTTTAGGTCTTGTTCGAGTTCGACTCGTTAACGAGTTCTAGTCGAGTTGGGTCAGGCCGAGCTCGCGAGCAGCCCGATTCGTTTACAGTCCTAAATACATCATTATCGATAGATAAAAACATTAGAATTAACAAAGTATAAAAAACAATACATATATAGTTTTTTTTTTGTTTTTTATTTATTTATTTATTTGTTAAGAAAACCATATAGATGAACTTTGTTACCGAGCGACTAATTAACTTTTACCACATTATGGGTTTAGGATTAAATATTTTCTCTTCGGGCACAATTGATTTAAATCTCATTAAATTTATTTGCTCCCTCATTTTCATAATTTCTAAAGGCAGTTGATAATGACATATCAATACTTACGATGCCATAGTAATACTTGTTACAACAACACTTAAATTTTTAGGGGCACTTATTATTTTGACATTTTTATTGACCTTTCAAATTACTAATTTTAATTATTTGCTTTAAGTAGTTATATCTTACCCAATTTCTTTTTCTCTTTTACTCTCACACAAAGTTTTATAATGAGGAGTGATCTATAGTTAAAGTTGAATGAGAGTCTCATTCATCTAACGTAAATCTTACCATTCATTTATGTGATCCAAAAGCTGTAATTATTTCTATATGTATAACTGTTATGTGGATGAAATATAATTTCTGGAGTTTCATCCGCATAATAGTTGTGTAGATGGTATATCCCAACCGCACAATTATTGTGCGGGCGAAATAAATTTTAGACTATTCGATTTTTTTTAAACGGTCAGAGATGAATGAGATAATAAGGATTCTTATCTAATTTTGGATATGAATCATTTTCCTATATATATATCACATCTTTTTACTGTTAATTCAGTTATCAAATATATTTTGATTTTCTCTGCATTTTAGTCCTTAATATTTCCCCAGGCAAGTTATCAACATAATTTCATCAGTAACTTTACACTTCAGATAAATAGAACCAATCAAACGCACAATAAATGGACTGGTCTAAATCTAAACGCACGATAAATGGAGTAATGGACTGGTCTAAATCAAAAAATGTTGTTGGCAATCAAAAATTGAAGGGTTTTTTTTTCTTCAGAAAAAAGACAAAAAAAAAAAAGAAGAAGAAAAAGAGTAAAAACGAAACCGACAGTATAAAAATTACCGGCATCTTTAATGTGGCTGACTGTTCAAGGAAGCTAATTTATTCCATGTAATTTGGAGAGAGAGAGAGAACTAAAACAACCCACTTGGCGTTTGTTTGATGTCTCCAACTAGTAGCAATCTGACTGTAACTGGATTAAACTTTCCCTCCAAAAGCTGCATAAACAATTGACATCTTCATTCTTAAACATGTTATAATATTAATAAATATATTATTCCACAGCTGTTACTTGGAAAGCTCCTTGTAGTCTAATTAAAGTACAAGTCAAGACCGTGTGATGTTTAACCATTTGCTTTGATTGGTAATTTGATTTTTCTTAAAATGATAACATATTAAAAAAGGCCCCACTTGCAGTTGAGTCTTTGGTCTTATTCTCCTCCAGATCTGATTCCAATTTCTGGGTTCATCACCGAGTTTGAAGACTTGAAAACCCAATAAAGATTTCTGGGATTTTCTTGGAATTAAGAGATTAGGAGATATGGGAATCCAAGAAAATGGGAATGAAGAGATGGGTTTGAGCAGAGGGAAGAACAAGTACAGAAGGATGGACTCTGAGCTCACAGATTTTGATGATGATATTGATGAAGCTTCTCAGCATCATCATCTTCAGCTGGAGAGGATCAAGACTACAAGGAAATATGTTTTTGCTTGTGCTGTTTTTGCATCTCTCAATTCTGTTCTTCTTGGCTATGGTAAAAGCTTGCCCCTTTCTCTCTCTCTCTCTCTCTCTCTCTCTCTCTTCCAATTACTGTAATTTAAAGTTTTTATGATAATAATAATTTACATATTATGTTTATATTTTTACCTGATGTATTATATATATTGTCTAAATCTCATGCTTAATGAACCAAAGATTGTTGATTTCATTGATGTATGCGTTGCCAACACCTGCATTTTTAGCCCTTTTACAGTCAATGTAAGAAGCTATGTTCACACTGAAGTGCAAAGAAGTGAATTCTTTCCTCCAAAATATTCTTCCTTTTTCTGGGTTTTTGGTGTTAATGCCCTCCCAATTTATAGCATTATTTTCCCGAGTGAGTCCAAAATGATAGCCCTAGACAATTAAATTCAGCAAAACTGCGCATTACTTGCTAGGCAGCAGAAGGTTGGATAGAATCATAAAACATTCCTAGTATGGTTCAGAATTTCAGTGACAGCTTTTGCAGCTTTCGCATTAGCTAGATACTGAAGTGTGTGTATTAGGACACCTATCTCATCAAGGAGTTTGCAAAGCTCTTCACTTAAAGCGAGTAATTACTTGTATTATTGAAGGATTTGGGCATAATCCTTGGTTTAAATAATGTGAATGTATCTTCATCAATAAAAGTGCTAAATTTTAGATTGTTGTCCTACACCATCTATTGATGAGAAAATGGTTCTGTCTACACATTTGCTGTGGTCATTTACACAATGTTACAATACAACACAATTGAAGACTTAAAATCTGATATTCTCGCTTTCCAGATGTTGGTGTTATGAGTGGTGCTATCCTGTTTATTCAAGAAGATCTGAAGATAACAGAGGTCCAAGAAGAAATACTTGTTGGTTCTCTGAGTGTTATTTCGCTTTTCGGTAGTTTAGCTGGTGGAAGAGCATCAGATGCCCTCGGTAGAAAATGGACAATGGGATTAGCTGCAATTATCTTTCAAGCTGGTGCAGCTATAATGACTCTTGCTCCTTCATTCCAAGTACTGATGCTTGGAAGACTCTTGGCTGGGGTTGGTATTGGCTTTGGCGTCATGATTGCTCCTGTTTACATTGCTGAGATATCACCATCCATTGCTAGAGGCTCCTTCACATCATTCCCCGAGATTTTCATAAATCTTGGAATCCTACTCGGTTATGTCTCTAACTACGTGTTTTCAGGCTTTCCAGCACACATAAACTGGAGGATAATGCTTGCTGTCGGAATTCTTCCTTCAGTCTTCATAGCATTTGCTCTGTGTATTATCCCCGAGTCACCAAGGTGGTTGGTCATGCAGAACCGAGTTGATGAAGCAAAATCAGTGTTAATGAAAACGAATGAGAGTGATGCAGAGGTGGAGGAGAGACTTGCAGAAATACAAGCAGCTGCTGGAAGTATAAATGGCGAGAAGTATGAAGAGAAAGCTGTGTGGCGCGAACTGTTGAGTCCTTCTCCTGCACTTAGGCGGATGCTGGTAGTGGGATTTGGAATTCAGTGTTTTCAACAGATCACGGGAATTGATGCTACTGTGTATTATAGTCCTGAGATTTTCAAATCTGCTGGTGTGGAGGGTAACTCGAAACTTCTTGCTGCAACTGTTGCTGTGGGAGTTGCAAAGACTGTATTCATATTAGTGGCTATTATACTTATCGACAGAGTTGGGAGAAAGCCACTGCTATATGTGAGCACAATTGGTATGACTATCTGTTTGTTTGGTTTAGGCCTCAGTCTATCTTTACTAAGTGAAGGGCCTGTTGGAATTGGTTTGGCACTATTGGCGGTTTGTGGGAATGTAGCTTTCTTTTCTGTTGGAATTGGTCCCGTTTGCTGGGTTTTGACATCTGAAATCTTCCCTTTAAGACTGCGTGCTCAAGCAGCAGCACTCGGAGCAGTAGGTAACAGAGTTTGCAGCGGCTTAATTGCCATGTCTTTCCTCTCTGTCTCCCGTGCAATTACAGTGGCTGGAACTTTCTTCATCTTTTCAGCAATATCAGCCCTTTCTGTTGTTTTTGTTCACACACTTGTTCCTGAAACAAAAGGGAAATCTCTGGAGCAGATTGAATTGTTATTTCAGGATGGACATGATTGGCGACAAGGTGAAGTGGAACTTGGTGATGTTGAGCACTTGGTGCTGAAGCAATGATTTTATATAATATTGAATTCTTGTAACTACAATGTCATTCCACAATCTTGGAAGGAGAACTGGGACTGATTCAAGAATTTTAGCACACAATTGTATCATTGCCTGAGTTCCAGCTTACAGGATGACTAAAGAGAGAACTTTGGTTAGCAAAACAAAGAATTGATGACAAGCATATATTCATATCACCGTGGATTACTCAAAAAGAAAAATAATGATATTTGGGTTGCATTCTTCCTGATATATTCATAACCATATCTTAAACTATTGTACTTTACCTTCATAGGATCATTATACCAGAAAACCATGTCATGCTTGATGTATTTATGTTGGTAACTAATAATGGATTCATTAGATATTGGTCATGTTCCTTTTGCCTTCAAAATGTTACAGAATATTTCCAACTGTGGTAGCACTAAAATCTCTTCAGAAGTGGGAAAAAACTGGTGAACATAACCAATAAGAGAGTACATAATGATAACACATGCACACTTAATAGATAGGGGGGAAAAGGTTGCAAGCGATTATATGAGCAATCCTATAGAGACAAATTCTAACATTCATCAAAAGTCGAGCTCACAGACTATGCGCACAACAGTAACTTTTCATACAATTACTTTTTTTGCTTCTCCATAATACAAAATTTCAAAGTTCATAAGCTGGGAATCTGGCATCCGTTGGTTGCATCATGTCCAGAAAAAGATAAGCCATACCTCCAATTCCTTCAAAAAGTGAGTTTGGGCTATCTCCTCCATGCATTTCTCCTGATGATATAAGCTTGTGAGCTCTGTCAAGTAGGAAACAAGCAAATGCTGTGGCCCGGTATAAGAACTCCACATTGCCCGTCAGTCGGTAGAGTGACCAGAACACGTAAGTATTCCCACTAATGCCATGACAAATGCCAACTCGTTTGAGTAGACCACGATTCCACACTACTTCCGCTGCATCCATGGCTGCTTCCAGAAACTCTCTTATCTCCAAAAGCCTGAGCATTTGTTGGAACATTTGCAAGCAGCTACATTAAAAAAGATTGGGGAGAAAAGCCGAACAAATGGAGTGATAATAAATTTTTGTTCAGCAGTTATGTCTTCTACATTATAATGGGATAATTGACTTTTTGGTCACTATACTAGGGCCCAATTTTCATTGTGGTTACCGAATTTTTTTTGTTACAATCGCATGACTATACTCGAAAATACTTACAAAATAGTCATTACTTAACATTCCGTCCAAAAAAGTGACGGAATTCGTTACTGTGCCTATCACGTGAGGCTTAAATGCTGATGTGTACATTAATTTTGCCATGTGTATCATGTGCAGAGCACATGACACTTGATATAGAGCTATTAAGTTAACCCATTTTATTTAACTTAATTAAATCAAACAACAACTTGTCAAATAAACTCTACAAATTTATTTATTTTCTAATAGAAAACTCTACCTGAACAAATCTTTCTACACCAAGACACCCACCGTCAAAAATCTCTTCAAATTTTGTTTCAAAGTCTACAATTTCTAACAAAATCTTCCGGCCCATATGACAAAGTGCAAAGATAATGATGCTCTTTATTTATTTTTCTGATTATGAATGGATCTATGAAGAATATATAGGGTTCAAAAGAAGGGGATAAGAGAGAGAGAGGAAATGGGTCTCTTGCTATCATACAATCAATATTCTCAACTATCTTTGGAAGGAGAATATCTAATGTTGATGGGCATTTCTTCATTATAACGGAGGTGCAATAGTTTAGTGTTAATCGATTTTGCTTCTATCAATCACAAAAAAATCAATTAATGATTTAACAAAATAATAAAAAAAAATCAATTAATGCTTCCTAACTCTCACTGTCTGTGTGTGTCTGTGTTGTTTTTGTTTTTCAGTTGTTAAGATGATGATAAACAGTGATTTGAGGTATTAATCAGAGCTCCTCCGGCGACACCCTCTTCAACACCTCGTGGGACCCATCAAATCCCAACAGTACTGTCCTAGTTTTCAAAGACCAATTTCTCCAAATCTCCCCCTCTCTCCCCGCCGACCGTTCCTCTCTCTACGGCCTCGGCGAGCACACTAAGAAATCGTTCAAGCTCGCGCACAATCAAACTCTGACTCTGTGGAATTCTGATATTCCAACCGCTAGGTTTGATCTTAATCTATATGGGGTCCCACCTGTTTTACATGGACATCAAGTCGCCGGATATTTGGAAATTTATATATATATATATATATATATATGTTTATGTATATATAGTATATTTGGAAATTTCTCTCCTGATCCACGTAGGAGAGATTCCATCTGTCACGTAAGCGCCATATGTCAACCGTTAGTCTACTCAACACTTCTGTTTATTTTTTTGGACGGAATGTTAAGTAATGACCATTTTGTAAGTATTTTCGAGTATAGTCATGCGATTATAGTAAAAAAAGATTCGGTAACCACAATGAAAATCGGGTCTTAGTGCAGTGACCAAAAAGTCAATTATCCCACATTATAATCATAAGCGGCAGTCCTTTCTTTAGAGTTGCTTTAGTAAGACTCAGGCTGCTTAAACTATCATACAACTTTTACAACCATAGAAAGAATTACAGTTACGCACCCCACTAGTAATTTTTGTTTTCGTGTTGAATAAATGAAATCATTAATTACCATCTTCAACATCGATACGTTAAAGACTTTTAACGGATTCCTATTGATATTATCACTCAAAAAAGCGATCACATATTGGAGGAAGATATAATAGCCACTTATATCCCTCAATTAGCATATAAGACATGCAACTTTAAGAAACAAATGCCATTTACTAATTGAAAGAGTAATTTCTTGTTGAACTTAAATACCCAAGTTCTAAGTGTTTACCTTCTACTTGATTGGACGTGTTTGCTCCTTTCTCTATGTTTGAAATTTTTGAAAATGTGAAGGGATGAAAAGAAAAGGAAAACAAAAATAAATGTAAAAAGGGAAAAACAATCCTGATGCACAAAAGTCTAATAATTTATACTTCTAAAAAATCTAATACTCCAACAATTAGAAGGTAGTGCAGTAGAAGGTTAATAAAGCTCCAATACTTTTTTTTATTTTTCTTTTCTTTTCCCTAGAGTTTTCATAGTTCCAAATAAAACCTAAAGTTTATCACTGAATCGTAATCACCATTATATGCGCGACAAGTTTAAACTAACAAGTAAACAGGAAATAAAGCGGCTAGTGATTGGCCTTAAAATTCAGGATTCCATCAACAAGATTTAGTAGTTCACCAAGTAAATTAGTAGTTTAGTACTGTTACCTCAGCTGCTTTTACTAGCGTGAGGGCCACGCCGGTAGCTCCATGACACCAATGCACAAGAACATCTCTCCTACTATCTTCTTCACTTGAAGGGTAGTTCCCACTTGGGAACCTGTTCTTAATCATGTACTTAAGAGTGGCCTTGACATCCTCACGCTCATCGGGCTTCAGTTCCACATCCATCAAAACATGCATGATCCCTGCTAAACCATGGGCAGCACCCCAGTACTTCTCACCGTACCATTCAAACATCAGCGGGCATCTTCCTCTGGTGCCCAATTTTCTTCCATTCCTGATAATTTCATCTGCAACTAAGCCCTACGACATTTTCGCAAGTATATCACTTATTCAGTCTAACATACCTCAAATGTCACCAATCTAAAGCCAAATTGAAATGATAGAAGTACAAAACTCTAGTCTTACCATGTAGGTAGAAGGAATAGTACCCTTGCCTATATGCTTGTTTAGATATAAACATGCCCATAAAAACCCTGCTCTCCCATATAACAATTCGTTAGGGAGATCTTTTGTCAGCTTAATCTGTTTTGAAATCGAATATAGTTCATCAATAACGAAGAACTGAAATCCGAACATTGAAAACAGTGGCACTAGAATAGAGTCTCATGCAATTAAAGTACCTCCTTAAATTTGGTCAAGTAGTGATTAAGCATCTGATTGTCGCCCATATGCTTAGCTATAACAGCACCAAGAGCACAAACCCCACCTCGTCCACATATAAAGGTGACATCCCTATCATCACATAGCCCATAAACATCCTAGTTCAACTAAATTCCCAAAATTTGTTACCCCCTTAGTCAATTGAGTGTCATGACTAACATAGCAGTAGTTTAAGAAAAAGAAAAAAAAAATTGACCCAATTTTTATACCCTACAGATTATAAAGTGCACAGGATAATGTTAGTGGGTTCAGATGCTTTTATCTATATTTCCCAATAGGCTAACACAGTAAATTTGTAAACTTGATAAACACTCTGGGACATCCAAAAGTAAAGTATGACACTCAATTTGGGACCGAGGGAATACCATTTAACAAGGCTCTAACTAAAAGCTAATCAAGAAGTGACACAAAACTCAAACACACAAACATTACATATGGAGAGACAGAGTGGACCTGGAGAGGGAAGAAGCAGTGTCACAAGCCTTGACAATCTGAGAAGCGAGATTGAGATCATTTACATTGTTGTTAAGTTGATAGGATTTGAAGAGCAAAAAGGCAGTCCCAAGAACTCCTGAATACAGAGTAAAGTCTTGTACGCTTTGTCCACTAAGTCCCCATGTCTCTATCACCAGCTAAGCATTTTCACAAACACATGATCATCTCTATAAATTCTCAACAAACATATACATACACTTAAATCTACATATAGAGAGAGAAATAAGAGGGTACGTACTGTTTCTTTGAGATCCAAAGCAGCTCGCATGAGCCTCTTAGACAGTGTAGCGTACGGCATGGAAAGAAGCCTCATTAGTGACTCTTGAGTTCCTTGAGCCACTATTTCTTCTTCCCCTCCAGTCACCGTCGTTGGCGGTGGCGTTTCTGCAACGAAATCCGGCATTACATTCGGAAAATATCGATCCGCCATTTTCTTCGTCTTCGAGCTCTGATTATAGCTCAGCTCAGACGATCTTCACGTTTACTTTTCTTACACACCGCTTAAGAAGTCAAACACAAGTCTTCTACGCCTCACACGTGGCTAGCAAAATTGTCGACGTGGCATTCATTAGATGAAAGAAGCTACGACGTCGTTTAAGTAATTTTATTCATTCAACATATTAGAATCGTGAACTCTGTCCCCGAGATTCTTCTGATCTGATCTGATCTGATCTGAGCATAATAACAAAAGCAAACAATATATAAGTATCACATAAAGATATAGATATAGAGAGAGAAAGTGGAACCGTTTGCTGATGTAATATACGGCGGCAATGAAGGAGGAGGAGAGGAGGTTGAGCCGACGGCTATTCCATTAATTGGACGATGACGACGCCTACGATGTTGGTTATGATCACTTATGATCCTAATCTGGCTTCCCAACGCTATGAGTTCGACGGTCAAGGTGACGGCGGCTCCAATAACAACAACAACAGCATGCATTTGCAGGAGACGTATGGATACTCTCCGTCGCCGTTCGAGTGGTCTGCTGTTCCCGAATCGAACGGCAATGCGGCGTAGCATGAGGGAATTTTCACATCTTGCAATTAATGATCGTCCGGTGCTTCCCGACCCTAGCCAGATGCGGTTCTGCTTTTCGCGAGTGATCTCATTGATTCTTAAGTATTTTAAATTTTAGAAAAGCTTAATTGTTTGAGATTGGATCATGTTTTGGAATTGAAATGAAGTAAATAGTATAGTATATTTTGATTGTGTGGATTTTTTGTTGCTGAAATAATGATTGTGTATTTTGTTACTAGTATTTATTTATTTAATAAAATGGGTGTACCACAATCAATAAAATATGAAGTTAATAATCTTCACAAAGATTCCATGCACGTCGGACGGACGTTGGAATTAATCAAATCCTCCTCTCTTTGCTTTCAATTCACTAACCTTAACCTACAAAAACATGCAGGACATTGCACTGTCAACTTCTTCTTATTATTATTATTATTATTATTATTATTATTATTATTATTATTATTATTATTATAATATCTGTCTCACCGATCAAACTCATTAGTCATGCCTTAAGTTATGAATACTGATTACTATATTGAGAAACACAGCTCTTTCATGGATATATTAGCATTAGCTGAAGAAATTACCTATGATTGCCTTTATCACTCTTTTACCGAATGATGCTCGCTAGTAGCTATAGATGATGAGGAGGCAAAAAGGATTTTAATTGCTGCTTGGTAGTTGATTGGGTTGAGAACTTAAATAGGGACGGATGGACGGACAGATTTATGAAAAGAAAATATATATTTTGGATACTATTATATTGCAATTATGCCCTAATTAATTTACAATTAACTAGGATAAACAACGTCAAATTTAATTTATTAAATCTTCAGGTTGTGAGAAAAAAAGAGAGTAGTGAGATAGATACCTGATAATATATGGTTAGTAAGCAGAAAATCTATATATAAGTCGCGCGGTCTAACACATGCATGCTTATTCAGTTTGTTTGTTTGAGCAACAACGTACCTTTCTAAAACAAACAATATATATGTGCTTCTTCAGATTGTTCAATGCTGTTCTTTGGGAGGAAAGGAAGTATGAACAGCTAGTGCTTCTAACTTTGTACGACAAAAACTGTACGTATTACGAGGATATGACAAATCTATAGTCGACTGCATCTGCATGATGGCTCATTCTGCGTGTTTCTAATTAATTAGCTCCTTTTTAGTTTTGAGTTAGTTAGTTCATTTTTATTTTTATTTTTTTTAGTATCCACAAAGAAAAATATAATACCTCTGTTACTATTTGATATGGAGAATAAGAGCAATTTTGTTTTGACGCTTCGGTTCCCTACCCTACTTACTTCAGGATTCTTTGATTCGTTGCAAGAACATCTTATTAATTGCTTCCAATATGTAACTTTGATACACATTATTTATATAGGTGGACCGTTGAAATTAATACATTTATTTCCAAGATTTGTATTTGAGCTTCAGTCACAGCTTATTATATATGTTTAATGAGGATGAGCCATGTGTAGGGAGGTAAAGGCCTCCTTTCGTCTGTCTACTCCGGAAGTGAGGATCGATGGAGAGTGGAGGATATATAACTAAATAGGTAGACAAAGAGAAAGTGAGAAACTAGCTAGCAGAATGGCCTACTTATAATGCAAGATCTTGGTTATTATTTTATGCGCATTCATTCTCCTTTTTCCTTTCATCCGATGAGTTATGGATGAACTGAATATGTGTATGAATACGACCTTAGGACATGTGAAGATGTTCTCCATCTCGATCGCCTCTTGCACAAGATTAGTAGTCTCCTTGTTATTAATCAATCCTCTATTAAGTAAAAAACTTGTTCTGTTTTTGTCAGAGATGAAATGATTTAGCACTGCCAAGGGAGAATCGTTTTATTTTTACTTTCTTTTTTTTTTGGACATGAAAAAGGAATAGGGAGGAACACTGTTCAAGCCTGTATGATGAGGTTCAAGTATGGAATGGAGTAATGGACATAGGAAATTCCTTTTAGTTTTTGCAACACCCGATCCTTATTTCCTATATATAAATACAATAATTATGCCTAACAATTTATTTCATCGCCCTAATCAATCTCATACACTCAACTTATTGATGCTATTGAATGGAACATGTGGGCTTATTTTCAGCTAAGTTAACAAGGGCAGTGGAAATGTGCTGCTGTCATGTTTCTGATACTGATTCGGATTGAAGGGTCAGTCAGACGACTCAGACCTATGTCTAAAGTTCAACTTATAGACCAATAATGCTCCAAAGGAAACACACATACCACCACTTCTACAAAGTACAATTATTTATTTAGTTGTCCAAAAGTAATAGTAACAAAAGAAAACTAGGTATGTAATTTTTATTTATTTTTTTGGTTGAAATGTTTTCCCTACGCTCACTTCCTTGTCCCTTTAAGATCAATGGGAACGATTAGCCAAAGAGCCGAAAAAAAAAAACCATCTAGCAAAGGATTTTGTGCATGTGTGTGTGTGTGTGTGTGAGAGAGAGAGAGAGAGAGATTGTTCACATGTTGAGGATCTTTTTGTTTTTGTTTGGAGGGAATTGAACAAGTCAAAATGGGTATGACCCACCCACCTATCAAACTTATTTATTTTGAGCTTCAAACCCTTCTACTACATGTGAGAGTCGATGCTATTGCTATCTATCTACCCACAGCTTTTTCATACATTCTACCATCCATGGCCACTCACTTTTTGGGCTCCACCCCATAGGCAGCACATGCAACTCAAAAGACAACAGCAGCAGTAGTTACCTTATTATTACTTGCATGAAAAATGTACTTCCCTTAATTTGTCACATCTCGTTGTTATTTAACAGTTTCCTTCCACAATACAGCACATGCTACTGAATTTACATCCAGATTTCGAACACAGCCAATATCTTCTCTTCTGTTTCCTTTTCCTGGTTCCACAATAAATAAATATTTAAATTTACATAGTGTGTATTTTTGTACGTACACAAGAGTATCTGTGAATTGTGAAAAACAGAAATTTGGGAATGAGCTCATTCAAGATTAGTGACATACTAATACTCCATTAAAGTTATGCATTGGGCTTTGGTAAAAACAACTCTATATTTTTATTCTATAAGTACTTCTTTGTACCCTAATTATGTTTACATATTCCTGGTCTTAAGGATATAACTGTTTCTACCGCGGCCCTGCATTTCAGCGAGAAGACTTTCTTTATGAGAACTTTTAGTTAATTTGTGTTTCCATATATAAGCACTTAAAATTTTGTAAAAACCTTAAACAACGTATTACTTTAAGAGCGTCTCTAACAATCTCTTCAACCACTTTGAGATACTCAAATAGGTGAGTCACATCAGAAAAATTATCTCTAACAGCCTCTCCAACCTTAGTTATCAAATCTACAACCACATTCTCTCTTTTCAGAACTGTTAAATTGATTTTGTCTCTTCAAAACATTTATTTTGTTTTGGGAGAATCAAAATCATATGAAAAAGGCTAAAAACATTTATTTTGCATGATGAGTTTGATGTACAACTCATTTAAAATTTAATATCATTCATTTTTATTTATTTATTTATTATATTGCATTAATTGAATTGAAGAGACTGATGAGACACAAAATATTAAAGTAGCAAATAATGCTCTTAAAATTACCACATAAGTCAACAAACTTTAATTTAAAGAGTTTTTTTACTACTACCTTTGTAGATGCTTTAAGTTTAGCGCAAGTAAACGTGTTCACTGTTTCAATAGGAAGTAAGTACACTCAAAATAGTAGTAGTACATTAGTATTATTAATTATTATAAAGATTCCAAGAAACATAAAGGCCTACATAATTGACTTGCACACCCAAATCACATAAAAAGAGGGGAAATTAATAAAACAACGCTCACTCTCCCTTTGGAGAGGGCTACAAACAGCTGAATTAAATATAAATACAAACATAATACTACTACTATATAGTAATATAATCTATATCTATATAGCACACGTACGAACGTATTACTACTAGAAAAGAAAAGAAGAGAAGAGAGGAGAAATTAAGAGCCAGCATTGGATGCTTCCTACTTTTTTCTTCTCTTCCTTGTCAAAAAAGTGATTAGCTATTAGTAGAAATTAAGGCGAGAGGTGTAAGTGGCTTTTGGAGACCATTTGCTTGGAATAACATCTCTTGCGGAGAGACTCCTTGCGGTTGAGAGTGTGGTCAGCTTCACCGAAAATGGTCCCTTCATGGGTCCCCCATTTCTGCACCAATTTGCACCCCATAAATGACTCATCTCTAGCCATTCATTTGACCCTGCCTGCATATGCATTCATTACAAATTACACCAAACCAAGCAATATATTACCTATGGGACTCTCTTCTCTTTTTGGGACAAAGAGAGTTTAGTATAACACCCCACCCCAAAAAAAAATAAAAAGGAAAAAAAAAGCTTGGAGCACATTGTGGGGGGGGGGGGGGTGTTGCACGATGGACAAATGAGAGTGGCATATAAGATTGGATTGAACAAAACAATATCATGAAATCAGACTTTTCTTGCGAAAGTCAGTGGCCATATTAGGCAACTGCAACTGAAGTAGCAGTAGTACTGATGAGGAATATTGTATTTGACAAAACTACGCACTTAAAATAGTCCAAAAAAGTCACACATGCCCCTTTACTCTTAAGAAATAATGGAATTTTACCTGACCCAATGAATTACCCCTTCATAAAGATATATATATATATATATATATATATATATTTCTTTTAAAAATTGTGGGTGGAAAAGTTTTTCAAAAATATTCCACCCAACACTAATAATTTTATACATAAACATACATATTTATCTAAGATCTTGGCTCCGCCAAAGATGATGCGCTCCATCAATAGAGTTATTTTGGGTAATGTAATAAGTGCAGTGAGATAGTGCATCATGAGACTTTAAATTTATTTTTGGATTTCACTTTAATCTTGATAGTTAAATAAGTCATATATAGTTATTTCAAATCAAATGTAAATGAATATTGTGCATGCACATGTTGTTTAGACAGTAATTTGATTAAATAGAAGTAAAAGAAAAAAAGATTTATACCTCTCTAATATGCATCGATCCAACGTCACCATCTCCATCCTCAAACTCGACTAGAAGAGAGAGCCAGTAAGGTGTGGATCCTTCATTCACTTGGAAGGCGATATTTTTCCCAGGATATTTACATGGTGTCCTAAATTAATAAACAACTATAATATATCAATATAATGGAGAGCTAATTGCACCCAAATCAGCATAAGGTAGAAGACCGAAGACCTTTTTCTTTCTTTCTTTCTTTCTTTTTTTTTTAAAAAAATTTTCTCTGCTCTCTCTCCCTATAACAATTTATCTCTCTCCTTTTTATTACTATATTCGGTCAGTTTTATTTGTCCTAATTTAAAAGTACACGCCTATTAAAAAAAAATTATCTTCAAATTACCTATCTTAACTATTCTGTTATTATTTTTTTTGTTTTATTTAATCTCCTAACTCTTTTTTGAAATAATAAAATAGAGGAGAGGTGAAAAAGGAGTATGGTTATGATTCCAATTTCAAAGTTAATAGTTTTACTTTTTTTAATGTATGTTATGTTATTTTTAATAAAAAAATTCAAAATTAAATGAGGATGGTATTAAAAAAATAAAATTAAAAATGAAGGGGACAAATAAATTTGAACAAATCAAAATAAAAATTAAAATAAATAAACTTAGAAGGAGGTAATCTTATTTTACCCTTGTATTTATTTAAGTGTGACATTAGATGTGCGGGTCAAAATATTTTTTAATTAGCACTCCTTATGTCCCAATGATAAAACAGTCAACAGTCAACAGTCAAACAATGGGTTCAATTCATAAAGAGAATGACAATAATGTCATGATACGAAAAGCGGACACAAACTGAAAACTGAAGGGCATCTTCGTCATTGGAAATGGTAGTTGGAATTTAACTACAATCTTTAAAGTAGTGAACCCCATTAAATTAAATATAATTAGTCCTACTATAAAAGTACAAATGAATAAACACAAACCAACTGACAAAAGAACAGAAAAAGACCGTTACAGTAGTAAATAATATAAGCGTTACGTACCGACGGTAGCTGACGGAGATCTCGCCGCGGTTCCGGAGCTGGCTGTTGTCACCGGCAATGGCCATGCGGCCGAAGGCGGCGCCGCTGAGGTCAAAGTGGGTGCGACCGCCGGAGCAGTAGCCACCGGGACACTCGTCCGTTATAATGACCGTTACGGCCCTGCGGGAGCAAATGGACTTGTCCAAACACTTGACTTTATAGCAGGCCCCACAGCCTTCACCCCCTTTGAACAGAACTGGACTCACTGCTCCTACTCTGGCCCTATATGGCTTCACATCTACCATCGATCCGTACCCGCATGCCCCACCTATATTATTAACACCATAAATATAAATCATCATTAATTATGCTATGCTTCGCTTCATATATAGCAAAATTCTGTTTTTCTTTTCCTTTTTCTTTTGGTTTTGGATGCTAAAAAAATACTACATTTTTTATTTGGCTAAACCAAAGTAGTCAAAATCTAGGGTCAAGTAAAATTTGTTAATTGAAATGATATTTTCTGACGCTGAAATTACTATTATTATTATTATTATTATTATTATTATTTTCAATGCTCAAATTACTATTTTTGGTGCGATATTTAATAAAGACAACATAACTGTGTAATGCATGTGTTGCACCGAAAATCATAAAGTAAGGGGAAAAAATAGCAATGAATGGGGAAAAGTAGTGGTAAAAAGAAGTGAATGGAGAAGTACTGTGGTGGAATGGAAGGGAGTTTTACCGTCACTTCCATCGCCGTCGGGGCTACCGTACCAAGTAGCAGTGGCTGGACGCCAATGTAGGTCCGCAACGCGGTGGAGAGGCGCCGCCGAGACCACGAAACAGTAAAGCACAAACAAAAAACAGAGGCGGAGAGGCAAAGATTGGTGAAAATGACGAGAACTCTCCATAATAATAATAATGTGGGTCACAGCACAGAACCACCACTCGTGGCGGAGAAAAGGAGGTAGTAATTATGTGTTTACTACTCCCGACACTAACTAGTGTTAGAAAATGAAGAAAAAAGAAGGAGAAGGAGAAGGAGAATTAAGGAGAAGAGAGATATGAGTGCCGACAGTTTTCTTGAAGACTAGAAAACAATATATAGGGGCAGGGGTAGTGGTAGTGGTAGTGGTAGCAGTACTAGTACTGGTGTTAGAACTGAGCAATTCTCCTTGTGTTTATATAAAAAAAAAATGTTGTAGACTTGGTTAGTTTGTTAAAATAGTCCATGTGAGTGAACCCCACCCATCTGATTAACGGCAGTGGTACTGCCTTTTTGTGAGCCCACCGGCGGTTAAGGCGTTAAATCCGTATGACCCCTACGCGTCGGTTGTGCATTAATTAATTATTTATTATTATTATTATTATTAGGTCTCAATAGTCATTGGAGAAAGGGCAATTTGGTCTTTCTGAAAACAACATCATTCATTCATTCATTCTTCTAATCAATCTTGTTTGTTTTATTGGATTCGGGAGATTCGGAGATCTGGAGAGAGGGGATGGGGAGACATGAAGACATATTAAAAGAAAAAGAGTGAGAAAAAAAGCCGTTTTGTTGGAGAGGAGTGAAAGATGGAAAGGGTTTTGAGCTGATTTTGCTGACTCTCTCTCTCTGTCTCTCTCTCTCTTTCTCTTTGTGTTGTTGGTATATTAATTATTTATTTATTACTAGTAGTACTATTTAATTCAATAGACAAAATCAATGCAATGCAAGAGAAAAGGGTGGATGGCGCTAATCAAGTCAAAACATTTTCACACACATCATACCCAACTAATTGCTTGTTTAGTTTAGACTTCTTTTGGCATGTATAGTGTGATTAGTGCAACTAAAAATTTAAACACATTTTAAATATAACTTATTAAATTTACAAATACAATGTTTAGAGTTCAAACACGTCGCATCATATTATTTTAATTTTGTGCGATGCGACTACCACTATAAACTCTACAAAATCTAGTAACCAACCAAACCATAAGATCAATTTTATAAAAAAAAAAAGAAAAGAGTAAATAGGGCACTGCAAAAGTGTTGAATGAAAAATAATAAACTTGTTTCACATGGATCGATTGTGGTCCATAAAAGATGTGTTTCATTTTATTTTCAAAACTTATATAAATCACATCAATTTTAAATTTTAAGATTTCATGAATTGATCGCATAACATAAACTATTACACTCATAGTTAAGGTTTCGTTTGATAATGTCCGTTTATTTAAGTTTAAACTTAAAATTGTCAAAAGTTATTAGACAAAAAATGACGCCATGTATATATCAACGAATAACATATATTACTATATATATATATATATATATTAAATAAAATCTCATTTTGTGATGGAGTTAGTATTTACCGATATCGAAAAGTGCAAACAAACTCTGAAGTTGGTTCTTTTTCTTTAGAGGCAAGTTGGAGCTTTATGAATTCTTTTATTACATAATAAGCATATAATGCGAGTCCAATATGAAAGGAAAAAAGGGGGACGAAAATGATACCATATTAATGGAATGGACGTGTCAATAATTACCCACCCGAAGCACATTGCAACGAATAAGAGGTGGACTCACTTGTGAATTATTGAATTTCGTGGCCCAGATAGCCCAAAAAAAATCTGTCCAGTGTTTGTAATTGTAAATGTCCCTTCCCTTATCCATCCATCCAATTAGTGGACCACTCATTGAATTTACTAAATCAAACCATCATAATATCTATGGTCCAGAAATCTAACATTCCAACTCATTATGCCTTCTTTATCATGCTTACATCAAACTCAATCTAACCGCTATAGTTGGCTTTGCTAATCTGATTAATTTTGAGTTTTTGAAGTCAAAACATTTTAAAATTTTAAATTTAATTTGACCAACCTCATACAACTAACTAAACGTAAAGTCTGAAAGAGAGACAAGACAATTTTTTCCTTCAACCTTCTCAAACAAGCTCTAGATTTTTATCCTAAAGACTTGTTTCTATGTGATCGGACTTACCTTTTCCCGACGACCTGCCTATAAATGAATGACTCTTGCAATTACTTTAGTTCTTTTGCTGAACAGAGTGTGGGACCCGATTAAGTGTGTAATAAAGACAAAACTCTTTTTTGTTATTTATTCCCATACAACAATTGATACACTTCTTAAACATTAGTATAATATGGCCAGTGAATGGACGTAGTACATTGGATTTTTTTCTTAAATCTAGTTATTAAATTATGTTTCTATTTCATTGTTAATTTGTTTTATTTCAGCCAGAAAAATAGTACCCAAAAAAAACAGGATAGAGAGAATATCGTAGAGTCGTAGTGTTTGTGGGGAGTGATCCAATGCCTAAAAGTTTGGAAGAAGATGCTGCTGCTGCTGCAGTGAACAGACAAATCGGTCCTACCCTCACTTAAAAACAACACCATTACACATGCTATAGATCCAAAAACACAACCATACTATTACTATTATGTTGTTAAACACTTGTTATACAAGCCAAGGTCATGTCATATACAGCCAATAATAATTCAATTCTTAATAATACTTTTAAAGTAATTTATAATATTAACTATAGAATATTGTTTTAATCAATATCAGATAATTAAAAATAAAGTTTTATTTGACTTTAATTTTAATTAATTTAGTTAATTTTAAATTTCAAATTGTAATGTACTTTTATTTTAATTTTTGAAATAACAATTTAGTTCTTGATAATAATTTTAATGTAGTTTATAATATTAACTACGGAGCATTGTTTTAATCGATATCAGATAATTAAAAAATTCATATCACTTTTAGATTTTAGACTTTCACAAGTTGATTAGGAAAATAAATCAACGACACTCTTTTGTGGAACTTAAAAATATGTTTTATAAACTAAGCAAATATTATTGTACATAATTTTAAAAATTAAAAGCACACATATACAGAGAGAAGATGGCTACATGGTAATCTTAAAAGATGATGTAATGAAACTTTAGAAAAAATTGTTATTAGTAAATTAATGTCGCAATTAAATTAAACAGTAGTACTACGAATCAATCAAAGAGACTTTAGAATTATTGGCGCTATTTATTCATGTCACGCTCCACTCTCCACCTACATGGATTAAAATTAGGCCTTCCACTTTCAGGATCTCATGTCCAACACGAAAAATAAATCAACTGTGATTAGATTAGTTAAACAAACATATAATTGAACATACTTGAGCACGATGTTTAGACAAAAGGGCACCTTTTTTTTGACTAAAATATATTGATACTGTAAATTGTTATCAGCGATAAAAAGATTACAATACAATGAATTAAAAAGATAATCGTTTTAAACAAATAACAGGTAATCAAAAAAAAGGACAAATCGTAGTAACAACTAGTGGATACTATATATACTCCTAAAAACAGTTATATTCTAAAAGTAATAACAGAATATGCAGATCTGAACAGTTTTTCAATATCGACAGAGAAAGAACATTATTGATATTCTTATAATTATGTCACACAAAAGTATGATAATATGGTAGTTACAGTTGAAGAAATATAGTTTAAAGAGTTAAGTTACATTCAGCTATAATCACTTACTATTTTGTAATGCCTATAAAGGTATAAAGGAAAAAAGCTTAAAGCAATAATTTTTCTCCAACTACCATATTCAGATAAAATAACATTATTGATTAGTAGACTTGGTATGTTTGTCCACTGAAAATAAGCACATGAATCAAACTTTTCCAAAGGCAATCTTAAAGGGAACCCGGAAAAGCCAACCTAACTTTTACAAAATTCCTTTGTTTTTGTTGTTTTAATGTGTGTTTAAAATCTCTGTCCTACTTTTTTACATGAAGATTAGATTGTATGTATGTATATGTATGTAAGGATTTAATTCTGTTATCTAAAATGTTAATAACTTATTATGATTTTTTGATGCGTCTGCAGTAAGTTAAGATGACTCAATTAATGTATTTAAAGGGGGTTAAGCCTTATTCCAATTCCAAGTTTAAGCCCGAATCTTTACAATGCGTGCATGGGTTTTAAAATTTTTGATGCGTGCATGGGTTTTAAAATTTTTGACCAGTTGGTAGCCGTATAATCTCATTTTGCACCTTTTTCTATCTGGAAATGTTGTCTAGTAACAGTTTCTTCGTTACAATATTTTTAACTTGAGTTCTTCTACGGTGCCCGGGAGTTGGCGACCGGCTTGGTGTCTGTGTAACTCTGTTTTTGATATGTATCCAAATCACACCTAAATCACTGTTTTTTTTTAATTTCGGTTCCAATAAATCACATAAATTATTTGGGAGTGAAAAAACAAAAAAAAAATAAAAAAAATTTGGACCGGGCACCAAGCCGGTCGCCAACTCCCGAGCACCGTAGAAATTTTGTTTTAACTTTCCATTGAAATCAACTTGTTGGGAGCTTGAAGATGAAAAAAGGATTGTTCTAGGGCACTAATGAGAGATTACCATACAAAAATGGGTTTAATGCGTCAAAGAACAAATATCAATACGATCCCTCAAAGTTACCGAGTCTTAAATTAAAGGTTGTACCAACAACAAAAAATAAAGATAGTAAAAGATGGACTTCTGATTGAATTCTTCACCTTTATAACAAATAAGCTCAGCTCGATATACCAAAAGTAACCAGGTAAAACAGGTTTTTCTTTTTCATATTTTTTTTTTAATCAAAAGTGTGTGATATATCAAGCCACTCTAAAATGACTAAAGAAAAATTATTCGTCACATTATCACAATAATTATATCAAAGCCAAAATACTCCGTATGTGCTACATAGACTAATGGCAATCACCTAGTTCTTTCTGGCTGGTGAAAACTCAGAACAAGAACGTCGAGTAGGGAAAGGAAAATGGGTTTGCCACTCCCTCGTCTAGTGCCAATTTAGTAAAGTATCTGAAGGCAGAGACCAGGCCAAAGCCCAAAAATGATGTTCAAAGCTCTATTTATAGGGATGTGAGCACCATAACTAAAATGAGATGGCAATCGAAAAGGTGTATATATCAATTTATATGCGGTACAATACATGGACTAAAATGGACACCCAACACCAACTCGGGATGCTTTTTTGTCACTGTATATCATTTGACCATTTACAATTATGCACATAATTAGTTTCACTTGCTTGTTTGTGCTGGCTGGTAGACCTCAGATTACCACCTTGATTATCATAGCCGACTACCACTTCATCCAATTAAAAGTCTCTTTACCTGTATGGAAAAATAAAAGTCGATTTGTAAAGCACAAATCACCAACTGTAGAAGAAACTAAATAGATATACAATTCAAAGTTTACCTAAATCTAGATTAATCTTAACAAAATAAGGTATTACAAAATACAAAAAAAAACATTTTGAAGAATTTGTGGACTTTTAGGGAGTAAATTTGAGCAACATCGAAGAGCTTTTCTTGTTGACTACAGAAAGAGAGAAAATGTATCTAGTAATCATTGAAGATACGAATGTCTGTCCAAAGTTCAAATCAAGTGGGAAAAAGAACTCAACCCCCCCCCCCCACCCCAAACCCAAAAAAAAACCCAAAATAAATAAATAATTGTATCCAGTTCACTATATCATCTTCAATGAGTACGAAACCGCTTAGTATTAGACTTGTTTATTTGTTGTTTGTTTTTTTCTTCTTTGTTTTTGTGTGTTGGGGGTGGGGGGGGGGGGGGGAGACTTGCAACCCTCTGTGTGGTGGTTAATAATAATTCGATTCTATTTGCTAACAAAATGGTGTACGAAACCGCTTAGTATTAGACTTGTTTATTTGTTGTTTGTTTTTTTTCCTTTGTTTTTGTGTGTTTGGGGGGGGGGGGGGGGGGGGGGGGGGGGGGGGGGGGGGGGCGGGGGGGGGGGGGGGGCTTGCAACCCTCTGTGTGGTTGTTAATAATAATTCGATTCTATTTGCTAACAAAGTGGTGTCTATAACATATACTTGTTACTGAATAAGATACTAATCAGAAGCTATGTTACACAGACTCATCAGATAGAGTGTCCGGTTGGACACGGTAATTTAAAGAGTAACACAGATATTCCTCAATTTTTGTCAATATTTTACACTAAAATGAAGTGTCTAGTATCCATACCCTTGTTGGCGTGTCGAGTGTCGGACACGGGTACTTTAAGAAAAAGTGAAGAGTCCGTGCACCATAGATCAAAGATTTAAAAGTGTGAACAATTCCAATATGATTTCATGAAACTGAAAGTGAAGAAACTACAAAAATATTCTACAAAGATCTAACCAAATGAATAATTCTAACCATCTTGGATTACTCCAATGATTCTAGAACAGATGTCCTACATAGAAAGTGGGCCAGATGCAATAAGCAGGTGCAGTATTGTCAATGTCATTAAGACATATTAGTAAAATCAAAATACGTCGACCATGAAGAAAAACGCAATGAAAAAGATAAGGGAGGAAATCCAACCACAAAAAATCCATGTTTTATATTACTAAATAACAAAAGTCAATATACAAGTTTCATGAAGAAAGTACAAGGAACATTTTTTCATACAATATAAAACAGGGAAATATATGTACATAGAGATATATGATAAAATTTCAAGCAGACTCAGTAAAAAGTAAAGGATAACTTAAAAAATGAAAATGATTTTAAATACTGGCTTGATCATGTGCAACAAGAAGAGTGAGGCTCTTATGCAAAGACATATAGTTCAATAACTTTAAGTTAAAGGAGCAAGGATGAGGTGGTCACAAATTCGATATCATATACAGACAATTATCACACAAAAGATTCAACACTAATTTATATGAGACACTACATTAAGAACACCCTACCTTATTTGCTAATCCTTACGTTCCAAGAATCCTTCCGAGATCCATAGGGAGGGACTCCAGCAACATAAGGAGGTTGGTGAACGTAATTTTTCAGGAGTGGGACTCCCTCCGGAGTGTAATCATCATCACTCTCATAGCCTGCTTCACGATGCGGCCCAAGAGCTTTGAGAATCATAGCAAATATCATGCATAGTCCCTGTAAGTTAAAAGCATAGGCAATCAACTACGACAAAGAGATTTAGCTAGGACTTTTCACTTTAAAAGAATAAAATCAATATCTGATAGAGATTAGAAACAAAGTTAATTGTATGGTTTGGGTTAGGTTCAATACCAGTAGCCTCATGTTCCGCCATCCCTTTACTGGAGTGACAAAAGGTATATTCTTTATTCTCTCTAGGATTTCAATCAAATACAAATATGACAGACTATACTTTGTTTTAAGAGCTGGGTTAATTCATAATTTATGTAAAACATACCAAAGATGTGCTGTGAGACACATACATGGTCTCTCTATATAACAAATATAAAAAGTTTGAGACAGAGTCAGAGAGAGACGGACAGAAATTTCTTTTAATATATGGAAGTACGCGTAAGATTAATAATTTATACTGTTATTGGTTACTTATTTTTCAATCCTCTAAATGAGGATCTTAAGAAGCTGTGGCATGTTTGCAATCCTTTAGGTTATTTGAAAATGTTTAACTTTTCTAAAATGAAGGTCTCTCCTTCCGATGTTGGAGTGACAAAGTAGAATTTTGTTCTCCTATTAGGGGTTTAACTATTTCCAACAATAGGGATGAAAGGTTGTCCTCCGCTGAGATGTAATCCTGTGTTTTCTTTTTCTTTCTAAGAGGATTTTTGGTCATCTAGCTTGTACATCGTCTCTTTTTATATAATCATTTTCTTTTTCTTTTTCTTTTTTAATTTATATAAAAAAAAAGATTATTTGTCCCATGATATTTAATTACTAGGTTTGATTACAATTTCTCAAGTTAGTTAATGAAGATTGTTTCTCTGTTTTATTTACTCGGCAGTTTTGTTAATAATATTTAATTGCATATCGCTTACGACTTTCAAATATCAAACTAATGTCCTAAAGAATAGAATTAATCCTGAAAATATATTGCGAATAAAATGAAAACTTTATGTGAGTACTTAAAAGGCTAATAGTCTCTCATTGCATCATTTCAGAAATGTCTCCTTCCAATAGCAATGCTTATCCCGTGGAGGTCAAAGATGTCTGAACTTGGAAAGCTCCAAAAAGAAATTGATACTGTACCGCATGTCAAGCAGAAGAAAGATACAAAACAGGTTTCGTCAATGGATCATTCATGGATATCTGATTCTTAAAAGGCTCTAAGTCTGTATTCATTAGCCCTCTAAGAGCGAAAGATATAAGTAGGTTACATTGGTTGAGCATGTAAGTTGGTATACCCATTGATACTGCCATTGTGTTTTTTCTCCGTGTATGTGGATGTGGATGTGGGTGTGGGTGTGGGTGTGGGTGTGGGTGTGTGTGTAGGTTAGAGAGAGGACCTGTGTGGCCACAATGCACAAGCCAATCCATTTGCATATCTGAAAATTTTCCTTGATAAATTTTTTCAAGTCACCTAATTTCCCAGTTGGATCTTCTGGAAAGTCCTGATGCCAAGTAGAAACAATTAAGAATGGTAAGAATAAGTGTCTTTCTATGTCTTCCAATACACAAAGGGCTTATATTCTAAGGTATAAACTGAAGGATAAAGCTTTATGATTACAGTGTACCTCTTCCCAGTCGCGGTTTAAAAATACATCCACAGTAACTGCAGCTTCCAGCATGAGGAGCAAAAAGACAAATAGCATGTACTACACCCACTTAAGGTCAACAATGAAGTTATAATGTCTTTTATTGAGCCAAACCCCCATCCTAAGATATTTTCATTTACAATTTATATAATGCAAATTTCCAAAAGTCACAAAACTGAAGTCCGTGAAATTGCTAGTAAAATTGTAAGGAAGAACAGAAACATGCATCTCTTTTTAACATTATATTTTAGAAAATAACATAGAAATGCTATGCACAGACATTCATTCCTTTATTATCCATCAAAACCAAGGTATTCCCCAGCTCCAAGATAGAACTAGCAGCCTCTTAAGTAGGCCATCAGTGCTCAAGCTATCCAGCTTCTAGAGCAACAGCTAAAATAGACTACCTTGCCTATATTTAGAGGCCAGATAATTGTTACTTACTAGGAGAAGCTACACATGTACAAAGGGAAAACCGGAAAAGAAATAACTAAATTGATGGATTAATGAAAATCACCTTAGCACTATACAATTTCGTAAAGACATACACCATATCTTATTATATAGGTACTATGTTACTCGGACTCGGATGGAGTGTCTGGTTGGACACGGTATCCGACACGGGTACTTCTCAATTTTGCCAATTTTTTACACTAAAGTTAAGTATCTTGTCCAAGTGTCGGGTTTCGGACACGGGTACTTTAGGGCAAAATGAAGAGTCCGAGTAACACTGTATAGGTATACTTAGGAAGGGACTAAGTAGCTGATCATCACCAAGAGCAATTAATTAAAGGATACAAAATAAAGGCAGCAACCATTAGCAGTCTCGGCAGCAACGTGACCTGAGCATGTGATCACACACAAAGAAGCACCAATGCCAAGGACTGTGTAGATGAACCTACAAAAAAAATAAAAGGATCGCATAAGGTACTTGGGTAAAAAGTACTAGAAGCTAAAAAAGTTGGTACTTTTTTTTTCCTTCCCTAAAATAAGTAAAGAAAGTGCCAACAAAAACAAAAAACTAGCTATAAATTATGCTAGTTCTTTACTATTATGCAACTGCCCTATGAATTACAGGGGCTGCATTCCTAAATAAATTAATTTCAGCCATCTTAGTTTGCCAACAGAACTCAGACCACTCAAAGATTTCATTTGTTTTTCACGTTTAATCCCATTAGTGAATTTCCAAACAAGAAAACTAGACTAAAAAATAATTCTTTTTTCCTTTTAATTTTAAATTTATGCTAACATAATAAGGTAAAAGCAACAGAGTCCTCATCATTTATTTCAGATTGCCCCACCATTAAAGTTTAAAAAGATATATATGTAGAGGGAGAGAATGATACCATGGAGCTGGGTAATCAGGACCATCCATGTGTCTCTGCCAAACCCTAAACATCCAAACAGAGTACAGAATCATAGCAAGGCCGACCATTCCAATCACCGAATTGACAAGCTTTAGCAACGACTGAACGCAACTCCTCGCCATTCTCCCCATTGTTTTGTTGCTGAATCAATTCGCTTACCTATCAAATCCCTAACCCTAACCCTAAGGAAAGGAAGAAGGGTTAGAGAGAAATCGGATGATTGAGTTCAAAAAAATTAGGCTCCTTTTTGGAGTCGTCACCGTTTCTTGATTAAACTGTCCCCTTAATTATAGCTAATAAGTCCAAAAAAATTAGATGCTTCCGGCTTTTTGTCTGTTTTCATTCTATTACTCCATCGGTCCCACCAAAATTATAATTATAATGTGAACTCATTTTACTTTTTTTTATAATAATATTAATTTTATGATATTAGTTTTCTATTAAATAAATTCACATCAAATTTAAATTTTAAAAATTCACAAATTAATCAATTAAGATTTATTTATTTTTTAAAATGAAGGGAGTGATTTTTCTTTTGAATATTAGGCAAAGTATAAATGTTATCTTTTAATTTTTCTAAACTAGTGTTTAGTGCACTTTCTAAGTAGAATACAATTCTGATATACGCGGCTGTTGTTTCTTTATGATGATATATATCTACCAAAACTCATGCTGCCTATGAACCTTCCGATATGCAACCAACATTAATGGACATGGCAGTGAAGATCATTTCTTAAGACTTATTCTTCAGCAAGCTCATGAGACATCACCTTATAAAGGTATTTTTTATTTTTTTTTACAATACCACCCTGATAATAAATTATACTGCTGTGATTTATTTGTACCTGATTTAATGTTATTCTTATGAAATGTGAGTGAATCATATGGAAATGTATAAGATTTTGATGCCATTCATTAGAGAATCATGAGAGGCTCTGTGAAGCTTGGATTTGTAACATTGATGAAAACCAAATTCTGTAACACATTTCAAGTCATACAGTACAGCTAGGGATTTGCCCCCAAAGAGAACAACCACCCAAATAAGATGATAATTGATAAACAAAGCTTATTAGGTTAAACATCAGAAAAAAAGGAAACTGTTCATTATGTGGAGAGGCTTGGCAAAAGCTGAAATCTCCTGAAAGTCATGGACATGAACCCTCATTTGAGCTCCATCTACAACTAATGTTCAAAATCCAAGTACATTCTGTCTGAAGAGTTGCCGTCTATGAGATTATCAACTTCGAAACCGAACTTCTTGTAGAGATTCGTGGCTGCAATTCTTTAGGGGTCAGTATGAAGTGTTATACAGTGGACACTTCTAGCTCTCTCCATCAGCTAGTAACTTTCAAAATCCAAGTACATTCTATACGCGTTTCTGTCTAAAGAGTAGTAACCTTCTATGAGATTATCAACTTGGAAACCAAACTTCTTGTAGAGATTTATGGCTGCAAGTCTTGCGGGGTCTACATGAAGTGATATGCGGTGGACACTTCTACCCCTGCATTTCTCTATTGCTGCTTTCAGCAGTGCCTCTCCGTGGCCCTGTCTCCTGTAGTTCTCCTTCACTAATTTTCATTTACAAGCAACAGAAACAAAAGCATTACAGAATAAACCAAATTCAGGTGACAAAAACAGCAAGTATTTTTGCATCTTAAAATCATTTCATCAAAATTCAATTTTAATTGCTGTTTTATTGTCCTTTCTCTCTGAAATGAGAAGCCTGATGTGCATATAATGAAGCAAATACCCTCAGGATGTTAATGGAATTAAAAGCATGAGAGGGAGAACCAAAAAATAATTTAAACAACATCCCTTCCCCACCAAACCGCAACCCATTCAACCACCACAAACTTACAAGGAAACAACCAGAACCAGAGGTATCTTTTCACATTGGAATAGCAAGCCTTTAAGTATAAATTAAAGGGGAAACTACATATTGCAGGTCAGAGCCAGGATAACCTGGATATTCTGAGGAAGATCCTTACAATGGAAAACATATCATCTACGCAATCCAGGAGCTGCATTTAAAGAAAAGGGACCTTGCTACCTTTCCTAACTTTCTAAAACACAAGGCATACTGACAAAAGGGTTAAAAAAAAAAAGGCCTTGAGGTCCTGCCGATGCTATGATGCTTCTAGCTTCCAAAGGACATATAACATGAAATAAAATGCAAAGTATTAATTTGTAATCAGTTTGCCATAAGCATGCCATTTTTAACAGCTGCCATGCGTATGGTGACCTCAAAGCAATTTCGGTAGATACAATTACCCACCAGTACTTTCTGCATCTAAAGCAAAATAACCTAGGGCGGGGGGATTCTAAAGATGTATGGTTGGATGTATAGACAGAGGAGGACCCATTTTTCTGTGATCTTGCAGTTTCTTTTTTCTCATAATCAATTCCTTTTGCCAAGTGAATTACCTGGACACAATACTTGATACCAAATTAAGAGAGGAGGATTTGGATGAGTTCCTGAGAATTCTATTATTCTGTCTAGCCCAAACTAAGCATACAGATTTCCAAATGTGCCCTCAAGGATCCTTACACATATAACCTCATCCAAGAGAAGTGTTTTGCAGTTCCACCAAATTAAGTAAGAGAAAAGAAGTATAATAATGAAGCCAAATTACATTCAGGTTCCGGGTTCAATGTTCAATATGAATTCGAATAAGCAATTTAAACCAGTGCTTTCATCATATCAGTCTCTTTTCTACTTAAAAAGAAACCAAATTGAAGTTTAAGATACTCTTCTGAATTGGGTGTTTGCATATTCTCCCAATAGAAGTATAAAACCACATAGATTACGAGGCAATAATATTCCATGAGAATGTTCATAATTAATTACTTTCACCAAATGGGTATTTTTCTTTTAGTACCTAATTTAATTTTCAGTAGATTCAATTAACAATACTAACCCAGAAAAAACTACACAATAATAGTAAAAGTAATACATAAGATTGTGAAGTGAAATCAATACATGTATTCACAGAAAGATTAAAAACTAAAAATTGAAATAGGGCGAGATGAAACCTGCGAGTTTTGTAATGGAAGCGCAGAGTGAAGAAGGCCAGGAATACATGACATAGCCAGCAACATCTCCATCAATATCAATGTAAAGCAATCCGCTGTTCTTCTTTCCAAGTTCATCGTCGAAAGATCGAGCAAGGGATTCGTGTTTAGGGAAAGTCTTTTTCTCCAGCCTCACTATTTGGTTTACTACGTTATCCCATTCGGCCGACTTTCTTTGCAGCTCTGTTATGATCCAGCTTCCCATCTGTCTATTATAGGAAGGAATAACACCTTCACCTTCACTGGCCCCTGCCGCTGATCACTTTCTTCGATCGTAGACTAAGACCGGGACACGCGTTAGACCAAGCCGTGCTGCCGCTTTATATGCAGAGAAGATACATACGCACTATTCAAGTTTATTTTCTTCACTCTCTTTGAACTTCTCAGAGTAAAAAAGTCCCTTTTGAGTCTTTGACATGTTAAATTAACAAGTTTAATAACTCGGGTAAAAGCACGGGTAACTTTAAAATTCATTTATCATGTAAATTTTAAATATAAATATTTAAGTGATATTTTAATTGATTCTGAATTAATTTAACAGTTCAGATTTAATGACTCTAGTTGAAAAGGTTTTTTTTTTATTTTGTTCAATTCATAGTGACAAAGAATACATGTCATCCCTAAATTTTATTTCTCTTAATTGTAATGTAATTAACACAATATGTTTTTTTAAAGATAATTAGTGACCTTTATTTTACCATCACAATTTTATTATCATTATCATGTCATCTCTAAATTTCTAAATAGTTTTAAACATAGAACAACATATATCTTTCAAATTTGTAAATTCAATAAATGACTCTTTTTTCTAAAATATTTATTTTCGTTTAAAAGTAAGATTTTCGTTTTTTTGATAAACCTAGAATTTCATAGCACAATATGTATATACAAAACGATAAAAAAAAGTAGATATCCATTTTTGACTTATAAGTCATTCTTAATAAGTTAGTTTGACCAAATGTAATATTTATTTTGCCCCTCTTTTATTTTGCTATTGAATCAATATATCTTTTTATTAACGTTCTTTTTAGTAATCTTTACATTTTATTTTGACTTATAAATTATTATCAGCCAAACACCTTCATAACTTGTTTTAACTTAATTTTTGACTTATAAGCCAAATTAGTGCCGAACGTTTTTACTTATAAGTCACAACTTAAAATAACTTATAAGTCAACTTAAATTTTAACTTTAAGTTATTTTAAAATAAGTCGTTGAACGGGTTATTACATATTCGCAATTAGATGCTCCCTCCATCCCTTTTTAAATATTGTTTTAGAGAAGTATTTTTGTCTCTTAATATTTGTCGTTTGAGAATTTCAATTAAGCATTAAATATTTAGTTTCCAATATTACTCTAAGTATTAAATATAACTTTAGTTTTCTCACTATTTTTTGCTCAATAAATAACACCCTCTTTTTCAATAAAAAAACAATATAACCAATTGATATTATATTTAATACTATACAATTATTTTTTTAATATTTATGCACAACTCTAAAACGACATGTATTAAAAGACGGGAGAGTAAACTTCTTACCCACATAATCAATATTGGTTTGATAAAATCCCTTTTATACGGTGTTATTCTTCACAAAATAAAAATGGCACAACACTTGTTTACAATATATAGATACATCTGTTCTTCATTTTATTATTTCAATTTATTCCAACACTATATACAAGATAAAACCCAAACCCTTTAAACCCTATGCACCCCCCAAGGAATTTCCCCAGACTTCTTTCAACTGAAGTCCCAAGAGTGCCAACCACATACCATTTGACCAACAGCTTATTGATCAAAGGGAACCTATCCATCAACCAAAAGATATAGTATTAACATTTTTCTATACATATATGTGGCTATGTTTCTGGAATTTCTGCATCACCACTCTCACAGTAGCTTCCAAACAGGTATAGCATCAGGCGAAACGGATAGTAAGAAACATGGCGAAAAATATAGTACCTTTGCGAGCCTAAGAAGCAGAGTGGAACATAGAGTACCATAAGCACGATAACAAAGTTTGAGCCCATGAACAACACCAAATGTGCAAGCCAACTAAGTTTGCTCACTACCAAGTATACACCTGCCATGAATGCTATTGACATCATAGCAAGTGCTATCCCAAGTATTGGTATTGCAAATTTCAGTGCAACTTGCATAGAACTGATGTCCCCTAATTGTGCCCAAATGAGAGTGACAGCAACAATGATGGAGCTATACATTGCTATGGTGTCACATATCACAAATTGTTGGAACTTGACTTTTGCAAGCATTGCTGCCATGCCTTGGTTAGAGTTAGAGTTGCTGTAACCACCAGGGATCGTGAAGCCAGCAGTAAATGTCACAGTTGCAACGAGTGTTGCCACCAACAATATTATGTTAACCCTGGCTCTGTAGTTCTCCATTTTCAGCTGCTGTCCGTGTACATAATTCTTACGTCTCAAGACCTTTGAGCGCGGACTACCAGCTACCCTTAAGGCCATCCATGCCAGTCGCTACATAGAGCACACAGTCAAATTGAGAGTCGGGTATTTTCATTTGGCAAATTACTATAGTTATGAATTTGACACCTCACTGGCTAAGATTTATCATCCTTAAAATAAGAACCTTATTATATATCATACTGTGCTATTCAATATCTAATCTCGTCTATGAAGGACTTCACAACTACCATTTTGAAATTTAGTTGAAGAGAAAGTGATGTGTAACTTCATCCATAGCACAATATGATTTTGATTGCCTACTGAGGTTTAGCTCTAACTCATGTCTAGCTAAAAGAGTGAGTTTGTTTCTTTTTGCTGGCTAATCTGTCTTGATAGTAATAGATAATTGAATATACCTTTGAAAATGATGCCATTGTTTCCATATCTTCCTCAGCAATGTCGAGCGCTGTCAAACCATCGTTGTTCTCCAGCTCGAGTTTTACTCTTGGGTCCCATGTTAGGGTGCTCACAATCTTAGGATACCCATAAAGGGTGGCAATATGTAAAGGTGTGTTTCCTTCCTCATCTTTTTCATTCTCAAGTTTCTCCAGCTCGGCCATTTTAAGCATACCACGAAATGCTTTGGTTTTTCCATTCTTAGCCATAACATGAAGTATGTTATGACCTTGTAAAGTGAGTAAATCCCTTGAGTCAGGGCAGTAAGTAAGCATTTCTTGAATTACATGAATATGACCTTGGCTTGATGCTATATGAATGGGAAAGAAGCCATGTTTGTCTCTTTGATATGCGAGAGTACACATGTTCTTTAGTAAGAAATGAACTCCTGCAAGATAACCAACGAATGCAGCGAAATGAAGAGGATTCCTTCCTTGGTTGCACCTTAATTGGAAAGACGATTGGTTTTTTTCCCACAGTATAATTAGGACACCTGACATAATAATTGGAGGAAATGGATTTAATAGATTTCTTAACATAAATACACAGAAATACAGAATTATATTAAGGAATGCTGTTGCTTAGAAATGTGTGTTTGAAGGAACAACTAAATTAAAAAGAACAAACAAACAAAAACTAAATGATGCAGGACTGATTTGAATCAATTGGGACTATTGGGAGTGGGTTTTTAGTAAACGTTGGAAAGCTTAAAGATCTTAACAATAGTATGTTATATATATGCATAGTGCTCAGTAACTATAGAATAATATTCAGCTATATATAATTGATTAATGCAAATTTATGAGCTTTGATTTATAGTTCAAATCTAACTCCGTATCAACAAGCATAGGAAAAAGTTAAGAGAAGTCCATTAATTTATTTAATTTGTTAGTAGGTGGTGGCTTGAAATGCTTACACACCAGATATAGAGAAAAACATTATGCTATTGGCATTTGGCAGGGCTATATCTTTCCAATCTTGTCGCATTTTGCAAACAAAATACGAACTACATAAGTCAATTAACTAACTACACAGATATATACATATACACAGACATATATATATATATATATATATTATGTAGCGCCAACTCAGCTTCTTTTATTTATCATTCTGGATGAGAAGTTGCTCAGATGACCTCCATGGCTTGACATCATCAGTAAATATTGTAATATTAATATTAACTAATCTATAGTCTTCAACTGCACAAGGTCATGGAAAGTTTAAACAATTCATAGGAGAAGTGTCAAAGAATTTATGTCTCAACCAGTTCAATGCCAGCCTAAGTTACATTGGCTAGTTTTTATATTCTGTTATATATTTGCTTCTTATATCAGAACTTGGCAACAGTTTAATCTGTGGTTTATGTTCTGATATATGGTTAAAATAAAATGAAAAACACTTTCGATAAAAATTTCATGATGATTTGTTCATCAAATTTTAATGGAAATTGGAAACCTGTAACTAACAGCTAGCTAACGTCATGTGAAAGTATGCATGTGAAGCTTCAATTTTTGTTTTTTCTCTGAGCCGCTACCTAAAGAAGACTGCCGTCTCATATATATTAAATAGATGCATATGACAATTGAAATGATATAGTAGTTGAAATGATCATACATACATTATTATCTCAGCATGTATTTACAATTATCTTTAGAAAAACTTGCAAATTAAACTAGAGGATACTAATTAGTCAATATTAGAGTTAACAATATGCACAATCCAGGATACACGATACTCCATGTTAAATAGGAGATAGCAACTCTGGAAGGGCCAAAAATAATAACAATAAGTACTCTTGGGAAAACTAAGAAGAGATTCAAAGTATATAATCAAGAAATAATAGCATAAGTAGAGAGAAGGGTGGTGTTCAAATTAATAAGGAAGTTACCGATATTTCTTCCAAGAATAGCAGCATGAACTGGTGACTTGCATCTAAGGCACTTCCTTTTAACATTATTGTAATTCCCTACTGGATTTTCCATAAGAAGCCTAACAATAGATACATATCCAGCTTCTGCAGCCAAATACAGTAGAGACTTCCCTTCCTTATTCACAGAATATGACATGTTTCGATTTTTATCAATCAAAATCCGAGCCACCTCTTCATGATGAAAACACAACGCCTCGTGCAATGGAGTATTACCTTCCTTGTTCTTCGCACCCAAACCACCTTCTTTAAAATCCGTGCCAACCAGAATACTCACCAACAATAAATCTCCAATTCTTGCAGCAATATGGAGGGCTGTATCGCCTTTTGCATTTTTCTCACCAACAAAGAAAGGTAAATCCTTGCAGATGAGTTTGACAATCTCATGATGCTGGAAGACTGTTGCTATGTGAAGCACGGTGTTCTTTTGGGGGCCTAGTTGGACACAAGTTGCTGGTGGACCATTTTGTCTGTCTGGTTCCCCTCGTTCCATTGCCCTTATGAATTTAAGAATATCACCTTCTATGGTAGCTCTGTACAATTCCGGGTCCATGGACTCAGCTGTCCCATAACTCTCCTCCTCTTCCTCATTTGGTTGGTTGTTTTTCGGCACAGACATTGGTGGGGATGAATTCTTCTTGTCCCTTTCTCTTTCCTATTAGTATCAAAACTTAATATATATTTAAGGCAATCTTCCAGCATATTGGAAGTAGTTTCTTGGTAAATTGTTTTCTGTTCAAATATGTCAGCTCTTACCTAGTATTGGTCTGTCTACTCTTGCATTAAATATTTACACTTCTCAGATGTGTGTTTATTGAGTGTGCAAGTGTGTTTATGTGTGCGCACGCGTGTATGATTGTACTTACCTGTTACCATACTATTTAAGCAGAGACAGAGTCAAGTGTTTGTCTGTTAAAATCTTATAATTCCTTGAATCTGGTGTACAATTCAATCTTCAATATAAAGAAAGACCAAGAACAATATAAAGAAAGACCAAGAACAGAGTTGATTTCAAAGAACATGCATTAATTATTAATAACTATAGCGGAATAATAAATTATATATATGACTATATTCATTTAGTATAGGATTATAGAAATCCATTATTTGTTTTACCATCCCAATCAAGTATATTACCAGCAATAATTCTATGGAGCCAGGGAGTTGGGGACCGGGGTGGGGACCCGGAATTTTTTTTTTTTTTTGATTTCACTCCCAAATAATTTATATGATTTATTGAAACTGAAAGTTTTTTTAAAAAACAGTGATTTGGGTGTGATTTGGATACATATCAAAAACAGGACACCCAAATCACTGTTTTTTTTAAAAATTTCAGTTCCAATAAATCATATAAATTATTTGGGAGTGAAAGCAAAAGAAAAAAAAAAGAAAGAAAAAATTCCCGGTCCCAACTCCCGGGCTCCATATAAGGACTCATATTACCTGGAATAGTTTAAGAAATCAATAACTGGAAAGGACATATGTATAAGTTTCTGCATAAGGCCAAGGGGCAAGACTCAAGAGGTGTAGGAATACCATACTTTTCATCATGCATCTTCAGCCAGCAAATACAATGCATGAAGTAGCAATCTCTCGGAAACAGCTTTGAAAGCCCAACTCCTTATTATAAAACATTTCTACACCAAATATGGTAGGTTTCTTGGAGGTTGGAATTTGGAAGGCTTCTGTGCCTGGAAATTAAGTGACTGCGAAAGCCAAAAGAATTAGCTAGATAAAGCTGTAACCGTCCTGCTGAAAAATTTGCAGCTTCCAACATCTATTCACTTAGATTCTATTCAGATTTTAACTTAGGGGAAATAGTTGAATGAAGTAATTTTTTGAAATCATTAACATTGCCTAACACACTGTCCAATTCAATTTACCAAAGCCATGGATAACAATCAAGGATCTTTTGGGGTTTCTCCACCACATGACAAGCCTGAAGTAAAACTATTTTTTTTTTCTTTCTAAAAATAGCAATTCAAATAGTTTTAACGCACCTATCACAACATTTCTTCAAAGTTAAGACTAATAGTCTAATACTGATGAATGAAAACAAAGTCTACTTTTAATCAGTTTGGCCTACAAATTTAGTAAGAAAAAAGTTATTAAATCACCTAAGCCAATAGAGTTGGTGTGCCTAATGTGCAATCCCCCTTTTGACTCGAGGCAATTTGGTGGCACAACTAAGTGTTGTAAGGATTAATTTTCTTCCCTACCTCTGCCAACTAAAATCCCATATACATAGATACATACATACATACATATATATATATATATATATATATATGTGTGTGTATATATATATATATATGTTCACACACACCCCTAATAGTGGTCCCAGAAATCAACTATAGGTACAAATTACAATATAATAGACATGACTTATTACAAGCTCAAACACCAATCAACTGGAGTAGTACTAATAAAATCGATCAATCGGCAATCGGCAATCGGCAATCGGCAATCGGCATGCAAAGTTCATTTCCTTGTTTTTTTCTTTTGTTTTTTTTCCCTCGAAGAAGCAATTGATGTGAAATTATGTCATTATAATAGTCTTCCAAGTCAAAATTATTCATAGCAGTAAACCACGTGGCATGAAATGAAATGATGAGAGGACCAAGAAATTCTTGATAACATAAAATGATGAAAGAGAAGACGTACACTATATATCCACAAAGCGTGTAGTCCTCCATTAAAGCAATTCAACTGTTCTTCCAGTCAAAGGGTAGCATCAACAGACAGACGAAAGGGATATTATAGCAAGTTATGTAACCTTCGTAGCGGAGAGTTTCAAATTTTATAAAATACTACTTTATAGTTTATTTACTAACTTAATTTAAGTAGCTTATTTTCATTTGGCAAAAAATTTAAAATATTTATTTGAAATGTATAATAAACTATATTTAGATAGCTTTTTTTTGCGTGTATTAAAGGTATTGTACTTAATTTATAGCTTATTTTAAATATGAAAAATAATATACATGTCAATAAATATGTGACGAAATTAGATTGCGATCAACGTAAAAATATATGCGATAGCCGATAAGATAAAATAAATTACAGTGATATTCTTCTTAATTCTTATTTATTTTATATATATATATACATATATTGTAATTATAATTTATTTCAAAACTTTCGTAATATATAACAACAAATTTTAAATATAACGTACCAAACCGTAAATAAGTTGCCGCACTAATTGGAAACATGACTAGACCTTGCAGGAAAGCCTGAGCATTGGCGCCCTAACCCGCTCACAAAAAAAAAAAAAGTGGGCTATTGGGTCTGTGTGTTTTAGGGCCCCTCAAAAAAGGTGTGTTTTTTAGCCTAAGTCTGTGGAAGCCCAGCCTGCCTGTTAATTAGAAAAAATATCTTTTTCCACTCAATAGTTACTATGTAATAATTATTTTCAATTAAGATCTTTATCTTTGTTTTTATAAGTCATTTTCTTATTTAATTCGGATTGTGATTTGTGAAGATAACATCATTTAACTTAAGAATCAAGTATTTATGTTAATTTTTCTATTTATTTATTGAATAATTTGAACATGTAAATGTGTGAACCAAGTATGGGGGTGTTTGATAAAAACTGAATGAATCTGAATGAAAAAAGTTGTTTGATAATTGACTTGTCTGAAACATCTGAATGACAGAATTTTATTATTTTATCCCTCTAAAAAATTCAAAATTGTTGTAAAATTATTTAATATTACTTAATATAATAGTTAATATTTTTTAAAATTTTTAAAATTTTAATTTTTTTTTTACTAATTCAGCCATTCAGCCAAAAAAATCTGACTTAGTCATTCAGCTCAACCATCTGACCGATTCAGCCATTCAGACCAAAACAAACGCACTTACCGATTTAGTCATTCAGCCATTCAGCTCCATTCAACTCTAAACAAACACCCCTAAGTCACTTGATTTGGTATGACTAAAATTTGGATGTTTATGGTTGAGGTAGAAAACTATAGATAAATAAATACGGTTAAATCTAGGTAAAACGGAGAAGATGAAGTTTAGTCATAGTGTTAGTCGAAAATAAAGTAAGAGAAATTAAATTTTATTATAGAAAATAAAAAGCAAAATAAATTTGTTCCTTATGTTTATGAATTTTAAGAAAAAGTTAACTTAAAATATTAGTACATTTCAATTTTACTCTAATGTTTGATGAATCACTTTAATTTTAAATATTATATAAGTTTTTGATTATTTGTTTCTCAAATTTTCCCAACTTTTGAAAGAAAATTTTGATTTTTCTTTTGCTCCTTATGTAATATTTTCTCCTTAAATATATATTTATTTTATCTACAGTTTTTCTATTCTCTTTTCTTTTCTTTCGTTTTTAAAATTCACAAACACGTTAATATTATTTTTATGAGTTTTGAAAAATGTATAAAAGAAAATATTTTGGAGGATATTAGTTGTTCCTCCCCAAAACTCATTTTTGTAGGTTTTTTTAAGGGAAGAAAGTGAAAGAAATTAGTGAAAAATAACTTACTTTGTCACAAAAATTGAGAAATATTAGATAAAAACCAATAATGACCATTTAAAGTTTTTTATTACTATAAAAAAGAGAATAAACGGAAAGACTCTACCCCACCTACTTCTTTTCTTCTTCTTTTTTTTTCCCCGCAAAAATGGGAGATAGCCAGATAGGTAAACTGGTAGGATATACTGTGCTTGTAAGAATTACACACATTTAAAAAAAAAATCTCACCTGTATCAAAATTAAAATTTAATACTGTACTTGT
Source organism: Aralia elata (assembly GCA_034770075.1). Lineage (NCBI taxonomy): Eukaryota > Viridiplantae > Streptophyta > Magnoliopsida > Apiales > Araliaceae > Aralia > Aralia elata. The sequence goes on from CM068385.1 coordinate 92,611,647, forward strand.
AACAATTACACACTTGTATAGAAATTAAAATTTAAGAATTCTCCGCAAATAATGTATAAAATGTAGAGGTGTCACCAACCATCGACTTTGGATGGAAACCCGCACCTATGGTTGGCCAACCCACCTCACCTCACCTCACCTCGTTTAATGTCGTGATTGAAACTTTACCTCACCTCAGTTTCCATCGAAACTCACAAACACAGCGCGAGTTTGGGGAGGGAAAATGAGAGTGGTGCATCATCATTCAATTCCTCCCCCTAGTATATGTCTTCCAGTGGCACCAATTCCCAAATTTGTCCCAGTTTTTCAGAAGCCAATCCTAATTGAGTCCAAGTTATCCAGCAATAGAGCTTCTATCAAGTGCTGTTGCATCAGAAATGAAAACACCCATAAACCCTCTGAGGTACTTTACACTTCACTACAATCTTAATTGATTTCTGGCTTTTGGTCTATGTTGTTTGCTGGAACAACTGTGTGAAGTTCTAAGTTACCCTTGAATGCCATCATACAATTTTTTTTTTGGTTCCAATTAAACTAATTTCCTTTTTTTTTTTAATTTTTTTTTTTGGATTTCGGTCTAAGAAAGAACTTTATTGATTGTTGTTCATCATAGTTTATTGTAATTAATGGTAAAAAGAAATTAATTGCTTGTGTGTGAAATAAAATCCGCACGTATCAGTAGACTTAGACTGCCACTGCCTGTGTGAATTGTAATTCCCATTTATTTCTACAGACGAAATGAAACTCTGCGTAGACTGCGGTGAACTCAAATTCATTTTTAAATACGTAGAAGTGAGACAGGTTTGTGGCAAGTAACTTTAGAAAAATGAGAAGAGGATGTTCCTATAGCAAGAAGCGTGGAATCGGGACTTCTTTATGATAATTATGACTTATGGGGTTAAATATGTTTTAGGATACAAAATGTTAGGCATTTACAATTCAATCAATATGTGTTTGAGATCATGCCTTACCTTTTCACTTGTTCACGGACAGCTTACCTAGGATATGTGGGTTTTTGTTCTGTAAATTTGATGAAGCTAATGACTTCCATGTGCACTCCACACCCGCATGTCTGTTTGGATGCATGGATGAACGCATGCATGCTTGTGATTTTGCAAATCTTACTTACTTTATTTTCAATTGTATTTTTTTTATTTATACATCTCTTGTTATATATGGTACTGTAAATCTGCTCCAATATTGGGTGACCTTTCGTTTGTTTTACAGGGTTTCTCAGTCCTGATATCAGATATCCCATGCGATACTGGGAGTATATGGAGCACTATGGCTTTATATATGTTCAGTTTCCACATTCCTTTGAGTTTTGGAGGATTGTCTATTGTTGCCCAATTCTTGCATCAATCTGTTCTTGATCGGCAAAATCAGGTGAGTGAATTATTTATATATCTTTGTGATATTAATCAATCATTCTATCTATATAAGTAATTATCAAAAATAGTTTTTAGTCATATTTTCTGTTTTATGTGGTTATTTACTTATTTTTACTTTCTTTCTCTATTCTTTTTATATTAGTACTAAGAACAACATTAAACAATAAAACATGGTGGTTTTACTTGTCAAAAAATAATGTGGTGTTTTCTTAACTTATCAACATTGAATTTATTAATGCAACTGTCTTGTGTGTGGATTTGTGAAGCGCATGGTTTTTATATAGAATCCATGTGAAATTGTGAACTCATTACAGAAATGCTTTTCATGTACTTTGTTACTTGAAACAAATTAAATAGTCTGCAAACCAGCTAACATTTTCATCCAACTGATTCATAAGGGCACCAATTAGACATATGGGTTTCAGGCTGAAAGGGGCGAGGCATGCTTCTTTTGGATTTATTGGTGCTAAAACAGTGTAAATTTGTTGCTCTTGTAGTCATAAGTGAACTTGTAAAACTGCATAATCTTTTTTATATGTGTGCTTGATCTGTTCTCTTAACTACATTGGTATTTGTAGTAACTGTAATCTATTTAAAGCGACCCTAACAAAACTTCTAATACTTTACAATCATTCTTTACAAGTATACTGGATTTCATTATGAGCTCTCTTATCACTTGATTTGAACAACTAGCGCAGACTTCTATTTACATTAGAAGCATTTCTGCCAAAAATATTGCAAAATTAGTGTGTCTACCTAAGGCCACCTGTTTGTGGAAAATTATACCAAGAAAAGACGATGAAAAGTAGAGATTTTTAATACTTCATTGGTGAATGATAAAGTGCTGCTGATGTTAAAAATGCACCGAGTCTTATTTGCCATTATTTTACTCTTAAAAAAGTGAATGTTTCCATTAATTATACTTTTGTTTGCATTGTAATCAACTGATAAACTTGTTTCTTGCACATTGATTTTAGACCTAATTTCCTTCTCGTGAATGCAGGCATTGTCGCTACTTGTATTACAAACACTAGAGCTAGTTGTTGTTTTGCTGCTACTAAGGTTCACTGCGAAGCCTCAGTATAAGCCTTTTAGCTTCTTTAAAGCTAATAAGTTATCAAAGGAAAGGAACTGGTTGCTGGCATCAGCTCTTGGCTTTGGATTTCTTGTTTTCTTGGTTTTCCTTACATCATTCCTTGCTGACAAATTGATTGGCCCCAAGGTTAATTTGATATACTCATCTACAATATTTGAATTGTGTCCTGCAGAAGTATTAAGTCAGTGAATTTCTTCTTTTTCCTTTATTTATTTATTTGGAGGAGAGGGGTGTTAGATAAAGTAATTCTCGATGCATGCATGAATATATGTTGATATAGGTTATCTAAGTTCATCAGATATGGATTACAGAGTTTTAAAGGCATTTATTACTGCATATTTGTTGTAATGATCTTCATGTGTGTTTGTGTATATAAGGAAATGCCATTTTTAGTATCTTGATTCATGTGGCATGAATTTATAATACTATCCTTCTCTTTATTCCTTTGCTAATATATGTTCCGTCTAAAAACATATATCATGTAATCTATCATGTAATTTATCTTATGCCATATGCGTGCAGAATTGTCTGGCTACGTTTATCTGTCATGTAATATATCTTATGCCATATGCGTGCAGGATGTTAACAACCCCATACTGAAGGAAATTATTTCAAGTGGCCCTGTCTCTGTAACTGCATGCATTCTTGTTTACTGCATTGTCACTCCCTTTCTGGAAGAAACTGTGTACAGAGGATTTCTACTGACATATCTTGCCTCCACAATGGAATGGCAGCAAGCAGTCATCATAAGTTCTGCCGTTTTCAGTGCAGCTCACTTATCTGGTGAGAACTTTGTACAACTATTCATCATTGGGTCGGTCCTTGGATGCTCTTATTGTTGGACTGGAAAGTTAAGTTCTTCTATTGTCATTCATTCCATGTATAATGCCCTGACCTTATTAATAACATTTACATCATGATTACTGAACCTGATAATTTTCTTTAATTTATGTCTTTGTAGATATTTCAGCGAATTTATTGCAATATCAGTCGCACTAAAAATAAGTACTTGATGCTTTATGTTGTAGCACTAAAAAAGGTTAGCAAACAATGTCCAAGAAAAAAAGTAGAGTTATCAAACATATGATTCTTTACCCTTATAGTGTGATATAGACTAGAATGTATCATATTTACTCAACCTCACATTAGTCAGACCATATATAAATTAGGGATCTCGCATCTTGCAACTTTATCTGTGGATTCTGGTTATATATTGCTTTTGAAATTCTGTAAATTCTGCAGAAATGAAATCATTTTATTTTATTTCCTATCCATTTGTTTATTGCTATGTAGTATAACTTGATTACTGGTTTAAATGCTACTGCTTTTACTCGACCTTGCAGTTAGTCTCTGTGGTTGGTCATTAAACTTTAAGCCTTTAAGGGGTCTTGCATTTTATTACCTTCTTGCATTATGCAATCGAATTCCTTACTTCCCATTTTAATTCCCATAAGTAATGATATCAAAGTTAGTTTGTACAAAGTTGGGGTCCATCCTTTCAAGAAGTAAAAATGGCTTCTTATGAAGTGGTTTATATGTTGCTGTTGTAGAAAGTAATGCTAATATGATTTTGTTTTATTTAATCACATCTTACATATAATACTACTCTCTCCATCACAGAAATGAGAGTATCATTCTGAAAGTTTAAAGTTGTCAATTTACTACTTAACTCCTAACTCAATTTAGAGAACCGGCTGATATTATTTGAAAACTAGGTTCAAGTGTTTTAACTATTTTTCATTAAGGGCTGCTTCGGAAGATTAGTGTCATTCTATAGTCTAATTTAGAGAGGGGGCTTTTCATTAAGGGCTATTTTCATGCTTCTGGAATTTCTATATCTGGGGGCCACAATCAAATCATGTTTTGCAGAAGAAAACCAGGTTCAGGCAAACCAACTTCTAGAGAAATATCTTTCTGTTGTTGACCTTGGCTTTCTATTGCAAGCTCTTTCCTTAGAAAGTAAAGGTTAAAGTGGCGAATTCTTTACTCATCTCGAGTTATTGAATGAATAATATTCTTCTGACTTTGATCTGTACATTGACTCAGAAATTTTAAATTTAAGCTCAGTTACAGCTGGGGTTTTTTCACTTCTTCAGCACTTAGTATTATGAGTACGTAGTGGTCCACCGTTAATTCAAATTTTTGAAGCGGGTTCATGTTTGATTATTTTAATGAAGCTTTTTCCTTGTTATAATTTTGTTTCTTTAAAGGTTTGCTGTGGCAAGATTTGAATGTTGTGCATTAGCCAGAAGCCGTTAGGTATATTATTGTATTCTAGTTTTTCCAAGTAGAGAAAAAGGGACTCATGGTGCTAAGAACTGTTACCTTGGAGTGGGTTTTCTTACTTTCTGTTTTTGTCCATTGTTTTGGGAAAATATTTCCAAAGTAATATCATGAAATTACCTCTTGGGTCTGAAAAATATTGAGCCTGTGTCTATACCATTAGAATTAGGAAGGATTGGATGTTTGACAATAAGTAGGATGCTAGTGGAATATTTACTCAAAGGGTATACCAGTGACAATTAAAAATTGATCAACAGTAATTGAAATTCATATCTGATGACATTTTGGTTTTACAGATTGGCAATGTGAAAGTACCAAATCAAAATTTTCTAGTAATAGTATTTAAAACTACTAAAAAAAAGAAATTGAAAATTGTTGCGCAATTAGTGCATGTCACGTTAGCTTTAGTTGTGGAAAGTGTATTCGAGGCATAGAATAAGTAGTAGTCTTGGGGTGGTAAAGGCTTAGTAGCTGTCACTTTTGGGAGCTAGCTGTTGTAATAGGAACTTCAATCAATAAAAAGCCCACAAGGCCACAAGTCCTCAACTCAACCATAGAGTATACACACACACACACTCTCTCTCTCTCTCTCTTTTCATCTCTCTAGAAACTTGCTTTTGGTGAATTTTTCTCTTTCTTCAAGAAGAAGAAGAAGAAGATGGGTAGTTTTGAGAAGCAAGTGAAGGACAGAGCAAAGGAGGTGAAGCATTATTTCAGCAAGGGAGTAAAGATTGTGGGTGACTCCTGCAAGAAAGGCTGGCAAAAGGTCAAGAACATGAGATCAAGCTAGCCAGCTCTCATGATTTTACTATCGGATTCTGATATTGATTTTACCTTAATTTTCCTTTGATTTTCATTCTTGTTACTTTTTTTTTATTACTATTTTTTCATTTGTAGGTGAGTTCTTAATAGAGTATTTGTTAAAGTTTTGATTCCATCTATTTGGATTCCCTTTTGAATGGTTTGCTCTCTCTTCTTGTATTGTACTCTGAGATTTGTTTTCTTAACTACTACTATGTATCTTCTTCTTTCAAGTATATGAATCATCATAATTTGTCCATTTCTTATAGTATATATATGGTCTGTTATATAATTTTAGATCAGATGTAATATGATGAATAGTTTGTACTATAATGTGTGTTGGAGACGAAAAGGCAATTTCATAGATTTTACTATTATTTTAAGTTTGGACTAGAAAAGGCTTTACATTGTTCAGATGCAAAGTTTAGAGCTAGAGGGGTACTAAATAAATGGAGAGAATTCATTCATATACACAAGTTTTAAAACTAAAATATCATCAGTTTGAATCATCATTAAAATAACAATAGGGGAAAACAGCCTTTTCAATCATACATAGAATTTGAAGTCACAAATTAACTCCCTTTATTTTCCTAAAATAAACTAGGGTATGTCTCCCCCGAAATAAGCTGGGGAAAGTGTCAGAGATTAAATCACAGAGATAACTATTAAATATTGTTATAAGTAACTTGAAAAAAGAAGAAAAAAAATTGAAAAAATTCAAGTCAAGAATAAGCCAAACCTAATTGACTTGTTTTTGAATATTTCAGTTTTTAAAAGCACAAATTTTCTTTTTAACAATCACAATTTCATTAATAGTTTTTATATTATACTACCCACTTAAATAATGGACGAAAATTAATAAAATTAAGTAAGTTGTATAAAATTTACTAGTCATATGTTAATTGAATTTAGAATTACCAGATAATGAAATTGAATGAATTGGATTAACGTATGCTTATCATCAAAATATTTTGGGCCACTAATTAAAGTTAACTGTAATGGTAAATTTGTCTAAATAAAAATAAGGAACATTTACATTTATTAGTACATTTTTAGAAAATATTACAACAAAAGTGCATACATAAAATATTTACAAAATTAGTGCATCTTCAATATTTAATTTACAAATTAGTGCATTCTTATCCCTTTAATTTAGTTGGGTGGTTTAATGGGTTGTTTCTATTTAATTGCACATTTCAAAATTTAAAAATTAAACTACTTTCTTATTCAAATACCTTCTATTCAAATTGGGTTAGTTGAGTTTGACAATCTACACAGTATCCATGGAATTGAAATATGAACTCACGCGCGGCTTGGTGTCACAAAGTAGCAAAGCTTGGTGTCTAAGTCGAAAAAGTGACACCATAATATTAAAAACTCCATTTCAGATTCAGTGGATTGATGATTCAGTAGCTAAAGTTGATGCCAACATTTAAATGTTTTGAAGATATAATTTTACTTTGGTCCTAATTAACGGGTTGTCGCTTGGTCCTAATTTTTTTATGATTATTTGTTTACCCATAAAAACTAAAATAGTAATCATTTTAGTTTTTGTGGGTAACCAAATAGTTATAAAAAAAAATCAGAATAGTTACCATATTCTTTAAAATTATTTTGATTATCGTACAGTTACCATATTTTTGTATAGTGCAGTTGGTAGCCAAACCTTTATATAAAGGTAACCAATTCAGTTTTATTGGGTTACCAATTAATTAAAAAAAATCTATATGCAGTTGGTAGCTAAACCTTAACACAAAGGTAACCAATTCAGTTTTATTGGGTTACCAATTAATTATAAAAAATCTATTATAAATTTTTTTTTCATAGTGCAGTTGGTAGCCAAACCTTAACACAAAGGTAACCAATTCAGTTTTATTGGGTTACCAATTAATTATAAAACATTTATTATAGATTTTTTATTATTAGTGCAATTGTAGTCAAACCTTCATATAAAGGTAACCAATTCAGTTTTATTGGGTTACCAATTAATTATAAAAAAAATTATTATAAAATATTTTTTTCATAGTGCAGTTGGTAGCAAAATCTTAATACAAAGGTAACAAATTCAATTTTAATGGGTTACCAATTAATTTGAAATCATCTTCATTGTCTGACAACTGAAAAATTAAAAATAATACAGTAATAGGAATGATTTCAAACATTAGATTACTGATCCAAACATTACATTCCCAATGAAATTTCTTCTATTCATTCCTTAAAGTTAATAACAACATAAATAAAATAAAATAAAAGACAAAAAAAAGAAAGAAAAAAGGTGTGGCTGTGGCCTAATATTTTTTCTTGAGAACACACTGTTGGAGTAACAACTTCCAACTATAATAGGGTTTCAATATTTTCTTTTTTTCAAAAATCTAAATTATTAATATGCAAGCATCTGAACCACCAGATTCTATAATTGGTACAGCTACTCCACTTGATTCTCCCTCTCCGCCGCCGCCACCACCAATGCCATCATCAATTTCCGATGCCGTCGTGCCACCACTGCCATCAAATTCCTCCGATGAAGACTTTTTCTCATCCGCTTCTATGCAGACTGACAGTATATATTTGACATAAAAGAGAGAGAGTAGAGAGAAGGATGCCAGAAATAATGGTGAGAGAAAGTAGAAAAAGGAGGATGCCAAAAATAAATAGTGGGTGCCATTAAATAGAGAGGAGTAAATAGGGTGGTTATAGTTCTCCTTGATTTAAGGGATAATGATTTAATGGGTTTATTCTTGTTGCACTCTTTTTGTAATTATTTTGTTAGTGCATGTAATTATTTTGTTAGTGCCCTATTCTTGTAATTTTTTACTAATTGTTGTATACTTATGTAAAAAACCCTAAAAATAACTATCACGTGCATATAATTTTAATTTTTTTTTTGTCTTCTGTATGATATGGGTGGCCATTTGGGAAGTATGCCCCATTGTCTAGTGTTCAGGACATTCTTTCAGAGAGGGAGGCAATGAGAATTCGACTTTTTCTAGAGGGAGGGTACTACTATTTTTTTTTAAAATTTTTACTACAGTATAGTGACGGTTTTTGAGTTTTTTTTTTTTTAGAAAAGAAAAGAAAAGAATGTTAGAGAAAGTAAACATTAATAGATGTATTTGATTTTTTTTATAAAAGAAAAGAAAAAACAAAAGAAAGTTAAGAAAAACTTACTCAATTTTCTTTCAAAAAATTTCTTTTCAAAAATGAGAAAATTGAGAGAGAAAAAAAAACTTAATTAAGTAATATTTTTATAATACCAACTTTGCCCTTATATTTTCAACTAAATATAAATTATTTCTATCTATATCCTAGGGTTACTAACAATCTCAATTTAGTTTTATTATGATATTTCTCCATTGGTATTCGGGAAAAGTATACAAGTTGTAAGGATTCATAAGGTTATTTGAATTTATACTTGAAACTGAGTTACAATGGTGGTTCTCACTTCTCACAGTCACTGATGTGCTAGACCTAACATTTATGGCTTTCTTAAACAGGGACATTACAACTACATCCCCAAGTTTTGTAATTCACTCAAGAGTTGAGAATACCTGACTCTAAATCAACGCTGAAGTTTAAACATAGCTGTTGGTGATCCCTTTTTGTAGGAGCTTCTTCGTTTGCTTGCCTTTATGTTTTTTTGTTTTAGTTTTTGGTTCCTTTAGTATAATATTACTTTATATATTTAATTATGCTATCGAACACTTTATTACATATAAAAAGGATATATTAGTAAAAGTATATATTTTCTTTCTTTTTTTTCTTAACTCCCAGACAAACTAAAAAAAATATATCAACTCATTTTCTTTTTTGTTATGAAAAATAATTCTATGTCATTGTATCATGGGAGACAAGTGCTGATAACTTTAAGCACCGAGAAGGATGACATAATTGTCTTAAGGATATAGTATCAAGTGCTAACCTTGATATACACTTTATTACATATGAAAAGGATATATTAATAAAAGTGTATATTTTCTTTTCTTTTCTTTTTCTTAATTCCCGGTCAAGATGAAGAAAATATATTACACTTTTTTTTCTTTTTACAAACTCCCAAACAAAACTAAAGAAAATTATCTCACACCCTCTAACTTTTTTTTTTCTTCTAATTAAAAACTCCCAAACAAGGTGTTAGTGTTTGGAGTATCAATCTCCCAAACCACAAGAAGTTGGTCTAGTGAAAGTTTACTCCCTTCCTTGACTTCTTAAATTTAAATTTTGCCAGCTAATTCAAGATACTCTTACCGTTCAAAAAATAAAAATCTGACATTCTAAAAGATAACTAATATTTATACTTAATTTTTTTTCCGTTGTCCTCAAAAATCTAGTATTAATTTCTTTCATCATCTCCTCACGTTTTTTATTAGATTTTTTTTTAAAAAAAAACTTTTAATAAATTAATAAACTGCACACCATTATCAATTTTGTCCTCGATCCATTATCGCACGTGGGGCCTTTTCACACTCCCATCGGATCATATCATCTTAACAAATTTGCAACCGGCATCATCCACCGTAGATCAGACATCCGCCAATCTAGTGGCCTATCTAACTTCTTTACGGAGTAATTAGTTTAAGTAATGCTCCATTATTACATATACAAAATCCTCTCCAAATTTCAGTTAATTGTCAGTTTCAATCTTCTTCTTCTCTCTCTTAACATCCACAGCTAAACAAATCTCTGTCTAATCTTCAATTTCTCTCCCGCTCTCCTCTCTCCTCTTTTTTTGTAGGCTTAGTTTCGAATTTCGTCTCGTTTTTGTTTTCTTCTTTTTCTGCAAGTTAATGGAGATGGCAATGGAAGAAGCTTGCTTGTGGGCCATTCTTCTTGGGGTTCTTCAAGTTCTTGCGGTGGAACAAATAGCTCGACGGTTTGCCAAGAATTCTATACAAACTACGCCTCCAAGTTGTAAGTTTAGGGTTTGTTATTAGAGATATTTTCGTTTTAGGTTTTCCGTTAATGTCGTCGTCGTCTCTTTCAATCTCATTTTCGTGGAACTCTGTTTGAAATTTCAAGATTTGAGATAAATGAGTAATATCTGGGGAATTTGATGAATTCGTGATTCTCACTGGTTGAAATTCTATAATTGTGGCCTTTTTCTTAATGTTGAATTGCGCTCCTAATTTGACATTTTCGAGTTCTTTCTGAAATTTGAGGTAGCTAGGGTTTCTTGTGTATTACTTTGCCGGTGGAAGTCTTAGAGTTAGGGTTTGAAATTGTGAATGGCGGGAAAGAGGGATCTAGGGTTTCCAAATACTAGTGCTTCTAGTTTGAGGGAACAATTAGCCAGAAAGACTCTTCATAATGTGAGATCACAAGGGCACGCTTATGTTGACCTTAGGGAAGATGGGAAGAGGGTGATATTCTTCTGTACATTATGTCTGGCTCCATGTTATAGTGATACGGTATTGTTTGATCATTTGAAAGGTAATCTCCACACTGAAAGGTTTGCTGCTGCTAAAGCAACCCTGCTAAAACCGAACCCATGGCCTTTTAATGACGGTGTATATTTTTTTCATGATTCAACTGAGCAAGTTAAGCAATTACCCTCTTCTAATGCTGATAGACTTAAGTTGTTAGACAACACTCTTGGAACTGATGAAAATAGTCTTGCTATTGTTGCACATGTTGAAAATACGCAACCTGGTAGTGGTGAGCATGATTCTCCCAGTGGGTTTGATACAGAAGGAGTTGACTCAGATTGTGATAAGAGTGCCCATGACCGGGATTTAAATGGTAACGGAGATGATTATGATTTGGTAATTCCTGGTGTTCTGCACAAAGAGGAAATTTGTGAATTACATGTGAGGTTCATTGGTGTGGGGCAAATTGCTGCTAGGGTCTGTGAGAAGGATGGGTCCATTAGTAGAATGTGGTGTGAGTGGCTGGGGAAGAATGATTCTGGAAATGAAGATGCCCTCATGGTTCCAGAGCATGACTTCGCTATTGTTACTTTTGCATATAACTATGATTTAGGTCGAAAGGGGTTGTTTAATGATGTGAGATACTTGCTTTTATCTAGTTCTCAGCAAGACACTGAAGGTGCTAGAAAGAAAAGGAGGAAATCTTTTTCTGATCCAGAAGACATTAGTGAGTCTTTGAGCAATCAGTATGATTCTTCTGGTGAAGAAACTCTTTCTTCAAATAGTTCCAGTTCAAAGTTGCCGTTGGATGGATATGATGATCAACTTCTGCATTCAGGACTTATATCAAGCAAAACTGTGCGAAGAGAATTGAGAAAGCAACAGCGTGTAGCTGCAGAAAAAATGTGTGATATCTGTCAACACAAGTTGCTTCCTGGTAAAGATGTGGCGACTCTCTTGAACATGAAGACTGGTAGAATTGTTTGTAGTAGCAGAAATGTGAATGGGGTAGAACTTTCTGCTCAGCCCTCCTAAGTAAAATAGTATCTCACATAGCTCTGTCTACTTTCCATTCACATTGTGTAATATACTTTTAACATGCAGGCCTTTCATGTATATCATATTTCCTGCCTCGTGCACTGGATACTTCTGTGTGAGTCAGAAATTCATAACAACCAGATGGTTGGTCCTGAAGTGAAACAGACATCTAGGAGGAAGGCTGGAGCCAAGAAGAAAGAAACAGAAAAGCATGGCGAGACACTATCTACAAGAAAGCAAATTTATTCAGTGTTTTGTCCAGAGTGCCAGGGGACGGGTATAAATATTCATGGAGATGAACTGGAGAAACCAACTGTTGCTCTTTCTGAGGTCTGCAATTTTTCCTCTATCTTTATCTCTTTCTCTTTTGCTGTCTGTATGTGGGTTACTAATTCCAGTTGTTGACCAACAACAAATTCTTTGTAGTCCTTCCAAGTTTTTACCCTCTATTATGCTGAAGCATTGCAAGGCTTTCTTTGTTGTTTTTCAGATGTTCAAATATAAAATCAAAATTAGTGATGCACGTAGGGCGTGGATGAAAAGCCCTGAAGAGTTGCAGAATTGCTCAACAGGCTTTAAATTCCCTTCCCCGTCTGACGAAGCAACTCAGGTTCTGAGAGGTCCCTCATAAATCTAATAGTTTATTGTAGTAACGAAAAAGTACTCCATTATTTGATATCATGGTTCAGTTACATATTTCTGCTAAGATAGTAAGATGTTTTGGAGTCGATATAAAGTTTTGAATTATCACATTTATTTTAAACCCCTTGCGATTTCTTTGATTTCAGGAAATGGTATCTTTACTAAAGTTGCTGCACTTTTATCGAGCTGATGAGTAAAGATGGGCATGTTGTTCCTCATAATTCTGCAAGTAACCCTTCTTTTTAGCTGCATGTATACAAAAGTCTGTATTCTTTTGTAAATGAAATGATAAGTACTAAAAGCATGAGTAGTACTTGGGGTAGGAATAGGAATTGGGGCGTTGGATAATAGATCAATTCTGTTCTATGTGACAGAGGTGTATATACCAACATATATTGCAAAAAGACTTGTTTGCATGTAAAGGAATTTGCATTGGCCATGTTTAGCTACAACGTTTTGGGTATTTTATGGCTTTCTTCGTAAAATGGAAGTACCTATGCATGGTGCATCTGCTCACCAGTTTTCGTGGTAGATAGTGTTTCAAGGTCTGCCTTGTTGGCTTATTTGTGAAATACTGTTTTTAGTTCTTCACTATGATGTACAATTTGTGAAGCTGAACTTTGTGTGTTTTGCGGACCTACTTCCCCCTTAAGAAACTTAAATTTGTGTATCAAATAAACTCATACACCCATGGCTCAAATAAACGGCCGAGTTGCCGATATTCGGTTTGGTTTTCTCATGCACCGTTCCCGTAACGACTTACGAATTGTAATTTCAAGTGTTTTCAATGTTAAGGATGGATATAAATGAAATTTCACCGTAACGGGAATAAATATACACCGGAGAAATCAATGAAAAATAATGGCATAATGGAGAAATCGAGACAAAATAACAGCGTACTGGAAATCAATTATTTTTCTCTTTCTCAGTCTTCCTTTTTCCCTTTCTCTTCTTCTTTCTGATCGCATGTACTGTCGATCGGTTATTATTCTTTCTGATCCATCTTGTTATTCTTACTATTTAGAAATTTTCATAATTTTCTTTTTAAAAAAAAGTTTGAAGCTCCTAAGTATCGTAACATTGCGTATCGTCCAAAATTTAAACCAAAAAACCTTATGAAACCTAGGCTGCTACCACGACCTTGAACCATATGTGCACCCATCTCTTGAATGCTCAAAGCCCCTCCCCCACACCCGGCCTGGACATCTTCCAATATGGTATGTCTAGGTGACCAATATGGTTGGCAATTTAATTGTTTAGTGCTTATATCTGCTGCACATCTGAATAATTAGGATCATCTAGGTATCTTTTTTTTGTTTTTGTTTTTGTTTTTTTGGCTAATTTGAACACACTCAAACACCCTACCTTGGCATGCCAAGGCTCGAATCCCCAACCTCATGGTTAACATGGGTTGAGTAATACTACTCGTGCCAAATGCCTTCGGTAATCATCTAGGTATCTTTTCACCTTTGTTATTTAAGTAGTGTCCAATTGAACTTTAAAATAGAGTTTCACTTTGATTATTACTATGCTAACACTGAACATAACATCTCAGGGGTTGTAGTAGTGGTATCTTTTCTACTTGTTATGCATAGAAGTAATTATGAACATTGATCCTTCAATGTTTGTAACTATGTAGATGAAGAACTTTTACTGCTTATGATGCTGCAATATAGAAATCAGTAATTTCTTCATTAGGAGTTCTGAGCTGAATATGCATCAGTGTAGTTTCCTCTATGTTCAGCAGCATGTATTTTAAGGGAGATGACTTGTCTTCGCAGAGTTTTGGGGTCTCTAGGGGATATACAAATTTTAACTTTCTACTGCTATGTGGATGGACTATTGTAATCTCCAACTTAAGTTGTCCATTTTTTCTCGATGCTGTAGTGAGTGATTACACATGATAGTAATAATAATGCTAAATTCTTAAAAGGAATGCAAGAGAAATATATATTTAATGCTCTGAGTTGTTTAACTTGGTACATTTTGATATTTGCCGAATCGGGTTGTTTGTCATAGTACAGCAACTTTTGCACACAATTTAACACACTGCATATTTGGTGCTTCAGATTTTGCAAGATGCTGTGAAACTACAGAATTGTAAATAAGAATGCTTTAATGTGTTTAGATTCTTCTTGAATACTTCCATTCTACGGTTTCAATGTTTAATGATCCATGCGAATTGCTAGAAACATGTGAAGTGGATGGGTAACTAAAGATTTATAAGGGAAGCTGCAGATTCCCCAAGTTTATTTATAATTGGAGAGGAAGCTGAAGATTCCCTAAATTTATTTATAATTGGAGAGCTTTTGTAGTTCCTTGACAAGTATATGTTTGTAGGGATCAGCCTTTAGAATACAAATCTTGTATATATTGATCATCAAATGATCCGAAGGAACTTGCTTGATCACCTCAGAGTCTCAGACTGATTTAGATATGAATAAAATTAGGGTTGGATCTAGACTGAAGGTCTGAATCAGTTTCTTTTGGTGGCTAGCAATAAGGCTTTGGAGACGGCTTATGGGTTCCAGAAAAGTTATTGAGAATGAATAAAGAGGTACCATAGCTACCATTCTGGAGTACTTGAGCCCATGTAGGACAGCCTATGTTTCTATTCAACATAGTAAAGTACCAAAATTGGGCAAGTAACTGATGTTGGCTCTGTGGTTTCAACAATTTATCGCAAGACTAGATCCTCTCCAACTCCAGTTTTTCCTACTCTTGCTCTTTCTTTTTGAGGTGAAGAAAGTTTTTTTATGGTTAATCATAAGGTTCTCCGGCATAATGGTTAACATAATTTGTCCTAGTAGATCTTATTCAATAGGAACTTATGGAATTTGTCCTAGTACATCTTATTCAATAGGTATTGATGGAGATCAAAAGACTACAAGGACGGAATATAGGCGATCTTGTTATGGTCAATTTAACATATAGTAACTAGGTAGAGAGAGCATCTTTCTCAACACATTATACCAATGGTATTGAGAAATGCTGACACTTGGTGGCGATAAATTTCAGCAAGATTATTAATTAGAGCTATATCAAGATTGTTAATTAGAGCCGGAGGGTATATAGAACTCCTGATACAGAAAAGCATGTCTCAGGTCAACGCGGTTACTCTGTTGATGAGATGTGATCCACTTTCTTTCTTATTCTAGGTAAACTTTGTCTGTTTAATCAGTTGAACAGTTACATTCTTATGATTAAATAATCATACTTGCAGACAACTGTTCTATAGTTAAAAATCTTAGCTGGCGCATAAAAAGAAGTTTGACTTTAGCTAGTCCCTGCATCATGAGGGGAGGATTAAAGATTTCTATCTTGGCTCTCATTTCTTGGGGGCCTTGCTGTTGAGAGAATATTTGCTTGCCGGCAGAATCATGAGCCAAACGTATGCGTGACATTAACCTTAAACTTGTATTCATATTATTAAATCATTACCAAATCTCAGTTCAAAAGCCGGCATAGAATAGTAGGAGTAGGACATGTTTTGAGCATTAGTACATAAACTACTACTGCATATCAAAAAAGTTATAACTAAACATGGGTTTTCCTCATCAACTCAATAGCTACATGTACTTCCTTTTGTTTATAGCCATGGTTCTTTTTCTCATCAACGGATCGCTGGCGCGTCCATTTCTTGATCAGACAGAAGGAGAGAGATTCAAGTGTGATAGTTTGAGGTGGCCAAGATTGATTGAATTTGCAGCAATGCTACCTAAGGGTGTTCCAGTGCCTCCATCTGGACCTAGTCCAGGCACTAATAACTGATGCAAGAAGTCCATTTTGACTATAGAAAATGATTTTACTTATTTTCTATTTTCATCCCCAAACACAGTTCTAGGAGGTTTACAAAGTGAGATGAAGGGTGGTTGGTTGGTGATTGTGTGTGAAATGAGGGGTGGTTGGTGATTGTGTGTCTGCAGTTTTTCCCCCCCTGGTTATATACTACAATTTTTTATACTCTTTTTTTTCCCTTTTTATTTTTTGGTGCCAATAACTAGCAAATTGAAATCATCTTCTCTTCTGTATAATGTTTAGGATAAGTTAAACGCCTTTTATTATATTCCTTTGTAATTGTAAAGTCTCATTCCTTGTTTGGTATGACATTTGTATTTGTATTATTGGAACTAAGTTTTAAATGGCATGTTTTGAGGAATTATAAAAGTTTAGGTACTGAGGAATTTTTATCTCTTAGTTTTTATGTTTATATTGAAGACTATTGATAAGTCAGAGCAATATTTATACTGTCAAGATAAATATATATTTAACAACACTTTAAACTTTCAACGACACATGCTTCTCTAACAACAAGATTATTACTTTGACATTATTAATGACGTTTACTTAGATTTTTGTTGATCAATATATAATCTCAAAGTCAGTTTGATCTCAAATGTAGCAAATACTTTCAAGATTTTATAAAGTTTAAACACTTGATTCGAAATTAGATTGATATCCTTCAGTTACATGTTGTCACATATAATTTATTTATTATTTTTTTCGTTTCAAAATTAAACATACAATTTGATTTTGATATTAAACGATGACATATTAAACTTTAAATTAATATAAATTTATATAATTTTAATTGATAGAATTATTATAATTGTATACTCCATCTGTCCTCAAAAGAATGACTGATGTAGTAAAAATCTTGTCCTCAAAAGCATAACGAAAGTATTACATAAAATTTTACTTGGACTAATTTACCTTTGACTTGCTATCATATTTTATTTATATGTTGCCACATATAATCTATTTATTATCTTTTAAGTTTTCTAACAAAATATTATATGTAATTCATTAAGCCGTAGTTTTTCATTATTGATCTGTATATATATTGATAAACAAACAAATATAAATATAACCACAAAAATAATAGTAATTCGTGCTTTGCACATGATTTTTAGCTTGTTATTTTTAATTAAGAGAGGTAAGCCATTTCCAAACGTTTACTCGAATGTTGAATAAATTGTGCTTCTGAATTTTGAATTACCAGACCAATTATATCACTTTCAAAATTGTTTGGGCCGTCTGTATGCTAAATTTGCGTTATGTTGTATTATTGGATCATGAGCCCATACCCAAAAAGGAAGCCCAAACCTTATCCCCTTCATTCTTTCTTTTTTCTGGCTTAAACCCTACACCTTCTTAAGACCCCCGTGTTTCTCTGCCATACACATTGCAGAACATGTATACAATTATATAATTGAAATCTGTTTCTCTCAATAGTCATCACAATGAAGTTTGTGCAGTACTGTACTCGTCCAAATTCATGGGGTAAATATTATAATTTTATATCAAAAAGGGTGATTAGGGTTTTGGAAATGAACCCTGCACGAACCCTAACTACCTCTGCAGTTACTGCGGACGTGACTTTATACGGTAGACTTCTACCAGTTGGAGACCCGAAAATTTCAATTGTCCCAATACTGGACCAGTGGATTAAAGAGGAAAGAGTCATTGAGCTAGAAGAACTCCGGAAGATCATCAAACAGTTCAGAAAATACAGGCGTATTAAACATGCTCTCCAGGTACTTCGTTCTCTCTTTTTTAATCCTCTTTTCTAGTATTCTGTTACTTGAATAAAACCCATCAAATCATCAATGTTGATTGAGTTTGTAAACTATAATGTGTATGCATTTCAGGTTTGATTCATGTGTTAAGAATGCCTATTTGGTGTTTAGGGAGACACAATGGGGGTGATTGTGAATTAGTTGTAGCTTGTAAGCTGTAGTTGTGGATAACATTTAGTAAATTATTTGTATTGCATGGAAATCAAATCACAGATTACTTTGTGCCACATTGAAGAAGTAAAATTATATTTAATATAATAGGAAGAGGGAATATGGGGTTTTCTCAACTCGATCATTTTCGAGAAAATGTTTTCAAATTTGTGTTGCTGTTTCTGATGTAAATGTATTTAGACTAATAGCATATTGTTAATTTTAATGGAGTGTTAACTCCTGCTTATTTTATCTAACCTTTTAAAGCTATAATTTACTATTATTGTTTGGCCCTTAGAGGATTAAATTGTCTGCTTCTATAAATTTATTATTTATCTGTTAATGTGCGAGACTTGATATATTTTTAATGCTCAAGGAACGCCTGTCCAAAAGAAATCACAAGCTCAGAATTATAATTTGGCGCTCATTTTACTAAACTATGAGCAATTAGATAGTGTTTTTTCTTGACTGATATGCATGCTTCTCTCGGTTCATCAAAAGGCTAACTTTTTGATAGGTTGTTTACCAGCAATTATGTATAGGTAGTGCAAAATATTTCTGTCTAGGTTAAGCTTTTATTACTCAAAATTTTTAATCTTTATTTGGTTAACCACACAGAAAAGGACAAAAGAGGAAGTAGATGAAGAATATAAGAGAAAATAAAGTTAAAAGATTTACTCCATTTGGTTTCTTAAAGAAGACTGGGATCTTTCATACCATTTTTGTTGTTTTCTGTTGGAACATTGGCAAAAATGTAATACCTCTCTTTACATCACTCCAAATTACTTCACTCTTGAGGCCAAGGCTATCGTTACTTTGAGCCTTAAGAAACTCTTAATCGTTCCCTTTCCTTAGATAGCAAGTAATTGACCTATACAAAAAGGAACAGAATTAAGGGGGGTGTAAAGCTTATAAAGTTTAAACACCCATGAATCCCTTTCGGCAACTTTCTGTAGTTTGCTAGTAAATTGCTCTTTCCTTTTTGTAGTTTTTGGCAAGTTTGAAACTTTATCAGGTATTTATCATCCCATAATATTCTTAGTACATCTCCTTTTCTTGTTATCTCAAAAATCAGGCGATGTCTTTTATTTGGTGATTAATTATGTGTATATTTAACTTTTCTGTCTAGTGTAATATATAGTTAAAAAAATGAATGAAAAGATTGTGGATATCAATTATAATTGAAACACTTGTTTGTACTTACCAACAAATATACTTCCTCTGTCCTCAAAAGCATGTCCTCAAGTACAATATTTTTTATCAACAAAAGGATTTCTAAAAGTACACGAGACAAATATAAAATATGCATAAAACTAATTTACCGTCAAAAGTATACTTCCATGGGGTCCACTTGGTTTATATATATATATATATATATATACATATAGAGAAACACTTGTGTGTTATTTGGTTATTATTTCCCCTTACAATCAAGCATTTTGCTTGGGCAGGTTGTCATACTTCCTGAGTTTAGAGGTGTTAATTGATTCCACCTCCAACCTTGTGAAGGTTTCTCGTATAATTCGTCTTAGTATGCAAGAAATCTGGCATACATCAGTAGACAAACCATCCAGCAGAGTTTATTTTTGTTGTCTAACGGCTCAACCGACTCTTAGCCCCCGGATCAATCTTGAAAAGGTGGGAAGTAGTTTATCTGTCTTGGTTCCTAGTAACGTAATATCAAAATTATGAATAAGTATACGATACGACTCTAAAGACATATAAGGCTTTGTTTGCAAATGATAGATTCATTGGGAAAAGAATGATCATATCACTTGCTTCAGCATACAGCCAAATATTTTAGAAACCGAGGCAACAATAGTTTTCTAATTAAAATAAAAAGATTTATGCAACTATAGCTTTATAATTGAAGAAAAGGATATATGCAATTAATTCTAAAGAAAGTTTGGCCACAATAATCACCTGTGTTTTACTCAAGGTTACTTGTGACCACCTGTAGTTTAAAAGTCAACTTTCAATTACCTGTGATTTCATAAACATAGCATACTCTCACTCCATCAGTAACGACGTTAACCAAAGCTAACGGATGGTGTGTAAGTACATGGCTACACTCCATATATATATATATAAATAAAAGAGGCTCTAGTCAAACATAAACAACTCAGAAAATGGATTTAACGAACTTCATTACTTGTAGGTAGGTATACATCATGTAATGTTAACGAATTTCCTCTATTTTCTCCACAACCTGTGCTTGATAAAGACATTATGATCTCTATAAAAATAATCAATTTTTTTTAATAAATTAACAAACACAAATGGAAAATAGTACTAATTATAAGATCATTATTGACTTTTAAAGTTAATTTGAAACATTTTTAAACTCCAAATTGAGATGATTTATTTAGAATTATGAAAAAATTAATTCTTACAATGAGTAGTACTTGTTAGATCGTTTAGAAATTTCATCGTTATATCGACTAGAATTATAAGAATTCATGTCAATTTTGAGTTTAAAAATGTTTTAATTTGACTTTAAAAAATAATAATGATCTTATATTTTAGAACTGATGGAGTATATAAAATTAAATAACACTTACTTTGGAGAAGTTTAAAATATTTTTATGTGATTTTTTCTAGGTAATTGATTAGGCCAAAAGAATTCAGTCAAAGCTTATATAGGATAATTTGGAGACAAAATGACCTTTTAAAGAAGAACATAGCCATTGAAACTAAACTCACTTGCTTTTAGGCAAGTGGAGTGCACTCTCAACTAACTCGGACAGAATCGAGTTAGTTTGCTATGTTTATGAAACCATTGGTGGTCCAAAGTTGATTTTTAAATTATAGGTGGTTATTTGCAATTTACTCTTGACTTTATTAGTTTCGTGAACATATTTTTATCATAAATGTGATTATATACATATAATTATCCCCACTGCACCCGAGTCACCATTGTTTCAGGCTTGACTAACCCTCATCTCCAGTACTCGTATCCCCTCACCTGTATCCTTACTTCCTAGCTTGCAACTATTGATGACCCAGGAGAGTGCTTCTTATAGTAGTTTACACTAGATGGGAACAGGTAACCTTGGAATCCCTTTTGTTAGTACTTAATATATTTTTCTTTTGTGCACAGATAACAAGCAAAAGTTGCTTAATGTATTTACAAATCGTAAAACTTCTTATTGTGTCTACACTGTCTAGTGTCGTGTGAAGGAGGCTGGGGTGTTATACCCCTCACGAATCAGTGTTGGCTTGACAACATAAAAAGATGTCTTAGAAAGGAATTAAATGAAGAATTTTAGGATATACAATTGTCCATGGTTTATAACCTCAAGTTTGTATATCACTATCTCATGAACTTTCTCCATTCTTGATTCTTACTGACTCATGTTCTATGACGTTACTTGTTAGTGTCGTTTTCAATTTTATGAGCTCGGAGTTTTGTTTCTTATTCTTATCACAGATATCTCAGTGGATGACTGGCAAAAGTTTTCTTGATATATCATCATCTGATGTTGCAGTTCAGCTGGATTTGATATCAAAGGTTCATGGTGTGGAACGAGCAGAGGAATATTTTAATAATATTCCTGAAACTTCAAAAAACTTCCAAGTTTATGGAGCTCTTTTGAATTGCTATGCTGGTGCCAAACTATTGGAGAAAGCAGAAGCTGTCATGCAGAAGATTAGAGACTTGGGATATGCTAGAACACTTTCATACAATGTCATCATGAATCTATATTCTAATTTCAGAGAGCACGACAAACTAGACTCTTTAATGCAAGAGATGGAAGAGAAGCTCATTAGATGTGACAAATTCACCTATGGCATTAGATTAAATGCATATGGAGTTGCTTTGGACATAGATGGAATGGAGAAGCTCCTAATGAAGATGGAAGCTGATCCTTTTATCACGATAGACTGGAATGCCTATGTTGTTGTAGCCAAAGGTTACATTCGAGCTGGTAATATGGAGAAGGCTCTGGCAATGTTGAGGAAATCCGAGCAACTCATCAGGGTCAACACAAGGAAGTTAGCTTATGAAATTCTAATGAGTCTGTATGCCGGCATGGGCAACAAAGATGAGATGTTTCGCATATGGAACCTGTACAAGAAAAATGAGAAGTTTTCCAATATGACCTATCTTTGTGCAATAAGTTCCCTGGCAAAGTTGGATGACCTTGATGCCGCGGAAAAGATATTGGAGGAGTGGGAAGCCAAAAGGATCAGTTTCGATTTCCGGGTTCCAAATTTGCTCATTAGTTCTTACTGCAGAAAGGGTCTTTTGGGAAAAGCTGAATCAATTGTGCACAGGCTTGTAGAAAGTGGAAATGAACCAAATGCAAGCACATGGAGTCGTATGGCACTTGGTTATCATAAAGGTAACCAGATGGAAAGGGCAGTGGAATCACTGAATAAATCAATCCAGGTTGGTGAACCTGGGTGGAAACCACCCCGTTATACTTTGATTGCTTGCCTCGAATACTTGAAACAAAAGGGAGATTTGGATACGATAGAGCGTATCAAAACATCGCTTGCAAAAAAGGGTCTTGACTACACAGATGTCTATGAAAGTTTAGCCGGAGATAGTAAAGGGGAAATAGCTGAAGAAAACCCAGATTTCAAAGCATTTGATCGGACCGAAAGTGTTGAATAGGCTTTGGAGGAAGAAAAATGCTTCCAAAGGCATTGGGACGAAGTAAGAGGGCATTAGCCGAAATATATGGATAGCGGGTCGATTTGTTTGTTTAATTATTAGTGTATTCATTTACTTTGCCCTTCATCCGAATTCATAGGAAACTTGAGCTCGGAGTAATTTCACAAGGTCTCTCACATATAAATAGTAAATGAATTTTAAAGAAATTTTGTAGAAATATCAAATTTTACCGACTCTCATTTTATAAAGATGACAGAGTGCTGAACAAGAAATCTTTATTGCCTACTACCAAAAAAAGTGAGTCCTGGTTGAATTTAAAATTTCTATGTAAAGCTTGTAAGGTGATAACCATTCGACACAATAACACATCTTGAAGCTAAAAGAAATTCAGATAATTTCTCCCTCGATCAAATGTTTAGAACTACCAAGCCCGAAAGCAGAGCATATAACAAGCTCACAAACACCACAACCACTTATTAGAAGACCAATGCGCTAGTTTCTGCTTCTCTTTCTTCCCCCCAACCCCACCAACAACTATAGGATTTATTTAGACTGTACAAAAATATATTTAAGACACTAAAGTATGAAGATGAAACTGAATCAAAATCTTAATGAAAGGGAATCCCGAGTAGGGGTGTGCAAAAAGTTCGGTAAAATATTTTGGTCGGTTTGACTTTGTGAGATAGGGAAGAAATGGAATTCTTGCTATTTACTAGTGTACCCTACTAATACAAACTGTCAAGTAATTTGTATCCGCCGGCGCAAATAATGCCCCGAAATATTTTGAACAATAAACATAACCACATCTTATGTTATAATTACAAATAAAAATTTGATATTTTTACATAATATATATTTCAGTTGTTATTTTTGTGAGAGGAAATATGTTGAGATTTCCTAAAATTACTTCTCTTTTTTGTATTATTTTAACAAAGTGAAAAATCATTTTTTTAATTTCCTGGACTAAGGACTATAGGACTATTACTAATATTGAGTATATCTGACATTTTTTGGAAATTTCAAGGTAGGATACCATACAGTTAGATATAATTTATTTTTTTAAAAGAAAAAAATAAATTAGAAACTATGAGTTATTATTACAAGTAAAGATTATTTAAAAATTATGTCAATGAATGCACCAATGGAGCCTAAAAAAAGGAAAACTAAGAGTTATATATATCTATCTATCTGAGAACACTTTTTTATATATAAAAAATAACAAATTGAAGAGGGGAAAAAACAGAGAAGGAGATGGTAAGATTTAGCAAAAAAAAAAAATGAGAAGGAGAAGGAGAAGGAGAAGGAGATGGTAAAAAAACAAGAATCATACATTGAAAAAGAAACTGAGAATTCAGTACGACTCCAAGTCCAAGTTTTAAATTTTTGGGTCACTTAAAAATTTGAAGCCCAAGAGTGTAGGCAAAAATTATGCATGAACCTTTCGAGTCATTAATGCCAAATGCAAATTAGTAAATTAGTAGTACTAGTAACTTAATAGTCCAGTCCTATCACATTTCCCTGTTTTTATTGGTTTAATGCTCACTCCAATTTCCATAACCAGACAAGAAAGAGAGATGGGTAAAAGTCATTAAATATATAGGCTTCTCTAAATATGCATGCCCTTTCCAATTCTTTTACTCTATACTCCTATTATTCTATTCATGGGAACTATAAAACATGCACATACTTCATTCAATGGAACTTCTTCTGTGCTTAGGTACGTACTTCATGGAATCCCAATAGTCCATTTTCCCTATTATAAGTAGCATTATCACATACCCTTCTCTTCTCTTCTCTTCTCATCTCACAAATAAACAAACCAATCATGCCAAAAGGTTCAAAGAAGAGGAAAGCTGAAAAGAGGAAGAAGGAACTTGAGGCAAAAATAATAGCAGCAGAGCCACCACCAGCACCTAATTCCCAAGGTTCTTTTGTGTTCACTTCCAATATAAGGATTTGTCTAATGATTTGTTTCTCATGTTTTTGTGATTGCTTGAGCCATCTTTAGTCATTCATCAGGAAAGGGTGGAAATATTATCGAAAAGTATATAATATATACTGACTTGTCCATATGTATTTGTAACATGATTTTTGAATCTCTTTTTGTATGTGTATTGAAAAAGGAGTATAACAATTAACTCCTCAATTTTGTTGATTCAGAGAATAGTCCAGTCAAAGAAGCAAATGATACTGCTGTTTTGGCTAAGCCTGCTGTTAATTTGTCAAAAGGGTTAACTCAGATTGAAAATATATTACCTCATGGTGTCCTTGAATTTGATTCAAAAGAAGATGAATTTAGTAAAGGACTGTCATTGGTTAATGAGGTCACTTCCAATGTTGCAGAAACCAAAGGTAACTATTTATTTTTTCTTTAGGGAGGGAGGGTTGAACTGATGAAGAAGATACAATGAAATTTATAATTATAATTGACGGTCTAATTTTGTTGACAGAAAATAGTACTGACGTGGATACTGTTGCTGTTGCTAATTTGGTAGAGGGAGTTGTTCAGACTGAAAATGTACAAGGCCAGGATATATTAGTAGTTACAGATGCTGGGATGGCTGAAGATATTGTGGTTCGATATGAAGAAGTTGTTATAGCAGAAGAGATGACACAAGTTCTTATTTCTGAAGATATCGCGGATAAATTTGAAGCTCTCATAGAAGATGAGATGACACAACCTCTTATGGCTCCTGGTATTGGTGTGCAGCTGAAGCAAATAAAGGAGATGGTTGAAACTGGAATCTCAATTGCAGATAGTATGAAAGAGCTGCTGCTTATGATTATGAATGATTTGAATGCCATTCTAGATGCCTAATTTTCATATTATATCATAGTAGAGGTTAAGGAGGATTGTTTCTGTTTCAGTCACAAAAGAAATGTGAAATGTGAAATCATTAAATTTGTATATCCATGCTCAAATTGATGGAAATGGACATCAAAATGCAACTTCTTAGTTTGACAATATTATTATTAAAACTTTTCCCAAGTATGTGGACTTGGTGGGCCAACTTGTCATCTACTCTCTCTCTCTCTCTCTCTCTCTGTGTCTATTGTTAGAATTTTATTTTCCTCTTTTCCAGTTCAAGTAGCCCTAGACCAATGAGATCTAGCAGTATCCCTCTCATCTACTAAAAAGTTATTTCATAAAACACAGTTTGGTTGAGGTTAGGTTCTCTGTCATGTAACCCCCTTTGGTAATAAATAACTTATGAAAAATAAAATGTAAAAAAAAAAAGTGGCTTTAGGCTTTGGTCCTTGGTGTTACAGTTGGTCAAGGGCATACTAATTTTGAAATATCGGGCCATGGTTCCCACTGTCCCATTCTCTCTTTTACGTTCAAAAGAAATTATAGCATTATATCTTGGAACAACTATGGTTAGATTTCAAGTCTAGATTTAAATCATGTTAAAACTAAAAACTAGTTCTTCCATCCAAATCTTCTACTCATTGCTCCATCCAAAATCCAAATATTACACCATAATTTTCCAACAAGCTCAATTTGTGTATTAAATAGAGACTAAATAACTGTTTAAAACATGTTAAAATAAAGCTTCCAAAACTATACAAAATGTAGCAGATTTTCTTAGTTTCGAATGAGACCTCATAAGAAAAAAGAAACTTACATTAAAATTATGGAACCACTAATGTTGTTGGATATTCACTTACAACGCCTCTATAAGAATTTCTCAATGCTGGCGGTTAGAGTGGTTTTAGGGACTGCACCAATAACTGTATCTTTCTTCTCACCATTGACAAAGATCATGATTGTTGGGATGCTTCTGATTCCATATTGGGTTGCAATTGAGGGACAATCATCAGTATTCAATTTTAAGCATTTGAGCCTCCCAGCATATTGCTTAGACACTTCACCTATTACTGGATGAATCATACGACATGGTCCGCACCATGGGGCCCAGAACTCAACCAGCACAGGTCCATCAGCCTTAAGCACTAGAGACTGCCACGTTGCACCAGTGACAGAAGGAACTGCATTTTGAAAGACAAGGAAAGTGTGAATTCCAGTTATCATGTGAAGTAGTGTAATGTGTTCATAACTAAGCAACAATAGAAGAACCAGATGAAAATAAATTACAAAGATAAACACTTACACCGGAGCTGGCTCATTATAAAACAAATTCTACTGATTCAAGGAAACTTTCTTGCCAGGATTGAGAAATATGAAATGAACCATTAGAAACCTTTTTATAGTATAATGGATAAAGAATTCCGTAACTTAAACATGAGAGAAAAATTAGGAAACTACGTTTTTGACCTCCAACCTTAGTATATTAAAATAAAGAGTAACCTGTTTGAGAGCACAAGTACCAAAAGGTACATTGTTAGGGTATTAGATTTTTATTTTTATTTTTTGTAATCCTACTTCAATCGAATGTGACCTTCAAAGGTAAGACAAAAACTTACATCGTGACATGTACCAATCACACACATAATACGCTTGGAGAACTCCGCCCATCCTTAGCTGATATTTCTCCAGAGTCTAACTCCATAAATCTCTGACCTCCCCCGAAGCACTCCTACGCCTCCTTTGCTTCCCTCTTGGCATCCCAATTTTTTTTGGGTAAACCATTAAGTAAATCTTATGAAGTCAACAATGTAATGAAAAGGCATGAACATTGGCATAGAGGAGGACGAGGGATAGGATAAATAGGGCTAAAACGAGAGGCTCTTCCAAAAAATCTACAAAAGATACAATAGACCAACAAAGCAGCTTATTTTGCCAATAACAAGAACCACATATGAACAATATATATCTCCATATCGCCAAAGATAAGCCAATTTCTCTCCATCCATCAGGTCCACCATAGACAATGAGGAATTAAACCCATCTCCCGATATTTCTTGCTGACATGCAATCCTCCATTTTCCAAGCCTCCAAATTCCAAAAACTCAACAACCACTGGCCATCACCCACATGTCCCCAAAAGAAGAGAATTAATAGTGTTACCTGGAATGCGGTTCATTTCGGTTCGTGAAACCAATACGGGTGCACGGTACACTACATTAGCTAAAACTACATTAGGGTATCTTTATATGAGTGCTTATACTTAGGATTCTCTTAGAATCTAATGTAATATACTTAAGTTTTATAGAAGATTTTTAGTTGAATCAACAAATTGATTTTTTATATATAATCTATTACAAATATGATGCTTGAAATCCGAGCCACATCGCAATGAAGAAGCAAATGATATACTGACCAGCACTCACAATCTTCACTGTACATTTCTGGCCAACAGACCATACAATTCCATTTATGTATTAGTAAAGTAGTATGTAAATAAATCCAAAATTTCCACACAAGCCAATTATCAGATTTCCTATGCTCCTTTTTCGAAGAATATCTCTTAGGTAGTAATAACTGTTCAATTCTTTGAATACTGCTCTCCAACCTTTTTCATTTTTGCTGAAACAACTACTCAAGCACGTCTCTTGCCTTTGACATTGAACTGCTGCAGTAAGGGTCAAACTTCTCGCTTTCTTCCCAAACTTGTTTCCTTGGGGTTCAAACTTTCTCACAATCCCTCCCAAAAAGGCGTGATCTTTCTTCAAAATGTCTACACTACAAGATCCCTAGGATTCTTTGTGCTTTTTGATATTATTATTCAATTCAACCAACAAAATTTTATATCCAGTGGATTTGCTATGGCCTTTGTTGTTAATCAATTATATCATAATCATTTGAGACCTACCTATCATTTATGTGAACCAAAAAAGGACATCAATAGTATGCTTCCATTAAGATTTTTTCCAAACATCTTCAATCGATTTACAAATATGACCACATCTACACTGTACAACAAATGAATTTTGCTAAACGATTCTTGAATGTTCATCCCTATCATGGCTATAACCGTTCTTTCTTCTATTTAATACTAAGATGTTCCTTGTCCGATTAACAACATATGGTGGCTGGAGCTTGGAAGAACACTTACATTTAAATTTATTTTTACATTTTTTCTAATCCGTAAATTTCCCCGAAAACTTTCAGACACAGGAAGGACAAAAAGAATGAAATGGTCAATTTGCACTTCTCTGCCACCCAGGAAAAAAAGGTACATTTCTATATACATTCAAATTCCAAGAAATATATGTCTATCAAAATATCATCATGAGACCTAAATCAGTTACTGCATTGTTTATAAGGAATCTAGATGCTGAGAAATTTCGGTACATAAACCATTTCTAGTAAATTAATTGGAGAGGGAGAAAAGTGGCCAAAATCTAACCATCAAGCGCCGTCTTTGAAGCTTCGCAAACAACGGTCCCACCTCCGCGAGAAACCCTAGAATTCTTCATTTTCAACGAAGCAGATATCCTCTTTGAAGGATGCTGGATCTTTAAACCCGAGAATTCCGGCAGGGAACGGCAGCCGGAGATGAGTGAGCCATTGCGCACCACCGACGGCGACTGCCGGAAAGCCACTCGAATAGTAGAAGAAGAAACGGCGAACGAGTCGATAACGGTAGCCATGAAAGAGATAATGGGCGAGATGGGGATGGATACCCATGAAGACTGAAATTTAATGAATTAAGGAGTGAAAAAATTACCGGATAGGCAACTGTATTAACCGTTAAATACTTTTACTGCAGTACAATACTAACCAAATACTGTAATTATCTAATTGGTTAATAAAGTATTACTGGAGCACAGTACTAACCAAATACTGTAATTATCTAATTAGTTGATATATAAAGTATTGGTTGTAGTGGATTCGGTTCCACCTTCGTTATAGTAAGTTTTATATCTTGTTATTACATTAATTATAGAAAATATTGCACGAATAAATTTGTGAACTCATTATCGTAAAATTAGTGTCAATTTCATTATAATCGAATCCGTTTTTAGTAGAAAGAATAATTTTTCGTGGGATGTTACTAGCTACTACCATTCTTGACCTGCTACGAGCACTCTGATATGGATAGTTAGTAATATTATTAGTGTAATTTTAATTTTCTTTGAATGATTATGTATGACATTTTATTTTCTATTTTATAATTTGGAATATGTATTAGAGGTTTCAATAGTAAAGACTAGAACTATAGTTTGACTCCAAATCAATGTGTGTTTTTCAATTGAGCTACATTCTAGAGGACATAATTGTGACATTTTTATTTATTTATTTTTGTTGACAAATTGGGCACTAGCTTTTATCATTTTTCCAACTTATTACTTATAGGAACAAGACTAATTGTAAGCTCAAAGTTTCTAAAAAAAATGAAAAGAGATAAATTGGATATTAATAATTATTAATATAATAATGGAAAAATAACATAAGATAGATCCAAAATTTTCCCCCAATAGCTTCCGTTACTTTTAGGGTGAAAAGAAAACGTCTAAAAAATTGAAGAGTGGGTTCAACATTGAACTGGTGTGAGAGAAGGCTTGAAGAACCAAATCCATCGATCCAACGAACAATGGTGTCACATTCGTTTTTACATTCGCTTCTCTTATTTCTTCTGGCTAGCTTGGCCTCTTCAACCACCACCCTTTCAAGTAATTTAAGTTTTTCGTATGTAATTTTATTTATATATATATATATACCCTATATATTTTTGTAATTGAATAATATAAAATTAATGTCACACGGTAATTGTTTCTGTATTTTAATTATGCAGATGATATATTTCATTCTCGGGTGCTGCTTGGTCGTACCCGTACCCTTCTTCAGCAGAAAGCAGGTTAGTCTCTGTCTTTCTCTTTCTTTTTCTTTTTTTTTAAAAAAAAATAAATAAATAAGTTAAATGGTTTGTAACCGGTAAAATGTTGGAAAACAATATGGCATTATGAATTTTGTGTGACGCAAATTTTTCAGTAATTTTGGTAGCTGCTGAAAAGAAATTATGTACACAATTGTTGCCTTGTTTGAGACCCTTTTAAAATTTATGGAAGCTAAAAAATTAATTTTTTTTTTCTTTCCTTTTCTCTTCTTTTTCCTTTTGGTAATTGAAATAACTGTTTTTCTGAGGTATAATTAAAACCCATAAAGGCATGATTCAAAATCTAAGGTGTCCATAATCCAATATACAATGAATTATTCAAAATTCTGGTTTTTGTTCCCCTCTTTTTATTGGGTTGACAACAAGATTTGTTCTACTGGGTTTTCAGAGCTGCAGTATCCATTGTTTAGGCAGATGGTCACAAACTTTATGGTAACTTTAGTGGTCGTTGCGAAAAAATGTAAGGAATAGGCAGGGGCATAGAAGTAGTACTATTAGGTTAGCCACTATCACATATTCACATTCACCTTTGGAATGCAGTTGCAAGCCTCTTTCCAAGTTCCAACTCTTTTTTCTTGTTCCAAGTATTAATAAGGAAGAAAGAGCAAATACTGGTGGTATTTAAGTATTAAATGATAGACTCCTTGAGCTTCTTCCTTGGCAGTATGAATGTATGATTTGTGTTTAGCCCTTGTGTGATTTTTTAATATAAATAAAATCTCCCTCTTCCTAAAATACTATAAATAAAGGCCTAAATCCATCCTGATCGAAGACATATCTATGAAAAGTTTTGGAAAAAATATAAATAAAATCCAGCCTAAAGTCATTTAAGCTCACATTAGCTTCAGCCTCATAACCGAAAAAGTAGATTAAGATAGTTGGAGGAATCTCGTGGAGAGTGATTTGTGCCTTTGTGAGCAGGCCCAAGGAAAAAGCTTGTGCGTTCTAAGAGTCGCATGCAGTCAGTTCACATTTGGGCTATAGGACCCAAATAACGTAATACAGCCAGGAAATGACTTACAAGATCGATCTGAAAACTAATAAATGAATTATAGATCCCTAACTTCCACTATCTGCAATAGTTGACTGAGCCTCTGCTCATTATATGATTCCCATATGTCACTGTAATCACTCCTATAACACCCCATTGATTCATGCTTCTTATCTTTTATGTTACGTTTGGATTGAAGGAATGGAATGAAAAGTGGAATGATTAATTCCATTCTAATTGGAATGAGTTATTCCATATGCTCTCCCCCTTCAAGGAACCAAACATAATTTTTTTTATTCCAATCACAACCAAACACAATTTTTTTCATTTCATAGGAATGAATCATTCCATTCTCCTTCCTATTCCACCAATCCAAACGTAGCATTAGAGTATTAGTTTCTAGTGAACTGCTTTTTAGAACATTGGTGTTTTACTGAAGGTGTGTTCTGATGTGCAACTATCAGTCTAAAGCTTTGCAACTACATCGCATATCAATCCTCTATACTTGAATATATAATGATGCCTTATTATCTTTAGTATTGGAATGAATTGTGCTCAAACATTTTTGAATTTGATAATGTCTGGAAAGAATTGTACAGTACTGTACATTTCTTTTGTGTTCCTTCAAAAGTGAGTACATGTCCACTGTCCACAAGATCCACAATCTAGTCCGTGTAATATTCTTTTGAGATAAAGTTAAAAAGGGGAAGGGAAAAAAAAAGAGTTATAAGAAGTTACAAATTAATGCAGTTGAATTGCGTAGAAGATACACGATAAGAATCACATTTGGTCCTTTATTTTTTTTTTCTTTTTGGCTGACCTATTGCATTTGGTACTTATATGCACCTCAAGGAAACTACAGTATGTTTTGATATTTCTCATTGTGAGCTCATTTCTTTGTTTAACATGGATCATTGAATATTAGCATTCATACATGACAAAATGTGGAGGACAAGCTAATTTTAATATGTGCATCTCTTTATACAAAAAATCAAAGATTTTTGCTTTAGTGGTCCACGTATCTTTAGACAGAGTTGGTCCCCCCCCACCCCCTTCCCCCTATTTCTGTGTGTATCATTTCCATCTTTGTGCGTGTTTCAATATGTGGCCTAGTATATCCATTGCATCCATCACAAGGTGAATTTCATATAAATTAGATGACAAGAAAACTGTAATATGTACCACTAAAAGTACTAGAATTAATTTGTTATCTCAATTTTGGCATTCAATGGCATGTATATGTTTGAGGTTGAAGGGGATAACAGGAATCTTGGCAGACTGACAAGATAAAACTTCCGTGTGTTGCTAAATTTATGTGTTTAGAGTCATCAGATACTATGGTTAACATAGTTTGATAAGATATGCTTAGGGGTTTCTGTTTCTAAATAATTGTAAAATAAAATTCATTATTTGCAGACAAAATCAAGAAGACGCAAAACTTCGTGCTTGAGAGTCTGAGACAATCTAATAGTGCATTGATCTTCCATTTTACAATTTTTTTGCAGCTTGCAGCATAGACTTTGAGAATCAGAACTACACAATCATTACAAGCCAGTGTAAAGGACCCGACTACCAAGCCAAAGAATGTTGTGGTGCCTTAAAGGAATTAGCTTGCCCTTTTGCCGAGACGATAAATGACATGAAAAGTGATTGTGCCACAACCTTGTTTAGCTACATAAACATATATGGGAATTATCCACCAGGACTATTTTCTAATTTGTGCCATGAAAATAAGGATGGTATTAGTTGCAAAGAAATTCTGGAAACTAAAGCCAAGAAGGAGTCAAGTGGGGCAACAGCAATATCAACGAAATCCCCCCCAATGGTGATGATTCTCACATCTTTCTTCCTGATGTTATTATGCAACTTGCTCTGAAGGAACATTTTTCACACACAAATATAGACCAACTCTGTCTTATTTTTAATTTTTTCGATATTGAACTGTGACTCCTTCCTGGAAAGATTAAATTTTGTGAGTGACATTCTGATCTCGTTGTGCTGGAGTTACTTTACGCTCAAACCTGGTCTAATTACAATATATAAATTATCTATTTATCGGTATCTTCTGTATACATGTCTATTATCTTCTGTTACAACTGTTGGAAAAATTTTCCGAAAATAGATTTTAAAAATATTTAAATAAAATCAAGATCATCTTTATGATTTATACGAAACAACAAATATATATACCATGTATTTAAAGTGCAAATTTGTTACCTATTGCTTAATTAGATTAGCTTGTTTTGAATATCCTCAAAATCTTTCTTATGTTAACCTGGAGTGTGGTCTCCTAAGCACCATTCTTAATAGATATATTTTTCCTAGGCAGTGAGAAAATACGAAATTTGATATTTTCTTCTGGAAAAGTATCAAAATACGTTTTTGATCAATGATATACTCCCTCGGTTCCTAAATAACTGACGTTATAGGTCAATTTTTTTGTTCTCAAATATTTGACGTTATAGGATTTCTAGGAGAATTTATATATATCCATATAATCCTCTCTCTTCTTCCTATTGGAGTCCTAAAAAAAATTAAAGACTTGAAAATTCTCTCTCTTCTTCTTATTGGAGTCCTATAAAAAATTAAAGACTTAAGAATTATCTCTCCCTTTCTATTGGACTCTTTTATCTTTTTATGTATATCTGTGCAATCCTCTCTCCCCTTCCTATTGGATGAATAGACAAATGAATTGGAGTAATTAAGTTTCTTAATTAGTGTGCATTTACGTATAACGTCAGTTATTTAGGAACCGAGGGAGTATATAGTAATATTGATCATTACCCTCTCTTAAGAATTTAGTCCATATCTCTTAAGAATCTGGTCTATATTAGACTAGGAAGGGAATCCTAAGGGATTTCTCTTCTGACTCCAATACTTATTTAGATATTATTATCTAATAATAATATTCAAAATAAATATTAATTACAATTAATTCCACTAAATAATTGTAATTGCACTTCAGTCCATAAATTAATTAAATAAATATTTTACTAATAAGCTGTAAATATTTCCTCATGTACATAAATATTTCAGAATCAATTAATATAATTTCGATATATTTAAACTAATTGCATAAGTCCATAATTTATCTCTATTTGATCATAAATTAATTTAACAATTAAATCATTCATTTTAATAATAAATATTAAAAGGCTCAGCCAAGATTCTATGATCAATGATAAATTATCTTATGAAAAATCTCATAGATGTTTTGACGATAATAATGTTTCCAATATTAATTAAATATATTAATCAACATTCTGAGGTATTAATTAACACGATGTAATCTCACTCATTGGAACATCAAATTAATATATATAACAATATTAAGTCCACTATTATTTCGAAATTAAGAAATTTTACACATTAGTATTTATGTGAAAATATTTTATAAATAAAACATTATCACATGATCCGTTTAATGCACATCGTTAATGCACTAGTACTTTAATTAGAAGTCAACTTCCATGATCAAGATAAATCATCTCTTTTAAAGTAATGTAACTTACAGGATAATATTTCCAAATCATCCTAGATTATAAACCATTATTTCTTTATTTATATATTACATATGATTTATATCTTCTGTGTATAACATTTACTTATACATATAAACCATAACATATATAACATGGAGATATACATAAACAAACTAAACGATCATTTAATAAATTATGAATGATGTACTTTTATAAATAAATCAATGTCCAACATAAATAAATAAATATTAAATAAATAGATAAATAGTATTTTTATAGCAAAAATCCAACGACAACTACGTTTGTAATGCGATTATTGTGATATTAGGCAGTTGCCTTAAATTTAGTGCCCTTCTTGATGTAGAAAAGTTCCGAACAAAGACTGAATGAAAGTTACACGGTATTGATTTTTCCATAATATGCAGGAGTCTGTTGCATGGGAATTGATAATTAAATTTGGTGAGCTTTCCCTTTCTTCCTTCTTATTTCCTTCTTATTTTTCCTCCCAAATAAGAAGAAAGAAAGAAAGAAAGTCTTTTTCCTTTTTCTTCTAAACTCACAAGTGAGAAAATCACCATTTCCTTTGCCCTTCCTTTCAAGTTATTTAATTAGCTCTATGAAACTATACTCTCAAATAATGGCATAGCGCTTGGATTCATAGAAGGGGCATGCATATCTATCTATCATTGTTAATATAAAGTACGTTTAAGGCCAAGGAACATATCTTCTCCACCGAAAGAGGAAAAAAAAAAGGGAAGAAAAGCTATGCAAGTTAGTGAAACTTTGTTGGAGTATATTCCCAAATGTTTGCTCTGCCCCTACCCCTACCCCTACCACTACCCCTACCCCTACCACTGTTGGAGTACAAAATCATCAATGTGTGGAAGTGGTTGTCATGAATTGTATGAAAAAAGCAATATAATAGTTGCCAAACATGCTGGTGGCATATGCCCGGTTGACAATTAAAGCGACAAAGTTTCTATCCTTGTATTTGGTATAAGGGATGAAAAGATAGGAACGTAAACTTTCTTGTGGGGCAATCATATTTTCGGCGCATAATAATTAAGTACTCCTTACTTCCGTCTCATATTAAATGCTCACTTTTTAAATAATTAAGATAATAATTTTATTCCTAATTTACCGCTTTAAGTTAATGTCACCAGCTCATTCTATTTCATTCAGTATACAAGTATATTTTAATTTTCAATGCTTTAATTACTTTGTTCACATAATCAACTTTTTATTTTTTTCAAGATGACCAAGTTGTTAATAATTTTACTTTCCCATAAACTAATTAGATGTATCTCGAAATTATAGATGATATAATTGGGGAAAAAAGTGAACAAAAATAATATAAATCTAAAAATGGAGTAATTAATTTAGGATGGATTAACGAAAAAGTGGGCATTTAAGATGGGACGTAGGGAATAATTTTTCTTACATATATATGTATTAAAAGCTGTACATGAGTTATTCGTGACGTTTAAGTTTGTTCATTAACCAGCGTTCGAACCTCCAAACGCACCGTACCAATTTTGGTGTATTGCGTTTGAAGTTCAAACATTACATTTATGAGTTAAATAAGTTGTATTTAAAATAAACCGCTATTAAACGAACGAGATTTTCAAAATCTAAACGTATCAAACACTACAAATACCAAACGCTACGCATCATACTACTGATTATATCACTACCCTTCTTATTCTCTACAAAAAGGAAAATATGTTTCAAATTATTTTGCGGAATATATGATAGAAATTAGGAAGAATGCTCTTTCCATTGTTTTGGTATCACGTGGTAAAACATTAAAAAAGTCAACAAAAAAAATAATCTGTTAATCTTTAGTGATAGGACACCTATGAAATCTAGGTTAGTGAGTCTTGTTCTCTTTTAATCATGAAGCACTTTCGTCGGCGCTCACCACTGCTAAATTAACTGTTTAATTCTGTTGACTAATGCATAAATTGTAGATACGCTCAAAATATATAATGAGTAACGCATTACAAATTGTAGCCACCAATAATTTCAACTTCAATTTTTGAGGCTGGAGATGAGGGAATTAAATAGGTGGCCACTAGCCTCATCACATTTTCACACGAGGCCGCCCCCTCTGTTCCACTCATAATTTGACCGTTATTGTTTGCCTACATAATTCTTATTTCTTACTTATTGTATATTATTTTATTTTTGGGCATGAATCTAGACATAATTTAGTACACCATTATTCAAATAAGCTCATCTTTTCAAATAAAATTTATAATCAGGATGCATAACCAATTGGGCTAGAATAAGTTTACAGGAGTCTTAGATTGCTTTGTTTCCTTTTAAGGTTTAAACTTCTAAAATATTTTAACAAGATAAATGCCGGAAGGTTTCAAATGACATAACATTAAATATTTTAATAATAATTTATTACATAATTAATTACATAAGATCTATTCAATTAATATGATGACACATTATTTGAGACACTTTTTAAAACTAAAAATTTAAAACCTCTAGCATCACCCATATTTTTATAAGTAAAACTAAGTTTTCACAAGATCTTTTTCACTTAAATAATAAATAAATATGATAAAAGAACTTGTAAAATACTCCATGTCCTTCAAAAATCGGCTTAATTTGACTTTTTGATTAGATTGACCAATTTTAAAATTAAAAATTAAACATTAAATATATTTTTTTTTGAACTTTTGAAAATTAAACATGATAGTAAATTTGACATATTTTTTTATAATTATAATTTTTCCTAAATAATTGACGTGATACGTCAATTTTTTTGTTTCCAAATATTTGACGTTATAAGATTTTTAGGAGAATTTATATATATCCATGTAATCCTCTCTCTCCTCCCTATTGGAGTCTTAAAAAAAATTAAAAACTTGAAAATTCTCTCTCTTCTTCTTATTGGAGTCCTAAAAAAAATTAAAGACTTAAAAATTCTCTCCCTTCTTCCTATTGGACTCCTTTATCTTTTTATTTTCAATTATTTAGGAACCGAGAGAGAGAGAGTAAATTTTTGCTTTACTATTTTTGTTAGTGCTTTCGGCGTGTAATTGTGTGTGGTCTTTATGAGCCAGCGAGGGGCATGACCGTGACATACACCGGAATCAAAGGAAAATTAAAATTTTAAAATTACAAAGTAAGTTCATCATGTATTCCTTCCCTCACAATAAGGATCTCATTTATCAATATCAAAGTAAGTGTACATGTAGGTTTTTATGGTTCCAATTCAATTATTACATCATTTTTATTTAAGCAAACACTTATTATTATTTTATTTGAAGATCAATATAAAATCAGAATATATTCCTAAAGTTAATAAACTTTATAAAAGATTCGAACACTAATATTTACATAAAAAAATATCCTAAACACATATTTCACACAATTCTTTTTTTTTTTTTTTTTAAAGTAAAGAAGAGGAGAGATATATATTTAAGTTTTTATTTCTCAGATGACATTTTTCTCTTTTCTTTTTTGTGAAAAAAAAGGGTAATAGAATCTACTTCAGTACTTTTAATATATTTTTGGGGACAGATGGAGCATAAAAAAAGAGTATATTAATTCAGAAAGCACATATTAGCAATAATACAGATTGCTTATATCGGAAAAAAAAAATACAGCAGAAAGCACATCCCTCTCTCTACCTTTCCCTCTTTTTCTAACCAACTAATGATATAACCCAGAAACATAAAATCTAATTTCCATAGAAAATAAAAATGACATTTTTTGTTAACATAAAAATGGATTGACCTTAGGTCTTCAAAAATCAAATCTTTATCTGTGAGCAGTGACCAGAGTTTCAATGAACCTCAATCCATCAAACCTCGGCGCAAATTTCTCCGAAGAATTCGCTTTTTGCGTTGAATTATTATCACCATGCCTGCTGGAAACAGCTTCCTGTAAGACCAAATCAATAAAATAAGGAACACCGAACACAGATCCATATGAAAAGAGAAACGAAAATCGATTCCTCTGTTGGGAGAACCGAGGCAAAAGATCCAATTTTAATGGAAACCAAACCGTACATAGTATAAATAAAAATTCACTTTTCCATGAAATTGATGGAGGCAAATAAGGAATTACCTCGCGAGAGAACTGAATCTTGGAATTGGAGGGGAAATTAGAGCACGAGGAAGCAGATACGGCAGTGGCAGAAGCTGCGGCGACTAAAAGTCCAGATTTCTTCATGCTGTTTGGGTTGGGAGCTGCTGAGATTTCTGATTCCTGGAATCTAGTGAAAAGAAAAGAAGAAGGAAAAGGTTTTCTTTTCTTTTCTACTTTCTTGGGGGAGAGAAAATAGAAAAGAAATATTTTGGGAGGCGTGGGAGTTGTGGAGATTGGGGAAAGTCTTTGACGGGCTATATATACCACACCAAAGGGAGATGACCCGGCCCAGTCGGTCTTCGAATATTTACGCGGCAACCATATTCTATTTCCCTCGCTCGCTTTACCGATTTATATTACGGTTCTGCCCCTTTGGGTACGTAATTATTGACTAATGGGATGGCTAACGCTACTTTTCCTCTGGAATATTCTTAGCGTAGTTGTTGTAGCTGTTGTGTAAAATAATCTTTGATTCCTCTTCTTTTGTAGTAATAAAGCTAATATTTTTGTTTTTTTAATCTAATATAGTTATTCAAAAATGAAATACAGATCTATGATCATAATTTATTACAATGAGTAATGTTAGTATATGGATCTTCAAACCCACTAATTAAATCCAAATAATTGAAGGCCGAAGGCCCACTCAATCGATCACGAGTCAAGGCCCACTTTGTGGCGAGGGCTCCTCTTGACAATAGGCAACTGAGCGTCGAAGTAAAGAGTTAGAACCTTTTAAAGAGTTACATCAGTCATTCGTGTAAGATATGAATCACTGCAATCGTCTTATGATGGGATAATTTTGCGCACGTGGGTTTGCCCCAATTGCTCCTCGATGAGACATGTTCGAAAGGACCCCTTAAGGCTATCTCACATAAAAAAAAGATTGAGTTACTGTACAAAGTTACACATTTTTACACTTAAAACTCCCAAGATTAATATTATATAACGATCACACAAGAGATGTTTTACGGTGGCACAGCGCCGTTACCTACTGTGAGAGTGTACGTGCAAGTTCGAATGAATCAGGGTCTACACTAAAGGCATACACACGAGAGATATAATAACTTTATTAAATAGAATTGAATCATCAAATTTTTAAATCTCATATTTAATTCTTATTGAAAAACGTATAAGTGTTATTTGTCTTGTTTGCTGTCTTTTTCTCACCTTAACATGAACATAAGAAAATGAATTTCAAAATTGGATTATGGGTTCATGACTTTTACATTTGATATCCAACTTTAGGCACTATTTAGGAGTATGTTATATATTAAAATATCAGTTAGGTGGCTCGTGTAGTATTATGTATTTTTCTTCAAAATAGTACAAGTTTATGAGTTTAAAATGTGAAGCAATGATTTATGTTGTGGTTCTCTAAATATAACCTTGTTTAATGTGCGTTAGTTGTGAGATAATGTGCGTAATGAAACGAAGGCAGAAATTTTTCTAGAAACCAAAGGAAAAGGTTAAATAAAAAACTAGCAAGGGGTAGTTTGGGGATATGATTATTTTCAGCAAGGTTTTGTGCGGCACCTCGGGAGTTGATATTTATTTTGGAGGGGAAAAGATATGGCTGATGGACTGTGATAGGTTGATATTTCCAAGTTGAAGTCCAATAGACACGTGACACACGTATGGACAAGATGACGCCACGTACACTTTCCACCACTTTCACAAGTTCAATTTAAGAGGGCCTAGGAAGCCGGAGGATTGAGTGACGGAGTGGCTGATATAACACGACCTCTTTGGAAGGTAATGCCCTTATTTACTATTTTACCCCCCTAATTATATTCATGATGTGGAATTGTGGATGGTGGTATTTCCCACTTCCTCGCATATTTTATTTATTTATGTTAAGGATTATTTATAGATTATCTCAGTGTCAAGATAAATTTTTTTAATTAATTTTTATAGTTAAATTGATTATTTTTTAAATTAATAATTAAAAATATATATTTAAATTTTTAAAAAGACAAACATTATAATTAGTACATAATTGTATGTAGTTTATTGTGTTTATGAATTTTTTACACATAAATAAAAGAATAATAAGATCTATTGATTTGAAAATTAGTCAATTGATGGACTTTTATTCAGGGACAGATAAAGTATTAATTTTGTAGCTCTTTATTATTAATAGTAAGGCAAAATATAAGTGCGAGACCTTGTATATAATTATGCAAGTTATCATACAAAAACATCATTTTGTATAATTAAATCTCCCTCCCGCAAGAATGTAAGAACATTGTTATTATAAGGACATTGTAAAGAAGGTATTTTATAACTTTTTAAAAATATTGTTATTATGATAGACACCTTATATAAAAACGTAAGTTGTCTCTCACCTCCCATAACTTTTAATAATAATAATATTTAGAATTCAATTTTATTATCATGCACAACTCGCATATACTTGTAGACTAGTTTACTTGTTTATATTATATATACTCTCTTCGTCTTAAGATAAAAATTATAATTGACTTTTTTGTGTATATTAAGAAAGATGATAAAATGATAAAAATTTTCATATTTAAATTCTCATTTAGTTGCATAAATTTTTGCACATAACTAGTGATTTTTCATAAATATGCATAAAAATAGAAACATGACAATTAATACTAAGGGTATTATAGGCAAAATATTATAAAAAACAGATTATTTAAAGTAAGTAGACATTTAACTTAAGACTACCTAAAATAGTAATAAGAACGGACGGAGGGAGGGAGTATTATATTAGTCCAAAATTAGAAAAATATTTTAATTTTTTGATATTTACTCGGCTTTTACTTGGTCATGGAAACATGTTATAAAGAGGGTATTAAATAACATAATAAATACATCTTTAATTCCAAAATTCAAGAACACTTTTAATTTCTAAAATCAATTTGAAAAAATTTAAATTCCAAATTGACGTGATTCAATATAAAATATGAAAATAATAAACCTTTGAATCAACAACACTTTTCATAAACACATTAAATAAAATTAAATAAATTTTATATATCAAAAAATACCTCAAACTGACTTCAAAATGTTAAAATAACTTTTACAGGAGACAATAATTGAATTAAAAAAAATATTGTGGAATAGTAAATTGATAAAAATAAAAATAATTTAAATCCCATTCAAACTGTCTACATTGGAGATTTAGAGTATCATAACAATTAATATATTAATTAACAAAAACTGTCTTTCTTAACTTATATGAAAACTTCAACACACCAACTTACAACACTTGAGATACTTCCAAAATAACAATCCAAATTAACAATCCTAATTCCATGTAATTAAGTACAAGTTTTATTTAAATAATTTGTCAATTCATTTTCTTTTAGCATGAATCATTGTCGAAGATATTTTATTTATTCACCAGCTATATATATTCAAATTGGTCACAAATAGATGATAAACCATTTGTCACCTGCCACGTGTCCCCTGCCAACTATATATATATATATATATATATATATATATATATATATATATATAAATAGCAATTTACATTTTTGTCGGCCAGGTTATTATTGGCTGAAATGAATAAGGTAACTAAAAAGGAGAGAGCATTAGTTTGGATGGTGAAGACCTTATAAGTTGTCACTGTCCCAAATTTAAGTAGTCTTTCAGACAATGGCGGTGGTGGTGGTGACAAGTAGGCCCCGTGGAAAGGCTGCCCGTTCATCATAATAAAATAAAATAAAATAAAATATATACACCCAAACAAACATATAAAGATGATCGGGACTCGGCATATTTGTTATCTTCAATCAAATAAGAGCAACACTAGTTTTTTCTTATGTCCAAAAAAATAAAAATAAAAAATTTAAAAAATAAGAACAATACTAAAGCCACAATGATATTCTCCTTCCATTCTACTACGATTAAAGATACATTTGTGAACCTACCACTTTTAAAGATAATTTTATATTCTTAAATATAATTTTAATATTAGTTAAGAATTCAAATTTAATAATTTAATATTAAAAATAATAATAAAAACATGACAAATTACGAACATCATGTCATTTTATAATTCTAAAATAAAAATACATCTCTAATTTTGAAACTGACTAAAAAAAAAATGTATATCTAATTCCTGACTTATTTTCTGCAAAAACTAATCTAGTTTAACAAAAATAAGATTATTATTACTCCATTTGTTTTATAAAAAGAGTCTCATTTGTAAATATTAAGAATTATATTATTAATTAATGTATACTCTTTTAAGATAAAAAATTGTTAATTTAGCAGCATTGTATTGTATTTGATAATGAAATTAAAATCACAAACCTGATAACATTGTGCTATTTTAGACTACTAAGTCTTAAAAACACAAGTGGAGTTGCACTCAAGGGTTGTTGGGCAAAATATGGGAAACTCTGCTTTTGGTCAAATGAAAGGATAGTTTCATGCATAATAGTAAAGATAGATACTACTACTACAGAAAGAAGCCTAGGATACTAATGTAGGGGAAATGGATACTTTTTCATTGAATAGATATTGAAGAAGGGATGTCAATTGTGTGGTGTATGATTAAGGCAACTTTGAATCCACCATACTGTTCTAATGAAAAATTTTCTCTACCTTTTTGGTATAGATAGACAAGACTTAGAACCTAATTGTCCTATACTAAGGGGTACATATTGATGCTACCA
Source organism: Aralia elata (assembly GCA_034770075.1). Classification (NCBI taxonomy): domain Eukaryota; kingdom Viridiplantae; phylum Streptophyta; class Magnoliopsida; order Apiales; family Araliaceae; genus Aralia; species Aralia elata. The sequence goes on from CM068385.1 coordinate 92,655,585, forward strand.
AAAGCATTTGACTCACCACTGATTACAACACTTCCAGAACACCAATCCAATTCCCACCCTGGGGAAAAACACATAAGAATACAGACAAGAAAAGTAGTTTAAAAAGAAAAGGAAAGGGAAACCAGGGGACAACATGTCAACACAAAATGTAGACATATAAGCATGCGATGTTGAAGAAAGAAGCAGCACAGGAATGAGAGCAACTGTTAAATAACAGAGCTCAAACTGCTGGCACAACTAAAAATCAAATACATTGAAGGGATTTCTGCTGCAGATCCACCAAAGTTACTGGTATATGAATTAGCACAAGGATACCAAACAAAAGGTTTAATCAGTCATCTTCGGGATCAAAATATACACATATATGTGTATATGTATGTATATTGCGTAATATATTTCTTCCATCTTTCTTGAGGTTACACTTCAGTAGAATATTAGAGGAAATAATCAACCTATATATATATATATATATATATATATATATATAACAAACTTTTCTGTCACTTTTGATTTCAAATAAGAGAACAAGTCGCTACAAGTCCTATGTGTACTATTTATATAACCTTCGTCCCCTTCTGTATCTATCTGTGTCAAATAGCAAATCCGACCACATATGACCTCATACTGCCGGCCTCGAAAGGACCACCAACTGTTTAATTTTCTTGCATAAACTTATCACGTAAATTTGTCCAATCCATTCCCATTTCTAATTTGATACTATTATATTGTGAAATCATTTCTCAGGTGCTTACCAAAACATTCCATGACAAAGTACCTTCAGAGTTCAGACTGATTTAGTTAAGACTGAGTTGAAGACAAAGAAGTATGACAATCGCTACATATTTCTACACCTATAAGCCTATAACCAACTGAAACGCAGAATGATAGAAAAGGGTAACAAGATAGGGTCGGTTCCTTTGGTCTGCAAGACAATAAAAGGTTGAATAGTAAGACAACATAGAGAACAAGGGACAAAGAAGCTTCAAACATCCGAAGGTTGACAAGATTGTACACTTTCATTGCATACATGGATATTTGGTCTTTGTGCATATGGATTTTAATTCAGATTTTTTTTTGTATCAATTAAATTGTTGATTTCTCAGATAAAAGAACAAATTAAGAACAAATATTGAATAGATAACTAAACGCCTACCCAGAGGCTACAATTGTAGAAAATATATTCGTGAAGCACGTCAATCCTCATAAAGGTTTGACAAAGAAATTCCTTGAAAAGCACCAGTGCATGAGCATGTGAGAAAGGGAAAAAAAGACAATCTATCCCAAGTAAATCAATATTTGTTATCCCACCACGAACTCTCAACGTTTCTCTTGATCAAAACTCCCTAAAAAATGATGACACGAGCACATCTACACATAATCCCCTTATTCTTACAATTGCATAAACCCTTAAATCTGTATAGGAGAAGAACTTCTACCAAAGAGGGACAAATCCAACTTTCACCCAATACACCAAACAAAAAACCGGATACGCTTATCTAAGGACTGAGAAATAGAAACTGATATAAGAAGCTGAATAAATGAAGAAATTCCTTTGCCTCCCTTACTCCTTCCCCAAAACATTAAGTTAATAATTGAAGAATGATACAGTTTATGCACAATGATGTCAACATTGATGCAGAATTTAGAAAGGCAACAATAGAATTTCAGAAGAAATAATAAATTACGTTAACAATCTACCACTTTGAGGAGCAGAAAACAGACAAATCATCAAAATAAAGGTAGGGAGTCGGTCGCATTAATAAACCAGAGATCTTGACATGATAAATTAAATCGGTACTGCTAGTGTTACCCTATTTAGGGTAATACCTGTAACCTGACATGAGACACTAGTTCGCCTAACACTACTCAATTGCCACCACTAATTGTTGGTGTTCAATATCATAAGGATTCTATACATGATGTTTCAATCTCACAAGTGCTAATCACCGCATTCTGAAATAGTTGGGTATCAATATACATGTAGACATATATAATAGTCACCGTTTACAGTTGTCCAAACTATTGACACTGGTGCTTTTGTTGTGCCTGACATTGCTTAAACGTAATATAAATGAACTTATGGTTTGCTCCAAAGGTAGACAAAGTTTAATTTAAATTAATCATTCACACCATTTGACAGTTAGCACTATCCATATACAACAACATTGTAATGTTATCTACCCAATAAATATAGGAATTTGTCACTTCAAAATCATATATCTCAAACTCAAGAGGTAAATATCCTTATTCATATCTTTTTGACAGGTAATTTTGGCTCCAAGTATGGGGACCAGAACCAATATCCTTATTCATATTGCCAATGCATCATAATAGCAATACAAATTACACAGAAACCGTGATACACAGAATTGAACAGTCGCAGAAAGTAAACTACTCTTGAAGAGTACCTTTCTATCACGACGATTTGACGGCACCAACAAAACCACTACTGAGAAGCCTCTCTACATACTTGCCAAGTATATCCACCTCCAAATTCACCTTCTGCCCAACTTTCTTCAATGGTATCACCACATTCTGCTGAGTATATTCCACCAGCATAAAATTAAAACACCCTTCTTCATCAAACACCTTCACCACAGTCAAACTAGTCCCATCCACAGCAATAAACCCTTTCGGCACAATATATTTCAACAGCTCCGGCGCAGTCTTAACCTTAATCCACAACGAATCTCCTTCCACCTCAGTCTCCACAATCTCACCAGTCCCATCCACGTGTCCCTGCACAAAATGCCCGCCCATTCGCGTCGTGGGTTTCATTGCTCTCTCCAGATTAACTACTGAACCTGGCATCAGCTCAATCAAAGAGGTTAGTCTTAAGGTTTCAGGAGATAATCCTACAGTGAATTCCGATAACTGGGTATCAAATTGGGTAACTGTTAAGCATGTACCATTAACAGAAATGCTATCACCCAGGTTTACATCTTCAAGAACGGTTTTTGCAATGATTTTCATGTCGAATCCGCCGTCGTTCTGAGAAACCCCAATTTGTTTGATTTCACCCATTTCTTCAACGATGCCGGTGAAAAGAGAACGAATTTCATTGTGGTGAATTGGTTTGAATTGGAGTTTAGGTTTTTGGACGTTGAAGAGGAGAGATAAACGGGGAGGTTTGAGATTGGGGGTAAATTTGAGCTGGGTTTTGGCATGAGTAGTGTTGAGGAGGTTGAAGATCGAAGTTTTAGGATGAGAGGGCTTTAGGGTTTTGGAGAGAGAGGTGAGAGAAAAGGATATGGCCATTGTTTCCGTCTGGTTTGCCGGAAAGTTTCAGATCGGGAAAATATTTTGGCCGGTTTGACTTTGTGAGATGGGGAATAGAGGTGGAAAGAAATGGAATTCTTGCTACAACTCCGTCATACCAGTGTACCCTACTAAATACCAACCATCAAGTAATTCGTAATTTAGGACGAGCAAGCTGCGGTTTGATGCGATTTAAAGTTGAAATCGTACACGAAATCGTTTAAATACACATTGATAAATTTAAAATGACATATGAAACTGTTGGTTACTAGTGCAGCGTGTGGTTTTGAACCGTGCGATACGATTTTATTTAGTCGGTTTCGATTTTAAAATCAAATGCAACAATAAAATTTTATTCTAATCTACCGAATTATAGTTTATTAACAAGTAACTTTAAATGTTTTAGTTTAAATTATTTTTTTTGTATTTAGCACGTATTGGAGACAATGATATCAATACAACAACATCTTGGCAAATATAGCAGATGCAATTCAACAGCAGTCACAAAGCATTAGGCACTTGCAAACACAAGTTAGACAATGTTTGGCACATACACAGAACCACAGTGGCATCCTTTTAAATTGAATTGTAATTTCCTTGTTTTAGTTGGGTATTTGAAAAGTTTGTTAGAGAGGTTAGTTCCACTTATAATCAAATAGCTACGGCTGTTATTAAGCACATGTTAATTTTGTTAATTATCTGTTTGTATAAGTATGTAAACATAGCTACTGTGTAAGCTTCTTAAGCTAATACAATGAATATAATTTAAATTAAAAAAAAACTCAAAAGAAGTATGGTGCGGTTTCGGTTTTATGCATGCGGTTTTGTCCAGTAACCAAACTCAAACCGTAAATTCAGTTTTTCAACCCACATAAAACCGCCACATACGCTGGAACCGTTGGTGCGGTTTTAATTGCTGCGATTTGTACGGTTTTTAGTGCGGTTTCGGAGACAATTTGATTCATTGCTCAGCCTTAATTCGTATCCTGCCTGCAAATAATGCCCCAAAAGATTTTGAACAATAAACATAACCCCATCTTATGTTATAATTGCAAATAAAATTTTGATATTTTTACATAATATATATTTCAGTTGTTATTTATGTGAGGAAATATGTTGAGATTTCCTAAAATTACTTCTCTTTTTTGTATTATTTTAACAAAGTGAAAAATTATTTTTTAAATTTGTTGGACTAAGGACTATTGGACTATTACTAATATGGAGTATATCTGACATTTTTTGGAAATGTCAAGGTAGGATACCATACAGTTAGATATAATTTTTTTAAAAAAATAAAATAAATTAGAAACTATGAGTTATTATTACAAGTAAAGATTAGTTAAAAATTATGTCAATGAATGCACCAATGGAGCCTTAAAAAAAGGAAAACTAAGAGTTATATATATCTATCTATCTGAGAACACTTTTTTATATATAAAAAATAACAAATTGAAAGAGGGAAAAAAACAGAGAAGGAGATGGTAAGATTTAGTAAAAAAAAATGAGAAGGAGATGGTAAAAAAAAACAAGAATCATACATTGAAAAAGAAACTGAGAATTCACTATGACTTCAACTCTCCAAGTCCAAGTTTTTAATTTTTGGATCACTGAAAAATTATGCATGAACCTGTCGAGTCATTAATGCCATTAGCAAATTAGTGAAGTAGTAACTTATTATAGTCCAGTCCTATCACATTTCCCTGTTTTTATTGGTTTAATGCTCACTCCAAGTTCCATACCCAGACGAGGAAGAGAGATGGGTAAAAGTCATTAAATAGGCTTCTCTAAATATGCATGCCCCTTCCAATTCTTTTACTCTATACTTCTATTATTCATGGGAACTATAAAACATGCAGACTTCATTCAATGGAATTTCTTCTGTGCTTACGTTCGTACTTCATGGAATCCCAATAGTCCATTTTCCCAATTATAAGTAGCATTATCACATACCCTTCTCTTCTCTTCTCTTCTCATCTCACAAATAAACAAACCAATCATGCCAAAAGGTTCAAAGAAGAGGAAAGCTGAAAAGAGGAAGAAGGAACTTGAAGCAAAAATAATAGCAGCAGAGACACCACCGGCACCTAATTCCCAAGGTTCTTTTGTGTTCACTTCCAATATAAGGAATATGATAGTCTCATAATGGAAAAGTTTTTATATGATAATGGTTTGTTTCTCATGTTTTTGTGATTTCTTGAGCCATCTTTAGTCATTCATCAGGAAAGGGTGGAAATATTATCTAGATGTACATAATATATACTAACATGTACATATGTATTTGTAACATGATTTTTGAATTTCTCTTTTTCTATGCGTATTGAAAATGGAGTATAACAATTTACTCCTCAATTTTGTTGATTCAGAGAATAGTCCAGTCAAGGAAGCTAATGCTACTGCTGTTAATTTGTCAAAAGGGTTAACTCAGATTGAAAATATATTACCTCATGGTGTCCTTGAATTTGATTCAAAAGAAGATGAATTTAGTAAAGGACTGCCATTGGTTAATGAGGTCACTTCCGATGTTGCAGAAACCAAAGGTAACTATTTATATTTTCTTTAGGGAGGAGGGATGAACTGATGAAGAAGATTCAATGAAATTTATAATTATAATTGACGGTCTAATTTTGTTGACAGAAAATAGTACTGACGTGGATACTGTTGCTGTTGCTAATTTGGTAGAGGGAGTGATTCAGACTGAAAATGTACAAGGCCAGGATATATTAGTAGTAACAGATGCTGGGATGGCTGAAGATATTGCAGATCGATATGAAGATGTTATAGCAGAAGAGATGACACAAGTTCTTATTTCTGAAGATATCGCGGATCAAATTGAAGAAGCTGTCATAGAAGATGAGATGACACAACTTCTTATGGCTCCTGGTATTGGTGTGCAGCTGAAGCAAATAAAGGAGATGGTTGAAACTGGATTCTCAATTGCAGATAGTATGAAAGAGCTGTTTCTTATTATTAAGGATGATTTGAATGCCATTCTAGATGCCTAATTTTCATATTATATTATAGTAGAGGTTAAGGAGGATTGTTTCTGTTTCAGTCACAAAAGATGTACCCTATGCTGACTTATTATTAAGATATAAATATATAGCATCATATTTTTATAATCACAATATGGTATTTTTGCAATTCTAATCCTGCATTTAATGTTTGGAACTTCAAATTTTATTTTACCTTTGTTCTTATTTTATGTAATGTGTAATCATTAAATTTGTATATCCATGGTCCCATTGATGGAAATGGACATCAAAATGCAACTTCTTAGTTTGACAATATTATTATTATTAAAAGGGTCATAGTCAATAATTAAACTTTAAAAGTCTTGCTTGCAGATGAAAGGTAGAAAATTTGGTGGCAGAAACAGTTGAGAGTTACAACTAACGTATATTACCACAAAAAGAGTTTTTTGAACAGGTACTAGTTTTATTAGTGCACCATCCTCAACTACATACCCTTTATTCCCAAATAACATTTCCTCTGAAACACTTGATTCTCCTTGCGCACTAGAAAAGCATTTATAATTCATGGAGATCAAGAAGAATATTAAGAGGATTTGCATCCTTTTGCCAAGGCTTCTAGCCTTGACTGCAACCTTTTTGGCAGCCGTTGTCATGGGTACAAGTCATGAGAAAGCTAACATATTCTCTATTTCTTTTGAAGCAAAGTACAGTTACACACCGGCTTTGAAGTATGTGTGCTCTTGTCTCTCTTTTACACAGTTCTATTTTAAAAAATCTAATTATCTTGATCTAAAATGATTCTGATATATATATATATATATATATATATATATGTATGTATGTATGTATATATGCAGGTACTTTGTGATTACAAATGTTATTGCAAGCATCTACAGTTTTCTGGTTCTATTTATTCCTCCAAAGAATTCGTTCTGGCGATTTGTTATAGTCCCAGATTTGGTAAGCGTAAAGCATACTTCATATTATCACTAGTTTGGTCACTGTGAAAAATCAGGAAAAAATAAAAGGCATAGAGAAAATGATTTTAAGCTTACATGCCATTTCGATTTTTGGCTTGAGAAATTTCTGATATGGATTTATTAAGGTGGGTGTCGAAAATTTGAGAAGAAATTAATTTAATTGTTTGTTTTTTTTTAAACTTGTATAGTTTGTGCTAATGTTGTGTCATTAATTTATACATATAGGTTGTGATATTGTTACTTACTTCAAGCATATCAGCAGCCTTGGCAATAGGTCAGGTGGGGAAGAAAGGGAACTCTCATGCTGGTTGGTTGCCCATATGTGGCCTGTTGCATAATTATTGTCACCAAGTCACTGTAGCTATAGCTGCTGGCTTTATTGGCCTCATTTTGTATTTGGTGCTCCTATTCTATTCTTTCTACTCCCTCCTATACCAACTATTTGATTAAATAAATAAAAACAAGAGGAAAAATGTTAATTTTTAATATATCTTAAATGTAATATTTGAAATTTATTTTTAAGTTTATCACAACAGAGAATATATATTTTGGTCTAAGCAAGTTTGTGTGTGAAATTACATTACAATTATGTCTAGATAAGTAATTTTATTAAAAGTTGAGATGGCCGAGTTGGTCTAAGGCGCCAGATTAAGGTTCTGGTCCGAAAGGGCGTGGGTTCAAATCCCACTCTCAACATTATAATTTACCTTTTTTATTTTTTTTTTACTATTTTTCCCTTGTCAATTACTGTTTATAATCAATTTTTCTTTTTAACTATCATGTGTGCCATGCAAAATTAATCAACAATATTTCTAATCAATTTTTTTTAACTATCATGTGTATCATGCAAAATTAATTAACAATATCAAATCATCTTTCTTACTCCTGCTTTCTAAAATTAGAAAATTAATATTGATTTTTAAAAGTCAATTTGAAAATTTTAAAATTTAAAATTAATATAATTCATTTATGTTTTGAAAATAATAAATTTTGTAATTAATAGTACTTATTACTCCTTCCGTCCTCAAAAGGATTTTGGAAAGATATTTTTTTACGAATATTAAGAAAATTAAAGTTGTAGAGAGAGAATAAAGTAGGTTTCAATGTTATCCACAATGGACCCAACACAATGATAAAGTACAACGAGTGTTTTACTTTTTATCAAATTTTATTTTTTACTATTTTTGCCTTGTTAATTACTATTTTTAGTCAATTTTTTTTAACTATATGGTGTATCGGGCAAAATTAATTGACAATATCAAAATAACAAATCATCTTCTTACTCTTGCTTTCTAAAGTTATCAAATTGATATTGATTTTTTAAACGTCTATTGAGATTTTTTTTTAATTTGAAACTACATGATTCATTAATGTTTTTGAAAATAATAAATTTTGCAATTGATATTACTTATTACTCTTTTCGTCTTCAAAATGATGTTTAAAGGATCTTTTTTACAAATACTAAGAAAGTTAAGATTGTAGAGAAAGAATAAAATAAGTTTTAATGTTACCTCTAGTAGACCCCAACATAAATACCATGAATGTTTTTTTTTAAAAAACTAGTATTTATTTATTTATTTTTGAAGCCCTATTTTTTGGTGAGTACAATATAATTCATAATCAAGTATATCATAAGAATCAATCAAACCTCACTAAAAGGAGAAAAAATAAACTCATAAACCAACAAATCAAACAAACTTCTCATAATGAAAAAAATAAACTCACCTAAGATCTAAAATTCAGATACCTCAATCTTAACCACTAGGTTAAGACCTCGTCGACTTAAACTAGTATTTATAGACATCCTTTGGTAGACAAAATTTATTGTACATAAAAGACATCGCTTTGAGAGCAAAGAGAGTAGATAGTTTATAATATTCATATCAATTTTAAACTTAAAAAATATTTTAAAAAGTCAACTTTAATCTTATGTTTTGGAATGAGTGGTATATTTATAACATTTTTAAATTTATAATTGACATAATTAATTTAAAATTTTGAATTAAAAAAAATGCTCTAATTGACTTTTAAAATAAAATAAAATTTGAACTAATATTTTGGAAGAGAAAGTATTAAATGTTGTTAGGCTGGTTCGGCAACATGTCTTAAAGGACAATTAATTATTAAATTTAGGACACAGGTCATGAATTCAAAACCTTAAGATGTTTTGAGATCAAAAGTTTTAATACACACCAAAAAGACTAGCAAGGCTGGTTTCTCTAGTAAAAAAGCAATACTTTACTCAATTGTAGATGGTAAAGATCAATTTTCTTCATTATTCAGAGTTCTTTTGCTTAAAATAATTTATACTCCTTCCGTCCTAAATTAATTGTTCAGTTTTGACTTTTTAAAATCAAATTGACTATTTTTAGAATTAATAATTAAGTATATATAAATATATTTCTAAAATTATAAAAATTAGGGTTAGTAATAAATTGTATATACTTTCTTTTGGTTATAATCTCTTCACCTATATTTTAGCAAAAATAGTAAAAAGATTAGTTTTTAAAATGGTCAATTTGATTTTAAAAAGTCAAAATTGAGCAATTAATTTGGGACGGAGAGAGTAAGTTGGATTAGTACTATTTTGGTTCTAAGACTAGATACATATTTTTTCACTTTTTGAAGAAATCTTGTGATTCAAAATACAAACTATATTTATTGTAAAATAAAGTACTATTAATTACCCTATTGTGTTTTTAAAACTTAAACATTCACACAAAATTTGATTTTAAAATCCCGCAAATTGGCTCAATTAACATAAAAATATATATCTAATTTTAAAACAAAAAAAAATCTTTAAAAATAGATATCTATCATAAATTTACTTTTACTTAATAGAAAAGAAAAGCAAGGCAAAATGGGTAAAAGATAAACAGGAGTAAATATATGAAATCTTAACATTCAAAATCGATGCGAATTTATTATGACTTTTGTACAGATAATAAATATACTTATTGTTAGTACTAAACATGTACAATTAATTATCATATTTAATATTTTCAAAATTTAAATTTTTATATTAATTGTGGATTTTAAACTTCTTTTGCCAATTTACTCAAAAAATAAAATGTATCTCTAAATTTAGGAAAAAAAAATTATTTCTAAAACTAGGTTATATCAATCGTAAATTTATTTTCATTTAAAACTAGGTATCCCATAAATAAATAAATAAGCAACAAGGGAAAATAGGTAAATAAACAAAACATATGTTAAATACTATTTTTACCCATCTGGTCTTTACCTCTTCTTTCCCGTTCCCGCGAAGTAGAAGCACGAGAAACACGATCTGAATGGTAAATAAAAGAGTTCTATTATACATTGTAAAATTTAATCGATTCATAATTAAGACGTATGTCTATATATAGGATAAGTATGAATTAAGAAAGATTCTATTTTAATTTATTTTATCTTATCGCATACACTTTTACGTCGATCGCAATTTAATTTAGTCAAATATTTGTTATCATTTTCTTAAATAAATACCATTTGTAATAACTCCACTTACGCCACGTCACAAGGTCAACGCAACGTCATCATAATTTAAACGAATTAGATTACAGTAATCTTTTCTGGCCAATGTAAGAAAAGTCGTTGCCCACGTGTAATCATACAATTATGCTACACGGGCCTACACGTTTAAGTCAGATACCCGGTAGCACCAAACTCCATCACAATTCCGTAACTCTAGAATCCCACAGCCACAGGGGCCACTATAAATAGAGAGACACACACTAAGATTTCATACTCACTTGTACTACTACTGCTGCTCTCAAATTCAGTGTATGTTTGTTTTTTTTCTAGAGAGAGAAAGAGAGAATTTCCTAGGTTTCTCCGGTACGGTGGAGGAATGGCCAATCTGCCGGAATCATTCTTCGTAGACCCCACAATGGGTGGTGGTTTTGCTTCCTCTAGAGGCATTGACTGGCCGTCGGCCACCGCGGTAGGGTTGATTCACTTGCTTCATGACCCTCAGTGCCGTGAGCAGGCTCTCTCATTTCTCAACAAGGTATCCATATATCTATAGATGGATACACACATATATATATACACACATATATACATGTGTGTGTATGTTTGTATACGTATGTGTATACATCAATGTATTTGATCTTTGAATTTTTTTTTTTATCATTCTTAAATGAATTTATTTAGTCTAGAGCTGATCTTTGGTAGTTGATCATGCTTTGCATGTTATTTTGTTCAATTCTCATACAAAGTTATGAGGAATTTGAAATAATTTGTATGTATATCAGGGTTGATTGATGTGGTAAATGTTTACCCTCACCGTTTTGAAATATAGGATCAAGTATTTTTCAAAATCATAATTGCTATTTCTCAAATTTTAAATTTGATGTTATTTATTTGATTTTTATAAACAATAAGTAGTATTTTAGATAGTTTACAATTTTTTGTAATTGTGTTTTTCCCTAAATTTATCGATTTCTTATCAAATTTGAATTTGAAATATTTCAAATTGATTTCAAAAGGTCAAAACTGATATTATATTTTGGAGCAGATGGGAGATTTTGTATCACCTTGGCTTTAATGATGGTGATTAGTTAGTTAGCCCTAGATTGTTAGCAAGAAAGCAAATTAATTCATTTATAATCACACCTGCGAAAAAATTTAGGAGTTAAGAGTAGTTTAATTTTTCCAAATTTCTGAGTCATTAATTTACATCTTGTAAAGATTCTAGCAAGTAGGCTTCCAGTACATACCCTAAATTATCCATACAAAAGAAATCTGCTATATATACATTGATAATTAAGCCACTTGGAATGTGGATTCTTTGATCTTTAACCTACTTCTAAAAAGTAAGAAAATTGGGAGACATATAAAATGCTGTTAAGTTCATTCCTTTATAGAAATGGAATGAAGTATTGACACTAAATGATAGTGAGCTTATATTGGCAGCTCGTATATATCGATTTTAGATCCTAAGTTGTTGATATCAATAGCTGCCTGCCAAGACTCGCATAATACATTTGATTACTATGCGAATCTTGGTTAAAGTTTCCATTTGTTATGGATTTTTGTTAATGTTTTTTTCGATTCATTTGTAAGATTCTACACGTAACAGATAAGACATATTTTGAATCGAAAGATTCTACGCAACAGATAAGACATATTTTGAATCGAAAGATTCTGCGTAATAGATAATACATATATTGATACGTATACTTGACATGAAAAGGAGAGCCATATAATTGAAAAGGGAAAAATAAAAAAGAAGAAGAATAGGACAAAGAGTTAACCTTAAACTTTGACGGAATAACCTCAAAGTCTTAGGTTTTCCCCACACTTAGGGCCAATCTTAGTTAATTCTAAAAATTTAAGAAAAATACATATTAGATAACAAATTACATAATTGAACTAAAATTATGATTGAACATGCTTTCTTGTACTTGAAATTGGAAAAATTGTGGTGACAGATAACAACACCAGTATTAAAGTGAGTTGAATGTTGTAAGTTGTCAAAGAGACCAAGACCTAAAAAGTGTCCGAAACGCATAGTTTGAGAACTTCTATAAGTAGCAAACATATAGAAGCCTTGTTTTCAACTACAACATATAGTTCAAAGAATGTACATTTGAACTTTCCACTATTCGTTTTTGAAATTTTGAGAAGAACAGAATAAGCACAATAATTTCAGCATTTGATGCTGTTAAAAATGAACTATTGATCTTAATGGAAGGTTAATTATAGGAAATATTTAACTGAATCAAAAAACGAAAATTCAAAAAAGTAAATCAGGATCATTGAACTTGTCTCCCTAGCACAGCTATCCTTTGATCTTGACTGGAGTTAAAAAAGTAAAAAAAAGGGCCGCGCCATCAGTTTTCAAGTAATTAGACTTGGAATAAGAATCTTCCAAGGATTTGGGAACCAGAGGTATCCAATTTAAGATTATCAGATTTGCAGCGAAGGTTGAGGTACCCATAAAACACTCTTTCATAAGAATAAGTACCCTTTTTATTTTAGTATCTATATCATTGTTAGTCGGTGACAAACAGGACAGAAGTACATGGACTAGCTAGCTTTAAGAAAGGTGAATACATGAGGCGGAAAAAAATTATACAAGTAAACATGAAATGCCAAAAGAGTACAAATGCAAGCATGTCTAAGATTACTCATGTATGTATTTGTTTTTCATTTAGTTTGTCGAGTAGAGGTTAAACATCCTAATTCCTATCTCTAACTCGTACAACATTATTGTTTTTGAAGCTTGCTTTTTCTTCATGTGCACAAGTCAAGATCTTTTTGTTACGTGCCTCACATTTTATCTGCTGCTTATGATATATTCTATATCAGTTCTAATATGTGCATTATTGTTCATGCAGAAGAGAGAAACAGGTGAAGAATTGGCTCTCGTATTATGGCGTTCTTTCAATACAGTTAACCTACTCTTACAGGTACGCCCTTGTCAGTTGACTCTTCCAAAATTCTGTCATTGAAATGATGCCTAATTTTATTTGGTTAATCATGTGTGGTGTTATTCAGATAATTGAAATAGGGGGAAAAAGTCTGGTGTTAAATAGATTTACCTTCCTAAAACTATACAAGCATTTATAGATTAATGTATTAACTACATGAAAAAAAATTTGGTTATGTTTTATATTTTAAGAATGAATATGTTTTGTCAATTCTCATGTTTAAGTGATAAAACCTAAGGCTTTTCTTCCTGTGCCCTTTTTGTTGTAACTACAATCCACTGCACTCCAGGTAGATTGCCACATATACAACCACTGCATTTTTTTGCTACGCTATCAATACCCCCACACCTAGCACTATATTCCATCTGTTTGTTTTGTACATATCATTCAAATTAGCATTTGACACAGTGCGTGTTTATCATATGAATGTATGTATGTATACATATATGTGTGTGTTTGTGGGTGAGCACGTATATCCACCAGTTGTACTGATGAGTAAACACCAATTGTATCTTCATTGATCTGAAAACTGAATACTTTGTTTTTCAACTAATGGGTTAGTACTAATATCTTCTCTATTTCAGGAACTAACATCAATTTACAGGGTGCTGTCACCTGAAAAGCTTACAACCAGAGAATCTACTAGAGTTTGTGATGCTCTTGCTTTGCTTCAGGTCATCATTACTCATTGTATTATGTTCTGATTAATTATCCTTTTATAATTCATGCGTAGTCAGTCATACTATGGTCCTTATTTTTATCAAAGTATTTGGGACCTAACAGCGAGCGCCGCACTTTCTTCACAGAGATGCGAAGATTGAGATACATCTCATGCAACAAACAAAAATTTATACCTCATTTATTCCTTTCTTAGGTTAAGCAGAATGCCTAAAATATTCCAACGCTTGCAGCACTTATGATTTATGAATAATGAGGGAACAATGGGGTTCTTTAGGCTATATATTTAGAATCACTTTCCTTTTTTAGTTAAGTACAACTCCTCAAACATCCCAAGGCTTGCAGCAGTTATAACTAAAAATTTAGGGAACAATAGGGAAAGAGACAAACTTGGGAACAAAACTTACCTATCAAAGGAATAAAAGAAAGAGACAAACATGTGTCTGATCATGGTATTTAGGTAAGTTTATGTCATGAGTTATCAATCACTCTCTGGTCATGGTAAGACTGTAGTTGTTTCGTTCTACTTAGTAAGAAATTGCAATATATCAGTATTCGCCTTGACATTTTATTTCATGGGCTGTAATATTGTTCATTACTTCTCCTCGGTGTAATTGGATCATTTCCTTGATATATGGTATTAGTCGTCTCAAATTTAGATATTGTTGTATCATCCTACAATTCATTATTTGTCTATCATAGATAACATAAAAATGAATATAAGTACATGGAGCGTAGCAATCTTTTAAGAAAGTGAAGCTAGGCAGCCAACTTGTTTACGAAAGAGTGGCTTACTCAATGATATCATAGAGATTTAATTTCTGAGAACTCGGTAGGGAAACTTTGATGAAGTTCAGGTGTTGTTTGATCTATCTTTTGCAATATTAAGTAGAATTTGCGGGAAAAATTTCCAATTAAAATCAATATCACTGAATTGTCTAAATGCATGGATTATTAAAATATTCTTTTAGAAATCACATCTAGATCCACCATATTTTTCATTTCAATTGCAATAAATAGTTTCATAACTTCATGTCATTCTTATCATTTTCAAATTTTACCATCACGTTTCATTTTATTAGAATTATTATTAAAGTTGGTAAAGGGGGCATTTAACCTAACCTCAAACCCTAAATGAAAATAAGGCCATATCTAGGGCCTTGCCTAATTTCTAATTTCCTCTGGTTCAGTTACATATTGCATCAGTAGGGAACTTTACTGTTGTTGAATTCTTCTATCTCTAATGCTCTTACAAAAACAATATATTAACTTTACCTACACTTAGAACTAACCTTTCTCTTTTTGGATGAACTCTGCAGATGGTAACTTTATCAAAACATTACTTTTTAGGAACAATGTGTATATACTCATTTTATTTCCCTATGATTTTAACTTCTTCAGGTTTTATTTCTTTGAAGCCTGGTAGAATTTTTTTGTTGATAACTACTGATAATTCAAGATGAAGTACTGAACCAAAAATTCTTTTGGTTCAGATATACCTCACCCTGAGGAAGATTAATCTATTACACACAGTAAATGGAATCATATAGATGCTTATCTACCATATTATAAGCTACTCATAATATCATCTACACTCTTACAAATTTACAATTGTTACCAAGTACATGTAAAGAGATTTACTATGTGCCACTCCAAAATCGGATTCTTACACCGTTTTTGTGCTTCTCATATGTAGTGCCTGGCGTCTCACCGAGAAACAAAGAAGGCATTCTTAAATGGTATTGTCCTTGACTCTTCTGGAAATTTCTGGTTTGACGTTGCTTTCTGTTTACAAGAAAACTCAACACAACATGTGTGCATGCTTCTTATAATTTTATACGTACGTAGATCTGTTAATTTATAATACCTAGGTCGATGTATTCTATTATTTTCTGGGTTATAGCATTCATATCTTCACTTTAAGTGTAAAATAAATCCACGTTGCATGTCTTCCTATCTCAGTTTCATAATTGTTTCTTGTAACAGTATATAGGGTGATGGATTTGCTTCAATTTAAGACTACTTCCTGTGATTTGAAAATGATGCTATTTGTTTGTTAGGAATTAAGCATTGAATGTTTCACTTCAAAATTAATGTAGTGATGTTTTTAAAATTACCAAAAACATTTGACCAGAACTTCTAGATACCAAGATTCATAGATTCATAAACCCTTTTCTTTTCAACTCATCCCAAATAGAGATATTAAATCTGAGATTTTCTAGTGGTGAATGGACATATTACATTCGAGTTATTTTCTCAAGAAACTCAATATGTTTTAGAAAGTATATCTCTAAGTATTTCTTTCTCTGTAATTGATATTTTATTCTATGACTTGTTGTATCCCCCTAATGTCGAAACTTTGAGCTTACTCTTATACATTCACTTCTTTTTTTTTTCCTAGCCTACTGTAAGTAAAATCTAAGAATCAGAGAAGCAATATATGACATTATAATCATGTTTTCAGTTCAAGCTATATATATAAAGGATAAAAGACTTCTTATTGGTGCGGAATTGATTACTATATGAGGATTCATCTTTGCTTCTGTAATTTTCATTTTTAGCTGACTTTCATAGAGTTATTATCGAAGAGCTATACATGGCCTATAGTTGCAGATGTCATCGTTGACTATTAACTGGAATTTATCCATTGCAGCTTTGGTACCAGAATATGTGTACCCTTTACTCCAGACCACAGAGAATGGAAGACCTTTCCAAATTTTAAGGCTTGCCGGCTTGAGGGTTCTTGCTGCCCTAGTGGAGGTTCGTGTTTCCTTTCTAAATTTATGTCTCATATTATATTTCCCATCTTTTTGTTTCATTCCTTACTGCTCTTAAAATTATTCGAACCTTACTGAAGCTTGAGTTACTCATTCGTCCTTAGTAAAGGCATGTGTATATGAGTAGTCAACCTACTCTACAAAAAAAAAATACTATATATTTTTGAGTAGTTAACCTAAATACATGAGACTTTTTTTTCACTGTACCCACAACAAGTGCTAACTATGTAGTGAAGTGGACTGTTTCATAAAGTCTTTATTGGTGAAGTTTGTCTTTATTTTGTCAAAGCCAATATTATCCAAACATAAATACATATATTTATACTTATATATGTAAATATACATACTATGAATATAGAACATGAATTTAGCAATGGAGAGTATGCATGATAACACCTCAAGTTCTAGCCTCCTGATTCACATTCTGCTCTAAAGTGAATTGCGGTGAAGAGTATGGATGGGGTTTATCAAAGAAAAATTTCTAACACGATGTTTGGAAACTGTGAAAGAACCTTATTGCATCCAACTGTTCTGCTTATCTCAAACTGTTGGTGTATCTTTACGTGGCCAGTATGCTGATTTATCGAGTAATCATGCTCAAAACAGTATATATTACTCGAATGATTCCTGCTAGTGTATACTAATTACCTTCATCATTCTTATAACCTTCCATTTTGTCCATGAGTTTTGACTGACGACATTGGGTTCTGAATCTTCTCTGTTATGCAGAATGGTGAAGATTCCATTCTATCACAGGCAGTTCACTATTTTATTGAAGCAGAATTGCTGTTTATGTGCCTACACTGCATTGAATTGGGCGATGTGCTTACCCAAACAGTAAGTTTCCATGATAACTTTATCTCATGCAAGTGTTAGCATCATTTTCTTCTAACCTGATTTCTGCTGCAAACTGTTGTGTACTGTTTAATTACAGCACTAGGTATTTTATTTTTAAGCCTGGAAATCTTGGTCACTGCAAACTGACACATATCACACTTGCTTTCCAAATAATTGTGTTAATGAACTTGGATTGATTTTTGTTGATAAATGATAATTCCTTGCTCTTCCAAGTGGCATATCATGATAACTCCATGTTTAACTATAATTTGATGTAGGCTAGAAATGTATTGGCCTTGAAAGAATTAACATTCATATACTCTTGCTAAAACGCCATGCCATCAAATATTATTTAGCTTGGTCCTCTCACAATACATTTCCTTAAGGTCTCATAAATGAACTATTGTAATTTGTATATATTTTTTTGCTACACAGGCTGCAACTTTTATAGTGTTAAAAATACTGATGCAAGAGGAGGGCCTACGCTACTGCTGTGGTTATTCAGAGCGGTTCTTTGCAGTGGCATATGTCTTTTCAGGCATGGTTGATAGGATGGATGATGAGCCTTCTGCAGAAATTTTGAAAAATCTAATTCCATGTTATCTTAGGATGTCTGCAGCACCAAGGTTAGTCGGACTAAGTTTGGCACTGTTGTAAATTTTATTTTTATTTTTTCTAATGCTGGTTTGTTATTTTTATTCCCTTTGGTTACATATGAGTTACTTGAGCTGGGAGGACTAAAAACCAAACACCTGATGGTGTCAAAGAGTATCTTTGGGGACTGGTTTGTTATTTCAAGTCCTTGTCAAGCATGTCTTGATGTGATTTGGGGTTATGAAATGCAGGGCCTGCGATGCACTAAGACGCCACCTTCCGCAAAAATTATGGAATACCCCCTTCATCAATTCCCTTCGTGTAAGTCAACTTATCTTCACTAAGTTCTTATCACAACTCAAAAGTGCATAAATTTTTCGGTTGACTATAAGTTCAACTTAGACGTACATTTTCTACACACTCGCGTTAATACACAATACAATTTCCAGTATATATACCGATATGGCTACTAGATAGTGAGTTCCAAACATCCTTTATTTTTTCCCTCTCCTAGGCAAGTTTAGCAATAAAAAATCTTTGATTTCCATTCTATAGAGTAAAACCTAGCAGCATAATAAATAATATAAGTTCAATTGCCCTTGCAGCTTCTCGGGGCATTTAATGGGAATCAATCCAAAACATTTTCCTTCTCTTCATTAATTTGTTGTATTCGGCTCAGTGCATATTTTTCCAAGAGTTTCCACGCACTGTTTTCACTTGGGGCATGGCATATTTTCTGATAAAGATTTCTTGTGGCCTTTGCGGGTTTTGCAGGAAGACTCGGTGACCACACAAAAGCTGCACCAACTGTTTTACAATGTCACAGCAGGACACTGGGCAAATCCAGAACCAGTTTGGGATGTACTACAGGCGCCCACACCCTCGACCAGTCACTAGACAGAAACCATGCTAGCTAGCATAGTTCATGAGCTATTAAGCCAAAATTATGGTGCAGTTTCATGTATATTATGGTCCACCATTAAGTTGAAGAAAGATATATAAAGGTGTGATCATAAGCCAAAATTAGTGACTATCTATCTCTTCTCTTTTTTCTTGTATCAAGGATTTCAGTAGATCTGGTTATGGTTCCTTTTCTATTAGTAGATCTGGTTATGGTTCCTTTTCTATTTATGTGCTACTTCATATTAAATACATGATGTGGTAGCTTCATTGTTCAGCTATTGTCCTGAGCAAGTTAAGCACACTTGCAGGGGGTCTGAGCTAGTTTCTACAACAGTGCAAAATTGCAAATGCGCCTAGTTTTAAAAAAGGAAATGTTGTAACAAATGACTTTAGGAATTGAGAATAGTCCATGGATTCCTTGGACTAATTCACTATTCTAAGATTAAATGGATACAACTCATGCAAAAATTTAATTCATCTATCAATAATATTTATTTTATCTTGTATAATTATTTATGAATACAAAAAGGGTCTATGTTAAGAAAATGGTATGTTGTAAATGTTGAAAATTGATATTTTCACAAGTTCTATTTCACGTGAAATTGCGAGGCTCATTTGTACTGTGAAAATATCAATTCTTAAACGTAACTATCGGACTTAAATTACATTGGAAAGAAAAAAACGAGTCACTTTACTATTATTCTTCTCCTTGTTTTTCTTTTGCTATTGTTTCCATTTATTTGTTTTGTTTTACGTTTTCCCTTTTTGTGAAAATAAATAATTAAGCTCATGATCCTTATTGTACTACACAAATGTTCATTTTCAACTATTCCCTCCCTTTCACCAAGGAAAAAATTATTTAAAATAAATTTGTAAAGATTAAAAATACATTTTTATTTTGCATATATATATATATATATTCTTAGAAATAATTAGTTTATAATTTATAAACAATGACATAATAATAAAAAAAATCATTAAGAATAACATCCACATACACAAGCAAAAAAACAAAAAAAAATTAAATTATTGATGCTCTATATTGACGCCTATTAAATATAAATCGAAATACACTTATATACAAATATATCATTCATTGAATTAAACTACATTATTCTACATGCTTCTGACTTTATGTCTGTATCTAGTGTGTCATTATTTTTTCCATGTATCTATCCGTATTGACTTACTCCAAACTCCAACATAAATGATTTTTTATTTTTAAAAACTACTCCCCTCCGTCCCAAAAACATAATTAAAAATATAATTTTTTTATCTCTAAAAAAATAAATAGATATATTATTTAATAAAATTTATCAATATAAAAAATAAAAAATCATTTATGTAAACCTATTTATTACTACAAATTTCTTTTCTCTTATTTTTTGGCTGACAAGCCAATCAACCTACTTTCTCTCTCTACAATTCATTATATTATCTCGTCCCAAAACTTTGTCTCCTCTAGAAAATCTCCAACTATTCGTTTACTTTCTGCAAACCCTTCTAGTAATTGTTTCTCTGTTCTTCGATCAGTCTAGCAGAGCTCTTAGCAATGGCCTCTGGATCGTCGTCGGGTCGCAATAATCCCGGTTCCAAAGGATATGATTTCGCAACGGACGACATTCTTTGCTCGTATGAAGATTACGCAAATCAAGAGAATTCTAACGGGACTCACTCCGATCCTGGGATCGGAACCAATTCCGTTAAGGTTAATTGACCCTAATATTATGAAATGTTGATTTTGATGATGAATTGGGGTTTTTATGTATGTGATTATTTTTATTAGGGTTTTTGTTATCTTTTTGTGTGCAGTTATATTGGTTATGTGTTGAATGTCAAACAATTTAAAAAAAAAAATTGTCTTGATTGATTGGAGTTTGTGGTTTTGACTTTAACAGATAATGTAGTGGGTTTACTCTTTTTGTCAGTGCTATGGAAGTTTAGCTGATTTGGATCAGGGGTATATCTGGGGGTGTTGCTTGGATGAGGCAGGGAGAATATTATTTACTTGGTGGTAGTTGAGTCCTTATCATTAACTAGGTAAATGTAACCTTCATTTGATGTATAAACCTAAGTAGCCTGAGATTGATGGATTGCCCAAAAAAAGGGGCATCTAGGATGAAAGTCACGAGGTTAAGAGTTACTTATTAGATTATGCCTGATTAATGTTTTCCTTTTCTTTTGTATTGGACATCAATTTTTAGATTCTTGCTGTAGTAGTTAAGGCATAGAAAAGAAAAACATGATATATATTTACGTCTACACATACACATGACTTTGGCTCTTAGTATTATTTTGTGCTTAAAATTGGCTGGCCATCCTGCCTTGTGATATTTTGGTTTGTGATCTGTCACGGTAACTGTTTTTTTTTTGGTAATTCTTGAGCTATTTTTGCATGCATTGTACTTGAATCTCTCTTATTATAAAGCCACTGATTATGGTTCCTTTGACACCTGTTTTTGAAACCTAAGTTTCATGATTTGTGGTGGAACATTGTGTTTCGCTATTGTTTCCTTCATTAACTAGGTGCCCAATAGACTTTATAGTTTCTTTCTATTTTGTCGATATACTGAATAGTAATCCTGGTGTCAGTGTATTTTCTAAAAATAGTCTCGATAACGTTCAATTTTCTCGTTTACATCCAATTTATTCACTATTTCTGAAAATAGGCTAAAAGTACGGGAGTTCAAATTCAATGCCACTTTAAGTGGCGTTGGAATGTATGTTGTCAATTTATCTTAATCAGATTTTTCTTATTTTAAAACAAAAAACTTATCCAATTTTTTTTTTACAAACCAAATTTGGACGCCATTTGAAATGGCGTTGGAAACAATTTTTTTTTATTTTTTACAAAGCAATAGGTTGAACGCCATTGGAACATTTTAGTTTATTTTTTACAAAGCAAATTTGGACGCCATTTGAAATGGTGTTGAAACAATTTTTTTTAATTTTTTATTTTTAAACAAAGGTTGAATGCCATTTGAAATGGCGTTGAAACAATTTTATTTTTTTACAAAGCAATAGGTTGAACACCATTTCAAATGGCGTCGGAACATTTTTATTTTTTTTATTTTTTACAAAGCAAATTTGAACGCCATTTCAAATGGCGTTGAAACAATTTTAATTTTTTTACAAAGCAATTTTGGACCTACTTGAACGCCACTTCTAAAAAGGAATTACATTTTGTCAGGTTGAACGCTATTTCAAATGGCGCTGGAACATATTTTTATTTTTTTACAAAGCAAATTTGGACACCATTTCAAATGGCATTGAAACAATTTTTTTTTTACAAAGCAATTTGGGACCTACTTGATCGCCACTTCTAAAAAGTTACATTTTTTTATAAAAAAAATTTCATAAAGCAAATCTAAAAATAAAAAAGATGTTGAACGCTGGCGTTGGAAACCCTTTTTTTTTTAGTAAAGCAAACTTTGCTAGACTATTTAATAGAGTAAATTGAAGTAGATGTACTTCAACACCATTTGAAGTGGCGTTCAACCTATTGCTTTGTAAAAAAAAAAATGGGATAAGTTTTTTGTTTTAAAATAAATAAAAAAATCGTCTGACAGCATACATTCCAACGCCACTTTAAGTGGCATTGAATTTGATCTCCCATACTTTTAGCCTATTTTCAGAAATAGTGAACAAATTGGATGTAAACGAGAAAGTTGAACGTTATTGAGGCTATTTTCAGAAAATACTCCCTGGTGTCATATTGCCTGTCATTTTTTCCTGCCTGAGAAGGTTCTTACTTGAGAAGGTTCCTACTTGTCATTTAGTTTTAATTTGTGTCGCTGTTATGTAGTCAGATGGTCACTTCTATTATTTGCTGATTACCATATTCAGTTATTGTGGGAATCAAGTAAACATTATTTAACTGAATGCCATTTTTAATGACCCAATGTTATCTCACTAGTAGTGGATTGCCAATTGTATTAGTTTTAAATAAGCAGTTTTCCTATGTTGAGCAGGAATTCCACAAAAGTAGAATGGCAAAATCATCAGCATTTCCCGCTTCCTCTTATAGTCCACCAGATGAATCTATTAGCCAGGATGTTATTACTACTGTTGAAAGGACCATGA
This sequence comes from Aralia elata, assembly GCA_034770075.1. Lineage (NCBI taxonomy): Eukaryota > Viridiplantae > Streptophyta > Magnoliopsida > Apiales > Araliaceae > Aralia > Aralia elata. The sequence goes on from CM068385.1 coordinate 92,679,104, forward strand.
AGAAATATGCTGACAATCTGATGCGCTTTCTGGAGGGAATTAGTTCGAGACTATCCCAGCTTGAATTATACTGCTACAATCTTGATAAATCCATTGGTGAAATGCGCTCTGAGTTAGCTCGTGATCATGGTGAGGCAGATTCAAAGCTCAAATTTCTCGAGAAGCATCTCCAAGAGGTGATTTTGTTAAATTTAAAGAGTATTTCAATCTTCTATATAGTGGAAAGCAACATCAGTTGATATCTCCTGTGTCTGATACTAGAGTATCAAGATATTGTCATATCTCGACTTAGGGGCATCACTATTCTACTAGAATTAATCTGCTTTAGTTCTGATTTATTGGTCTGTACTTGTGTACAATTTCTATGCTATTGTTTAACCCTCTATTTCGAAGTTGCTTTGATTTTTTTATTTTTTGAAGTAGCTCAACTTCTTCAGATTCTGATGTAGTACTTGTATATGTTGTGCACTGCAGGTCCACAGGTCCGTGCAGATCCTAAGAGACAAGCAGGAGCTTGCTGAAACCCAGAAAGAACTAGCCAAGATTCAGCTTGCACAGAAAGAGTCCAATTCTGCTACCCATTCCCAACAGGGTGAGGAAAGAACTTCACCACCTGCTTCTGACCCAAAAAAGAATGACAACACATCAGATGTGCATGGTCAACAACTAGCTCTTGCTTTACCGAGTCAAGTGCTCCCACAACCTTCACTTCCCTCCAGACCTCTGGAGCACCACCAGCAGCCCATGGCACAGCAGCAACCAATGCCACCTCAGAGTCTGACCCCATCGCAGGGTTATTATTTACCTTCAAATGTACCACCTCCGACGCAACCATCTCAGGGTCATTATATACCATCTGATTCTCAGTACCCGTCTCCACCACAGCCTACACAATCTCAAGTGAATCAGACTCCGCAAAATCACTTGTTACCGCAGTATAAGCCTCAGTGGTCCCAGCAGTTGCCTCAGCAGGGTCAACCACCGCAACAGGCATCTTTGCAGCCTCAGGTTAGGCCCACATCACCTGCTGTTTATCCTCCTTATATGTCTAGTCAAGCAGCAAACCCTTCTCCGCCAGAAACCCTTCCAAACAGCATGCCGATGCAAATGCCATTTTCAGGAATTTCTCAACCCATTCCTAGCCGTGCAGAAGCTATGCCTTATGGGTATGGTGGGTTTAGTAGACCAGTTCAGCCACAGCCTCCACCTCAGCATCTGAAGGCCAATTTTGGAGCACAGCCAGGGGATGGGTATGCTGCTTCTGGATCCCACCCTACACTCTCCCAAGGAAATACGTACATGATGTATGATGGTGAAGGGGGAAGGGCACAGCATCTACCCCAGCCTCACTTCCCACAAAGTGGTTATTCTCAGAATCAGCAACCAACTACTAGCAGTAATCTTATGGTTCGCCCGCCACAGTTCATGCGCAACCATCCCTATAATGAACTGGTAGAGAAATTGGTGAGCATGGGTTATAGGGGAGATCATGTTGTGAGCGTAATCCAGAGGCTGGAAGAAAGTGGCCAACCTGTTGATTTCAATGCTGTGCTTGACAGGTTGAATACACTCTCTTCTGGGGGCTCTCAGAGAGGATGGTCTGGGTAAACATCTATTCTCTATTTTCTAACTCGGCCAATTGCAGCGACAATCATGACGTATTTTTAGTCTATCTTGTGTCGAATAAAGGTTATGTAATTGGCACGTTATTCGGTACATATATGTGGATTTAGAGATGCATTGTATATTTGCAATCTCTTTCTAAACTTGTATTGTTATGTTCCCTGCTTTGATATATTGCGGTAGATTACTTTTTGGACATCACTTTGTTGGGGTATTGTTTGTACTTCTGTCAAGAGTTCTATTTTTTAATTTTTTTTTTTTTGAACATTACAGTAGTCCTCTATTGGCAATCATCGTTATTAATTTGATGAACTCATGCTTTCATTTATTCCTCACGTTACCCCCCCCCCCCACCCCACCCCTCCCCCGTTTCCTCCTGTCGTTTATTGCTATCTAGCATGCTTTGCCATACAGAAGAACTCTTAATATGCTACATATATAAAAATACCTGAAAACTCATTGCTTAGCAAAATATTAAATGTAGCTCCCGGGGTTGTCTAGTGGTAGATTTTCACATCATGGTTTGTGTAATGAGCCCAGATGAGCTCCTTTGGGGTAGGTCACCCTCCACTAAATTGAGGCGCAGAAGTATGAAAAGGATTGAAGGATTGATTGAAACTTCAATATTTGGAATTTGGAACACACGAAACACACGGTTTGCACACCTTTGCTTCTTTTTTTCTCGTTAAAGAAAGTCCAAAAGGTGAATGTTCTTCTGGTGAAGTGAAAGTGTCCTCTGTAGAGTCGAGTTCTTGAATCATTTATTCTTTCAATGCCCTTATGCCTATAAAGTTCTTAATCGAATTTTTTCTTATGGTGGTCGGTTCAATCCCCTTACTCTCATGGAACCCATTTCAAAGATGATTCAAGCCCAAACTGGTATGAAGTTTACAAAACTTATCATGAGCCTCTGTCTTAATGCCTGCATTTACAATATATGGCAGGAAAGAAATACAAGATTTCATGACAATGTCAACATTCCTCATGAGGTCCTTGCCAAAGAAATACTGCAGTTGGTTAAATGTAGAATCTACTCTTCTAATTTGTTCCACAAATCTGCTTCACAACACTCTTTTCTCCACATTTAAAAAATGTAAATGTCCTCATTATATTATAGCATGATCATCATTGTGGTATGCTTCCATGATGTTTAAGTTATAATGCTTCTGGGGGTATGCTCCTTTGCACCTATAATTATTTTCATTCTATGTATTTAAATTTAGCAAGAAAATAAATATATATTCTACAGACATGTAGCTTATTATCTTCATAATTGTCAAGTGTTTGGTTGTAACCTCTAGAAAAGTCTATGGATCTTAACCATGTCACCCATGTGGAAATTTATGTTGTAGCTAGCATATACTTATATTATAAATACATAGGACATGTGAAATGATTCACTACTGCTGCTGGTAAAGCTTTATCTTGAGTAACTCTAATATTTTTCATCTGTTTGTAGTATAATCCCATATTCCCATTTTGGTTTTCAAATCAGAGAAGTGAAAATATTACTTCATCTCTTCGTCCCAATCTTTTTCAATGACGTCAACGAACTTGTAGTTAGGATGAAAGGTGGTGTGTTGTGGACCTGTGGTTCCAAGTTTCCAGCCTCATAGTGACTTGGTCAAAATAAAAATCGTATTTATTTTAAAAATATTTTTATGGTAACGATATATTGCAAATATTTAGTTCGATTTTTTAATTGTCATTTACGTTGATAAGTATTAGTGGTAATTTTTTTTTAAAAATATGTAATAAGTGGGATTCTCGTATAATTTTTATAAATCACATGTATTGATAAGTTTCGCAATTATAATTTGACATAAATTTATTACAATACTCATATTTTTACGGATTGACGAGAATTAGATATTTAAGTCGAGAGTATTAATTGGTTTTAGGGGTGTTAGTACTATACATTATCAACTTGTCATTTTCAATTTGCCGAGTCTTAATTGGTTTTTCCTGCCACGACGTCTAAAACAAGAGTTTATTTTTAAAGTCCACATATCAATTATCATTTTTATTAATTATTGTAGATGTAGATATTAAATAGATCTCGACTGCTAAAGATATTAGAGTAATACTTTTCCTTAATAGTAATAACCTTCTACTTTTAAAAGCAGTGAATTAATTATTGATAAGTTGTATTCTTAGCAATAGAAATATTACTGGAGATTCACACTCTTTAAAATTTCTCTTCCTCCAATTATGCATATATATATATATATATATACACACACACACACACTGTATATGAATAATGAGATTAAACAAATTAGTCAAAGGGGTAAATTAACATTTATATGTACTAGCTAGTTGTATATAAAATAAAAATTCAAATGCTAAATTTTGAGAAGGTTCTTGTAAATTTTGTAGATGTCAGTGCGTCTCATGCATCCTCCAATTGTTTAGGAATGCGCGTTTGACTTGTAGGCGGGAAACAAGAAGGATTAATTATTTAAGGGTGCAACTGGGAAAATGACTGTATATTCTATTTTTCCGTCTGTCTGCTCTTTTGAAAAAGATGGATACTTGTTTCAAAAAAGAAGTGAAAAAAAGATAGAAACGTTTACCAATTTAAACCCCTTCTTCTTCCTTTGGTTTGGTGGACTACTACTCTTTTTCAATTTTGCTAACAACCTACGTATTTCTTTCATACATGTACCCCTTACATTATGTTACGTCATGAGTCCTACTACATAAGAAGACATATTTATATTAATATTTAAACGTCAATTTTGCTAACAACCTATATATTTCTTTTTTAGATGTACCCCTTACATTATGTTATGAGTCTTAGTACATAAGAAGATAGATTTATGTTGATATTAAACGTCGAACGATGTAGATATATAAGATAGCAAAGAATTAAGAAAGAGTCTACACGTCATTATTTTATCTTATCGTTTAGAATTTCACGTTGATCGCAATTCACTTTTCTCGTCATATTTGTGGATACCCCATCCCCCCTTTTAATTTCTTAGGTAACAATTAATACCCCTCTAGTCAATAAAATGTAACACTCACCACTCCTAATGTGGTTGACCAACAAATGTTAACTAAATTTTTTAATATAATGTCCAAAATACCATTAAATTATTCTATGGAGAATTATAACTTCAAAAATTATGATAATTAATGTACCCACTAAACATGAATTTGTATACTTTTTATTTTTATTTAACTTGATGCAATTAATTAAATTATAAACTTGTACATTAAATAATATAGATGATGAATACATTAAAAGTATTCATTTTATCAAGATAATACAGTCGTATACTTTTTATTAATTAGATTTCTCAAATATTAAAATTTTACATTTTGACATAATTTTTTGTTATTAAAAAGGCAAAATCTCACAACTCTAAATAATTGAAAAATAACCCCCAAAAAAATTGTTTATTATTTTTCACAAACATTAAAGTTTACATAAGTACAAACTTTTTACAGTAAAAGACTAAATATTGCCATTTATACAAAACATTCAACTAAAAAGTATGTTAAAATTATTTTTCTCAAATATTAAATTAACCGTAAATTACACTTTAGACTAAAGCTATAAATTGAACCAAACGGTTCGGGATCGATTCGAGCTTGACTCGAAAAATATAAGCGAGACTCGAATTCGTTAATAATATGATCCAAATCTAAACACAAAAAATAATTCGAATAAAAATATGAGTAAAATCTGAGCAATGTTATACTCGACTCGTTTAGAATTCAAACTACTCGATCTCTCGATTGTGATTCGATACATATTGATCGATATATATTTGAGTATATACTCGATACATTCTTTTATAATATATACAAAGTTGAATAAAATTAGAATAATTAATTTTTTATTTTTTTAATTGTGATTTTATATTTGTAAAGTGTGATAGTAAATATATTTTTTTAATTTCTAAGCAAAATAATATGTTCAATTTATAATTATATCTATTATTAAAGTAATTATTATGAAGAGACTCGAATTCGAAGCTCATGAATAGTTTGAATATAATTCGATCCGAGTCAGATCGAATTCGAGTCGAGTTGAATTTGAGTATAGTTTTTTAAATGCAATTCGAATTCGAATCGAATTCGAGTATGAATTTAACTTTTCTAATCGAATCCGAGCAACTCTTTGTTCGGTTCAGTTCGATTCGTTTACACCTTTACTTTAGACATGATTTTTTACAATAAAAAAATGACAAATGTTGATACCGAAAAGATTTAAAAGAGAAAAAAAAAACTTTATTTACAAGAGGAAGGTGTAGTTCAACAAAATGTATCAAAATCAAAATATTACAAATATTGACATACACTCGAGGTAATTTAACACATGAAAATTATAATTTGTACCCAAAAAATTCAAATAATAGTTTTCATGGATTTGCACAACAACTAAAATATCAACACAGGGACCCATTTTTCGCTAGTTATAACAACCCACTAATAATTTAATTATAAAAATCCTAATATTTGTATCGTTTATCTAAAAGTTTATGTGTTAATTAAATTTACTTTAATATGTCCTAAATTACCAACAATTTGAATGTGCTGAAGACAAATGTTAATTACAAACAAAACAATAATTTAAAGTATATTAATTTATAATTTAATAACATGCAAGGATAATTATATAATTTTATTTATTTTGTTAACCCTAAATATTTATACGAACACTAATTATTACTTAAATAATTAAAGAAAGATGATTATTATTATAATTATCTAAAAAATGTCATTATATTTTATTCATATCAAATTTATCAAATAACCCCTTAATTTTCTACTCAGTAGTAAGATTGGGATAGACTGGGATAAGTTGTGGAGGTTAGAGAGAGAATATGAAAGGCATAACGTTGGGAGAGAAAGAGAGAGAGAGAGAGAGAGCGCAACTGGGGTGCTGTTATACTAGGGGCAAATTGGATAGTTTCAGTTTGGATGCGGGGTCTATTGTGAAACTATCAAAATAAGCTGCGAAAATATCAATTTTTTAAAATTATAAAAATCTTATGTCCAATTATCATCCGCGTAGAAGAGGTCGAGGTCGAGGTCGAATAGCGTAAAATCCAATCCGTCTTGTTGCCATCCCAATCCTTGACTATTTTTGAAAAAATACAAACAGTTTGAAATAGTCCACGCGTTCCACGCGCCCACTTTCCTTTTCTCTACTTTTTTTTTTTTTTTGTCTGCTAATCGTCTTTGCACGTTACTCCCCCCCCCCCCGTTCTTTCACTCGATTTCCACACATTTTCTCCCTCTACTCAACCCCCAAAACCACCCCACCGGCGCAACCCCCAGATCTAACTCCGCATGCCATGAGCCTCCGGCAACGGCAGCCGCCGCCATCCCATCAAGCCCGACCCGGCCCTTCATCACAACAACCCTACAACATAATCCCCGTCCACGATCTCCTAGCCGACCACCCTTCCCTCCGCTACCCCGAAGTCAGAGCCGCCGCTGCCGCCCTCCGCGCCGTCGGGGACCTCCGTAAGCCACCGTTCGCCCCATGGCTGCCCCACATGGACCTCCTCGACTGGCTCGGCTCATTCTTCGGCTTCCAAGCCGACAACGTCCGGAATCAGCGGGAACACCTAGTCCTCCACCTGGCCAACGCACAAATGCGTCTCAATCCTCCCCCTGACAACATTGACTCCCTCGACCCCGCCGTCCTCCGCCGCTTCCGTCGCAAGCTTCTCAACAACTACTCCAACTGGTGCTCTTTCCTCGGCCGCAAACCCAACATCTGGATCTCCGACTCCTCCCGCTCCGACTCTGATCACCGCCGGGAGCTCCTCTACGTCTCTCTCTACCTCCTCATCTGGGGTGAGTCAGCTAATCTACGTTTCGTTCCTGAATGTATTTGTTTTATTTTTCATCATCTAGCCATGGAACTTAATAAAATTCTGGAGGATTACATTGATGAAAATACGGGTCGGCCCATTCTCCCATCTGTATCGGGGGAGAATGCATTCTTAAATAGAATTGTGAAACCCATTTACGAGACAATTAAGTCCGAAGTGGATAATAGTAAGAATGGGACAGCCCCTCATTCGGCCTGGAGGAATTATGACGATATAAATGAGTATTTCTGGAGTCGGAGGTGTTTTGACAAATTGAAGTGGCCTATTGATCTGGGGAGTAATTTTTTTGTGACAAAAACTAAAGGAGGAAGGAGAGTGGGGAAGACGGGGTTTGTGGAGCAGAGGTCTTTTTGGAACCTGTTTCGGAGCTTTGATAAGCTCTGGATTATGCTAATTTTGTTTCTCCAGGCGGCAATTATTGTTGCATGGGAGGAGAGAGAGTATCCATGGCAAGCATTAAAGCTTAGGGAGGTTCAGGTTAAGGTTTTGACTGTGTTTATCACGTGGAGTGGGTTAAGACTTCTTCAGTCAATTCTTGATGCTGGGATGCAGTATAGTTTGGTTTCAAGGGAGACTTTGTGGCCTGGGGTGAGGATGGTGTTGAAGAGTGTTGTTGCCGCGACTTGGATTATTGTTTTTGGTGTTTTTTACGGGAGGATTTTGAACCAGAAGAATAATGACAGGTCATGGACGTCCGCTGGGGTGAATAGGCGGGTGGTAAATTTCCTTGAGGTTGTACTGGTTTATCTTATCCCTGAGCTTCTGGCATTGGCGCTTTTTATATTGCCGTGGATTAGGAATTTTATTGAGAATCGGAACTGGAGGATCTTTTACTTGCTGTCATGGTGGTTTCAGAGCCGAACTTTTGTGGGTCGTGGCCTTAGGGAAGGTCTTGTGGATAATGTGAAGTATACTCTGTTCTGGATCGTTGTCCTTGCTACGAAATTTTGCTTCAGTTACTTTTTACAGGTCAAACCCATGGTTAACCCGACGCAGGCCCTCTTAAACATGAAGGATGTGAATTACGAGTGGCACCAATTCTTTGGGGACAGTAACCGGTTTGCAGTTGGGTTACTGTGGCTTCCAGTGGTTTTAATTTACCTCATGGATGTACAGATTTGGTATTCAATTTACTCCTCATTTGTTGGGGCAGGAGTTGGGTTGTTCCAGCACTTGGGTGAGATTCGAAATATGCAGCAGTTGAGGTTGAGATTTCAGTTCTTTGCCAGTGCAATTCAGTTCAATCTCATGCCGGAGGAGCAGCTATTGAATGCCAGGGGAACTCTAAAAAGCAAGTTTCAGGATGCAATTAACCGGTTGAAGCTAAGGTATGGGCTCGGCCGACCCTTTAAGAAGCTCGAATCGAACCAGGTAGAAGCAAACAAATTTGCCTTAATATGGAATGAGATAATCTTGACGTTTAGGGAAGAAGATATCATCAGTGATCAAGAGGTTGAGCTGTTGGAGCTGCCTCAGAATACCTGGAATGTCAGGGTCATCCGCTGGCCGTGTTTGCTCCTCTGTAATGAGCTGCTGCTTGCCCTTAGGCAGGCAAAGGAGTTGGTAGATGCTCCTGACAAGTGGCTTTGGTATAAAATATGCAAAAATGAGTACAGGCGTTGTGCTGTTATTGAAGCGTATGACTGTGTTAAGCACTTGCTGCTGCAGATTGTCAAATACAACACAGAGGAGCATTCAATTGTTACGGTCTTGTTTCAAGAGATCGATCACTCGGCGCAGATTGAGAAATTCACTAAAACATTCAAAATGACTGCACTTCCCCATATTCATGCCAAGTTGATCACTCTACTTGACATGATAATCAAGCCTAAGAAAGACCTTAACAAGATAGTGAACACACTACAGGCCCTGTATGAGGTTGTTATTCGAGATTTTTTTAAAGAGAAGAGGAGCACAGATCAACTAAGGGAGGATGGTTTAGCCCCAAGTAGGCCAGTTTCTAGTGAAGGATTGCTTTTCGAGAATGCTGTTGAGTTGCCAGATACTGATAATGAGACATTCTACCGCCAGGCTCGACGCTTGCACACCATTCTTATGTCTCGGGACTCGATGCACAATATCCCAAAAAATCTCGAGGCCAGACGCCGAATTGCCTTCTTCAGCAACTCCCTGTTTATGAACATGCCTCATGCTCCCCAAGTCGAGAAAATGATGGCTTTCAGTGTTTTGACCCCTTATTACAATGAAGAAGTACTGTACAGCAGGGAAAACCTTCGAACTGAGAACGAAGATGGGATTTCCACTCTATATTACTTGCAGACGATTTACGCTGATGAGTGGGAAAATTTCTTGCAGAGAATGCGCCGAGAAGGGTTGGTGAACAAAGATGAGTTGTGGACGAACAAACTGAGAGATCTTCGTCTATGGGCATCGTACAGAGGTCAGACACTGGCCCGCACCGTGAGGGGAATGATGTATTACTATCGGGCTCTCAAGATGCTGGCTTTTCTTGATTCTGCATCTGAGATGGATATTAGGGAAGGATCACGGGAACTGGCTTCGATGAGGCATAGCGGTAGCTTGGATAGTTTCAATTCAGAAAGGTCGCCATCTGCAAGGACTTTGAGTAGAGCAGATAGTACAGTCAGTTTGTTGTATAAGGGCCATGAGTATGGAACTGCTTTGATGAAATACACTTATGTGGTTGCTTGCCAGATATATGGGGCTCAAAAGGCCAAAAAGGACCCCCATGCAGAAGATATATTGTATCTGATGAAAAACAATGAGGCTCTTCGAGTTGCATATGTTGATGAGGTTTACACTGGGAGGGGGGAGGATAAGGAGTATTATTCTGTTCTAGTGAAGTATGATCAGCAGTTAGAGAAGGAAGTGGAGATATATCGAGTTAGGTTGCCTGGTCCCTTGAAGCTTGGGGAGGGAAAGCCAGAGAATCAGAACCACGCTCTTATCTTCACTAGGGGAGACGCTGTTCAAACTATTGATATGAACCAAGACAGCTATTTCGAGGAGGCACTTAAAATGCGAAATCTACTAGAGGAATACAGACACTATTATGGTATCAGGAAGCCTACTATTCTGGGAGTTCGGGAACACATTTTTACCGGTTCTGTCTCATCACTTGCTTGGTTCATGTCAGCTCAGGAGACCAGTTTTGTCACATTGGGACAACGTGTTTTGGCGAACCCTCTGAAAATTCGCATGCATTATGGCCACCCAGATGTATTCGACAGATTTTGGTTCTTAACACGGGGAGGGATAAGCAAAGCTTCTAGGGTGATTAATATAAGCGAAGACATTTTTGCAGGTTTCAACTGCACATTGCGAGGTGGGAACGTTACTCACCACGAGTACATTCAGGTTGGCAAGGGAAGGGATGTTGGACTGAATCAAATATCCATGTTTGAAGCCAAGGTTGCAAGTGGAAATGGAGAGCAAGTTCTCAGTAGAGAAGTTTATAGGTTGGGACATAGGCTGGATTTCTTTCGGATGCTGTCATTCTTTTACACCACGGTGGGGTTTTTTCTGAATACGACAATGATCATACTGACTGTTTATGCATTTTTATGGGGTCGGCTTTATCTGGCTCTTAGTGGGATCGAGGGTTCTGCTTTGGCAGATGATGCTGCCAACAATAAAGCACTAGGTACTATCTTGAACCAGCAGTTCATACTCCAACTTGGATTGTTCACTGCCTTGCCAATGGTGGTGGAAAATTCTCTTGAGCTTGGTTTCCTGGCAGCCATTTGGGATTTCATTACAATGCAACTCCAGCTTTCATCAGTATTCTTCACATTCTCCATGGGAACTCGTGCCCACTATTTTGGTCGAACTATTCTCCATGGTGGTGCAAAGTATAGGGCAACTGGCCGTGGTTTTGTTGTGGAGCACAAGAGTTTTGCTGAGAATTATAGACTCTATGCGCGTAGCCACTTTGTGAAGGCAATTGAGCTTGGGCTGATACTTGTAGTTTATGCCTCTTACAGTGCTGTAGCAAAAGGCACTTTTGTTTACATAGCATTGACCATCTCAAGTTGGTTTCTGGTATTTTCGTGGATCATGGCCCCTTTTGTGTTCAATCCTTCTGGTTTTGATTGGTTGAAAACTGTGTACGACTTCGATGATTTTATGACCTGGGTATGGTTCCGCGGTAGTGTGTTTGCAAAAGCCGAGCAGAGCTGGGAAAGATGGTGGTACGAGGAGCAGGATCACCTAAGGACAACGGGTCTTTGGGGGAAGGTTTTGGAAATTATTTTGGACCTCCGGTTTTTCTTCTTCCAGTATGGAATTGTATACCAGCTAGGTATTGCTGATGGGAGCAATAGTATTTTTGTTTACTTGCTTTCCTGGATCTATGTGGTAGTGGCTCTTGCAGTTTTTTCAACTGTAACATATGCTCGGGATAGATATGCTGCAAAAGAACATATCTATTATCGATCGGTTCAGTTCCTCCTTATAATTATTGTCGTGCTTGTGATCATTGCCTTGCTCCAGTTCACAGAATTTCAATTTGTGGATGTTTTCACTAGTCTATTGGCCTTCATCCCCACAGGTTGGGGTTTCATTTTGATAGCCCAAGTACTGCGGCCCTTTCTCCAGAACACTAAGATTTGGGGAACTGTTGTTTCTGTGGCTCGCTTGTATGATATAATGTTTGGAGTGATTATCATGACCCCTGTGGCACTACTATCTTGGATGCCTGGGTTCCAGTCCATGCAAACAAGGATTTTATTCAATGAAGCATTTAGTAGGGGTCTCCAGATAACCAAGATTGTGACAGGAAAAAAATCTACCCGTGACTTGTGATCGTAGGTAAATTTTCATCACCTCTCTCTTTGCAAACTTTGTGAGTTCTCTTACATATTTTTTAAGTTATTATGGGCGTATTTTCACCTTTTCTTTTCATTTATTTCAAATAATTTATTTTTAAGTTGAGACCTTTTTTTAACAAATAATTTAAGATATCTTTTTGGCCGTTCCTAGGTTTGCTGAAATTGCTTTATAGGGTTGTACTCCTTAGAATCATCTCTCACGTCCTATTAGAATCAGTTGGGTCTTTATGAAGATTGATTCCAAACTTCGTTTAATTTTCAAAGAGCCTTCTTTTGTCGGCCTGTGAATTATTTGCTGGAAAGGTTTCCTTAGTTATTTGCAAGAATAAGAAATGCAAGTATTCACAGGCAACTCTTTAGTGTAAAGAGCCTTTTTTCGAGGTCTAGGAGCGAAGTGTGTACTCTTTAGTGTTAACTGATTGATGAGAATAATTCACAATTCCCAAATGTTGACTTTGAAAATGGATACTGACAAAAATTGCCTGTATTTGCTTTATGTAGTGGCTCTATGCTCTTGGCACGCGTGCAAGCGGTGTTGTTATTCTATTTAAACATGAGAAAAGAAATGAATAGAAATGCAAGAAAAATCCACCATCAGAATTGGTTTGAAAAGCATTATTTTATATTCTTGTTTGCAATTGGAATACTGTGTCTGTAATCCATATATAATGCATGCCTTATTATTACTCTGCAGTAAACTTCCTTTTTTACATGCATTTTCTTTTCACAGTATTTTTAAGTGATGAATGAGCTTTATTAAATTCTGACTATATATTCCGTTTCGTCGTTTTCTTTAATATTTTTTTTTCATTGATGGCTCAGTGGGTTGCATTATGTTGTGCAGGTTCAAAGTTGGCAGTGCTTTGGTACAGCTTGAGAGGCCGGATTTCAATTTTTATTTGTAGAGTTTCCAGATTTGTACAGGGGCGAGGTTACATGTTAACGAATTTATTTATTGAAATTTAAGCTTTTATTGTAATATGCTACAAGTTTGATCCTCCTATTTTTGAAAAAGTGGTTTCTACTTTTTATCTTCATTATATTTTCCCAAATATCAAGATAGACAAATAATTTTCTGGGTTGGAATTTTTTCTGGATACAGTTGCTTTACTACAATAAGCGTGCATGTAAATTTAATTTTACACTGCCAGTTGTACAAGTTGTCTAATTGTGACCGAAGATGATGAAAAAGCACAGGTCGACAAACGTCTAGCCAAAGGAAAATGAGTGCAGAAAACAAATCTTGCTAGGTGGCCCAACAAGCACATCAAATATCTTTGTGGCCCAATAGCACGTAGAGGATATTCTTTTATACCTTTTTTTTAAATATTTTTTTTTTAAGTTCTGCAATTAAATTTTGTTATTACGATAATCTATTATATGTATATAATAAGGCAATTGAAGATCTTATTTAAATTAATTTAGTTGATCATTTTAAGGATAATTTAGTTAACAGTTTATAATTTTCAAATATAAATTACATAATTATAATAATTTATGTTTAGATTTAATGAATATAATTATAATTTGATATCTATATATATATATATACATACATGTATGAATCTCATAATAAAATTAAAAAAAATTATAAAAAATATTAATGTCATATATATATATATATAATAAAAGAGAAAATTATAATTGAATTAATTTGATAAATAAAAAATATGTACAAAAAATAGAAAGCGGATAATGTAATTTGACATTGCCGACATTATATGTGTAACATCACATTAATTACATCCCAACCAACCCATCGATCACAATTTGAATATTCAACTAACCTTCCGAATTCTGCCATGCCATCGCCCATCAGAATGAATAGTCAACTAACATCAATTTTGGAAGACAGTTTAGTCCCACATTCAGTGTCACTTCCACATGCCTCTCTCTCTCTCACTCCCTTCTCCTTGAATTGAATATTCATTCTACACTTGGTGCTCCAGTACTGCCTATACCTCCCAATTTCTCTCTCTCTCTCTCTCTCTATATATATATATATATATATATATATATAGATTATCTGTCTTGCTCTTAATTTCTCTTTCTTCATAACAGAACAGAACAGAACAGAGCAGAAGAGAAGATGGATACACCAATATTAGTGGGTGGAGAAAGTAGCAGTGGTAAGACAAGAAGAGGAAGGTGGAGAGATGGATTAGGCATGTACACTCGGAGGTCCGACGCCATTGCCTACGGTTCTCCTTATCAGAAGGCTGCTGCACTTGTTGATCTTGTATCTTCCTGTACTCTAATATACTGATACATCTTTAATTTTTTTATTTTTTTCCCCTGTATCACGATACCTCTATTCCACAAAAATAGTCTTAATTTGTTGAATGCTTACTATCATATGATATGATACACTTTCTCTGTTCCAAATCATAGAATCAAATTTACTATCTCAACTAGTTTGGAACAAATGGCATTAATTAGTTGAGTTGTGAATACCTACCTTTTCAGGCTGAAGATGGCATTGGTCTACCAGAGGAAATTCTCGATGATCAATCAAGCTTTGAAGTTGCGGCAAAATTCTACTTCATTTTCATTCGATTTGATTTCCTCTGGTCCCTTAATTATTTTGCTTTATTACTTCTTAACTTCTTTGAGGTTAGTAAACCTTTTCTAGTGAGTGTTTAATATTTTGTATATGGTGCTGTATGGACTTCCATTTCATATTCTCCATCAAGATGACTGACTTCTATTTAATTTGTTTAAATCTCCGCAGAAACCGTTGTGGTGCACCCAGGATTCTGCAATCTCTTGCAATAACAGGGAATACTACTTTCTTGGACAGCTGCCATACTTAACTGGGGTTGAGTCTCTTATATATGAGGTAGGTGTCTCATTAAATGTGCAAAAAAAATAAAAAATTATTTGGGTATGGTCAGTTTTGACCACCATGCCAAAGATAGATAAGTAGTGCCACCAGAACTTGAGAAAGATAATGCAGTTTGTTGTACGCATTAACCACTGCAAAAGGGATTGGTTATACAACTTCAAAAGTTCCTCTCAGTTTATTGGCAG
This sequence comes from Aralia elata, assembly GCA_034770075.1. Taxonomy (NCBI): domain Eukaryota; kingdom Viridiplantae; phylum Streptophyta; class Magnoliopsida; order Apiales; family Araliaceae; genus Aralia; species Aralia elata. Next base: position 92,694,426 of record CM068385.1, read on the forward strand.
ATAACGAGATATGCTTATGCATTTAGTATTACAGTAGGGGTTTCAAGTTGACAATAATTGATGCATGTCTAACCCAAAATGTAAAACTAACCTGGAAGAATTCATGTCTAATTTGTAGTGATGAAGAGCATACCAACAATAAAAGGGGGTCTTGATAGGCAAAATACATCAGACTCCCTTATGTGTCTAAAAATGGCGTTGCTGCCTCATTTTTAAGTTGGAGTAAACCTAAATATTGAAGGCGAATTTGTAGATTGACACCACATGAAACATAATTGTCTCCCACTTGACAGCCAATGGATTATACTACCGTTATGTAAGGAAACCTAAGAACTATTGTGCATGTACCCATTTGGATCTATGGTCTCTACCCTGTGATAAAGGTGAGCCCCTTAGTTTTAAGGTTAGTTTTCAAGAAGTTGGGATTTATACATAAGTTACCAAAAAAAAAAAAAACCTTGGGATTTATACATACATTTGAGCATAAATCATTTTTAGTTAAGCATATTTTCGTGTGATATTGAATGTAACTCCAAAAGTTTCAGAACCAACATGAAAAACAGGGCTTCAGAGTTATGATCTCCTTGCATCCCCATATTTATGTGTGTTTTTGACTATTCATTTCAACTAGTATGTCTGCCACATATATTGGTTGAACCCAAAGAATCCATCTCGCCTAATTTTCTGTTTTTAGCAACTACCAATACTAAAGGATCTTTTGATAGTCCTCTACTCCTTATATAACTTATTTGTGGTTTATATTGTCAATGTGGACCAATAAGATTAAAGTACTAAATGTGTCTATTAGAAAATTATGATGACTCACAATTTACAACTAAAGTATGAACTTATAGCTCTGGAATTTAACTTGAGGTTGGATTTACTGGATAATATTTCAAATTTAATGTTCTGGAGACATGTACATGCTACATTTATCGATGCATAAATTTCTTTAGCTACTAGCAACAGTTGCATGCCAGTCTCTTTTATCTCGTTTTCATAATGTTGAGTTTCTTCTTCATTAAGGTATTGAGTTTCTACATTCTTATGCAGGGTGTAACTCTTGTAATTCTTATGGCACATCTGTTCTTTCCAATTTCATATGAAGGGTTTAATCTCTACTGGAGAAGTCATCTTAATAGACTGAAGGTACTTGGTTCCCGAATCTTGCTCATGGAGTCATTTTTTTTCCTCAATACATGATGTCTCTTTTTTCCTTTCTTAGTTGTCAGAATATTATTAAGTTTCTGAGATATCAATACATTATCAGAATAATAAAGGGAACACCACATCATGAAAACCTTAATTTGTCAGTTAATGGAATTACTAAGGTGCAACATATATGTCAGATTAGGCTATTTTGGGTTTAAAAATAAAGCAGTTGTAATTTGGCTTTGCTTTTATCAGCTATAGGTTCCTGGAAATTATGCAATAGCAACTAATTTTGGTGTTTGGGTGCTAAAATGGCAAATGGTAATAAAATGTTTTCAACTTATGAATTTAGATCTGGGAGTTTAAACTAACTAATCTGAAGGTGCCAATTAGCCTGTTTGATAAAATTTCTTCCTGCTGATACTGGAGAACTTAAGAAAGAATGAGGAGAAGAATAAGAATTTTAACAACATTCTCTAAACAAGTTTTTGGCTTCCACATTGTGATAAAGTTTTTTCAAAGATCTCACGACCTTCAATCTTCATAAATCAACTCTATTGCAATCGTATATACATATTACACCAGATTTCTCTAACTTATTAAGAAATCAGCTTGAACGATAGAACATTCCAATCTCTCTAACTACTATATTCTATTGGAATATAATTAAATAAAATTCATGTTTGAGGTGTGCAGCAACTGAAAAAGGTTGAAAAATATTAGACAAAGTATCAAAGAGCATTCGGATGCATCAGTGATGCATGTTTGATGCAAATACATCATGATCTAGAAGGTATTCATGCTTCCTGGGTGATAAAAGAGTTTTTTGTGTTGAAATTAACCTTTACAAGATTAGAAGTTAGTCTGCAGATGCTTTCTCATTGTTAAGTGCTTTGTATGACAATAATTTGATCTTCAGAAATAGAAATTTTGAGCAAGTAATGCACTTAAGGTCTTTTTTTAATCTTCTAATTGCTGTATGCGTTGTCATTAATCAACCATCAACTCAAGCATTTTATATCGGTAGATGACATATGCATCAACATTGTAGATTATAGAAGTTCGAGCATACATTTATGACCTGTACTGATTCTGAGTTGAAGGATGTATGAAGCATATTTATTAATTTTAACACCACAATAGTTGTGTAACTTTCAAACCCTAATTTTCTTTAAGATAAATATTGTTTTCCTGATTGTTGTCTTAAAGATTGTCTATTGTTAAGGTTTCACTGTGTTCCATTTATATGTTATACTGCTTTCCCTTCGTAAAATTTCACCAGAGTCTGATAATAATCTTACCTTTTTATTGATTTTCAGGTCATTTTACTATTAGCTCTGGTTGCTGATGTTTTAGTTTATATACTTTATCTATCTCCAGTGGCCTTCTATTCTCTCCCATTCAGGATTGCCCCTTACATACGGGTTGTATTTTTCATTTTGAACATCAGGTACAGTATAATGAATTCTTACGGTTTTTGTCTTAAAGTAATGAGACAATTTTCAGGTTCATGTTACTTAAAGATGTAAATATCAACTCTGCAAACTTCTGTAGAACTTTAATCGGGAAAAAACCGATTCAATTAATATATTAATCTTTGTACCAGCTTCTTGTCGAGGTGCACATGCATTCCTAATTGTTCTTGGTGCACAAATTTTTTATGAGAAAAATAATTGTTCATTTTAATTCTTTACTATAGGGACTTACGAGAGAGCATAGTCGTCTTGGCTGGAATGATTGGTACATACCTTAATGTCTTGGTATGTCTTCCACTATATCATTGCATTTCTTTGTTTTGCTGTTGTGCTTGAAATTTTAGTTTAACCAGTAAGATTGCTATGTTATGTGGACAACTACAAGTTCTTTTCAGGGAAACAGATTTGTAGGAAAAATGTCCTTTTATTTGCATTTATATTTTGAGAATGACACTTCAGTAAGAACTACATCAGGCAGTTCATATTCCCCCAAATGGTCAAATCTGTCTAATTTATGTTTATTGCAGCTCCTAGGACTTCTATTTCTCCTGTTCTCCAGTTGGTTAGCATATGTCATGTTTGAGGATACCGAACAAGGGAAATTATTTACTTCTTATGGTGCAACAACATATCATATGCTTATCCTTTTTACAACGTCCAACAATCCCGATGTCTGGATTCCTGCATACAAAGCATCGCGTTGGTATTGCCTGTTTTTCATTCTCTATGTGCTCCTGGGTGTCTACTTTGTCACCAACTTGATCCTTGCTGTTGTATATGATAGCTTTAAGGGTCAGCTAGCCAAACAAGTTGGTGAGAAAGACCGTATGAGAACAAGGATATTGAAGAAAGCATTTAATCTTATAGATATCAATAATCACGGGTTTCTTAACAAAGATCAATGCATTCATCTGTTTGAAGAACTCAATAGATACAGGACATTGCCAGATATATCAGGAGAGGATTTTGAGTTAATATTTGATGAGTTAGACGATAGTCATGACTTCAAGATTAATTTAGATGAATTTGCTGATCTTTGCAATGCCATCGCGTTAAGGTTTCAAAAGGAGGATTCACTACCTTGGTTAGAAAAATTCCCAACATTCTACCGTGCACCCTTATCTGAGAAGTTGAAAACCTTTGTTCGAGGCCCCAAATTCGAATACATTGTAATTTTCCTTCTCATCTTGAATCTTGCTGCGGTTGTTATTGAAACAACTCTTGACATACAAAATAACTCTGGACAAAAGTTTTGGCAAAACCTAGAGTTTGTCTTTGGATGGTTGTATGTCCTGGAAATGGCACTAAAAGTCTACGCATATGGATTTGAGAATTACTGGAAGGATGGCCAAAATCGTTTCGACTTCATTATCACTTGGGTTATAGTTATTGGAGAAACGGCAACTTTTGTGTCTCCCAAGGGACTTACTTTTCTTTCAAATGGAGAATGGATTCGCTATCTTCTTATCGCAAGGATGCTACGATTAATAAGGCTCTTGATGCATGTTCGACGTTACAGAGCCTTTGTTGCCACATTTTTAACTCTGATACCAAGCTTAATGCCATACCTAGGTACCATATTCTGTGTGCTGTGCTTTTATTGCTCTTTAGGTGTCCAGATTTTTGGTGGGCTGGTCAATGCTGGAAACCCCTATTTGTCAGGAACAGATCTTGCAGATAATGACTATCTACTGTTCAATTTTAACGACTACCCGAGTGGAATGGTGACACTATACAATTTATTAGTGATGGGAAACTGGCAGGCATGGATGCAGAGCTACAAAGAACTTACAAACTCTGCTTGGACTTACGTATACTTTGTGAGCTTCTATCTGATAACAATTCTGCTGCTTCTGAATTTGATCGTAGCGTTTGTCTTGGAGGCATTTTTTGCAGAAATGGAGCTAGAAGACTCGGAGAAATGTGAAGAACAGGACAAGGAAAGTGGAGGAAAGGATCGAAGACGTTATGTTGGCACGAAAACAAGAAGTCAGAGAGTTGATGCTCTCCTTCATCATATGCTGAGCTCAGAGCTGGATCATACACAATGCTCCACTCCATAAATCTCCTTCATCTGCCTAGCTTTTGTTCTATTGATTTACCTGCTTAGCTTTCAGAGTTTATATTCCAGACAACTCCATTTTCTGTTTTTCTTCTCCTTCCTTTCCCTTTCATTCAGTCATTGGTTAGTTATTAATGGGTTCAATTCCAGTCTTCTACCACTATTACCAGTTTGAGTGTTAGACTTGTTGTGCAAATAATGTTTGTATTAGCATCTTGTTACAAATGAACAGTCACCAGTGGAGGATGTTATCTGCCACCATCTTTTACAAGGCATTTGGATCTGAAATTTGTGGACAACCTTTTAATTATAGTTTCTGTTTAACAGTCCTCAGAAAACTAATTTCATGGAGTACCCAAAAGTGCATCTGGTACTAGTTTGTTAGTGTGTGCCAAAATGCCACTTTTGTACTATATTCTTTACTACTTCACCGTTCCGAAAAATAGTCATTTTATACTACAATCCATAAAATGGAACTCTTTTGTAGAACTGAGGGAGTATTGCTAAGAGCTCAAGTAGATTTCAAAGCCAAGGTAATGCATCTATCTATCTATCTATCTATCTATTATCCTCCTGGATAGTGGCTATTCTGTTCATCGTGTTTTACCCTTTTCAAACCAGAATGCTTATAATAGAATCACACCAGAACAACGATACGCTGTAGCTTTTGATAAACAGAAAAGGCAGACAGGAAAGAATCTTTCTTATTTATCTTCATTTTATAATTTGTAAGTGAACCATAATCATATCAGCTTTCATTAGTCATATGCTAGCGCGTATCAGTGCTTAACTTTACAAGTCTAGTATAAACTTCTTGACATGAATCAAACTCCCTTGGTCTTCAACGGATGGTCAAAGTTAAGTCTTTTTTTTTTTTGGTCTTAAATAATGAGTAATGTTAGGAGTTTAAAATTGTTGTCTCAAATTTGTCTATTTGATGGGCCAATAAATAAGACAAATGATACTTTTATGACATAGTCAATCACATGAGATGTACTCAACTAATGTAATAATGACAACACATCGATCATTTGAGATTAACAAAATATTTGATACTAGTAGCATTACCCTTAAATAATAGTCGCACTTTAAAAAGTATTGTTGAAGGATAATTTACTTTTACGCGACTATAGTATTAAGCACATTCCAGCTGAATGCATAATGATATTCTGGATGCCTTTTGTAATCTATAGCCAAATTTTCTAAGGATAGAAAAAAGCATACTTGCATGTGATTATGCATAAATGATGTATCAGATAGTTTCCAGCAAAATAAGATGCCGTATTTTCACTTTCTAATTCTATCGAAAAATTATGTTTAATCTAAATATAATACCTCTTATGTTTCAAAGCCCTTTTTTAAGCTCCCAAAATAGTTAACTAATCGAGCCAAAGAATCTTCATGAAGAGCATATTTTGGGCTATTCTCGGAAAACCTGGAATCTACAACTACCATGCACAGTACAAGGACTTAACCACCACCAAAGCCTTTGTGCTCATAATGTTGCTTTCAATCTACTACCCCTTTTATGTTTCTTACCCGTTGAGAAAATCCTCCTCCACATCTTTTCTACATCAAGATATCCACCCCCATCATACTAGCCTCAATTTATTAAATAATCAACATGAAAATTAGACCTAAAACCTGAGAAACTCCTACGTTGCCCCTTCTGTAAGGTGCAACGTAAAATCTTAATAATCTGAGTAACTCGTGCATAATCTTAATAATCTGAGTAACTCGTGCATAATATGACAATAAATATCATGTAACGAAGCACACAAAAGTAGCATGTGTAACTTAGAACTGAGAAAAGAAAGGAAGAAACAGAGATTCAACTCGGAAGTATGCCAAACAAACCTTCTGAATGAAGTCCCCCTTCCCTTTGCTGCATAACAGTTCAGGGGGAGTGGGGGTGTAAATTATCAAGGGTGCACTGCATGCTTTTCTTGATACTCTATATACATCGCTGAAATATTTAGGGATTCATACACAGATGAGATATATTATAAAAAGCTAAAGAGCATTTCTGCCTTAATCCATGACGAAGTCGACTAGTAGCACCTGAGAACATCAGCATGATAGTCTCAAGTCTTTCTCAAGATGTTATGCAATGAACTATATCCAATTCTAGTCCTTAAATATGTACCCTTACCTCTACACATTAAACTTGCTTACTCTGCACAGTGCAGTATTGTCTTACATTAGCCAGCAAAAAGTTTTTCAAAGGCCTAAACTTAAAGGCACTAGTCACAACGTAAGCTTTGCAATAACAGGTACTAATCTCTCTGTTAGCCTGTAATACGGAACTCTTCACAGTCATTTGACCCATTTCTTGTGAAGTTTGAAACAAGACCATTCATCATTTTAGCTATAGCTGCCTTAAAGTCTCGCGAGCTGCTTGCTTCCCCCCTACTGTCATCCTGAACTTTATCATCGCCAAGCAAACCTACTTCAGCCCCCTCCATGTAAGCTCTACAAGCCAATAAAATATCACGTGCATGGGTACGAAAATGACCGGCAACAAAGTCCTCATAATGCTGCATGAAAAATCATATATTAAACAATAAATATAATGATTAAAGAGAATATCAAAACAAAATTGACCAAGTTTACATTTTTTTTTGGGGGTGCTAAATCGGATTTGACAAATTTTACAGTTTGCTGAAAGTCTTATGAACCTAAGAAGATGCACGTGCATGTAAGCATCACAACTGGTGGGATTTGAAGTTAGACTTAGTCAGCATCATTCAAAATGACGAATAGGCAGTTCTTACTGAAAAATGCAGTGCATCCAAGATCATCATTTTAAACAGATTTTTTGTTAGCCCTCTCAAATTAGGAGATTAGCTCCTACAGGTTTTGTGGTTTTCAAGTTACAGAGAATATTAACAAGCTATTGTAAACCATAGAACAGAGAGCCAGCTACTGTTCAAGTTAGTCACTCAAATCAGAATCGACTACAAAAATAATCAAATACTCTCTCACACGTAGTATAAAAGAGGCTCCCAAGAAATCATTTCATAAAACACCCCAAAAGTCACTTTGATTTTAAGAAGCTCCATGACTATAATTTTTCCATCATGTTTTTAAGACCAAAAATCACTTCGGTTGTCAAGTCCCCATGACAGCAATTTATTTTATTAATGGCCTTTTGAACTATTTTACATGGACAATAGTGTCATAGAGTAGGAGCCTAGGGACCATCACATGCTACAGTAATTAAATATCGTGTCTGAACATGACTCGTTATGCTTTGACAGCCTGAATCTTTACCAGTCCATCAAGCAAAGGCTCCTAGCTAGGGCAGTGCGTATCAACTAGGTGCAAAATTTTATCCCCTAACATGTGCAATAAAGCCTTGCATTGTTGGCTTAAAATCTGCAGCCGTGACAGGTTCAATTATGATGAATCGAGAATTGTAAACCTCTGCTCGAACTTGACTCACGGAACTTAGGCTGGGAAATGCAATGACAAAGCTGACTGTCTTTCACCTTGCCAAAATATGAGGTAGAACAGATAAAATCCATATTAACTCGGATAAGGAAATATAGTTAAACAAACACTCTCCAACCAACATTAACGACATCGACTTTTTTTTTTTGCCACCAATGCTCCAAGTTAGTTATAAGTGTTAAACATCAATAATTAATTCATTAATATGAATTTAAACCATTTGTAGATTCCAAAGAGAACTACACAAAACAATCCACTATATTTCCTTTTCTTCTTATAAATTGCTATCAATTGCAGGCCTGAGAAAACTAATTAGCTAGAGCTTGAAGAGAGCTGTACACTATTGTTTGCTTATATCAGGGCAAGACTACAAAATGAATCTTTCTATCTAAAGTTCACCTCATAATAACCAAGTTATTTTGTGCTTATTAGCAGTAAAACTTTATTCGGAGGCAAAATAATCAATCTCCAGCCAACTATGGAAGCAAAAAAGGGCCTATATAGTCTAGATGCATAAAAGTTTAAAAGTTTGCAAAATCTTCATAAAAACATATGAGTGGCTGAAAACAGAAATTGTTGAAAGAAGTGCATCAAATACCTTTGGGGGCCTCCTAAGTGTATACATCATTGTTTTTAAGGACAGAATGAAGGTATTTTCATTGTACTCCTTGGATCTCTTCTCTCCCTCATCCCCAGGATACATACCATCATATCCAGGCTCATTAAAGAAGGGCTTTGCATTTAGTATCAGAGCTTGTATAGACACCAAAACTTGTAGCATCGTGGACGTCTTTGGCATCCATTTCTCATTCCCTTTACCACTCCATGTGTTGAGAAGGCTGAGACAGACTTTTCCACAATCATACAAGTTCGGATTTAGTCGAAGGCCACCAGAATAGTAGTAAACCATCTGAGGAAGTTGAGAACAGTAATGTCGGTTATTTAGAGTGGCAAATAAAATTAATAAACCAATCCAAAATATATATATATATATGTACACACACACACACAATAACATCACAGACCGGTGGTATATCGGGATAGTTAGGGGGGAAGAGAACATCAAAGACGAAAAGCCCATCATGGTAGGGGGTGCCTGCTGGTCCTACAATGACAGCCCTCAAGAGATCCATCCTTGATTCGTACACTCTAACATATATCGTATCAACAGAAGTATAAAAAATGAGACTAGTAAGAAACCAAGAAATTTAATTATTTGGCATGGAAAAAAAAAGATTTTCATATTAAAGAACAAAAAAAAAGAACAGCATACATTCTACAAACCATATCCGCATAATCTTTTTCTTTATTTAAATTATAATCAAGAAATGAACATCCATCTGTGCATGTGGCATGTTTTTGGGGAGAGAGAGAGGAGGAAAATCTCAGGGCATCAAAAACTACTCCTTCACCTTCTAATGCCTTCAAGTTTCATGTGAAATTTCAATCTTTAATACTAGAAAATATTTAAAGATACTTTTAACCTAAGTTTTTTTTTTTCCCATTTTCAATTGCACATACAAGCTGAAATCTTTTGATGAATTGCACAGCAGTCCACTTCAAACAAATAGTCTTTTAGACTAAGTTTTCCGCTACCAATTTAACAACACTCGAAAGTGTTTAGATGAATTCCGCAACAGCCCGTGTCAAACTTAAAAGCTGAACGAACATACAGTAAGAACTTACCAGGTAAGTCCTTCTCCAAAATTTTCCACTCATCATGAATTTTCTTTGTCCAAGTCTTGGGAGGCTACAAAGAGAAGATCATTAAAAAGAAGAAAGATACATACAATAATAAATGGGTGCTCTATGCACTAAACACTGTTTTATAAGTTCATTCCAGTGTTACCTGAAACATGGTTCGTTTCGGTACGCGATACGAATAGGTACGCTACATAGTTAAAACGAGGTACGCTAGGGTATATTTAAATTATGATAGTTAGGAATTCTCTTAAAATCTAACTGTAATAAACCTTAAGTTTTATAGAAGATTTTTAGTTGAATCAACAAGTTGATTGTTTAGTAAATAATTTAATACAAATGTAATATTTGAGCATCCAATACTAAGTTAGAATACTGATATTTGTGCAATTATAGGTAAAATAACAAAAAAAAAACGGCACACTAAATTTAGAGTATTGAACGTAAGAGTACCATGTTTCGGTACGCAATTACCAATACGATTCCCTAGGTCAATGAGAGTATTTGGTAACTCTGGTTCATTCCATACTGGACCAGACCAAAATAGGGTTATATACATTCATTATAAGAAGGGGTAATTAAAATAGAAGTTACCTGTTGCCCTTGAAAGCCCACTCTGCTATAGTGATGATCCAAGAAATCATTTACAATATCAAATCTTTTAAAACTCTGATAATTTTTCATAATATCATGCTCTTTTTCTACTTCCTCCTTTCCATCAGAATCCAACGTTGCAGGGAATGTTGAACTGCTTGAAGCAGCAGCGTTATTATTGGAATTTGCAATATCTGGAACTACAGCAACAGATGTCTCTGTCCCTAAACCTGAGGCTGTAGGGAGAACCACAGCATTGTTGCTTGTAACATTAATGCTGGGGGTTGTATGCTTCATCCAAGAAAATGAAATCTCTACCCCAGGAGGAAAATCCACATTGTCAAACTGTGCTTGAATATTCGAATAACCATAATCGACATCATTGTCAAACATATAGTCATCATTGTCATCATAATCAGAAATATAACTCCCATCATCACCAGCATCATCACCATTGTTATCATCGCCATGATATGACATATCTGAGTTGGAACCCTGAATATTAGCTGAATATGGAGAGCCAGATGTTGATCCTACTATGCTGGTAGAATTCCCGAGTTCCATGGCAATGACCTCCTAAGAAAGAGAATTGAAACTGTAATGTCAAAGCATACAGAAAATGGAACAATGAGTTCCAGAAAATGGAAATAATTATTACCTGGAGTAATGTTAAGGAGCATAAAGAAGAAAGGGTAACTAACATGTTGTCCACATATAAATTTTGTTTTTTGTCAAGTAAATGTTCATCAATTACACCAAAAAAATTCAGTCATATCTCAAGTATAACAAGTGCCCATTATACTTGGGGAACAATAAGAACAAAGAAGCATGTTCTTATATTTTCTAAATACAACTCTGAAATAAAGCCCAAAACAAAAAACAGAAACAACAATCTTATGAAGGAAATTGGAAAATGGAAAATATTAACAAAGGAACATAAAAGAATAGTATTCATTTTTATAACCATCAATTTTGTTGGGAAGGGGCGGAGAGCGAATAATTTATTGCTAACCTATTAGATCTATGCCCTCAATAAGTGAATTCGTGTTTGCTGTTAGAGTACCTTCAAAAAATTGTTCTTCACCTTCTCCCAGTAGGGTGTGTGAAGGTGTTTAATAACACTGAAAAGAATGAGCCTTATTATGAAAGAGATTGTACGCTTATAAACAAACATGTTACTCAAATTCCAACTTTGTTCCTATTTTTAAAGTTGATGACAAATTGCCTATTCCATGCAAACACAGACTAAATTAAGTACAATCCTAAAAGTAAGATATATTAGCCCTTAATCATACATGTAAACACATAGGTTACTTCCCCACAGAGGGAGAAAAATGAGTTTAAGATCACGCATTTTAAGAAATAAAAACAATCGAACCAAGTTTTTAAGGACAATAAGAAGCAAAACTGAATCAATAAATTTGAAAAGCAAATCCTAACAATCAAAAGCCATAAAATTTAGGTTTAACGCCGCCGATCATAAGTAATTCACTAATAAATTAACCACAATCCACTAGGATCAACTGTTCATCCAAAAAAAGGAAAGAAAATTTAGGGTTTATAGTCACTGCGTTCCTGATACCTGATTGTGATTAACCTTCTTAGAAGCAGAAGATTCAGACTCCAAATTAGCTACTGAGACTTCTAGTTCCATCGGTGTCGAATTCTCCATTTCCAAACCGATCAAAACCCTCCGAACTTCAATTCCCTCAACGGTATGTAAGTATGTCTATAGCTGGCTATATAGAGAGAGGGTATCCCATAGGTACGGACTTGTATACAGTTTTGTAGAGAGAGAAAGAGACAGCAACAGCAACTTGTTGCAATTGCGGAGAGAGAGAGGAAGCTCAATTCGCGCCTTATTAGGAAAGTTCTTTATCGTACGCAGGAAGGGAAGATAGTTTTTATACCCTATGACGCACGACTAGTATATTCATCAACGTATCCGTTTCTTCCTGAGTTGTCACAAACTTTGAAGCTATACAGGCCCTCTGTTCTATTATATAAATTACTCCCTCCTTTCCGAATTAATTATTTTTTTATAATTTTTTTAAGTTAAATTAATTATTTTTAAAATTAATAATTAAGTATATATAAATATATTTTTAAAATTATAAAAATTGAAATTAGTAATAAATTGTATATATTTTCTTTTTGTTATAATATCTTCACATATATGTTAGCAAAAATAGTAAAAAAATTAGTTTTAAAAATAGTCAATTTGACTTTAAAAGGTCAAAATTGAGCAATTAATTTGGGACGGAGGGAGTATTTTTAAAAGAAAATTTTCTATTTATATAAATTGTTTCAAAAAGACATTTTTATATAAATTATTTTACGAAGAAATTTTAGAAATTTTCTTACCATAATATAAATTATTTTACATATATTTAGAAAAAATTAATTAATTTTTATTTTACTCTTAAAAAAATAATTAAGAAAGAGAAAAAAAATAATTAACTAATATATAAATAATAATAAAATTTTAAATTAATATTAATTATCTAAGATTAAAATTAATAAAAATTTTATGTAAGTATGTTTATATAATATAAACAAGAGAGTAGCATCTGATGGCTGTATGCTACAGTTGACTATTGAAGTTACTAAAACACCCCTGCATTTTCTCAAACTTTTACAGTGGATCATTTTCTAAGTAAGTACTGTTTTGACAGTGAAGACACGGAGGTGTCATGTGGTCCACAGTCCACTAGTGCGTGTTGAAGGAGGACCATTCATGTTATTGTAGGCTTGAGAGTGAGAGAAAGAGAGATAACATACCTAGGACCGTCTGATTTGTTGACTTACTTAGAAGATTGATTTGGACTTGTGATGGGACCAGCCAACAGATTGAGTAAAGTTTATATGAGCGTTTGGTGGAAAAAAATGGGCCCATGGTAAAGCATTAAGAAAAGGACCGGCTGTTTGTTTTCAACTTTCCATGCAATGCAGAGCAAAGAGAGGCAGAGACCTAACAAATATACATAAAGGTAATAATAATAATATTGTTTGTTTATCTTTTTTTCTTTCTAATTAGTTCAAGATTATTAAATGACCGACCGACCGACCTTTAAGTGTTATGAACATTTGACATTTGTGCCATAATCCATAATAATAAAAATAAATAGATGCATATATATAGTGGATGGTTACGATACAATTTTCTTTAAGTAGCTTGTCACTTTGGTTATTGAGAGACAAATTTTGTTAAAGTAACTTGTGACTTTTGGTCATGGAGAAAGGCTTATTATTTGAAGTACTTCCTTTGTTTCTGTTAAAAAAATAATAGAAATTTATTTAATTTTAATTTATCTATTTTATAAAACAGGAACCCTTTTTAGGATTATTTTTTGTCTTAAAATTATTTTTGAAGTTTTGTCACAAATTATAAGTACCTAATAACTCCTAAAATAATGATAAATTTACTCACACGAGCATGAAACATCTAAAATATCTCTAAATTATTCAACCATCAACCAGCGTGGGTAGAGTAATAATTTAAAGAAAATTTTTGATTTCAATCTTCACTCTCCACTACACTTCTCTTACATTCTTTGTAGGATCTACATTTAATTATTTATTTGATTAAATTTTCTAACGGTATATTTTCCTCTTATTCTTTACATGGATCCTCTCTCAAACTTTAAAGAAAAATAAAACCCATATTCATAGGTTTCTTTCTTATGTTTGCTGATGAACACTGTACAACTACAACACTATATTATGGAATTCAAAATCATTTTAAGTATTGTTTAATATATCCCATGCATTGGTGTTAGAATTATTTTATTTATTTACAAAATTAATAGTAAAATAATAACTAAATTACTGCTGATTACATGAGATGGGACAATACCTGAGTTGGGAAATTTGACAATAAATTTGGAATCCATGTTATGCTGTTATTTTAACTTTGATTTTTTCTTAAAGTTATTACAAGAATTTTTATTTTATGCAATTTAATGTTATGCATAATTAACAAACTACAATAAAATCCATTCCAAGTAGTTGTGCGTCCTGTTGTATAAAAAAATTGGAGAAATTTTAACCTCAATATAGCATCTCTTTTTTGTATCCTCGCACTAATCCTTCTTCTTCTTCTTCTTTTTTTTGTATATACCATTTTATTTTATTTTATTTTGTGAAAATATCTTATTATGTATGTTTACTTCAATTATTTTCACTAATTCATAACTTATTTGTATTTAATACGATCATAGTGTTACTTTTCAATGGGTTTGTTCGTTTACATGACAACGATAACGGTTGCAGCGGTAGCAACGTTTTGTAAACACAATTGAAGTTGCAGCGGTAGCAGCGTTTTGTAAACGCAACTGAAAGTGTGTTTACAACGATAGCAACGTTTGAAAAGTTATGATCTTGTTCGTTTACCATCAACTTATGTTGCTGAAATTATTATTCTTATCCGGCTAAAATTATAGCAGTTGCGATTGAAATGGTGCAAAATGACTAAAAAGGACACAATTTGTTATATCATATAAATATATCATAGTAAATTAATTATGTAGTCATACAAAAACAATAATTTGTGAAAAGAAAATTAATATAGTATGTTGTATCATTTATCATTTGGTATTCTATTATTATATAATAATAATAATAATAATAATAATTAGTTTACATAGTAATAATAAATAGAATGATAATATTAATAATATATTTTTGATAATTTATAATAATTATACTTGTATAATTATAATTAGAATATATATATATATAATAAAAATTTGCAAGTTACAATTCAATATATGAATAATAAAATACAATTTAGATATGTCTAGGATAATAGGATGAGTGGGTTTGTATGGTAAAATAAAGGGACACTTGCTGGTATGCTAGGATGGACACGTTTCATGAGAAGAAAGTAAAATGAAAATGGAATGTTAGAAAAGAGAGAGAAAAGAAAACAAAGAACAGAGGATTGTTATCTTCGTCTTTCTCCTTCTTCCCCAGTTTTGTTTTTTCGTCTCTCTCTCATCCGCCTCCACGTTACAATTCCGGCGAGTTTTATACCCCTAATTGCAATTTAGTTCAATTCAATATTCAAGCCTAATTTTAATTTGTTGGGGAGAGATCACTCAAACTTGAAGTCCAACTGCAATTTCTAAGGAGATGTCGCCTCAATATGAAACACTGCTCAAAGATAAAGGGTAACATGAAACACTACTCAAAGATAAGGGTAATTTCGTCTAATTTTTGGTGCGCTTGCCGCTACGATTTGTGATGAAAACGCAATACGGAAAAGATTTGGCGTTGCGTTCTCCTCGCCAAACGCAGATTAAATGCCGGGCCCAACCCGCGTTTGGATTTCTACAATTGATAGCCGAACATGAAGGCTTGCCGTGTTTACCGTCCAAACGCGATTAGCGTTTATTGCGTTTGGAGAGTAACCGAATATGCACATTATAAGATGGCCCAGGCCCAGCCACTGATCGGATTCGTGTTTAAAGTTTAAACGAATTGGGCTATGCCATGACCCAAAAAATAGTAGTACAACTGTAACGAGACGTATAGTTAACGTGTCAGCTGTCTATTGGTTAAGGACAAACACCAGTCATGTTGCACCGTTCTTCAAAATCGCGCGGGAACTTTCAGCGCCATAATTTCCCGCCATAAACCAGAAAACCATCTATAAAACCTTAAACAATCCTGTCCAATATTCATTTCTTGCTTGATTTGATATATATACTGAGAGGGAGAAAGGGAGAGAGAGAGAGAAAGTAGCTGGAAAATAATTGAACTATAAGCAGCCATGGTTGTACCTCTAGGTCCAGGCAAATTCTACGGCAGCAGCCTTCCAAGGCCTCGAATCTACACCGACGTCAAGCTGAACGACAAGCGGGTCGATCCACCGGTTCCGGTCCTTGACGCACTGATGTCGTGGGCAGAAGACGCCCACTGGTCCATGGGCGGTCTGAACATCAAGCGTCTCCGCCTCCAAGGCCGCATCGAAGGCAGCATCAAGAAACTCCGGGCGGAGCACAACAGGTCCATTAAGGAGAGAAATAAGCAGGCTGAAATAAATCGGATCCAGACCAAGTCCCTTAAGAGATCAAGCCCCTCGCCTTCGCCATCGCTATCTCCATCGCCGCCGCCTGCTCCGGTGGCGGTTAAGCGGAGGCGGCTTTTGTTGGATGAAGACGATGAGAACGAAGAAGAGGAGAGAGAATTGGTTAAGCGGGGCCCAGCTAGGAAGCTTTGGGATGATTTTGATAGGGTGGCTGAGGAGAGTGGGCTGAAGAGGGAGAGTGGTGAATCTGAAGGAGTGGCGACGAGGACTCGGAGTCAGAGACATGTGAACGAGGAGGTGAACCGTGAATCTAATTCCAAGGGCAAGAAGTTGAAGAGGAAGGATGAAGTAAAAGGAAGTGGAGAAAAGGGTGTTAGGGTTTCGCCTAGATTGGCTAAACGTGGTTAGTCTTGTAGGTGTTCGATGATTTGCCTGAATGAAAGTGGGCTGGAATCATAGTTTATGTTGATGCTAGATATAGATTTGGAATATATGGTTTATTTTCACGTGTTTATAATCTTAATGGTTTTTGAATTTTGAAGCCGGGTTTTGCATTAAGTTGGGGGAAATCTTAAATTTGCTGTAATATTTGGTTGAAGTGAAGAAGGTGTTTTGTTGTTACAGCTTGAACTCGTGAAAATGCAGGTTCTCAATTTTACTGGCAATGCGTTGTTTAGTACTTTTTCCGTCTCAAATTAATTGCTTTTTTAGGACTTTTTTAAGTCAAATTGACTATTTTTAAAATTAATAATTAAGCATATATAAATATATTTTTAAAATTATAAAAATTGAAATTAGTAATAAATTGTATATACTTTCTTTTGGTTATAATATCTTCACCTATATGTTAGCAAAAATAGTAAAAAGATTAGTTTTAAAAATAGTCAATTTGACTTTAAAAGTCCTAGAAATACAATTAATTTGGGACGGAGGGAATAATTATTATTGTTATTGTTGATTCTACGTAGAGATTCATTTATACTTGCGGTTGATCATTTCTTCCTAGTAAATCTAGGCTTTAGCTTTATTTTCCCAAAACTCTTCCGTCAAATGTATTTTGAAGTGAAAAACTACTGCAAATTAAAGAAGTAGTGAAGGTGAAATGAATTAAGATGGGTTCTCTTCTGTTCTTCACTGCGTTAAACTTCTAAGCACTACATTGTGCCAGAGACAAGTATTGTGATTAAGAATTCCAAAGCTTAAGTAGTCTAGTTAATCATTTGTATTAACTAGATTTCTCAAACTTCCATGACATGTTGCAGGCAAAAATAGGACTAACCATGAAGCCAGTAAAAAAAATGAGGCTAGTCTGCTTTGCTTCTTCTGTTTTAAGCTTTTATCCAATCAGCTGGAGAATGGGCTAAAGTTCATTTCAAGGACGAGTTAATTTGACATGTTAACTCTTCATGAATATGAAATTCAAGACATGAGGATGTATTTTGTATGCCCTTCTCAAGTGATTACCTGAAAATTTTAAGAAATTTTATATTTTTTTTCTGTTTCATTAAACATAAATTGTTAAATATATCTATATATGAGAAGAAACGTGGTACAAAACTAATGACTTGCATCTCCAACCCCCCCCCCCCCCAGGTAATCCCAAACCACAAACTATCCTATAAAGTTCAGTATCTTGATCGATAGAAACTATATTTTTACCATCAATGCGAACACAGTTCTTTCATATATCCACTTTGCCAAGGGAATACTCCTTGAATTCTTGCCAGTCTACACGATTGTTCAGTTATCAGCTTATATGTCGAGGGTCTCTGCCATGGGACAATTCCAAATTCGTCATTGTACTCTTCCATTCCCCCAACAAAGAACTGCCAAGCAAAAGATCCGGCTCCAGACCCCTTCTTCTTTGCAGATTTATATATGATGTCGAAAACAATTTTGTAGAATCTATCTCGCTGAGCTGGGTCAAAACCCTTGTTCTCACTAGACAATCCAAATTCAGTGAACATGATAGGTTTCTTGAGTTCTTTGTCACCATCTTCAATGTGGGATTGCATCCATTTAGAGACAAATTTTAGTTTGTACTCAAGGTCTTCCACGTGAGTCCTACCAAAAAAGAAACAGATCAAATTGGTCTTAGGTTAGAAAAAGAGCATATACAGCAAGTTTAAACTTAACCTGGATATGTTCAAGTGGGCTTACTACACTTCTTTTCTTTTTAAAGGATGAAAGGTTGTTGTAGGTAAAAGGAAAATGATGAAGGCCTTGATTTTTCAGTATCATATATGGCCTTTTTCTTTCTTTCTTTCTTTCTTTCTTTCTTTTCTTTTAAATCTTTTTTTCAGGCTAAGGTTTAGAAGTAGCATTAGCAACTTGGTCTTAGGTTTGGTATTTGTAGAGTTGCACATTACAATAAAAAAATAACTTACCAGTGGTCAGGATATATATGAACAGAAGCAAAGTCGATTGTAGAAAGCACTGAGTTGCGAATAAAATCAGTTCCAAGGTCCGCAGCCCAAAATTCTGGATTCTCAGTTAATCTTTTGGGACTTTTAGGACCATAGAATCCTTCAAGGCCCACAGTTAGTAGATGCTTCCTGTCAATTGCTTTCACAAAGTTCGACATCTCTTCTATCCAGTCCTGCAATTCTACGACATACAATTAATTCATACTCGGACAAGAATGAAATCTAGGACATTCAGTTAATTAATACAATGGAATAATGAACAGCCAGGAAAGTGATTCTCGCTTTAATGCATCATTTTCATGTGTTTGAGAGAAAGCAAATTTTATACAAGTCCAGACACACAGAGACACCATAGAGAAAGACTGAAATGCCTGAATGGTAAAAGTACGAGTACAGCTTCACTAGTTTATAATTATGATTTAATTCTCCAGAGTGGAAAAGGCACATTGAAATGTTAACAGAACACCAAATGTAAATTGAAGAAGGTTACATGCCAGAAGTTAGCAGCACAACCTAGTAACTCAGTTAAGCACTTTAATAACTTAAGCAAGAAGACTAATTTTGTACAGGTCAAGACTCAAATTTAATACTGAAAGAGTGGCCAAGAAATGGGTATTCACCATAAAACCTTAACAGAACTAAGCGACACCACTAGAATGGTATCTCTGCCCTAAAACGCATGGGGTCCATGGGGAGGACTATCATCCTGGCATCTCCCCCTGCAGAATATTGATGTTTGCTCATTACAATCATAAACACAAACACGCCTAGATATTGTCATTTATTGGGCATATTTACAAATCTTAACCAAAACCTTGAAGTAAACATCATATGAGATATATTCCAAAAGATACGAATCAACATAAAATGAACAGGACTTGTTGAAATTGATGAGAAGTTTGACACCATATTAGATAGTTTCTAACTTTCTACAGTTCTTTAGAATATACTGCCACGATTCAAGCGTATTTAGGAGTCTGACTTACTTGGAGAGTGTCACCAGAAGCATCAGTCATGCACCTGGGCTCATTAATTAACTCCCATCCAAAAATGGTGGGATCATCCCTGTACTCGATTCCAGTGATTGTGTTCTTCCTTGTCAGAACAGTCTGCAGAAATGAGAGTTACTAGAATCGGTAAAAGATTTCAAAACACTATCATCATCTATCCATGTCAATACTGTATCAAAAATTACAAAATATGCAGCAAACTAGGGAAAATTAAACTAGTATAATTGGATGTGCTGCTGAACCCATGTACTTTGTTTTTGCATTTGGAGGGATGGGGAGGGAAGGGAAAGTATAAGTGGGGAAGGTGTGGGAAGAGGTCATAACTTTCCCTTCTCATGTTTGTGAGCTTAAGAAAGGAAGCAAAAGTTAGTGTGCTTTACCTTATTTGTTAGTTTAAAAGAAGAGAGGGGATGGGAAATTAATATTTAAAATACACTTACAATATTACCCTTAATGTAAAATAAATGTCGTTTATTCTTAAGGATCTTGGTATTATGATAATTTCATTTAAGTTAACTTTCCAATCCCTCCAAATCCTCCCATTTTTTTGGGGGGGTTTGGGGGGGGGGGGGAGTTTTGAGGGTAAAGTAACCCCAACTTTACCTTCAAATCCCTCCCCTTTCCCTTTTAGAAGGTCACAAACAAAGAATTTGAAAGGAAAGTAACAAATTTCCTTTCCCTCCTCCCCCCCCCCAATCCGTCAGGGAAAAAAACTCAGAAACATGGTGATAGGGACCAGAAAAGGCTTTCGAACAAGTTCATTGATCTATCAATTGATATTAAATTGGATATAATGACAAACTTGTATAGGGAAAAATGAAAAGAGAGAGAATTACTCAGTCTGCAGGTTTTTGCCAAGTCATTTGAATTCTCTACCGACAACTATTGTCTCTCTCACACACGCACCACCAACATGTATGTTATGGTCCAACCAGAGATTCTTGGGTTATGTGACCTTGAAGCTAAATAAATTCAGCTAAGGTACAGTCTTGTTATGATATAATCCTTATCTTCCTCAACAAAGACAGATATGTCACTTCCTACTTCATGAAGAAATTACTGGTTCTCTTTAAATAGGAAATGAACCCCAGGAACTTGAAGAATACAGAAGATTAACAACTGACACCAAACTGATTCCTTCGATTCTCCTTCTCTCAGACAGAACATGATCTCACCCTTTGCCGCTACCTCTTACCTCCTCAATCAGGATCCCCCTTTCCCCCAATCCAAGATTAGTATGTGTGTGTATCAGACCAGTTCAGAAAGCCTGCCATATTTATAAATTTTCTCATTTCCAAAAAGTCTAAACTGGCTTACGGACTACAAACAATGTCAATTTTCTCTGTCTACATAAGTCTTCAACCAGAATGCATTCCTAGTAAATTTATTCTTTCAAAAATATAAATTTCCAACATTTTGCACAATATTCAAAAAAAAATTCGAGTCCTCGTCCTGATCCCCGACTAGTGCACCCTATACAGAATCATAATTTTACTTGCCATGGTTATTCTGTTACAGTCTCTCCAATAATAAATGTATTGATGAAAAGATTTAACTTAATAAATGTTCATTTGGACATTCAGTGGAAACTTACAATTCTATTTTGATTTACATGGCAATTAAACCAAGTCCAGTTATTTTAAACTGAATGACAAATTTGCACTTTGCACCCCAGGGTTTACATGTTAGAGAAATTTTGCACCCTAATCTTTAAATTGTTTCTCTGTGCACCCTCTCTTGATGGTTTACATGTTAAACGGCAATCCTAGTTTTTATCCTAGCAAAAGTGACAGGATGCATCATTTTCTCATAATTTTAAGGGTAAAATAGGAATTTCAATAGAATAATATTAAAGCTAAAAAATAGGAAATAGAAAGTAAAAAATAATGAAAATAATAAATTTACATAAAAGAAGAAAAATAGTCAAATATCCCTTCTCTCTCTTAACCCACTCACCTTAGGTTTCTGTTAGCCTCTCTCTCTAATGTACATATCAACTTTCACTGTCGTAACCCACAAACCCCTCCACTACTGCCATTGATCTCCACCATCACCTACTCCTTTCTTCGTCCTACTTTTCTCCACTTTCAACTACTCACATTGCTACATTGCTACTTATAGCAAGGTTACTTTCTTCATTTTCCATGTCATGTGGAACTGTTTATTAAGTATCAGTTTACATGTCAGTTCAACTCGAGGGATAAGAGATTTAGGTCTAGAACTTAAGATGAGGACTCGGTTCTAAGAGTGTCTAGAAAACAGCAAGCTGCTTCACTGTCCTCTGTTCTCAGATTTTCCACACCCCGTTTTGTTTAATGAGATTTCTAAAGTTCAATGAATGCGAAATTCCTAGTACTTGTCAAAAGTTATGTTTCCAGACAACTTCAGAGTCTAATAGAAGAAGATTTCATCACACACAATACTTCTAATGCATGGCAAAGAAATTGATTTGTTCATTGATTGTTAGATTTTCATGGTATGATGTAATTATTTTCATAGCCTGTCCACCAAGTCTATTGCTACAAATTCCTAATTTGACTTCATAAATACTAAAGAGTATATCTGTTCCAGCCATCTTCCTACGTGAGAGATCCAATTAAGCGATCCTATTCCATTTATCAATAGATTGTTCAATGTAATTATATTAGCCTTATGTTTAAAATGTTAAAAACTTAAAAGTGAGAGTTTAAAACTTTGTAGACCCCATTCCATATATCAATGTACTACTTCATTGTGTGTTTGGAAGCTGTTTTTGAAAATGTTACAGACTTGGATCAATTTGATTTCAAAATCTTGTCAATCGAGAATTCACCACTTTAGTTTTGATTTCAGCAAGCCATGCCCATTAATTTGGCAATTTTCTGCACAAGGACTAAGACCAAAGCTAAGTTATTGAAACCATAGCTTTAAAGAGTTAAAGTAGTAGCATGGGTATAGTGAATGCCTCTTGCCCCCTAAACCTCATGTATGTTAAACTTTGAATCCAAATATAATAGTCAGTGTTCTAAAGTCGCTAGGCGGCGGAGGGGGCGCCTAGCGCCTAGGCCGCCTAGGCGAACAAGGTATTTTCTTAGGCAGTCTCATTTATTTACTTTTCTATTATACATACTTGTTTTACTATACAAAACATAAAATATATGTAATTTTCTAAAATTTTACATGAAATTATCAAAAAACAATCTTTTAAGATGGAAAAATTCATTTGAAGTATTGTAGAGCTTCAAAGTAGAGGTCTAGTTCTGCCTAGGCGGGAGCCTATGCGCCCAGTCAAATCTAGGCGGTAGATGACCGCCTAGCGCCTAGGCGGGGATTAACCGGACCTAGGCAGGGATTTTTAGAACACTGATAATAGTAATGTGATGCAAAGTTAGGTACTACTCTTTCTTAAAGTATGTGCCAAGTGAAGAGTGTCACTTGAATAGCAATGAGAAGACCAGTAACTTGAACATGATAAATATACCTTGACATAGTGTTTGAAATAACGACGAATGGATGGATCATAGAAGAATGAATCATTAGAAGCACTTAGACCAAGGCCCTCTTCCCATGCCCATTTGACATACTGAGTCTTACCACCGTAAGCTTGTAAGTTATTGACTAAAGCAAGCAACAGCCTTATCCCTTGTTGCTTGGCTTCTGCAATGACGTGGTCCAAGGCCTGTCATAGTATTCAGCCATAAAGTGAAAATTGGCAGTATGAATAATATATAAATTATAATACTGCGATTCACCATGGAAGAAATTGACATAATGAAGAAGGAACAAGTTTAACATTTAATTGAACATATCAATTAACTGGTTCAAAAAGTAAAAGCCAAACTGGAAACGTAAATCAGATGAAATGATTTGGAACCAATATCTTCTATTCTCCAGACATGCTGGAACTTTAAGCAATGAGAGGTAACAGACTCGATATCAAAAGATGAACGCAAAAGAACAATAAAATGAATGGACCATTCGTAATGAACACAGATTGATACTACTATTACACATTGATTCATTAGTAGATAAACAAATTGAAAGCCATAAAATAATTGTTAAAACATCATTCCTGGATTAAATTTGACAATTTCATTCAGATGAGAATTGGAATGTTAATCCTAACCCCATTATATTACCTGATATACATAGAAGGGGATCTTACATAATTAGAAACTGCAAACATACCACATATTTCACATCGAAAAACTTATGTATACACTAGTCAACTGAAACACGTACAGAAGATCTTCATAATTAAAATAGAACAATATACTAAGAATTACAGAATTTCATTACCCTGAATACTTGCTCATCGAATTGACCAGGGGAAATCTGGAGCGCATTGTAGGCACCATCATTAAAAGCCCAAGTTCGACATACGGTGAGACCCATCTTTGCACCGGCTTGTAGCATTTGTTTGATCCTGGGTTTGTTATATTCATTCACAGCATGGTCCATCATCCAGTATGAATTCCACCCATTAACGTAGAAGATTCTACCATCTACCATGAAATGAGTCCCATTTCTCTCCACAAAACTCAATTTTTGTTCCGGTTGATTATGAAGATCAGCCCACAAGTCCCCAAAAGACATATATATGAAAGCAAAACATGATGCAAAACCAACAATTGGGTAAAACAGGTTATTTCCAGCTACCATTTTTGTTATTGGTGATGAATTGAATCAACAACACCGTCCCAGATTAGAAGTGAGTGAATATTGTATACCCTTTGAGCTAAAACTCTAGAATTTGTTAAAATCACAGAGATGAAGATGAGGTTTTCTTGGGTTTACCTTGGATCTCTTTAATTCCCAAATCTTTGGATACCCAGATGGATACAAAATTGGTGAGCAAACCCAGATCCAAAAATAACTAGGAAGACCATTAAACTCCAAAAATCATCTATGAAGCTC
The DNA here is from genome assembly GCA_034770075.1 of Aralia elata. Lineage (NCBI taxonomy): Eukaryota > Viridiplantae > Streptophyta > Magnoliopsida > Apiales > Araliaceae > Aralia > Aralia elata. The sequence goes on from CM068385.1 coordinate 92,719,226, forward strand.
ACAAAACCAGTCACCCATTTACACCTGCATCATATGTATAAGTAACTTTTTTTGAAAAGAGAGAAAAAGCAGGACTAGAAGGGAGATTTGTATTTTGCTGGCCTAAAAATAATTAAAGAGATGTGAATCAAAGGGATTTTTCAATTTTAGAAATGAGACTTCTGAGGTAGGCGGAGACCAAATGGGAGAAAATTTCTGCCAAACATGTTCCTCCAAGTGTCAAAAAGAAAAATCAAGAAAATTTAACTGCAGTGTTTGGGGAGTGAAGGTGGGTGTATCTGTTGTATGGTGGAATGTTGGTATCAAATGTGTTGGTTAATTAGATCCGAAGCTTTTATTTTCTTAGATTTTCTTCAATTTTACTTTATTATAGGAGTATTTTCTGAACGGGTCAATACATGATTGGCCTCTCTTATCTTACTAATATTTTACAATACATAAATACACCTGGATTAGCTTTCTTATATGTTAGATTTTTTTTCTCCTCCGCGATTGAGATTCATTTTAATTTAAATTTATTATTTTTCATAATTATTTATTAATTTTATGATCAATTAAATTAATTTAATTATAAAATTATATATATATATATATTAATTTTAATTGACATAGTAATAGTATACATAAATAAATTGTAGGGTAAAATTTGAACCAGTAATACTTTTGGACCAATCTATGCGAAAAATTTGAGCTTATAAAATAAATATCGATGGCCAATTAAATTAATTTAATTTAATTTATAATTCTCTCTTAGATTATTATATATAGTTATTAATTATATAAATTATATTTAATTGTTTCTATTTCTGAATGTTGATTTCGATACTCGTGACTGGTGAGTAAGGCGCACAAAAGGAAAAATAGATACTCCACTAATGAAACTTTTATATGACATATCATTTGATTGATGCAATGAAACTTTCAATCTTTTATGACACATATCATTTGCTTAAGCATCAATCGATGAAGTAACAGGCAAAAGCTCTTTCTAAAATTGTTAAAAAAATTCGAAGTCCTCCTTGAAGCCTTAATTTTTTTAAAAAATATAATATAATTTTATAATTAAATACATCATTCATTAATACAAAATCAAGAATCAGGTTAAATCTTATTAGAAGATGAAGAAATAAATTCACAAACAAATCTCACATAAAGAAAAAAATACACTTCACATAAAGGAAAAAATAAAGTCATTTAAATAAAAATTGAATCTTAGACCAAAGTTCTCCATTTGAAAACCAAAGTTAAAAGGCATATTTAATTTTAAAATTAACGGAACAATATATTTTATCACTGCATGCATTGATATATATATATATATATATATATATATATATATATATATATATATATATATATATATATTACTTGTGTAGTTGTGCTGTTTATGAGCTAAACATTAGCTATTTCTAGTAATGTATATATTTTTGTTTCCGATTTTGTAAATTATTAAGTGTCCCCATGCAGACCTACCTTAGTTGGCAAACCACGAAAATCATATATCTGGCACCAGCAGCTAGCTTATTTAAAATAATAATAGTAATAATAATAATAATAATAATAGCCTGGTTGACTGGATAATGGATATTTATATGGCTCATAAGTGGGGAGAGAAGTACGTTGACATGTTCGGAATGCTTTCTCCTCCGATGATATTTCTTTGTCATCTATATTTTTATTTCTCTAAAAATATATATTTGTTCTATTTTAATTTAAAATAAAATAAATTTTTTTGGCTACTTTTATCCAAACTTGAAGAAGATGTTGATACAAAATGATAGAGGCTGCCTACGAAAAATGTTAATAATATTTTTAATATATAAATTTAAATTTAATATGAAAAAATTAAGGCGACCTTGCGCTGTAGGATGAGGAACAATGAATGAATAAAAGACAAAAGTGAAAGTAGAAATGGGTCCACCTTATGAGTATTACCAATAGCCACCGACAGTACTTACCAGGCATAAGGTTACTAATTACTGCTACTACTAATAAATAATAATGTTAATGATGTCACCGTCATGTATTAATATAAATTTATAATAAGATAAAATTAAGATTTTTAGACCTTAATTTTTATATGGGATTAGAATTTAATTGTTATTAAAATTTCTTGATTTTTTTTTATTAATTACTATTAAAATATTTTTTAAGCTTAAAATTTAATTAGAACCAAAATATTATTTATGATATTGAAAAAGTAACTTATTATTTTGTAATATCTCACATCAGTAGTATAGAGGTTGATATAAGTTTGAACTTTCCCTCTTGAATAGCTAACTTTTCAGGAGAAAATTGAAGTTTGAGCGAGATTAGATTACCTAAAATATCAATATAGAATTAGTAGTAATTATAAAAGCACCTCACTTATTACACATTTTTTTTTAAAATTATTATTGAGACTTATGCAAATCAATATAAACATTCACAATATATATCATTTTCTTAATAATGTTTCCCAAAAAACAAATCCCTAAACAAATTGGGATATGCTTTGTTGCTCATTTTAGTTTAATACCATTAATTGATTTTTATACAAGGTGACAGAATTACTCCCAACAGAAATTTATTATAATATTCCTAATGGAGTAGTTTCTATTAAATATTTTGACACTAAAACATTAAAAACATCAATACAATCTTGACAAGAAAAATAATTCAACTACTTATTGGTGTACTGATAATTTTTATACCATTTTGAAGATTTTATATTCATTCATTCATTCATTATTGAATAGTATATTGTAAGAAATAATGATTGGAAATGAATTTGTTAGAAAATGCTGTTAACGTCAATCATAAAAAGAGTCACTAATTGGGTTTATGCTTTCTTTTCGAATGTCTCAAAAAGTTTCTAATGTTTTCCAAATCAATGCAATTTTGAAGATTACTACAAATGTGGCATATTACCTTTTTCTGAAGGATAGAGCCATACATTTTTAATCTAAACAAACAAATAAATAAATAAATAAAATAGTCATTTTTATGTAAATTATACAGTGGAAATGGTGGGGATGTAGGTCGATACAATTTTCATAAAACAGCCCAATTAAAGTGCCAACAAAACATGGCCCAAACTACCCCAACCACCTTCAGAGTGGGCCTGATATTGATTTTACTTGACTACTATCAAGGTGAGCCCATAAAATTATAAAATACCACCTACTAGCTATGTACACGTGCCTCCGGCACTATTTAGACGGTGAGAATTTTGGACGGCTATTTGCTTGTCAGAAAGCCCCAAAGCTCGAATCAATCCAACGCTCTGATTCTCGGAAGATTGAAAACCATTTCCGATGACTACCGCTCGCCTGATAACGCCGTATACACTGCCTTCGAATATGTCCGGCACACCCTTTGGCGGACTTCTCGGCAGTTTCGGTAGCCTAATGGGAAGGAAAAAAGAATTCAAAATCCTAGAGAATTTCAGAAATGAATCTAGTTCAGTTCATTAACAGCATATATATAATTTGGACGGTTGAATTTATTCCAAACTTTTGGACTTATTGAGATACCTTTTGGGGTGAGCGAGAAATTCAAAATCAGTTGTGTTTTATTATATAGATTTAATTCATAAATGATAAGAGACTCTAGAAACTTCAATGTAATGAACTTTAAAAAACAACAATAACAATAAATGTGTTTCTTTACAATTACAATCATTGATGTGCTAATAAATTTGAGTAAGCCCCAAAAATATTGACCACTTCATTCTAACTGCCAAGTTAATTACTTATCAATTCCAATAATTAGTTCAAGTAATAGCTTATCCTATTGAGAAGAGAATTTTTTTTTAGCCAAATAGTTGTACTTTTAAAAATCATTTTGCTCATTGTTTAAGACTGAAACTAAAAATTATTTTTTTGCTCTTATAAAACCCATGAAAATAGAGATTTTGGTTCTACGGTCACAAAGAGTAAACATTAATGTAGTAGTATTTAGTAAATATATATTGAATAAACAAAAGTAAGTTATTAGTGTTACATTAGCCCCTCAAAGAGCTTTCCCCCATTCTAATCAAATCCCTATTAAGCCTTAAAAACTAAATTTACATAAGTCAAAATTAACATGAAAACAAAGATTTATTGGTCAAACATTTTTCACAACCCTTCTTCTCTATTCTTCCTAACCAGAACAAAGTACCCCAAAACAGCACAAACCGCAGCCACAAAATTCCCTTCCTTGATCAAGATTTTCAACACAAACCCAGTGATCTCAGCCGTCAATTGCTTACCCTCCACCACCAAAGCTTTTCTGGGCTTCCCACAAAAAGTCAGCAAAACCAGCACAGTGATCCATGTCACCAAGGTGGCCGGAACCGCCACTGCCAGGGCGGCGGCCATTGAAAGAAGCCCAAAAATGACCCCAAGCGCCACCGAGGCGTAAATTGCCGGCCACCCGGATGAGTTGGATGAGCTTGAGACGGTGGATTCGTACCAAGAAAGTACGGATTTGAGGAGATTCCAAGAGGAAGATAATAGAATGGTGTATACAGCAATAAACAGAAATACCCATGTTCTTCTTTTGCTCATGATTCTTATCAGTAACTTGGGGGATTGAGATTGAGATGGAGATGGAGATGGAGATGGAGATGGGATTGATTCTTCTTCTACATAACCTGCCATGGCTGCTTGAACAAGTAAAGTAAAGAAGATGGTTGATTTTCTCTCTCTGTATTTTCTTTTCTTGCTCTCTCTCTCCTGTGGTTACTTTATTTTATGGTTTGGGGATGGTTTGGTGAACAGTGTATATTAGTAGATGGTAAAAGCTAAATTCCAAAAAGCACGCGCTACCAGCAGCACGTGCAGATTGTTTAGTTTACTAACTAAATTCATTTGTGTATTTTTCATATATTTTCTCAAGACTTTTATTCCAGTTCATATTTAAATTGAAGGGGCTAGCAAGGTCTCCAAAAAAATAGTCTTAGGATTTAATATTTTGATAACAGGCTTAACAGAAAATATACTTTCCGTAAAAGAGTAATACTTTCAATGAAAATTAAAATTACAATAACATGTGGTTCTTTTTCAAAGAGAGCGTTAAAAATATTTAAAATGTTTAACTCAGCAAAAATTTTGAAACATCTAGTACCTACCTACCTAGAGTAATTGTGGTGAATTTCTCCAAAGTGAAGTACATTGTGTACATTTCATAAACTAATTGAAAATAGTCTTTTACTTTTCTTGGTTTGAAGGTACCATATATATATATATAATGCACAACTTTCTCTGACCTCATATAGAGATTGGACCTAATTCTTTGATAGTACATTGGGTTTTATTGAAGAAGGGCTAAATTTTGGGGTGAGATTTAGATATGAAATGAAATGGGTTATGATAAGCTTTATGGAATGTGAGTTTCACACACTCTTGAGGAAGGTGAAGGGTATATTCATATTGTGCAGATATTTGCAGTACAAAGGTGAACTTTATCCATGAATAGGATGAAAAATGGGTACTAGTACTGTTCTTTTATGGAAGGAAGGGGTTGTAATGTAAGAGGAGCAGTTGGAAGAGTGAGTCATGGGTCCATGGGATATTTGGGATGACCAAAGCACATCTGTTTGGACTTTGGACCAAACCAACACTTGTTTTGGAAGAGTTGAGTGAATGACAATTACTCTCCTTTGGCCAAACTCTTTCTTTCTTTTTCACACTTTCCACCACCCTGCAGATTCTTGTTATTATGCACTTTTATCTAATACCTGCATACGCAAATACATACTCCTATATAGAAAAATGATAAAGAGAAAGCAAAAGATGGTTTCGAATGTGACCCATATCTGAATTCTGACGTGTGGTATTGAAAAAGAACAAATTACCGCCTTAAAGCACAAAATTTGCCTTATGGTCTCCCCTCTCAAACTTTATTTTAATCAAGAACACCAGTTAATACTTTATCAATCCCTTCATATTGATTAATACAGTAGTAGCTACGTACAAATCCTTGATCATCTTAGCAGAAAAAGAGGGTTACAAAGTAACATTTCAAACTACATCGTACTCTTTAAGTTGTTTCAAAGGATTTCAGATCAACAATTAATTAGTCTCAGCATAAATGTAAATTCAGGTGTGCAATTATGTTATACTCGAGTTGGTACTTCTTAGTTTTTGACCAAGAAACAGACCTACAGAGAAATTCAATTCAGGCATTCATTCATTATTTGATTGAACTTTGAAACACTGACTAGTAGGCTGATTCCGGCATTCATTCATTATTTGATTGAACTTTGAAACATTTACTAGTAGACTGAAACGACCGGGGTCAAATTTCAAATTCAGAACAAATTTTGAGTCAAATCCCAAGTCCGAATCGAATTAAATTCATCTAAATAACGTCTTAAACTACTAGCTCAATAGTCTTATATATATATAGACAAATTTTTCTATATCTTTCGATATGGGACTAAGGTGTTACAAACTCCCCCACTTAAATTTCTGACGTCCCCGTCAGAACCAATCACACACACGATTCACATATTTTTGTCTCTCTAGCCATTGGGATAATACCGATTGGCTTTGTGTCCCCACCTCCTACAACTTGATCGGATGGCCTGATCCGAACTTTCAGGAGTCGACTCTTATACCATATGAAACGACCTGGGTCAAATCCCAAGTTCGGAACAAATTTTGAGTCAAATCTCAAATCCGAATCAAATCAAATCCATCCAAACAAGGCCTTAAAATACTAGCCTAATAGTATCTTCTTGAGTCATCTTAGCTCACTATAGACTCACCCAAAAAATTATGACTGAAAGTATTATTGTTAGTAATTTAATTCCTTATATACAGACAAATTTTTTCCACATCTTTCTTAGTTTTTGACCAAGAAACAGACCTACAGAGAAATTCAATTCAGGCATTCATTATTTGATTGAACTTGAAACATTTACTAGTAGGCAGTGGCAGAAAAATAGTGAATTTTTACAAGTTCTTCTCTGGGGTAAAGGGGAAATAAATACCAGTAAAACACCACAAACACGCTTTCACTGCCGTATTTAGCAGGCATTACCAGAAGGGACTACACAGCAGAAGCTTGCGTGGGCATTTAAGTCATCAAATTTTTCTTATTCAGATTTTCTAAAATCCTGCATAAATTACCAGATTTACCAGGATAATGAAATTTCAAAGTTAACTTTAATTATAGTTAAATTGTATATATCACATTATCATGTCAGGCATATATGTCATGCACTACATAGCATTTACTTTAAACTGTACTTAACAAAATGCCAAAAGGACTCTGATATTGGTTATGTAGACATCCAATTATGTAGATAATAAGCCAAAAAGACTAAGAACCAATTTGTTTATAATAATACAAAATATTAAACTGAAAATACTTGGTAAATGAACATAAACATCCCCACGCATTTCTTCATGTATTATTACAAACTTGGAAGTTTATTGAAAGATGAAACTGCAACCGCAATAGAACAATCAATAAAAAATGCGCAGACACATGCTAGAGGCCACAAATTAAAGCAGTATATATAACTACAATGTGAAAGAAAGGTTCAACTTCATTGCTTAATAAGGGAGATATAGGGGTATGAGCTTACATATCCAAGTTTGTAACATCAGTTAGACCACATAGTCAACTTCATCTAGAACATACACACAGAAATAATGATCATAACAATTACAATGATGACTACTAAGATGAAGACCTCTAGATGATGATAATGGCAATGGCTGGATATATATTCTTAAACAAAAATAAATAAATTGTTAATGTTGCTAGTATCTGCAATGCAACTTATATTGCCTTAGTCAAACCATACAAAAGCTTCAGACATATTTCTTTCAAATACTAGATGGCCAAAGTTATCTTTTATTCTTTTAATCATGCAAGTTTAGTATATTGTATATCCTGCCTACTTCAACAAGAACGTTGGAAACAGTTGAATAAAGCGAGAAAAAAAGACAATAAACAAGACGAAAAGACCACGAATGAAAGTGCTCTCCCAAAACCCGTGTACCAGGCGAGGCACATACTAATACGAATGCAAACATACTCACCACAACCTGATTCTAGGTAACTCCAGTATGAGACCAACTAAAATACTCCCTCCATTCCATAATATAGGATCAATATTGAGCTTTTAAAAGTCAATTTGAAACATTTTCATATTTACAATTGAGATTAATCCATTTAATTTGGGAATTGATATTTCCGCAAGTAAAAGTGGTATTTCCATACGATCCTTCTCGCATGAATAGTAAGTGGCCCTCGCACTTATGTGAGAGAGACCTCGTGGAAATATCAATATTTACTTGTGGAAATAACAATTCCCTCTAATTTTTGTCAATACAAGTATGAATATTATAAAGTATCTAAAAAGTACTACTAATTAAGAAGTACAACTAATTAAGAGATTTATGTTTTCACAATTTAAATGAATCATGTTAACTTTAAATTTGAAAATGTCCCAAATTGATTTTTAAAAGGTAAACTATTAATCTTATATTTTAGAATGGAGGGAGTAGTTTATACACACATCCATTAAAGTATGGTAAAATCCTACGGAAGCCCATTGTATCGCTCACATATCAGAGGCATGATTGTAAAGTTAACTTTGTAATATAAGAAACTAAAGCTTTTTATTTCAAATTAATAAATTAGGATTTTCATCATTAAATTACTATCAGGGATGACTTCTACATATATCAATCACGAAGAGCTCAGCAATCAGGGCATATCTAAGCACTGAGGAGATTAATGCACCTGCCCAAACAATAGAAAACCAATTAAATGTTTTCCGTATGAAAAGAGTACAGCAAGAATAGTTTCCAATCATTATGGAGTAATACTGCACACTAACGGGTGTTTTCCAGGTAAAGTACTTCTCTCTTTGCACGTGAATGTCAAGAAGCTTTCGCAATACATATTGATATCTAGTAAAAATATAATTATAAACTACATAAAGTCAAAGCAATTATAAGTATAATGGAAAAACATATCTTTGTTTGCACAAGATCACATTACTAATTCACGTCAAGGATGTCAGTATTCATTCAAAACTTTACACACACACACACACACACACATATAATATATATATCAACAAAACACAGTGCTCCAAACTTTTTTCAGTTGCACTTTGATTCAAGTAAGAAAATTCTTTCAAAGGAGGCTGACTCCAAAATGAATTACAAGCATACTCAATATACTAACCCAAATATCCAAGCTGCGGTGTTCCTCTGATATTCAGGTCTTCCTCCAATTTCCACTATGTAGACCACCATTGAACAACTTATAGTACAAGCAGGGAAAGAAAACCCACAAATGCCTTCAAACAATTCATCAGGAAAGATCTTCAAAATCATAACTATTCCTCAAATGTGTAATCTATGACTTCATACAACAGCACAGTTCAAACTGATCATATATTTACACTTCTTATTTGATCTAATCATACTTCTCCCTCCATGAGTAAACAAGAAAGAAAACCCAAGAAAGTGCCAATAGAAAATCACCAACTAACTGTCGCGGCCAGGCATAAGCCAAGTCTTCAATTCTTCTCTCAAAGGAAATCCTCCAAAGAGCCATTGACATATGAACAAGAACACAACCTTTAGCAAAGAAGCTCTGAAACTCTCTGTCCTTAACAAATGAAACCATCAACAATAAAAATCCAATAACAACCAAAAGCAAACCAGCAAATGAATTGGAAGTTTGTACCAACAACTGATCATGTGGTGATGATCCCAATAGCTTTGTAGCAGTTTCAATGCCGTGACCAAACTCGGAGATTTCATTAAGATAAAAGATTATCAGAGCGCCACAAGTTACAGCTATCACTGAATGAAGAAGGCAGATTACAAAGAAACCAGATGATCCCATTAATCAAAATTTTAAAAACTAGCCCAATTCTCTACTCAAAACCCTGTAAATCAAACAAGCTTCTTAAGAATTATAAGAGAATTTACATTCGTAATTACACCAAATTTTTAGCTTAAACTTCCCTCCAGTTCAACAACTTTATACTTAAACCTTTCCCTTACAATAAAAATCCCAAGTAAATTTACAGTCCTGATAATGATGACTCAAGATAGTGATGAAAAAACAAGAAAAGAAACGCAGCCTAGCTCAAGGCTTTGAAATACTGCTCTCACCTTTAACCCAAAGAGTTCAACTATCTATAAAATGAATCACTTTTGCAGTGGTTAAACTTCACTCACTAAAACCAACCTCAATTAACAACTATTCATTATCTAAAAACTCAAATTGAGATTTATAACCTAACCTTAGACAGACAAGAAGAATCCCTTTCCATTTGTAAACTCGGAAAGTTTCAACAATTTATAGCAGCACAATTTGTCTGTTGATAAACCCCTAAATTGATTGAGAGTTTCGATGTAAAGGAAGAGGGAAGGATAGAGAAGTGGCAGTGATCTGGAATTGGTATTGGAGATTATTGAAACCCTAACCCTAGGTTCACGGGGGAGATCATCGGTGATAATTGGAAGGAGGAGTGCATTGGTAAGCGTGAAAATGGTAGTTGGTCTGGCGGGTTTTGTCGGTAACATTTCACTAGCTGCAACTTGCAATCTTCCTGCAGCCACTTTTCTGAGGAGGAAATACTTATTACTGCTTTATTGGATGGACCATCCAATCAAAGCAGCCCAAAAACCATAGCCTGAGCCCAAAAGCTCGGCCTTACTCAGCCCGAATAAAATCTTGAAAATATTAGGCTTGCTTTGGACCTGAACCTTAAATCCTAAACAATTCTAAATTTTTTTCTCCTAAAAGACCGGCTTAAACTATAGCCTGGATATTGACCCAATAAATCGGGAAACCCAGGAAAATCTAATACTGTGTTTGGTTCACATTCCTTGGCATGTATGAAATGGAATGGCTTATGGAATGGAATGGTTATTCTCATTTTTATGTTTGGTTTGTTCATTCATTCCGTCAGGAATAGAATTACCATTCTACTTTAGGTGTTTGGTTTACATGAATTACATTATGAATGGAATGTGAAATGATTTTTTCCGTTTTTTATATACTACTAACTTATAAAAATGAATGAAAAAATAAATTAAATAGAACTAAAATAACATCTTCACTAGAAAAATATTTTTTTTATATTTTAATGCATTTAAAATTCAAATAAACACTTTCATGCATGAATTTTTTATTTTTTTTAAAAAAAAAGCCTTGATGAACAATAATAAGGACTAATAATGAACAATAAGTTGTTTCAATAAGCCGTTTACCAATAATGAACAATAAGTTGTTTACCAATAAGCTGTTTAAATAAGCCGTTTACCAATAAGCTATTCAAATAATAAGTTGTTTAAATAATAAGCTGTTAAAATAATAAGTTGTTTACCAATAATAAGACTAATAAGTTGTTTAAATAAGTTGTTACTAATAATAAGCTTTTTGTCAATAAGCTGTTTAAATAATAAGTTGTTTACTATTAATAAGTTATTTACCAATAATAAGTTGTTTACCAATAAGCTGTTTAAATAATAAGTTGTTTACCAGTAAGTTGTTTGCCAATAATAAGTTGTTTACCAATAATAAGTTGTTTACCAATAAGCTGTTTAAATAATAAGTTATTTACTATTAATAAGTTGGTTACCAACAATAAACTGTTTAAATAATAAGTTGTTTACCAATAAGCTGTTTAAATAATAAGTTGCTTACTAATAAGCTGTTTAAATAATAAGCAGTTTACCAATAATAAGCTGTTTAAATAATAAATTGTTTGCCAATAAGCTATTTAAATAAGTTATTTACCAATAATAAGCTGCTTGAATAATAAACTGTTTACCAATAATAAGTTGTTTGAATAATAAGTTGTTTATCAATAATAAACTGTTTGAATAATAAGTTGTTTACCAATAATAAGCTGTTTAAATAAGTTGTTTACCAATAATAAGCTGTTTGAATAATAAGTTGTTTACTGATAATAAGTTGTTTACCAATAATAAGTTGTTTACTAATAAGCTTATTATATTTCAGATAAGCTGTTTACCAATAATAAAATGAACAAAGCGGAAGGGAATGAAATAAACCTACCTATTTAGAAATGAATGAAAAAATAATATTTTAGATAGGGATGGAATAACTAAAGGAATGGAATGCTCATTCCAACTGACTAACCAAACATGTTTTTAGTCATTCCAGAAGGAATGGTCATTCCATTCCCAGCTCATTCCATTCCATTCCCACCAACCAAACACAACATAAGGAAATAAACTTGGCTTTAAAATCTTATATTTCCATGCAGTTTTTTTAGGAAAATGATATATATATATATATTACGAATGTTACATCATGATTTTTTGATTGTCAAGCAATAATGTGGATAAGTATAAGTACTCGCCTTTTTAGATAGATGTGTAATAAGGGAGACCTTCTTATAATTCCTTTCAATCTCATATATTGATAAAATTTACAATTATAATTCGACGTAAATACATAGCAAGACTCATTTTTTAACCATTAAAACCCATCAAAAGACCACTACAGCCGATTCTTAGACTTTACATGATTATTGCCACATTAATCATTTTCTCCAATTAAACAATACTGTAGTAATTTACTGGGATAAAATTGTAACTTAGATAGAAAGCATCTCTCTTTTGTCCCTCTTGACTGAACCCACAAAAAAAATCACAAAAGTGTTTCTTGTGGGGCTGAACTGCCTAAGCAAAAATTCTTAAATAGCGAACAACCAATTCATATATTCACGACCAAAAAAAGAAGTACTGAATTTCAGATAGGCCCTGAAAGCGAATGAAAGATGGAATGCCAACATGCGTCTATTGTTGAATTCACTCGACCATCGATTTTTATTGACCAATCAGAATTGCCTCCCACGATCTATAATTGCCTTATGGGTCCAATATGTATACATTATTGGACCTTTTGAATAACAGTTAAGAAGACCTTATGAAAATTGAACATTTCCTAACCCTTTCTCGTACTTTTATTGAAACAAAATGGTTTCGTGTTCTTTCATCGATTGGTTATTCCTCTCCGTTCGTATCTCTTTCTCCAATTTCAGTCTCAATTAGTTTACAAGATTGAATTGTTTTAGTTCATAATCCTCTACTTAGAAAAATCACACCAAAATATTTTAATATTTTTTTATTTCTAAGGTAAATACTATTTAATTTTATTTACTCCATTCATTTCAAATTTAAGAATATTATTGATTTTTTAAAGTCAAGCTAAGACATTTTCAAATTTAAGATTGAATTGATTATTATTATTTTTAATTTTAATCGATATAACGATTAAATCTCTAAACTATTTAACAAGTACTACTAATCGTAAAATTTATTTTTTTAATAATTTAAAAATGAATCATCTCAATTTTGAGTTTGAAAATATCTTAAATTGATTTTCAAAAGTCAAAAATGATCATATAATTTGAAATAAAGGTAATATTATTTTCCATTTTTGTTTGTTAACTTATTAAACAACAATTTTGATTATTTTTATAAAGATCATCATGTCTTCATCAAGCACAAGTTATAAAAGAAATAGAGAAATTTTGTTAACTTTGCTTATCTATGTAATGAAGTTGCTTATATTTTTATTTAAACAAGTTCATCAACTCGCACGAACAACTTGGATAATGATTTATTATGATACATGAACAATGATGTATTATGATAATTAATTAAATGTAAGATAAATATTTAATTAAATTTTTGAGAAGGTAACAGTAGTTATTAAATTATTGAATATTTATTTAATTAATAAATTGTTGAATTATATATTATTAATTAATAATTTTACATGTAATTAGAACTATCTTAATATTTATACATATATAGAGAGAGAGAGGATAACAAAGTACTTATACACTATCTATTAATTTTTGTTAACACCGTTACTAATGAAATAAAAATATGCTATATTTTTAAAACTATAGTTGGTGGAAAGTTTATTTTTAAACTACAAGTGATTATAAATAATTTTGAATAAACCATGGGTTTTATTTGTAATTTACTCTATGTTAGCAGTACAAAAACAACATTAGCAATCGTGAGCGGTCGTGTTCATATGATAGTTGTTGAGTGGAGAAAAGAAAAGAAAAAGCATTCAAAATCAAACCCCTCAAAACAGGGATCCGCACAGACCCAAACAAACAACTGTAACTACAGTCTACACTTTCCATTTTAGAGAGAGAAAGAATCCCAGTCTCTCACTTTTTCATTCCCTTTTGATTCTAAAGCCGTTTTAGGTAGAGAATTAGAGAGAGATAGAATGTGTTTAGTGTGGGACAGTTCATTGACTGAGCCTTGCCGGCAAGCCGTTTCTCTCTATATATCTGTTACGTGCGAATTTTATGTCTATATCTCTGTAAGCGCGTGGAAGAGTCAAAAGCAATAAAGCAGATGGAATAGCTTTGAAGATCTCAAATCCCTAATTCAGTAAGTTGAGGTTACTGGGTTTGATCTGGTTCAAGTCTGTGGTACTGGGTATTGATTTTTATTTAGTTGTATGCTATTTTGGAGCTTTTGGGTGTTTTGTTTTGTGCTTCAACTACCCAAGAAGGATTGAATTTCTGGGTTTTAAGTAATTCTTTGTTGAATTTAACGGCGATGCATGAGAGAATTTAATATAGTTTGGTGGCTAAATTTGAGTCTGTTCTTTGTATTTGGAATGACTATTTTTGATGATTTATTTCAATGGTTTTTGTAAAAAGAGGGGGTTTTGTTAAGTTTATAGTTTTGGTTGGTGATACTTATTTGTAATTTGTAAAGCAGGATTTTTGTTGGGTTTTTTGGTGATTAATAATGGGTTGCGCTTTTGGTAAGGCTTCATCTTTAGAAGATGGCCAAGAGAGCCCAAAGGGAAGACATGTGAATAAGGAAGCATCAGTAGTGCCTCGAGGAAATTCTGGGAAGAGAGAGGAGAGTTTTAGAGTGACACATAGGAAGGAAAATGGTGATGTGAAGATTAGTTATGTTGATAAGAAAACTAATAGTTCAAGACGGGTGCGTGATGAACAGCTCGATAAAAAGACGGTGAAGTCTGAATTTGTTGATAGTTATCCAGTTATAAGAAGTCTTCCTAAAGCCACCGAAGGGGAACAGGTTGCAGCAGGTTGGCCCTCTTGGCTTGCTGGAGTTGCCGGTGAATCTATCAAGGGATGGATACCACGCCGAGCAGATACTTTTGAAAAACTTGATAAGGTATGATTTTTTATTTTGTTATTTTATGGAGTACTTGCATTTTAGTTTGTTGATAGTTTTTAGACACTGTTATTACCTAGCTGTTCAATTAGCTAGAAAGTTATGGAACTTAGCGTTATGGAAAAAATATTTCTATTATCATCTAGCTCTAGTTACCGGATAAAGCATTCAGGGTCAATTAGTTTTGTTACATTAGTGGGTTCATGTTAAATTAAACAAATATAAGGTGAATCAGAAAAGCTCTAGTTTATGGCCTTCCTATATGTGGGTCAATATTTTAAAAGTTGGCTGTATTTTCCCATTGACTGGAATCTATCTACTATCTAGGATGCTTTCCCATACTAAGTATTCCAATTAATGAAACTTCAGTTATCTTTCTCAATAAAAGCTGAATCCCATGATTTTTCAGGCTTCTGCTCATTAAAAGATCGACACAATTTCCATAAATTTGATGAGTTCCACTGTGTTTAATAAATGCTTGTTTTTCCTTTAAGTTAATGCCTAATGGCAATGGTGGTCAATGGCTTGAAGGGGCTTATAGCTGCAAATTCTGAAGGCTACAAGTCTCAATTGGATGTCAATTAAGGAAGGCAAACTATCATACGAAAGACAGAATAGTTTGATAAAAAAATATCTTTAGTCATTGAGTTGATATTAAAAGCTTTAACTTTGTCCTTGGTTTTCAGTGATTTAGGGCATTAATTGGACAGAGGTTTTTGAAATTTAGTGCTATAGTGTACTTTTTGAATTTGAAATTCATGTATGTAGATATTCTCATATGTTGAGATTTTATTCTTGCAGATTGGCCAAGGAACTTATAGTAGTGTATACAAGGCTCGTGACCTAATTCAAAAGAAAGTTGTTGCTCTAAAAAGAGTGCGGTTTGATAGTATAGATCGTGAGAGTGTCAAATTTATGGCAAGGGAAATCCTTATTTTGCGTAGACTTAATCATCCAAATATAATTAAATTGGAAGGCTTGGTTACATCACAAACATCATCCAGTTTGTACCTTGTTTTTGAGTATATGGAACACGATCTTACAGGACTTGCATCACTTCCAGGTGTCAAGTTCACGGAACCACAGGTATTTTTCTTACAATTCTTCTATAGCTCGGCTGTTGTTCATATTGTTTGTTGGCTTTGATCTGCATTTAAAGCGATTATTGTGTAAGTGAATTGGTTATGGTATTACTTTTCTGTGCCAGTCAATTGACTAGCTGATGTTGGAGCAATACAAAAGCACCGCTATTATATCACCCCTTAATCAATTTCATAGTATATCACTGTTTACTGTTTTACTTCTGAATCCTGATGTTGTAATATTATTTGTTAGGTTAAATGTTACATGCAGCAGCTCCTAAGTGGGCTCGAACATTGTCATAGTCATGGTGTTCTGCATCGTGACATAAAGGGTTCAAATCTTTTAATTGACAATAATGGCATCTTGAAAATTGCTGACTTTGGCTTAGCAACCTTTTTTGAGCATCAACAAAGTGTGCCATTAACAAGCCGGGTTGTGACTCTTTGGTATCGGCCACCAGAACTTTTACTTGGAGCCACCTATTATGGAGTTGGAGTGGATCTCTGGAGTAGTGGTTGCATTCTTGGAGAATTATATGCTGGCAAGCCTATCATGCCTGGAAGAACCGAGGTTTGTTTATATCTACTTTTTACCATTTTCGCATTCTAATTTACACCATGTGGGCAAAATTGAAGTGTATGGCATTCTTAAATTTTAAGGAAAAGTCACAAACTGCAGACTCCGGCTGGAGCATAAATAATACTCCCTCCGTCTCAAAAAAAGACTCCCATTTGCAAAAAGATTGTTCCAAAAAAAGAGTCCCATTTCTTTCGATGGTAGTATTAAATGACATAATGTACCATTACTAGTAACTAAACAACACTTGACGGATTTAGGGTAAACATAGAACAAAGACATATCCTTAATCTTTGCAAATTTTGCAAATGGGACCACCCTTTTTGTGGAACTGAGGGAGTAAAGAACAGAGATGCAATCTACTTGACTCAACTCAACAACGCCTTTTATCCCAAACTAGTTGGGTTGGGATGAAAATGGACCCCATATTTAGGACCTTATTCATGTCGCTTATGATAACTGATCAGACCTTACAGTGTTTAAGTGAACCAAGCTTCTTCTCCTGTTGTCCTCTATTTTTTGAGCTACACTAAGCTTGTTATTTTTGCTACATGAATATGGGTACACATGCATTCATGCATACTTATGTTTTCAATCCACAGTAGTAGCATTTTAAATTATGAACTTATAATAACCAGAAGCTTTTTTTTTTTTTTTGCACCTTTGTAGGTTGAGCAATTGCATAAAATATTTAAACTTTGCGGCTCACCATCAGAGGATTATTGGATAAAATCAAAACTACATAAATCAATAGTGTTCAAGCCTCTACAGCCTTATAGAAGACGTCTGGCAGAAACGTTTAAAGATTTTCCTGACGCTGCTGTGGGGCTTATGGAGACCTTACTTTCAATAGACCCTGCTCATAGAGGAACTGCAGCTTTTTCACTTGAGAGCGAGGCAAGTACCTTTTTTTATTTCAGAAAAGAAAAAAATGACGTGGAAACTTGTTTTTTTCCTGACCTCAATTTTTTCTGGGCCATAAACGATCGCATTGAAGGTTATGTTGGTTTAATCTTATTATTGCCAATGTTTCTTGGTGTACATACTTGAAAGTAGCAACTCAATTATTGTAGATGATACATAATTATAATTTTCAGTGGTACTGATAAAGAACTCTCCTTAGAGGATCAATGATGAAGTACAATATAGTGACAAAATATCTTAAGACACTCCTAGACCACCACTATCTTAAGACAGGCTGTTCCTCAAGCCATTTCCTAAATTTTAAGCATTATGAGTATAACCTTCGATTTGGAAGCCTCTGATCAACCTTCCGTAAGGATAACTTGTTTTATTGTTTCTGTTCTTACTTGAACACTTTGATGCTGAAGATACTTTTATCTTAAGGATTGCTATGTAAAGGGTACAATGCAGCAACATATTCACATGAATCTCGTATTATATATCAATTTTTGATATATACTCTTGAAAATGAGTATCTTGGAAACTCACCAAAGCATGGTACATGATTTTTTCTTCTTCTTTTCTCCCCCTTCTAAATTAAGCATAGTTGTTAAAATAAATAAGCGAATGTTCTTATATGAAATGTTAAGTATGTCATAGGAAAGACTTTATAATAGGAATGTCTTGCACTTCCCCAAAAAAGAAGAAATAAAAATGAACATGCATAACGGGGGAAGAGTAATAATCCTAACTATGGATGCGAATATTATTGGACTTGTAAACAAAATCAAGTATGAGAGTCTTATTAGTTTATCAAAAATTGATGTACTCCCCCTGTTCCGAATCATAATATCAGTATTGACTTTTTAAAGTCAATTGAGATATTCTCCATTTCAAAATTGATGTTCATTTAACTTTTGTACAATGAATCTTGTAATTAGTAGCAGATTTTTAGATAGTTTCAAAAAGTCAAACTTGAAGTACTATATTTAGGAACAAAGGGAGTACTATTTACCGTATCCCCGCCAATTGGTTTCCTACTTTTGTTAACACGTGGGAATATCCACGTCTCCTTGTGTCTGATCCCTTGTTTTTGAATGTGCTTCTTAAATTGAATGAGACAATAAATGCATATAGTCAACTTCTTCATTCTCATGGCATCATAAGTAAGAATTTGATATATCATATATGAACTATGAAATAAGCATTTCAGGTCCATATAATGATAATCTGACAGATTGAGGTACTATCTCACACACAAAATAGAAGTAGCAGGTACAAATCACTAAGGTTAATGTAATGGTACTGAATTAGCTATTCCATCCCACCAATTTATATGCGTCTCAAGCTGTTGCGAAAATCTGCCACCTTTAACTGGGCAGCCAGCCTGTGAATGTTGATACGTAGCTACAGAGGCCAGGTTAGTTAGTTCAGGCACATTGCAAAGCACCTTATAGATAATCTATTGAGGTTTCATCTTGGATTTTCTGTTGAAGAGACCAAAATCTGGGATGGGGGAGATTACATGTTAGAGATTAATGTCTCTTGCAACTTTATTCTATTCCTTTTCTTTTAGCTTCTTCTTGAGTTTTTGGCCATTGCCATCAAATAAGAATACTCCGTCTTTCTAGCCTACTGAGGAATTTTCATGGTAGTATATAAATTGCCCTCACAGTTGGCTTTCACGTTGTTATAATTATTCTACTTAATTACATTCTTTGGTGAGTGGGATTTACGCAAGTGTTTGTACAGTGGCTAACCATCAGTTTCTTTTCTGGCAGTTCTTTACAATAAAACCACATGCTTGTGATCCCTCAAGTTTGCCTAAATATCCTCCGAGTAAAGAGATTGATGCGAAACTGCGGGATGAAGAAGCTAGAAGGTATTTACTCTAGAATTAATCATCATTCACATGACTTTGAACTACATATACCAATTATGTTTACTGCGAATCAAAATGGCAGAGGTTGAGGTTACATATTCATATTGATGCCTATGAATGACATATGCCGATTATATTTACTGACCGAGTGACTTTGCTTCATACTTCTTTTAGCTTGGGTTTGAGAAACTTCACTTTTTGCTTCATACTTTGTTTCTTAGTCACATGTATGTCTTGCCATCCAAGGTGGTGTTATAATGCTAAATGTAATTATTTCTCTTAGGCAAGGAGCAGCAGGAGTCAAGGGCCAAACGGTTGACCGGGAAATAAGATTATCAAAAGAATCTCGGGCTGTTCCAGCGCCTGATGCTAATGCTGAGTCAGTCACATCAATGCAGGTACATGAAACATATTTTGAAGTTCTATTATGTTTCATGTCTTCAGCAGTTTGACAGGATGTGGTAGAAGTCGAAGGAGAATAAACATAATAAGTGAAATGAACACATGACGTCTAAAGACTCTAACTTTACTCCTGAGTCCTGAGATATAGAACCTTCAGTCCAAAATATGTTCATGTTAGAAGAAAGAGCTTACATCTAGCTTTGGCAGTAACTTACTGTGACTGCTGCTTGCTTGAGTTCCATATAAACGACTTTAATTCCTCACCAATCAGGTTATCAGCCCAAGTCTACGTCTGAGTTTAAAATTATCAATGGAACTTGCAGTGTTTATCCTTTTCAATCCATTCCTTCCTCCCACTACATATGAGAAGCAGGCCAATATCTTCACTTGAAATTTTATTGTCTATGTATACCAGTATCCTGTCAATTAAATATTTCATTTTATCACAGAGAAGAGGACGTTCGAATCCAAAGACCCGGAGTGAGCTTTTCAACCCCCATAAGGATGAAGTTGCTTCCGGTTTTCCTATTGATCCACCTAAACCAACCCAAGCTCTAAAAGAAGTGATTAAAGATCAAATGGAACATCCTCCAAGTAGAGCTTCTTATTCAGGACCATTGGTTCCCGGTGTTCGATGGACAAATACTGGGAAGAAATATGATGATATTTCCATTGTTTCAGCCAGAACCAACTTGTCGTCGCTATCTGGTTTAGTAGCATCTAGGACTTCATTGACTGAAGAATCCAGAGATAAGTTTGCTCCCTCACATCCAGAGGCAACAGATCAAGTGAGTAGGCTTCCAGGATCATTTGACGAATTGGGAAACTCAGGGAAGCAGGATAGGAAGCATCAAACTCGGGGAATTACTGGTTCTCGGCATATGGATAATTTAAGTGCGAGTACTAATGAATCAGTTCTGGTGAGTTTCATGACAAAACTCAAAACTTTATGGTCGCAAGTTATATTAACCATTTTTGGACCCTTTTGTTGAATGTGATTAAATCATGAATAAATATTAAGTAATTACCATGTGAATACTACTTAGTTGTCCAAATGAGTTTCTAAAAGGCTACAATATATCTGGCTATCCAGAACTTTCCTAAGACAGATAATTAAACATCAACTAAAACATATTATTGAATTTAAGTTTTCGAAAATGTTGTGTTCCTCTAATAATTTCTCAATCCCAAGTTAAATAATTCTCTTTTAAAAGTCGATCTTTCTAAGAGAAAATTGACTTTAATATCATCAATGGTCAAGATCAACAACAAAAACTTTTTTCAAGAGTAATTTTGGTAATATCAAATCTTTACTGACACTATAATTCCTTCATAATACCACCTTTTATACTCACAAATATGTGTTTGTGTATGTGTGTATATATTGTGTAACCTTCACTCATTAGTTGCTCTAATTATAGAGCATCATGATTCTTGATCTCTAACATGTACAGAGGGTCTGAAATGTTATCTGACAGTTATTTTTTCGTTTCTCTTTTGATGGTCTTTAGAATGGCCATGGGTTCAAGGGAAACAAAATCCATTTCTCTGGTCCTTTGCTAGTTCCCTCGAACAATGTAGATCAGATGCTTAAAGATCATGATCGCCAGATTCAAGAAGCAGCTCGGCGAGCACGAATTGACAAGACAAGAGTCGGTAATGTTCGGCCTCAAGGAGTGCAAATAACTGATAATCGAATGTATGTCTCTAGTCGCGGAGCTAGGTGAGCCAACTATGACTAAGGAGAGAGAGTGAGTAAGCTCTCCCCTGTAAAGTTCTAGTTTTTATATAGTTAGTATATTGCAAGTAGATCAGGTCTATCCAAATCTAGTAGAAGTTTACTTTGACACCGGAATCCAGAAAATAAATATATGAGAGAAATTCAATAATTTGGAGTACAACCACTATGTTTTACTCATTGTAAATGTAGTTTAGAATGACATATTTGATTGCCTTGTCAATATATATACTTGTATATATTTGATGGTCTTTTGTTGTTCTTATGCTTGTCATCATTTATTAAATTATTAAGGGGCCGTTTGGAATTGTTGAATGGATTATTATTTTTGTCAATGTCAAAGGCTCTAAACCACCATCTTATTTATCGTGTAAGATCTTTTTGTCTTTTCATTTTCATCAGTCTTACTTACCTCTCAGACTCAGTTTTCAACTGTAGTCTTGGCTATTAGTCATCAACAGGATTTATCGTTCTATCCAAAAATTAGGGATGCATTATTTTTTTTAATCCGTTTTAAAATTACAGATATATTTTTAATTTTAGATTATAAAGTTACGTCAAGTTAATATGCCAACACTAATATGTTAAGGATATTTTTGAATATATAAGTTACATTAGAGGTTGTTATTTTAAAGTATATTTTTAATTTTGGAAAAATTCCGAAATTGGGAGTACAAGTATAGGCCAGTTCAGCCGCACTATATGATCCTTGGAATTTTTTGATAGAAGATAATACCTACAATAGAGAAGACAACACTATTTTACTTAAGACAGATAGTAAGTTTGTATAAAGTGCACTTGGCATTAATTTTTTAATGATAAATTTTCTTAACAATAAACTTTAGTTGAAAATGTAATAATACTCCCTCCCGTTATTGACTTTTGAATTGAGGTATAAAAATCTATTAAAATTTACAATACAAAAAATCTTATAATTAATACTCCCTCTGTTCCAAATTAATTGCTTTTTAGGACTTTTTTAAATCAAATTGACTATTTTTAAAATTAATAATTAAGCATATATAAATATATTTTTAAAATTATAAAAATTGAAATTAGTAATAAATTGTATATACTTTCTTTTGGTTATAATATCTTCACCTATATGTTAGCAAAAATAGTAAAAAGATTAGTTTTAAAAATAGTCAATTTGACTTTAAAAGGTCCTAAAAAAGCAATTAATTTGGGACGGAGAGAGTAGTAGATAATCTATAAGATTTATTATTGTATTAAACAAAATTAAGTGAATTAATGTTAATTTTGAGTTTAAAATTGTCCTAAATTAAGTTTATAGATTTGTATTAATCAAACAGCGTAAGTATTAACTTAGTAGTAACTTTTACGAGGTACCAACTGCAGAAATATATCATCTCCAACAATTTACAAACTTATACAACTTTAAACTTAGCAGTACAACTTTATTAATAATAATAGGCAAAATTCGAACCCTCTAGAATGCATGTTCTATTCTCCATCGTTGAGGTTAGGACTTGAGCGATCAAAAGTAAACGGAACAATCTCCTCTCCAGAGGTTTAAATAATCCACCTACAAATCACCAAAAGAAAGAAAAAAAAATTCAAAACTAAATTAATAATAGAAAAATCTTATTACGTCGAATTACAATTGCGAAATTTATCAATACATAAAATTAGTAGAAATTATAAGAAGTTTCACTTATTACATATCTCTCCAAAAAAGTTATCACTAATATTTATCTACATAACTAACAATTAAAAAATCGATGTAAATATTAGCAATATGTATCATTTTCTTAATAAGAAAGTGAGAAAAAAGAAAAATCTTCTAAACAATTAACTTCACTTGCTCTAGAAACTTTTAGATTATATCACGAGTGTGCAAATCTTTGTCTCCTCATATCATATTCAAAATTTTCCTTAAAAGTTTCACAAAATTCTATTTTTAGTCTTAAAGTATCAACTTTTTCAATTATGTTATTTAAAGTTTAAAATTGTTTACAAAAATGTTCCCTCAGAATTCTTGACATACATGTCGAAAATCATTAATACTTATGTTATTTATATTTTATATAACATATATATTGTTGTATTCATATGTTTGGATAGGTTCAAATGTGTATTTAACTATATAAAATATGAATTTTGACCTATATAATCTCACTAATATGTGAAAAAAGAACAATTTTGTAAAAAAAAAAAATTAAATTTAAAAGAACACAATTGAAAAAATTGATACTTTAAAGCTAAAAGTGAAATTTCGAAGAACTTTAAAGGGAACTTTTGCAATTAACCCTATATTCTTACCTAGGGTTGTCTGAGCCAGATCTTGATCTCATTTATCCAATGATTTGTGATGTTTGATTTGTTGGATCAATATTTTAAATAGGTCAAATCATAGATTTGATTTGACTCGCTGATCCAAAAACAAAAAAAATACTTTATTTCGTTATGATCCTATGCTTGGCCTAATAAGTATTGGCTCTCATGTTCCTAAAACCCCGGTGGAATATTCACACCGTTCTCTCACAATAACACCACAAATTACAAATCCTCCACTCTTTAATTCTCATCTTATTTACTCTCTCTCCTCTCTGTCTAGATATTTACAAACGAATGTGTATAAATATGTATATATATAAAGGAAATTTCATAGTATATAATTACCTTGTGTTTTGTCCAGATTGTGAAGAGATTAGTGCAGCGAAACTATGTGTGATACAAATTACAAAGACAATGATAGAACTAGTGGGTCACACTACAAGAGGGTTATGACTTATGTGGCAAATGGTTGGAACTTCATAAGATGACTTTCGTTGGTCTGAGTGTCATGTCCTTTTTTTTCCTTTTTAACTGTGAATAAAAAACTTTTTAATTTCCTTTTTTTTAATAAAAAAATTGAATCAATTTTTTTTTATATTTTAATAATTGAATCTATATTTTAATAATTTTGAAACCTTTTAGTTTTTTTTTTAAAAAAAAATTGAATTGATGAAATTGGGGTCGGGTTAGGTCAAAATTTGGTCAGAATGGGTCGAGTTACAGTCAAATCGGGTAAAAGAAACGGAATTGACAAAAAATATCACTTTAAAAACTTAATTGACGAAAAATGAACTTTAAAGACGATTTTAAAAGTGAGTGACAACTTGAAGAGACAAAAGTGTCATTAAGCCTAGAATAATTCTGAGCAATTACCCATGTTGACTAAAATAGAAAAACCAATTAATTTGATCCAATAAATGCTCTGAAACTTTGATGAACACTAATTCAGTTTTAGGTCCTTAGCAGGCTTAGATAATGTAACATCGATAATAGAAAGAGAATAGGTCCTTATAAAGCCAAACTCACTATTAATGTGTATCTTCAGTCATGACTTTTTGGGTGAGACCATGGTAAGTTAAGATGATATAAGAAGATACGATTGAGATTAAGGTATTGTTTATATGGATTTGATTTGTTTCAGACTCGGGATTTGACCCCGGGTTGTTACAAATGCAAACAAAGTCATGACCCAACCTGAAGTGTTGGACATAAGTTACTGAATATATTTTCTTCAAAAACGACTGTATCATCAGATAATGTATGTGGTAGTTGTTAACGGTAAAGAGCTTCCTCCATTTCACACACACAGAATATCTTGAATAAATGAAAATTCTGAGTAATTTATTGTCTTTCCTATCATATGTATCGACTTGGCTTTGTCCCGAACCAAGAAGGCATTCTTACGGGTGTGTCATAAAATATATTTACCCTAACCTTTAAATTGAATAGAATTCATGAGCACGTCAAAAAGTTACTAAGCACATTAACAGTAAAAGAGCACAAGATGTAATCGGTATGTACTTTTAATAAGCAAAGAATATAGTATTTATACGAATAAAAAAGTAAAACCTAACATGACTAAAGTATAATCACAAGATCTACTGATAGACAAAGATCTCTGTGATCATCGAAAGCATACCGTCAATTAGAAATGTAAAAAGAACAGTAATTCTTCGAACAAAAATATCCAAAAAATTATCCCAGTTGACAACAAAAATTGTTCATACTACATTGACATCTTCATCCACACATTTGACTGATTTCTTGAAGAGTTTCAACAATCTTTTGTGTACTAGGACGTTTTTGAGGATATAGTTGCATACAACTCAGAGCTAGTGTGCTGATTGCAGACTCCTGTTTGAAGTTGCATCCTAGCAACTCAGCCATTTTTCTGCCAACACACTGCTTGGTGTCAAACACAGTTTTTGCTCTCTTCAGGATAGGGACATCTTCGTCCTTCGTATCTATTTTCTTCAGGATAATATATAAACATGGGGATTAGAGAAACCCCTGAGCAATATCAGTTAGGAATGTACAGGATAGAAGTTCAATGTAAACAAGTGGAAGAACAGGGCCAAGAAACTCTATATTCATTGAAGAAATTAAGATAGAATTCTCAATATAAAAAACTGAAGATATGAAAGATCAGATTCTAGCAAAACTAAAACTTGCTTGACGACTTGCAGAGTAATAATTTTTTATTCGAAGCAAAGTATAGAGGACTAATTAACCAAATAAGGGATGGAACGTAATAACCAATCGCCAGACCCCAAGATAACAAATTTTCCAATGAAGATCTCTCTAGCACACAATAACGATAAAAATAAAGATTTTAAATTAGTTGGATGCAAGAATTAGAGGATTAACTGAATCGCAATAAGTTTGAGAGAAGGCTCAACTAGGATACTAAATGACCCTAGAACATTAGCTTACAAGGGAAAAAAAGAATGGCAGCCAATTTGAACTTGAGGAGAAACATTATCGACTGCTTACTTTATTTTTATTTTTATAAAACAAATGTTAATTTGTTATTAGTCCAACACGTTTCCTTAGAATAGTCGAAAGTCATTTGTATCACTTCTGGTTCATTAACCTTACTATAAAACGATTAGACCCTCTAGTAAATGGTTATTCTCCTATGAGTCCATATCACTTGTCGACCATTGCTAATCAATATGCAGACATTAAAATTAGAAACATTCGTGACTTAATTCTTATTAGAGTTCTATTATTGCTACTATCTCTTATAAATTTCCCTTAATCACTCAACACCCAATCAATGCTGCTCACGAGTAATTATAATTACAGGTAAAGCTGTGGAAGAGGCAGAGGGAAGGAGAAAATAGATACGAAGGACGAAGATATCCTTATCCTGAAGAGAGCAAAAACTGTGTTTGACACCAAGCAGTGTGTTAACAGAAAAATTAATGAGCTGTTAGGATGCAGCTTCAAACAGGCGTCTGTAATCAACACACTAGCTCTGAGTTGTACGCAACAATATCCTCAAAAACGTCCTACCTAGTACACAAAAGATTGTTAAAAGTCTTCAAGAAATCGGTCAAATGTGTGGATGAAGATGCCAACGTAGTATGAACAATTTTTGTTGTCAACTGGGATAATTTTCTGGATATTTTTGTTCGAAGAATTACTGTTCTCTTTACATTTCTGATTGACGGTAATGCTTTCAATGATCACAGAGATCTGTCTATCAGTAGATCTGTGATTCTACTCTAGACATGTTAGGTTTTACTTTTTCATTTGTATAAAAACCATATTCTCTACTTATTAAAAGTACATACCGATTACATCTTGTGCTTAGTAACTTTTTGACGTGCTCATGAATACTATTCAGTTTAAACGTGAGGGTAAATATATTCTATGATACACGCATCCGCAAGAATGTCTCCTTGGTTCGACGAAGCCAAGCCGAAACATATGATAGGCGAAGGAAAGACCATAAATTACTCAGAATTTCCCCATTTATTCAAGAGATTCCGTGTTTTAATTCTGTGTGTGTGAAATGGAGGAAGCTCCTTACAGTTAACAACTACCACATACATTATCTGATGATACAGTCTTTTTTGAAGAAAATATATTCAGTAACATATGGAAAAATCATAGTGAATACCCAAGTGTAGAATTCACACTATTTAATCAAATACACAGAACTTTAAACATAACTTATGAGAATAATTCCCTCAAATCGATACCTACTTGCTTCAACATCTTGAAGTATTAGTACTACCAATAATTTAGTCATTACAACAACAAAAAGTAGAGGATAAAAAAATATAAAAACCAAACATACCTACATACTCTTCAACTTTATATACACACACACAAACAAACTCACTCCAGAAGATGATATATATATATATTATTTTATTTTTGAGAGGGGGGGGAGGGTGTTTGTGTGTGCACATGCGTTGAAAGTATAAGAAGAAGAAACATATCAATTAAATAATTACTAATGCACAAACTTGGAATATAGTTTCAAAAGGGGAACAAGAAAGAATGAGAAGGGAAAAAGTTGTAACAGGTTTGAAGGAGGAATCATAAGACAATACCTTGAATATTGACAAGAAGAAGAAGATGCCAAAAACATATGGCTTCCTAACTAGCAGCATTATTGCAGGTGACATTTCTTTACATAGTTGTGAATATATCTCCTTCAATAATACCAGCTGTACCTTATCAATCCGCATAAATATGGGTGTCTTCCTCATGGATCCTTTCTCAACCTAAAGTGCCTGAATTCTTGTATACAGCATCTTCACCTCTGTATCCCCTAAATCTTCCCTTGGCATGGTCATATAATCTGCACAAATTGAAGCCAAGTTCAAGAAGAAGAGAGAAAGAATTAGTTCAGCGCTAGAGGTAGATATCCAAAGGTGTGAACTGATGTAGTTCAGCGCTAGAGAGAAAGAATTAGTCAGTTTTTTCTTCTTCTTTTTTTTTGGGATAAAAGAATGAAATTTTGTTAATAGAAAGGAAAGATAATTATTTTTCTTGTAATATATAAATATAGGGTTGTAAAACCTGAGTTCAGTTTTAATGAGAAAGTCATTTTTTAGCTTCTCTAGAAGCTCTCTTACTTCAATTGCTTATTCAATGTATTAATGTATTGCATGGATGGAGTGAATTCATAAACTTCAACATTTATAACTTGTGGGAGTACAGATGCTTTACAAGGACGATAATATTTAGCATTACATGTATCAAAAATAAATTTGATTAAGCACTACTATTACACTCCTTCCAATATTAATCGTGCTTTTAACCCAGTTCGCTTCCCAAGACAGATAGATTGACTAACAGACCAAGCCCAATTCCACTTGCTCGTGTGTACCACGGATCCTACAACCCACCATAAGCCCGATCCAAAAGACATGGATTTTAAGTACACTTGAGTAGTGAGTTTAGCCTTATAAGGACCTATATTCTTCTTATTGCAACCGATGTGGGATGTTACAATCACCCCAGCTTAAGACTTGACGTCCCCGTCAAGTCCCAAACAATATTCAAATTCAATCCCGATCAGTGTTAGGAGTCTAGAGGTGGCTCTCACCGTCCTCTTTGGTGTAGCACTTAGTCCCCTTTGGTGTAACACTTAGTCCCCTTTGGTGTAACACTTAGTCCAGCATAACACTTATGTCCAACACTTCAGGCCGGGTCATGACTTTGTTAGCATTTGTAACAACCCGGGGTCAAATCCCGAGTTCGAAACAAATCAAATCCATATAAACAATACCTTAATCCACTAGCACTAGCTCAATCGTATTTTCTTGTATCATCTTAACTTAGCATAGCCTTACAGTCATGACTGAAGGTACACATTAATAGTGAGTTTGGCCTTATAAGGACCTATACTCTTCTTATTGCCGATGTTACATTATCTGAGGCTGCTAAGGACCTAAAACTGAATTGGGAGTGTTCTTCAAAGTTTCAGAGCATTTATTGGATCACGTTAATTGGTTTTTCTATTTTAGTCAATATGGGTAAGTTCCCAGAACTATTTTGAAGATAAGTTTTGGCTATTATTATTTATTACCCACCCGCTTCTCTTTCCAAAGGAATTCTTACCCCTAAATTCTACTAATACTGCACCACGCATATTTTCATAAGAAAATCCTCAAATATATTTAAAACGCAGGAAAGCACAAGTTTAGCAAATCTCAAATAGAATGCCCAATCATAGCAATCACAATCGACCTTCAGTGAGTACACAGCAGATTTGCTAACTTACAAACGCAATAGATAGTAAAAATTTGACCTTTGATAATCAAATTTAAAAAAAAATAAAAATAAAAAAGAAGATTTGAAATGGTAGACATCAATGTAGAGCTGAAAAACATTAATACAAAACTATCAGATCAATAATTATTGAATAAGAATTAATTACCTGCGAATAAGATGCAGATTCAATTGAAGATCAACAATTAAATCAGGAATATTGGTTGATCCATCTCCAAAATCAAAAAGCTTCACAAAAACAGCTGGCCATCTGATTGTTGTTGGAGTTCTATTTTGTAATTTTATTTTATTTTTTTAAGGGAGAGATTTTTCCTTTTTGCCAGGTACGAGACAAGTAATTTAGGATATGGTGATTGGGGGATGAAGACTTTGGTAATCTGTCGGGTTTGTTCCAAATTTCTGAATTTGGTTCATGCCCACTGAACGGTGGATGAGGTTGGGTATGGTATAATGTGGTATCTGCTGTATGGTTAGTCATTCTCAACCCATGAGAGACCCACGTGCGACACCTCGTGTCCTTTCAAATTAAAAAGTACTCTTTCCGTATTTTAGCATTTTTTTGAAATTAATAGGAGATATTTTTAGATTCAAATTAACATAAATAAAATTATTTACAAATAATAAAATTATTACAATTGTAAATTATCAAAATAAAACAGCTTTAGATCCTGTTCAACAACGACTTATTTTAAAATGACTTAAAGTTAAAATATAAGTTGACTTATAAATTATTTTAAGTTGCGACTTATAAGTAAAAGTGTTCGGCATCAATTTGACTTATAAGTCAGAAATTAAGTTAAAATAAGTTATGAAGGCATTCGGCTGATAATGACTTATAAGTTAAAATCAAATGTAAAGATTACTAAAAAAGACATTAATAAAAAGATACATTGATTCAATATCATAACAATCATCCACAATTTCATTAAAATAAAACACTAAAAAAATGGCAAAACTAATGATTTAACCACTGTAGTTGGCAAGTTTTACTTAATACACTACTGAACTTTTAATTTTTCAAATTACTCCATTGAGGTTCTGATTATTTGGTCTAGGGTTTGGTACCTAACAACAATTGAAGGAGCAGCAGCAATCGAAGGAGTAGAATACAAGGAATCGTAAAATGGTATGTGATCGTAGAGTAGTAATTGATATGGAAGAATGGTAGGTGATTGTAGAGTAGTAATTGATATGGAGTAAGAAGTCGTAAAGTGGTGATATAAGGGATAAGCAGTTGTAGAGTGGTTATAGGAGGGATAAGATAGTCATTTCATTTCCATTCCATTTTAAATACATGTAATGTACTCAGTAATTGATATAAAATAGATTGTTTGTTTCTCTCTCTAAATTCTCTGATCTTATCTCTACTCTTTCTCTCTGTCTTAACCTTCTCTCCTCCTTCTCTTAGTCTCTTCTCAATTCTCCGGTTCTCCCCAATTCTCTTAAAGGATTGGTTAATTGTGAGTAATGACTGAATTCAGATCTTAATTCCTTACATTTGGTATCAGAGCTCAGTCGATTGGCGGCCATGGCTACTAATAATCAACGATTAACTAATTTGGAGAGTAATGTTCATGATTTACAAAATCAGCTGCAATCTTCTGTGAAATCGTTGAAGAAAAGATTCGATGAGAAATTGGAACAGATGTTGAAAGGATTTGAAGCTATGTTATTAGCTCAGAATCAAAAACAAGGTTTGAGTCCATTTGGAGTTGACGAATAATCCTCAGGTATTGTTCCTCCATTTCTAACTCAACATCCTACCGAATCTGTCCTCGGACCTTATGAAGGAGGTGTTCCTTCATTCAGTAACTGAAGGAATATTCCGCATGATCAAATTTGAATTTCCTAAATTCCATGGTACTAACCCTAGGTCATAGATTAGGAAGTGTAATAAATTGTTTTCTCATCATAATATTGTTGAGAATCAGAAGCTTTACTTAGCTACCATGAACCTTGAAGGAGAAGCTGAAAAATGGTACTCTAGCTTTGTTGAAAGTGGAGTTGAACTGACATGGAATGGGTTAGTTGATGAACTGTTAGCTAGATTTAGTCCTGAGATTAAAGTTAATCCCATAGCTGAACTCAAAAAATTATAATAGATAGGAACTGTGGATGAATACAGAGCTAAATTTGAAGAGCTCAGGGATTGGGCTTTAATAAAGAAATATAAATTGAATGAAGAATTTTTTGTTGACTGTTTTGTTGGTAGCTTACGTGAGGAGATTCAGTTAGGTATCCCGGAGTTGGGTTTTACAACTCTTAAATAAGCTATTCGTTTAGCTAGAGTTGAGGAAACCAAATTAGAAGCTTGGATTAAAAGGAGCAAAACTGTTTTGAGGCCTTCTACTAACAGTAATTCAGTAAGCAGAACTTTTGTTGTTATATCTAGTGGGCAAAGGTTTCCTAGTGGTATAGGAGTGGGAAACTCTGGAAATACTAATGTCGATATTAGAATGGAGTAAATACAGTTGAACCAAAAAAATTCTTACCTATTAGGAACCTAACCAGGGAATAAATTTTTGAGAAAAGGAAGAAAGGCCTATGTTTTTCATGTGATAAACCTTATGCTCTAGGACATGTCTGCAAGCAACCTCACTTGTTTATGATGATACCTTTGGGGGAAGAGGAATTTAATTGGGATTTAGAGGAACAAATTGTGGGTGAACTAGATTTGGTGCCAAAGGTAGAGCAAAATAAATTGCTACCAGATGGTAGGTTAGATGATGTTTAGATAACTTTACATGCTCTGTCAGGCCACAATGCAAATAACACTATTCAAGTGCAAGGAATAGTGAATAATAAACCAGTGAGTATTTTTATTGATAGTGGGAGTACCGAAAATTTTTTGGATTCACAAGCTGCTAAGAGACTTAAGGTCAAACTTAATGATACTAATCCAGTAACAATGTCTGTGGCTGATGGCTTCCAGGTACACAACACTCAAGTATGTATTGATTTTAAATGGCAGGTTAAAAATCAGGATTTTAATACTGAAATGAGGGTACTACCCTTGGGAGGAGTTGATGCAGTACTTGGGGTTCAATGGTTGAAAACAGTGAGTCTAGTTACTTTTGACTTCAACAAGTTACAACTTCAATTCTATCAAGATAGGAAATCAGTAACATTGCAAGGAGAAAATACAGATGTTACCCCTACTATACACCTTATAAATTCCGAAAATTTAAGAAGATGTTACAGACAACTTCCCATGGTTTTTTTGGGTATCTTTATGGTATTATGGAGTGTGAGGAGTGTAGTTGTAACACCCCATTCCCACATCGAAAGATAAAGGAAAAGTTTGTCTGTATATAAGGAATTGAGTTACTATCAATAGTACCTTCAAGTCATGACCTTTTGGGTGAGCCTGTGATGGGCTAAGATGACCCAAGAAGATACTATTAAACCAGTAATTTAAGGCCTTGTTTGGATGGATTTGATTCGATTTGGACTTGGGATTTGACCCAAGATTTGTTCCGGACTTGGGATTTGACCCGGGTTTTTACATATGGTATCAGAGCCGACTCTCGAAAGCTCGGGTCGGGTCATCCGATCGAGTTGTCGGAGGTGGAGACACGAAGGCTGATGGTATTATCCCACAATGGAGAGAGGGAGGTCCGGAGGTGGGGACACGAAGCCAGCCGATATTATCCCACAATGGCTAGAGAGGCAAAGATCTGTGGACCGTGTGTGTGATCGGTTCTGACGGGGACGTCAGAAATTTAAGTGGGGGAGTTTGTAACACCCCAGTCCCACATCGAAAGATAAGGGAAAAGTTTGTCTGTATATAAGGAATTGAGTTACTATCAATAGTACCTTCAAGTCATGACCTTTTGGGTGAGCCTGTGGTGAGCTAAGATGACCCAAGAAGATACTATTGGGCCAGTAATTTAAGGCCTTGTTTGGATGGATTTGATTCGATTTGGACTTGGGATTTGACCCAAGATTTGTTCCGGACTTGGGATTTGACCCGAGTTGTTACATAGTTGCCGGAGGTGGGGACACGAAGGCTGGTGGTATTATCCCACAATGGAGAGAAGGAGGTCCAGAGGTGGGGACACGAAGCCAACCGGTATTATCCCACAATGGCTAGAGAGGCAAAGATCTGTGGACCGTGTGTGTGATTGGTTCTGACGGGGACGTCAGAAATTTAAGTGGGGGAGTTTGTAACACCCCTGTCCCAAATCGAAAGATAAGGGAAAAATTTGTCTGTATATAAGGAATTGAGTTACTATCAATAGTACATTCAAGTCATGACCTTTTGGGTGAGCCTGTGGTGGACTAAGATGACCCAAGAAGATACTATTGGGCCAGTAGTCCAAATCGAATCAAATCCATCCAAACAAGGCCTTAAATTACTGGCCCAATAGTATCTTCTTGGGTCATCTTAGCCCACCCTGTCGCTCACCCAAAAGGTCATGACTTGAAGGTACTATTGATAGTAACTCAATTCCTTATATACAGATAAATTTTTCCCTTATCTTTCGATTTGGGACATGGGTGTTACAGTAGTCTTACGAACCCTTCTTATCCTAAATTACAAGAGTTATTAGCTTCCTTTTCTGATATATTTGCAGAACCATGTGGTTTGCCTCCTGTGAGATCGCATGATCACCACATTAATTTGAAGGAGGGCAACCAACTGATTAATTTGAGGCTCTATAGATACCCTTATGTTCAGAAATCAGAGATCGAGAAAATTGTTGTTGACTTACTTAAAACTGGGGTTATCCAAAACAGTAGTAGACCATTCGCTTTTCCAGTTTTGTTGGTCAAAAAACATGACAACACATGGAGAATGTGTATTGATTATAGGGCTCTGAATGATGTTACTATTAAGGACAAGTTTCCTATACCTGCAATTGATGAGTTGTTAGATGAACTTTATGGTGCAAAATAGTTTTCTAAGTTAGATTTGAGGTCTGGTTATCATCATATAAGAGTTCATCCTCCAGATATTCCTAAAACTGCTTTTAGGACTTATACAGGTCATTATGAATTCAAAGTAATGCCATTCGGGTTAACTAATGCACTAACTACTTCTCAGAGTCTCATGAATGTTGTGTTTGCTCCTTACTTGAGGAAATTCATTTTGGTTTTCTTTGATGATATTCTAATCTACAACCCCACTTATGAGTCTCATTTGGAACACATTAAGATGGTTTTGCAGCTGTTAAGACAACATGAATTGTATGCGAAAATGTCCAAGCACACTTTTGCTACACAACAGGTACAATACCTTGGTCATGTCATTTCTTCTGAAGGAGTATCAACTGATCCAACTAAGGTGGAGAGTATGGTTCAGTGGCCCAAGCCCAGGAACTTTAAGAGTTTAAGGGGATTCTTGGGTTTAACAGGTTATTACAGAAAATTTATTAAGCATTATGGCTTCCTTAGCAAACCATTAACTGGCATGTTAAGAAAAGATCAGTTCCAATGGAGTCCTGAAGCTGAGGTAGCTTTTGACAACCTTAAACAAACTATGATTAATGCTCTCGTTTTAGTTATGCCTGATTTCGCCATTCCATTTGTAGTGGAGACTGATGGTAGTGAGATTGGTATAGGGGTAGTGTTAATGCAGAAGGACAAACCAATTGCTTTTTTGAGCAAGGTTATTGCTTCTAAGCATTTGGGATTATCGACCTATGAGAAAGAACTGATGGCTGTGGTATACGCAGTGCAGAAATGGAGACATTATTTAGTGGGTAACAAATTTATTATTAAAACAGACCATCAAAGTCTCAAGTGTTTGTTGGATCAACGCATCACTACTCCTAAATAGCAAACGTGGCTTACTAAGCTCATGGGACTGGATTATGAAATCTGGTACAAGAAAGGCAAGGAGAATTTAGCAGCAGATGGATTGTCTAGGCAATTTGTTGGAGATCCTGTGTGTGGAATGGAAACTGATGTTCAAAACTGCTTGGCACTCACTACAGTGTTACCTAAATGGGGTTTAAGATTTGGCTGACACATGGGCAACTGATGCAGACTTGCAACAAATTATCTCTCAATTAGTACTGAATCCTTCTTCAGTCCCTGATTATTCTTTTGAGAATGAAAGGCTACGGTATAAGGGCAAGTTGGTTGTAGGTAATTCCTCAGAGATAAAGCTCAAACTTTTACAAGAATTTCACAGTTCTTCTATTGGGGGTCATTCAGGGAGAAGAGGAACTTTTGAAAGAATATCTCAGTATTTTTACTGGCCCACTTTAAGGTTTGATATGATCACATTTGTAAAAAAATGTGAAGTTTGTTAGTTAAGCAAGCATGAAACTAGTGTTACTCCTGGGTTGTTACACCCCTTGCCTATTCCTGAAACACCGTGGAAGGATATTGCCATGGATTTTATTGAAGAATTACCTAATTCTCATAGATATACTACTATTTTGGTAGTCATAGACAGACTTACCAAATATGCTCATTTTTTGGGGTTGAAACATCCATTTACTGCTACTAATGTCGCTGTTATATTCCTTGAGAACATTCATAAACTGCATGGATTACCTTCATCAATAGTTTTCGATAGGGATAAAATTTTTATTGGGCATTTCTGGCAGTCATTGTTTAAAGGGTACCCATTTGCAACTTAGCACAGCTTATCATCCTCAAAATGATGGCCAGTTTAAAAGGTTAAATTAGTGTGTGGAAGCTTACTTAAGATGCATGTGCAGTCAAAGACTTAAGGCTTGGAGTGAGTGGTTGTCACTTGCTGAATGGTGGTACAATACCCATTACCACAGCGGGGCCCAACTTACTCCTTTTTAAGCTTTATATGGCTATGCATCTCCCCACATTTTTTTCCATCAACATGGCAAGATTTCTGATCCTACAGCAAGGCAGTTTTGTGCTTCCAGGAATCAATTGTTACAACTTTTGAAATATAATTTGGCTAAGGCTCAGTGTAGGATGCGGAATTATGCAGATGCGCATAGGCAGAAGAGGGTCTTTAATGTGGGAGATATGGTATACTTAAGAGTTCGACCCTACAAACAAGTTTCTATGACACAGTCCAAA
Source organism: Aralia elata (assembly GCA_034770075.1). Classification (NCBI taxonomy): domain Eukaryota; kingdom Viridiplantae; phylum Streptophyta; class Magnoliopsida; order Apiales; family Araliaceae; genus Aralia; species Aralia elata. The sequence goes on from CM068385.1 coordinate 92,756,046, forward strand.
TACTCTAAGCTGGATTCAAAATATTATGGTCCATTTCAAGTGCTTGAAAGGATTGGACCTGTTGCTTATAAGTTGTTGCTACCTGCTCAAGTCAAAATCCATCCTATGTTTCATGTCTCTCTTTTAAAGAAAAAAATTGGTATTGTAGCACATGTGTCTCAGGTTTTGCCATCAGTAGATGCTCATGGACAATTCATTATTGAGCCTATTGCAGTTTTTATTCGCAGATTGGTAAAGAAGAATAATGCAGTTGTTGTTGAAGTTTTAATTCAATGGTCTAATACTTTGCCTTCTGAAGCTACTTGGGAGACTTGGTCTGATATTCATGCTAGATTTCCAACCTTCTGTCCTTGAGGACAAGGATTTTTTTTAAGAAGATGGGATTGTAAGGAATCGTAGAATGGTAGGTGATCGTAGAGTAGTAATTGATATGGAAGAATGGTAAGTGATCGTAGAGTAGTAATTGATATGGAATAAGAAGTCGTAGAGTGGTGATAGGAGGGATACGCAGTTGTATAGTGGTGATAGGAGGGATATGATTGTCATTTCATTTCCATTCCATTTTAAATACATATAATGTACTCAGTAATTGATATGAAATAGATTGTTTGTTTCTCTCTCTAAATTCTCTGATTCTATCTCTACTCTTTCTCTCTGTCTTAACCTTCTCTCCTCCTTCTCTTAGTCTCTTTTCAATTCTTTGGTTCTCCCCAACTCTCTTAAAAAGATTGGTTAATTGTGAGTAAAGAGTGAATTCAGATCTCAGTTCCTTACATAGAAGCAGTAGCAAGAGTAACAGTCGCGTAGGAAGGAGGGAGAAGCCAAGAAATTGATGGATCGAGCGCAGAGAGAGAGAACATGGCAGATCTTTAATTTTAGCCGTTGTGTACTTTGTTTACGTTAGAAAATGAAATCAAGAGACGAAGGGGGCAGAGATGTAATTTAGCAAAATAAAATAGGGGTAAAATAGTCATTATATTTGGTCAAACTAACTTATTGAAAATGACTTATAAGTCATTTTTAAATAAATTATAAATTATTACTTATTTATTTTGACTTATAAATTAAAAAATAAGTCATTGTCAAACAGCTTAATGTCATAAATAATTTATAAATTGATTTGACCAACTTATAAGTCATTGCCAAACAGGGCCATACTAAATTTATTGTGTACAAACATTTCAAATAACAGTAACAATTGTAAACAAATTTCAAAAAATATTGATAAAAAAGAGATGTGTATAAACAACAATAACAATTGCAAATAATTTAAAAGCCTATTAATCGTCATATTTTATGTTTTAAAAACTTAAATGAGATCAAATCAACAATAATTTAACTATAAATTTATTCAAAACATTAAAGCATATTTCTAATTTTAAGAGAAACTATATATATATATATATATATATATATATATATATATATATATATATATATATATCGCCGTTCAATCCTAAAATTTAGAAGTCGTCTTTCAATTCAAAATTTTAGAGAATACCCTAAATCTTACCTATAAATAAATGATATAATTTTAAATCTCAAAACAAATTTATGTCAAATTATATATATATATATATATATATATATATATATATATATATATATATATATATATAAACTCCACCTTAAAACTTTTCTTAAACTACTACAGTTAAAGAAGAAAAAACTCTAGCTCAATCGTTATCATGGCTTTTTGCACAACACTTATCAATTATAAACATTCAATTATCAAAATTACTTATCAATCATAAGCATCCAATTATCAAAATTTTGGATATATGGTGATTTGTTTGATAATTATTTCGCACAATATTTATTTTAAATTTGTAGTTCTATAATTGTGTTCTCTTATTTTATTGGTGAATGATGCACGTTACATGCTATACTAATTATATTTCAACAGTGTAACATCAGTAGTTTCAAGCGGTTTCAGTATAAGTACGTAATTCATCTATAATTTTTATTTCAACCGTGATAAATTTTGGTCGTATCTAAAATTCGTATAGAATTAAAAGATCTTTGTGTTTTTAAGATAAAATTTAGGAAGGGGATACATCGTATATTTAAAATAATAAAAAAACATGTTTTTCTAGGAAAAAAATTATTTATAAACAAATACTACAGAAACAAATATATGAATATATAAACAAATGAATTATTAGATACTATTATTTATATTATATGAATAGATGAATTACTATTATTATTAAATTTTTATTAGTTAAATAATATATTTTAGAAAGAAATATTTTTTTATATAAGAATTATCATACACAATATTCATCAATTATTATTATAGCTAATATATTAGTATAAGTTAATACCAAAAATATAAATAATATAATAATTTTATAATAAAACCTGTACTTCGCACTGGATCAGATGTTGTTATTATTTATACAATATAATGTTTAGTTGGTCTTCATTATACCTATTACATCCCACCTTACATGACCATTTCTTTTTACCTTTACCTCACAAATTTAAATTTTCAACACACGCTCACATTAGATAATATTGAACCTCTAATTAATCTAAATATTAGAAGTTTGAGTTTTAAAATTTAATATAAGATATATTTTTAAACTTAAAATTAATATAATTAACTTAATTTTTTTTCATTAAAGTGAAGGCAAAACGAGGTTAATTTGGCAGATTATGCCGCGGAGCTAGAGCGGATAACTACAAATTAAATTAGCTTTGGGCTAGAACGGCCAAAAGATGATGAGCCTAAAGGCTGAAGTAGAGTAGAAAACGTCACCTATTATGCAAGAGTCAAGAGGACACCTAAAAAACCATATGAAGCTTAAGTTATATGTGTTTGATATGGTAGTCTAAGCTACAGAGACTTAAGAAAATTAATTAGCCTATTTATAGGGATACTAGTATGTGAACCTGCACGAACCTGTTTAAATATTAATATGTAAAATTTATTTTATAATTGTAAATTTTAAAATATGTGTAGTATATATAGGGAATTTTAAAATTTATAATTCATGTGAGGAGAGTCTTGTGATAATATCAATTTTCTTTCTAAAAATATTAATTCCCATATATATGGCTATGGGTCATCTCCCGGCCAACTCATATGTGGTCATTCATTGCAATCTTCAACGATCAAGATTAGAAGGGTCTTATTACTATCCGCAAGAAGTTTTTGCGAATACTAATTAATATCCCCAGGAATTTCTTGCATATACTTTTAACGTTAACAAATTCAAGAAAAAGTCAAAAACTTTTTCTCTCTCCTAACCCAATTTTTTTCTTTCTTTAATCAAATATTCAAATTCAATAACTTTTTTGTTACGAATTTAAAATTGTTAATCTATATATGGCTGTTGAAAATGTCTCGAAAGAAAATAAGAGGCATTGTTGATCTGTTTTGATATATTTAAAAGATCAAAAGTTGCAACCAAAGCTTATAACGATGTATTTCAAAATATAAAATTTTAATTCCAATTTTGATCATTTTAACTAAATAAAAAGATATCAATAATGAGTCTTATTTTAAAGATGTTAACGAGAGCTTTTTAACAATATATAGATTAACAATTTTGAATTTATAATGAAAAAGTTATTGAATTTTAAAATTTGATTGAAGAAAGAGAAAAAATTGGGTTAGGAGAGAGAAAGAATATTTTGACATTTTTTTAAAATTTTTTTTAACATTTAAAAGTATCCGTAAAAAATTTCCGCGGATAGTAATTAGTGTCCGTAGGAACTTCTTGCGATTAATAATAAGACTCTTCTAATTATGGTCGTTGAATATTGTAATGAATAGCCATAGATGAGTTAGCTAGGAGATGACCATAGCCATCAGCTCCCTATATATATATATATATATGAAAATGATATATATGTCGACAAATATTTGACGAAATTGGATTGCGAGCAACGTGAGAGTTTATACGATAAGATAAAATAAATTAGGGTGAACCCAATTCTTAATTTATATTTATCATATGTATGCACATAGGTCACAATTATAATTCAGTTGAAAATATTCACAATGTATAGCAGGACTCATATATATATATATATACACGGAGCGGATCAGAAGCAGTCCGCTTAAATAACATTACTATCCTTAAATAACATACCTATATAGAGCCTTCCGTGTTTGTGTTTCTCTCTCGTCTGTCCAAAACCAAAGCTAAGCTGCTCTGCCCCAATTTTCTCTCCAAAACAATTGTTAGCTTGCCCAAAACATGGCTGACTCCCTCCGCTGAAACTCTCCTCCAAACTCCACTGTTCTAACATCGCTAACTCCCTCCGCTGAAACTCTCCTCTCCAACTCCCCTCCAAAACTCCACTATTCTAACATCGCCGGCTCCCTCCTCTAAACTCCCTTATTCTAACCCTCCTCCAAACATGGTCAGATCTTAACGAAGTTCTAGAGGAGAAATTGAACACAACAACTAGATATTAACGAAATTCGGTAAGATTTAACTAGGTTCCGATTTGGGAATTTTTCTCATATTGGAATTAGCCCTAATTTATTATTTTATTTATTTAGTTAATTTTTTGTTTTGGGGATGAACATGAGAATTGCTAGAAAAAATTGTCTTTGGAACATTGTTTTTCCATTTATCATAATAATTTTTTTGATTATGGAATGTGTAAGTTCTAAGAGCAGAAAGAAGAGTTACTAGGTGTTTGAAGTTGTATTTACTCATCTGTCATTTGCTTATTAGTATGAAGGAGAGTTGACTTGTGATGCTAATTGCCCCCTGATGGGCCAAAAAAACTACTTTACAATTTCGTTGTATTCACATAGCTTTGTTCTTTACCATAATATTCTGTGATGAATAGAACTGCCTACCACATAAGAGTATTAATTTCAATTTTATTTACATAATTTTTTATGTCATTTAAGAATTCTTTGATCACAAGTTGGTGCAACCATGAAGTTCCATTCTAAAAGATGGTTCTAACTGCTTATTGGGAAATGAATGAAATTTCAGTAGGGATGTGCGATTATGTTAGCTAAAGCCTACTGCTTTATAGCATTCATGTCAGAATTATAAGCACGTGACTTAATTTTTGACTGTCAGTATTAATTTTAATTTTATTTATATGCTTGTGCACATACATTATTTTCAGGTTTACTAAAAATGAATGACATGGACCATAAAATAGGAAGTTGTGGGGATAATGCAGAAATGAATTTAGAGAAGGATGACTTGAGTGCAGAGGGATTGGATGTAAACAATGCTACAACTTTTGTCTATTATCCCCAAGTCGATGATGAGTTTACACCTAAGCTAGGTCAAGAATTTCAAACACTAGATGATGTTCACACTTGTTACAATACATATGCAATGCATGCTGGTTTTAGTGTGCGGAAGTTTAATGAGAAAAAAAGGGTCAGAAGCGATGAGATTTATAGGAAGGAATATGTGTGTTATAAGCAAGGAAAGGGCAAACTATTAGCCGATGTGGATGTAAAAAGAAAACGCGGATCTACAAAAGAAGGTTGTTGTGCAAGAATTGTAGTGTTAAAAAGAAATGACAAGTATGTAATTAATAAAATTGAGGAGGGTCATTGTCACCCGTTGTCAACCCCACATAAGAGGCATCTTTTACGATCGCACCGTAATGTATCAACTGCCCAAAAATCTTTGAGCCAACAACTTGGCATGGTGAATATGCCACCATGCCAACAATACAAATTTCTTGCAGTACAGGCGGGAGGGATTGAAAATATTGGTTGCACGCAACGAGATTTGTATAACAGTGAAAGAGACAAGCGCAATGAGTTGAAGGGCCATGATGGAGATATGTTGAATGAGTACTTGAAGTTAGAACAACAAAAGAATCCTTCATTCACTTTCACAATTGACACAGACGATGAAAAAAGGATTACTCGTTGTTTTTGGGCCGATGCAACTTCTAGATGGGCTTATAGATTTTATGGTGATGTTGTCATTTTTGATACAACATACAATACTAATCGTTATGGAATGATATTTGCACCACTAATGGGGGTTAATAACCATGGTCAGACTACAGTATTTGGCTGTGCTTTCTTAAGTGATGAGACCATAGATACTTTTGTTTGGCTTTTCAAGTGTTTTCTAGAAGCAATGCCAGGTGATGCACCTAAGATGATTATCACCGATCAGGATCCGGCTATGACAAATGCTATTTCACAAATCCTTCCTAACACTTTTCATAGGTACTGTAGTTGGCACATTTTGACCAAATTTTCAGAGAAGATTGACGCAGTAAAATTCAGTGCTTATTATAGAGAGTTTTCAGATTGCATTTGGAATTCAGAGACTGTGGAAGAGTTTGACTCCACTTGGGTGGAATTGGTAGAGAAAAGTGGGTTGAATGATAATAAATGGCTACAATCAATGTATGACCTCCGTTGTAAATGGGTACCCGCACATGTGAATCATGTTTTCTCAGCTGGCATGTCAAGTAGCCAACGAGCGGAGAGTTCTCATTCATTTTTTAAAAAATTTGTTTCTAAAAGAAATTCTTTAGTGGATTTTATGATTCAATTTGGTCTGGGCCTTCAACATCAACGACATGTAGAATTGGTGGCGGATAACAAAGATTTAATTGAGAGGCCGAGAATGAAAATTGGTCATGATTTCTTATTTCAAATGGTTGACATTTATACACACTCTATATATTATAAATTTGAAGAAGAGTTGTGTGAGAGCTTTAATTATAAGTTTGAACTTATGAAAGAGGATGTCAACTATCATGTATATAAGATTTATCGAAGAAATGTCAATAAGTTCAAAGTAAGAGAAATTCATTATGACAAATCTTTGGATTATGCAACATGCACTTGCAAGAAGTTTGAGAGCTCGGGGATTCTTTGTCGTCATGTGATAGCTTACTGTCATAAGTATCATGATCTTGACAAATTGCCTACAAAGTACATTTTGAAGAGGTGGACAAAGACGGCAAAATCAAGTGGTGTAATTGATGACAATGGTGTGGCGATAAAAGATGACAAACCATACTTACTCTTGCGGAGTCAAATGATTCAACATTCTTTAAATTTGATTGATAGGGCTCTCACAAATGAAGAAGCCACAAATGTGTTAAAGGAATGTCTAGATAATGTGGATGAAAAGATCAATCAAATTATAGGGAAGAATGGTTCTGAAAGAAACAATGAAATAGAGTGTGGTATAATGAGTGTATCGAAGTCAGTTAACATGACTGGCACTTATGAACATAGTTACATTGAGCCGAACCAAGTGCGAGCAAAAGGGTATGGAAAAAGGCTGAAGGGTGGCAAAGAAAGGGTTTTGGGAAGAAAAAAAATTCCCAAGGCTAGACGTTGTCATGGATGTGGCAAAGTTGGTGCGACACACGATAAAAGAAATTGTCCCATGCTTAATAATCTGTAAGCAAGTTTACTTATTTTGACTTTGCAGCCAATTTAAAATTGATTTTACTAAACGGCAAAATCAAATTACTTTGCTATTTGTTTAAATATAGAGGTGGAGCATCAAATGATGATGCTACTCAGGATCCAAGTGTAGATCATGATAGTGATTCACCCACAGGTGCAAATGAGTTTGCTATAACTAACCTTGTATATCTATATTTTTGTATTAATTTGTATTTTATTTTATTTTTATAGAGTGGGCTTCAGAATTGCACTAATCATGGGAGTAACTATACTTGGGATGCTTCAGGATTTGAAGGTAAAGGATTTTCTCAATTTAAACTTTCACCTGCTTATTGCTCTCTGTGTTGTACTAGGATTATGAAAATTGATTGATTGGCATAAAAAAGGCCTTAGTATGTTTTTATCTGATATAGGCTTCTGGAGTTTTGAATCCAGTGTCAAAAGGTTTAAATGGATTCAGTTATCAGTAACTTTCCTCTAAAGGAACACAAAAAAAAGATAGAAGAAAAAGCCACAGTTATACACTGATATTTTCAATTGGATTCAGAGTGTAAATGGTCCTATATATGCATTACTTTTTTTGAATTATATTGATACCATTTTAATCTTCCAAGAAGAAGTGTATTTGTAATTTTAATCAACTTTGGCATGGAAGCATTTGAATGATGTTGGGGCTGGAGTATTTGACACAGACTACAGAAGTCCAATTGGGGTGATCTGGTTCAACTATTCTCATTTGTAGCCTTTGGTGAAATTTTTATTGAAATTGTATTTACAATGAATATTTATGTTAATGCTTTTCTCTTAATAGAGAAAAGGTTTGGAGTAAGAAAATATGATGAATTGGAGTTGGTATTGAAATGGGATTTGAAGATTTTTGATGTTTTTTTTTATGTTTTTTCCCTTATTTAAGCCATATACGTTAATGTTAATGTTAATGTATTTACAATATTTATGTTAGAATTTTTTTTTGTAGAAAATAATATTTTTATGGTTTTTTATCCTATAAGCCAGTACAATAAAATTAAAGGAATAAGCTAGTAACATGACAATACTTTGCTCATTTACAGGTCTCATTCAGTCCGCCAAACCATCAGACTGTGCATAGCCTCCCCACCTCCCTTATAAAAGCTGCATGCACCTAAAGTCATAACTAAAGAAATAATGGTGCCATCAGTTCAATTTCATACAAATATTGCATAGTTACTACCAAACACCGACAATGGCATACAGGGAATACTTCCATTATGACCAAACCTATCATACCTATTCAAGCTACAAACCAAATTAATCACATATTCTAAGAATTTTGGAATGAAATGAAATGTTATCATATCTAACATGAAAAATAAAGAGTTTGACATAACAAACAAGTTGCAGTTAAATTTACACCAAATTCCACATTCCTACCAAATTGGACAATTCATCCCTAATCTAGAAACTAAATCTTTGAAACTTAAGTACATGAAATGATAGGAAAATTAAATTCATCATAAGGGAAAATAACATCCATTACATTAAACAATTTAATTACAAAATAACTACAAGATATTATTGGATCAATCCATTACATTCATCTAAATCATCTTAATTCATTTCATATACATAATGAGAAAGCATAAAATCCAAGATATGACAAGCAACAAAATTAACTTTTTATCTCTAGTTGCAGCTTTGTTAATTACACTCTTCAATGTATTAACTTCAGTACTCTCTATTTCCTTGATTTCCACTTCATGCCCAACTGGAATATTCAACCTTCTATCAATTCTGTGAAGTTCATTTCTTAATCGATCAATAACCTCCTTTGACCTTATAGTAAAAGGGGCATCATACCATTTAAAAAAGCCACAATAAGCATTCTTATCCTGCGTAGAAAAAAAAATTAAATATATAAGTAATTTAAAAAAATTAAATTGATGATTTTGACATAATCACAATAGGCTTTAGCTAACATAATCACACATTCCTACTGGAATTTCATTCATTTCTCAATAATCAGTTAGAACCATCTTTTAGAATGGAACTTCATGGTTGCACCAACTTGTGATCAAAGAATTCTTAAATGACATAAAAAATTATGTAAATAAAATTGAAATTAATACTCTTGTGTGGTAGGCAGTTCTATTCATCACAGAATATTATGGTAAAGAACAAAGCTATGTGAATACAACGAAATTGTAAAGTAGTTTTTTTGGCCCATCAGGGGGCAATTAGCACCACAAGTCAACTCTCCTTCATACTAATAAGCAAATGACAGATGAGTAAATACAACTTCAAACACCTAGTAACTCTTCTTTCTGCTCTTAGAACTTACACATTCCATAATCAAAAAATTTATTATGATAAATGGAAAAACAATGTTCCAAAGACAATTTTTTCTAGCAATTCTCATGTTCATCCCCAAAACAAAAAATTAACTAAATAAATAAAATAATAAATTAGGGCTAATTCCAATATGAGAAAAATTCCTAAATCGGAACCTAGTTAAATCTTACCGACTTTCGTTAATATTTAGTTGTTGCGTTCAATTTCCCCTCTAAAACTTCGTTAAGATCTGACCGTGTTTGAAGGAGGATTAGAATAGGGGAGTTTGGAGGAGGGTGCCGGCGATGTTAGAACAGTGGAGCTTTGAAGGAGAGTTGGAGATGGGAGTTTCAGCGGAGGGAGTTAGCGATGTTAGAACAGTGGAGTTTGGAGGATAGTTTCAGCGGAGGGAGTCAGCCATGTTTTGGGCAAGCTAACAATTGTTTTGGAGAGAAAATTGGGGCAGAGCAGCTTAACTTTGGTTTTGGACAGAGGAGAGAGAAACACAAACACGGAAGGCTCTATATAGGTATGTAATCTTGGACCGACCGTCCAATAAATTATCTAAGGGGTGAGATTGCTTGAGGCTTGTGCCAGGCCGCTAATAAGACCTGCGGCTGGTGCAACTCTTTCCTGCAGCAAGACCTATTACCAAAATACGTCCAATTTTTAATTCTATTTCATGTTGGCTGCAGGTCATACTAGTGGCCAGTCAAAATGTTGTCGTTTTGACTGACCTCTAATAAGACCTGCGACCAACATACAGAGAGAAATGAAATTTAAAGTCTGACCACAGATAGGACCTGCGACCAACATAGAAGGAGAAATTTTTTTTTATGCTTTCTCCTCTACATAACATAGCAATATGGATTAGTCACCTATGAACATAGCAATATGGACTAGTCACCTATTGACTACTGTTTCTGCTTTCTCCTCTACAGAACATAGTGAATGATGAATATGTTTGTGTGTTAGAAAGGAAAAGTTTGAGAGTAGCATGAGAAAGAAACACGAGGGAGAGTTAATTGTCTGAAACAAAAGGTGACAAGCGGTGTCATAATAATATTTAATTTATTAATTACAAGTAATATTATGGAGTACTAAAATTTCATGTTATATATTAATTTATAATTAAAAATTTATGTAAAATAAAAATGTATAATATGTAAAAATGTTTCCTAATTAATTTTTAATATTTTATAATTTAAAATTAATGTGTATTTATTTATTTATTTATGAGTAATGTAATAATTAATATAACAAATTATTTTAAAAATATTATTAAGTATTAAAATTTTATTTTTAAAAAATTTGAAATAAATTTATGTAAATATTTAAATTTAGATTTTTTATAAAGTTCTTTTACTAAAGGGAGAGTATTGTTTCTACAATTTCAAATTCTTTATGAGCATCTCAAATAGTTGTTGGAAATGCATGGTGCTTCTCATATTCGACCGACTAATTATACAAAAAACTATGACTATTATATGTAGGAGTTGTTGTCAGCGCCATTAATAGTACTCATCAATGTATGGCTTGAAATTTTTTCTCCCTGTATGTTGGTCGCAGTTCTTACTTGTGGCAAGTTAAAACGACGTTTCGACTGACCGCTAGTAAGACCTGCGACCACCATTAAATGAAATTAAAAATTGAGGATATTTTGGTAATAGTTTGGCCGCAGAAACAAGTTGCACCGACCGCAAGTCTTATTAGCGACCGGGCTCAAGCCTCTAACGATCTCACCCCTTAGATAATTTATTGGACGACCCAAGATTAGTTTCCTGGAATAGTGTCCATAGTTAATATATATATATATATATATATATATATATATATATATATATATATATATATATATATATATATATATAAGAGACTGATTCATTGACAACGTTGTCAATTTAACATTATTCTTACAACAGATCGTGAGCGTCCATCCAATGATCTAACGGTTTAATAGAGGTCTCGTTCGCAGTTTAGTTTTCAGTATTCCGCAGTTTAATACTGCGGACAGGACAAATGTCCAAAATACCTTCCTTGTGAAAGTTTGTCGTCCACAGTATTAAACTGCGGATGCTAAGTATGGCTGACCAATTGTGAAACGACGTCGTTTTTAAATAAGTATCATCCGCAGTATTAAACTGCAGACGCTAAGCCAATTGGAAAACGACGTCATATTGGTCAAATTCAATTTTTTTTAATTTTCTAGGCACCACAGTATTAAACTGCGGGTGCCAAATAATTGATTCCACTCTACAATTGTGAATCAATGAAAACTAAAATAAAAAAACATGTTTTACCTGCCGCTTCTGTGACGCCCCCAAAATAGGTTCACACAACCCATTTTGAGTCGCCAATAATATTCTACAAAATACAAATACAAATACGAATTTTCCCATTTACAACTAATATTTGTCGTGCAAAATACGACCACACACATACCGTGACTTCCATACAAATATCATACCGTATGGTACCACAGTATCCAAACCCAAATTATTACAATGCCGTAAAAAGACGGCAACACATGTTTAAAGTCTTCAGTATAGTTATTATTAAACTATGCCATCACTTGATGAGGACAACCACTAACTCGAACCATCACTCCACTCCCCGGCTAGTCCCAGCTACATTTTCCTTTCCTGAGAATGGGACAAAACTGAAAAGGGTGAGCTCAAATAGCCCAGTAAGAAATATCATGACTAAGATAATGAAGAATAAAATTTATCTTTAGTCTTCAACAAAATTAAATCAGAGATTTAAAGATATTTTAATTGTTCAACAACAACAATTGCAGCGGAACAAACAATCCATTAGAAGAGTCAAGTAGATTATAATATCTACCATCTTCTATAAATTAAAGGATCACCACCAATATTTTATCCCTGTAACACCAATCAACAAATCCTGTTTATGAACATCCAAATCAACAGTTTATATTCAACAGCCTCTCTTTGCACTACGTGCCAAAGATATTAATTTGTAACATCACCGGTCATGATCATGCCAAACGCCAGTTCATCTTTGCACTACGGGCCAAAGAGAACTTTCACCATACGCCTTTGTTTGTAACACCAAAAGTCATGATTATACCAATACACAGTTTGGTCAAAATCATGTCACGCCAGTTCATCTTTGCACTACGGGCCAAAGAGAACTATCACCATAATTAAAGTATGAGGATGAGGATGATGATAATGATACAGTGAGATTAAGGATAAGAAAAAAAAACTTTATAATTTAATCAGTATCAAAGATTGACCAAATTGCCAACACGATAACTAAATTGTGGAGTCAAATTCAAGAATGATATTCAAGAAATTATTTCATGCTTCAACTATAACGTATAAAATGAAATAGAAAGATTCAAGTGAAAAGATATTAGATGAAGCACAAACTATTAAGGATATTCTACTAATTTTCAGGGATTTTCTCCATTTAAAAATAAGGTTTTGGAAACAAACAAAGATTTCTTATCATAAATGGAGAAATGTGAAAGAAAAAGATATCCCTTAAAGAGTACAAAAGAAATGATAAGTTATATGAGTATAACAGAATATATGAAACTGCAATGGATTTTCACCTGTCATGCGATAATTCGCGTAGACAGATTATTTCCACAACAGATTAATAAGTAATGAATACGACGGGTTATTCACCAGGTATGCGTCAATCCGCACGAACAGGTTATACCCACAGATTAATAAGGAATGAATACAGAAGGGTATTCACCAGGTACGACGCTCGTACTTACAGGTTATTCCCATAGAATAATAAGGGTTGAATACAAAAGGATATTCACCAGGCATGCGTCATACCGCACGGCCAGGTTATCCCCACAAATTAATACAGAATGAATAACAACCTTTATGAGTATAATATCACTTACGAACATGAAAGCAAATGATATTATATATGAGTATGAAAGAAATGATATTCCCTACCTTCGTTAACTGGATGTTACTTTCTATGAAGTTTACTAACTTCGGATAATACTAGTATTCTCACAAATACTCACAATAGCCTAGCACACTAAGAGAACTTCAGAAATTTAGAGAGAGGGAGGAAGTATAAGCAATGAAGGTGTGAAAATTTCTTAAGCAAACTCTCCCTATTTATAGGAAAATCAAGGTGAGGGCATTTTGGCCTTTTCCCCATATTCTTTTAATATCATCCATCCATTTTTTCTTCCATTAATATCATCCATCCATTTTTTCTTCCATTAATATCATCCATCCATTTTTTCTTCCATTAATATCATCCATCCATTTATTCAAAAAGATTAATCCATTATCAAAAGATAATTCCATTATAAAAAGATAATTCCATTATCAAAGAGATAAAACCATTATAAAAATAACTCCATTATCAAAATAAATCCATTTTTCTGTATTATTGTGTTAAATGTATTAATATCACAGATAGCATATACTCGCAATACTGACCACCAGATTATTCCCAGGAAAGAGGGGGCCTTCCATAAAAATGGCGCGCAATTAAATAACCCCTTTCTTTGACAGAATTTCTAGACATTGTCGATAATGCTAAAATATCCTATCAAATGATATAAGTTACAGTGTCGTGACAAATAGTAAAATATATTATGCAGATGCTAATTAACAATTATTGAATCAAGATACTATGCAATTGCTACTTTATCAATTATTGAATCAATAATATAAAACACTGTGCAACATCGTGAGCTACTATGGAATGTCGTGTGCTACTATGGAATAACGTGTTCTACTGTGGAATAACGCGTTTTACTGTTCTTTTTATCACCGGGTATTTTAACAGTTATCAGTTAAAGTTTTGCCGCCAATTTCTATCACTTTCTATATCCGACAGTTAACCCGTTGTGGGGCCCACTATCATTGACAATATTGCCATTTCGGCGTCGCCGTACGGTACCGAATATAATATTCCCCGACAGAAAGAATATTTCCCGACAAAAGGAATATTCCCCGACATACTATTTATCAGATAATTTGCATATAACACCCTTAACTATCATTTATAACAATTAAGTACTTCACTATTTAGAAAAATAATCATAAAGAAAATAATAAATTTTTATTTCATAAATTCGGGGTCGTACAATCTCTCCTCCTTATAAAATTTCGTTCTCGAAATTGACGTACGTACCTGGCAATTCGAAAAGGTGAGGATATTTTGCTCTCATCTCGGATTCTAACTCCCAGGTCATTTCCTCAACATCATGGTTTCTCCATAAAACTTTAACTTGAGGTATAACCTTTGAGCGTAGAATCTGCTCCTTCTTATCCAAGACCTTGACAGGTATCTCTTCGTACGTCAAATCCTCTGCTATCTCGTCTGGTTCTAACTCAATAATGTGGTTTGGATCTTTCACATATTTACGTAGCATGGATATGTGAAAAACATTATGAACACGAGACATGCTTGGCGGTAAGGCGAGTCTGTAGGCCACAGTTCCTACTCGGTCGAGGATTTCAAATGGACCGATAAATCGAGGGTTAAGCTTTCCTCTCTTTCCGAATCGCGTAACACCTTTCCACGGAGCAACACGTAAAAATACATGATCTCCGACATTGAATTCCTCGTCTCTTCGATGAAGATCAGCATAACTCTTTTGTCGATCTTGTGCTGCTTATATACGTTATCATCTTCACGTGGGTTCGTGGAGTCTTTAACTCTATATTCCTCCTTTGTAAGTCATCCAAAATGAGCCTTTACGTTGTCAACATCGTACTCGTACTTGCATACGTTCTTCTACGTAATGCGTCAGCTACTACGTTCGCCTTTCCAGGATGGTATTGAATGGTATGGTCGTAATCCTTCAACAGCTCGAGTCACGTCGTTGTCACATGTTGAGTTCCTTCTAGGTGAAGAAATGTTTGAGGCTTTTATGATTTGCATAGATTTCTAGTTACTCTCATCTTTCTTCCTTACGAATAAAATAGGAGTACCCCAATGCGATGTATTCGAACGTATGAAATCGATATCTAACAACTCCTGTAGTTGGGTTTTTAACTCTAGAAATTCAATAGGAGCCAAACGTATGGGGTCTTGAAAATGAGTTTTGTATTGGGTTCAAGGTCGATACAAAATTCGATTTTGCAGTCTAGGGTAGGCCAAGAAGTTCTTCGGGAAATACGTCAGGAAACTTAATAACAATAGAAATATCAATCAAATTTGACGTATTTTTGTTTAAATCAGTTACATGGACTAAGAAATTTTGACATCCGTTTTTCAATAAACGAATGACTTTGTGGATAGAAATGACAGCTATTGATTTCAACGGTTTGGTTGCTTGAATTCGAATAATAGGTTGATTAGGAATATAAAAACTAGCGACCTTACGAAAGCAATCATGATGAGTAGTTAACCAATCAATTGATTTTTTTTTCCAAAGAGGTAATATCAATGGGTAAGGTGAGTGTACCGTCTTGAACACAACAAGATTTATAGACTGTAGATGTAACGAATGTTTGTCCCAATGGTGTTTCAACAAATAAGTCAAAATTTAATTTATCAGGGGTCAAGTTTAAACGCTGGGCACAAGCAGATAAAATAAAAGAGTGGGTAGAACTAGTATCTAATAAGGTATAGACTCACAAGAGTTTATAATTAGCTCACCGGTTATGACGTCATCTGTTTTCCACGCATTTTGAGAGGTTACGACAAAAGCTCTGCCTTGTACCACCGGCTTTGACTTATCCGTGTCAGACCTTGGTGTCATCGTTACGACTGGAATTGATTTTGCTACACGACAGAATCGAGATATGTGGCCTTCCTTTCCACAATTGTAACATACCTTGGATGGCTGTGTACAGTTTGGACTGATGTGTCCCTCCTTTCCGCATTTGTAACATATGACCGGTGGTCGTTCCTCTTCCCTCGAAACTGGTACTGGTGCTGGTACTGACGCTGGTGCCTTTCCATGGTTGTTGTTGAATCTCCTCTTCTTGGAATTGTTGCCACTTGACTCACTCCTTCTGTTATCCGGGCCAGGATTACCACCGAAGTGGTTACCATTTCCGGTGTTGTGATTCCCTCCTCGCTGATTATCATTATTCTGATAATTGCTGCCACCATTACGATTATTACCGTTATTTTGCTCTCGTGGTTGGGTGTTGCTTCCTGGTTGTAGTAGTCCTCTTTCCTGCTCCACTACTTGAGCCCTATCCACAGCATCTGCGTATATACAAATTTTATGAGAAACGAGATATTGGCGAATCTCTGGTTTCAAACCTCGTAGGAACATTCGTGTCATTCGTTTTTCAGTATCCACTAAATGGGATGCAAAACGCGACAGCTCGACGAACTTGGCTTCGTACTGTGACACCGTCATGTTGTTCTGTTCCAGTTTGATGAATTCTACCTCCTTCATATGACGAATACTTTCCGGGAAATACTTCTCGTTAAATAATTCCTGGAACTCGACCCAAGACATCTCGAGTGCCGAATGCTGTGTACGTTTCACAGATTCCCACCAATGATCCGCTTCTCCTCGTAACATAAAGGTGGCAAAAGGAACCTTTTGGTTCTCCGTGCAACGCAGTACATCGAATATCTTTGTTAATTGTTTAAGCCATGCCTCTGCCTTGAGTGGATCTGGTTTGCCGAAAAATTCAGGTGGTCCCAATTCTTTGAACTGCTTGGCAGTGACCATTCGTACATTATCAGCGTTTCTGCCAGTATTGTAGACATGAGCTCTTCTTGCCTGGTTCTGCAGGTATTGCATGAAGTTCCTAAAAAATTCATCATTCATTCGGTTGTTAGCATCATGATTAGCATCATGGTGTTCTGAGTTTGCACCCATATTATTTGTGGCTTCCTGGTTTTCAGCCACAATAGTCTCATAGTGAATTTCTTGGTTTTCAGATGCCATTCTGAAATGTGATCACAAAACAAAGATTAGGTAAAGAAATAGACATGAAACATCTTGTCCCTATAACCAACCAATTACTTAAATAATCAAAAATAGCTTAGGTAGGACACACTAGCAAAGGATTTTACTCGTCTCTCCCCTCCTAGTTCTAATCCCAGATCTCTACCAGAGATCATATCCCTAAGCTCTGATACCAACTGTGACGCCCCCAAAATAGGTTCACACAACCCATTTTGAGTCGCCAATAACATTCTACAAAATACAAATACAAATACGAATTTTCCCATTTACAACTAATATTTGTCGTGCAAAATACGACCACACACATACCGTGACTTCCATACAAATATCATACCGTATGGTACCACAGTATCCAAACCCAAATTATTACAATGCCGTAAAAAGACGGCAACACATGTTTAAAGTCTTCAGTATAGTTATTATTAAACTATGCCATCACTTGATGAGGACAACCACTAACTCGAACCATCACTCCACTCCCCGGCTAGTCCCAGCTACATTTTCCTTTCCTGAGAATGGGACAAAACTGAAAAGGGTGAGCTCAAATAGCCCAGTAAGAAATATCATGACTAAGATAATGAAGAATAAAATTTATCTTTAGTCTTCAACAAAATTAAATCAGAGATTTAAAGATATTTTAATTGTTCAACAACAACAATTGCAGCGGAACAAACAATCCATTAGAAGAGTCAAGTAGATTATAATATCTACCATCTTCTATAAATTAAAGGATCACCACCAATATTTTATCCCTGTAACACCAATCAACAAATCCTGTTTATGAACATCCAAATCAACAGTTTATATTCAACAGCCTCTCTTTGCACTACGTGCCAAAGATATTAATTTGTAACATCACCGGTCATGATCATGCCAAACGCCAGTTCATCTTTGCACTACGGGCCAAAGAGAACTTTCACCATACGCCTTTGTTTGTAACACCAAAAGTCATGATTATACCAATACACAGTTTGGTCAAAATCATGTCACGCCAGTTCATCTTTGCACTACGGGCCAAAGAGAACTATCACCATAATTAAAGTATGAGGATGAGGATGATGATAATGATACAGTGAGATTAAGGATAAGAAAAAAAAACTTTATAATTTAATCAGTATCAAAGATTGACCAAATTGCCAACACGATAACTAAATTGTGGAGTCAAATTCAAGAATGATATTCAAGAAATTATTTCATGCTTCAACTATAACGTATAAAATGAAATAGAAAGATTCAAGTGAAAAGATATTAGATGAAGCACAAACTATTAAGGATATTCTACTAATTTTCAGGGATTTTCTCCATTTAAAAATAAGGTTTTGGAAACAAACAAAGATTTCTTATCATAAATGGAGAAATGTGAAAGAAAAAGATATCCCTTAAAGAGTACAAAAGAAATGATAAGTTATATGAGTATAACAGAATATATGAAACTGCAATGGATTTTCACCTGTCATGCGATAATTCGCGTAGACAGATTATTTCCACAACAGATTAATAAGTAATGAATACGACGGGTTATTCACCAGGTATGCGTCAATCCGCACGAACAGGTTATACCCACAGATTAATAAGGAATGAATACAGAAGGGTATTCACCAGGTACGACGCTCGTACTTACAGGTTATTCCCATAGAATAATAAGGGTTGAATACAAAAGGATATTCACCAGGCATGCGTCATACCGCACGGCCAGGTTATCCCCACAAATTAATACAGAATGAATAACAACCTTTATGAGTATAATATCACTTACGAACATGAAAGCAAATGATATTATATATGAGTATGAAAGAAATGATATTCCCTACCTTCGTTAACTGGATGTTACTTTCTATGAAGTTTACTAACTTCGGATAATACTAGTATTCTCACAAATACTCACAATAGCCTAGCACACTAAGAGAACTTCAGAAATTTAGAGAGAGGGAGGAAGTATAAGCAATGAAGGTGTGAAAATTTCTTAAGCAAACTCTCCCTATTTATAGGAAAATCAAGGTGAGGGCATTTTGGCCTTTTCCCCATATTCTTTTAATATCATCCATCCATTTTTTCTTCCATTAATATCATCCATCCATTTTTTCTTCCATTAATATCATCCATCCATTTTTTCTTCCATTAATATCATCCATCCATTTTTTCTTCCATTAATATCATCCATCCATTTATTCAAAAAGATTAATCCCTTATCAAAAGATAATTCCATTATAAAAAGATAATTCCATTATCAAAGAGATAAAACCATTATAAAAATAACTCCATTATCAAAATAAATCCATTTTTCTGTATTATTGTGTTAAATGTATTAATATCACAGATAGCATATACTCGCAATACTGACCACCAGATTATTCCCAGGAAAGAGGGGGCCTTCCATAAAAATGGCGCGCAATTAAATAACCCCTTTCCTTGACAGAATTTCTAGACATTGTCGATAATGCTAAAATATCCTATCAAATGATATAAGTTACAGTGTCATGACAAATAGTAAAATATATTATGCAGATGCTAATTAACAATTATTGAATCAAGATACTATGCAATTGCTACTTTATCAATTATTGAATCAATAATATAAAACACTGTGCAACATCGTGAGCTACTATGGAATGTCGTGTGCTACTATGGAAGAACGTGTTCTACTGTGGAATAACGCGTTTTACTGTTCTTTTTATCACCGGGTATTTTAACAGTTATCAGTTAAAGTTTTGCCGCCAATTTCTATCACTTTCTATATCCGACAGTTAACCCGTTGTGGGGCCCACTATCATTGACAATATTGCCATTTCGGCGTCGCCGTACGGTACCGAATATAATATTCCCCGACAGAAAGAATATTTCCCGACAAAAGGAATATTCCCCGACATACTATTTATCAGATAATTTGCATATAACACCCTTAACTATCATTTATAACAATTAAGTACTTCACTATTTAGAAAAATAATCATAAAGAAAATAATAAATTTTTATTTCATAAATTCGGGGTCTTACAGCTTCCCTCAATCCTCTTCCCCAAGTAACCCAATTCCATGTCTATATAGAAAAGATCAGTCAGATTCAGCTGTATATCTTCTGTATCAACTCTTACAAAGCTTTCAAGTCGGTTACATTAGTTTCATATCATCTAATTTCAGCTAGGTTTGATTCATCTTCAATTTACTCCATCCAATTTAGATTTGTGCAATTTTTCTCTTTTCCATATTCTTCTACTATTCATTCTTCATTAGATTTGTCTGTGAATATACTTTTTTATACCGGTAGTTTAGGACAAGCAATTCAGTTTCTTTCCCTTTCCCTATTTTTTTAATAAAAAAAACTTCGAATCAGAATTCAATTCCCAATTTCATTTGGTGCTCAGATTCTTATGTAGCTTAACCACTACAATATTGTTCTTTTCTCAAGTTAGATTACATTTTGATGTTTGTAAAACTAAGATGCAGAGAATTGCTTAGTGTTGTCTAACATAGAATTCAAGCTTGCTCTTTAGGTTTCTTCATCTGTATACTTTAGCTTTCGTCGTCTGTGATAGAGAATATCACAGAGCAGAATCAGTTTTCTTCAATTCCAGTTAGAACTACTAATGGAATTATAAATGGGTTTGAGGGAGGCGACATGATTGAGGGAGGCGGCACAGATTTATGAGTTTAGAGAGAGATTTCATTGATTCATAGTCGTAGAATGAATTAATGAAATCGTAAAGTGGAATCAATTATTTGGCATTCACAGTTTAATACTGCAGAGCCTAGAAAATAAAAAAAAAATTGAATTTGACCAATACGACGTTGTTTTCCAATTGACTTAACGTCCACAATACTTATTTAAAAACGACGCCGTTTTCTAATTGGAGCCATACTTAGCATCCGTAGTTTAATACTGTGGACGAGAGACTTTTACAAGTAAGGTATTTTGGATATTTGTCCCGTTCGCAGGATTAAACTGCGAAATACTGAAAATTAAACTACAGATGAAATCTCTATTAAAATCATCGATATGTTGTAAAGATAACCTTAAATTGCCAACTATATATATACACACACTAATTGAAGTGAATGGACTATAAGATAACTCGAAAAACGAACAAAAATAAATTAAATGTTGTATTTTTAGATACGGTAATAATAGATATTGGTGGTGAAAGGACTAGTTTGCTACTTTGAAGAAAAAATTCTCGACGTGCTCGGTGCTCCCTAAGAAAGGATGGAGATGTCCAAGTGTCGTTAGAAGAGTGAAGGTCTAGCATATATCCCCTAAGTAGAAAAGTAAATATTTGCGTTGTCAATTTAGTTGAGGTGGACACATATCAAAGCTATTGAATAGTTATATACTTAGATTTATCACTTTTGAATACAATAAAATGTGAGTAAAAATAGTTTATGTCATAATTGTAATATCAAAAATTAAATAAATTTATATCAAAATAGTTTAGTTTAATTTTAAAAAGTTAATATTAATATTATATATTTTGAAATGATGGAATATATAAAAAGACAAGATGGATATGGGAATTTAAATGACTACATTTATATCTTTTAATAATAATTTTGGAAAAAACTTTCACTGAATCAAACTATTCACGATTAAATTAATTTAATTTGATTAAGTCTGACTCAATTAGACTCGCGCGAGTTCGTCTAACAACTCAAGATTGAACAAAAGTTGTAGTTCATAAATATAACCTAGTATATATGAGTTTGAGTCAAATAAAAGTAATTATTTAATTGATTTAGCATATATGAAAAATTAGTTGCTAAAAGCTAAATCCTAATATTACATGAATTTTCAGATAAACACATTTATTCAACCAAAACCAAAAAATAAAATTATAGAAATTGATTCATTATCCTATTCCTTCCATTTATTTTGGATGAAGTTGTGTTAGTTTTTCTTATGTATATTATTATCATATACAAAAATATTTAACATGATAAATACACTTAGAAACAAACTTAAAAAATTTACAAAAACTAATAGTTATGCATTATTTATCGGCCAAAGTATAACAAAAAAAAAGTTACAAAGATATTTATTCCAAGCTTCACAAATATATTCATATCAACCAATGGATGAAGAAGTTGTGCTGGAAGTATACTCTTGGAAGGCTATAGGCTGCATTTTATTTTCCAAAAAAGCATTTAGAAACCGGGGAATTGAAGGATTTCCCACTTCAACAACTCCCTCAAGAATCTGAACCACAAGCCCCATACTTGGCCTATTCTTCTCACCATCTTGAATGCACCAACAAGCAACTTTGCAAGCTCTAATGAGCTCTTTTAAATCCCCTTCACCCTGCAATTTTTGATCCAACAAAATCATTAGTCCTTCTTCCTCTTCACTTAATCTTTGTGCAACTCGAGCCGGAAAGTATTCGTCTGTGCCATCATCTGAAAAGTCCCTATTTCTCCTTCCTGATATAATTTCAAACAGCAGCATTCCATAGCTAAAAACATCTGCTTTCGCGGTTATGGCCTCTCCTGAAATCCATTCTGGTGCAAGATATCCTCTTGTTCCTCTTATTGTTGTCAAAACTCGACTAAACTCGCGTCCAAGCAGCTTTGCTAGGCCAAAATCAGCAACTTTGGCGTTATATTCATCGTCCAAGAGTATGTTATCGGGCTTAATATCACAATGTATGATACAATCCCTGCACTTTTCGTGGAGATAAGCCAATCCTCTTGCGGTCCCAATCATAATGTTGTACCTCGCTTTCCAGTCTAGGAAAACATTGGAATTTTCTTGAAACAAGGAGTATTCAAGCGAGCCATTTTTCATGTAATCATAGACTAGAAATCTTTTTGCACCTTCTATGCAAAATCCTTGGAGTCGAACGAGGTTAATATGCTGGATTAGCCCGATTGTGCTCACCTCTGCGCGAAACTGTTTTTCTCCTTGCTTTAAATTCTTAAGCCTCTTAACTGCTATTGCTGCTCTAGAGTTGGGTAGAGTCCCCTTGAAAACTGAGCCGAAACCGCCTTCTCCAAGCTTTTCGGAGAAGTCCTTGGTTGCATTTTTCAAGTCCTTGTACTTAAACAGCATCAAAGAATCCTCCATTGTCCCACCTAATGTGCCCCCTTTTTGTTTCCTCCTCAGCATGATAACCAACACTACAATGCCAAAGAAAATAAAGAACCCCCCAATAGCTCCAACAATAATCCAAACAGTTTTTTCCTTTTTCCCAGAATTACGATTCCCAGATTTCGCAGTTCTAACACGAAAAACTCGTCCGCTCGTATCATCTGATCCCAGTTGTTGTAGTTTATACACCTCTCCTTTCCAAACCAAACACTTCCCGTCATCAAATGCATAAGCACTGCATGTACAATTACTCAAGCAAGCAAATTCACATTCTTTAGCATTCCTAGCATTTATTGACTCTGAATTCTCCGGTAATCGCGAATTTGGCATGGAAAAAAATGTGTCATTTCCATCTATGCCACAATCGGAAGGAGTTCTCCTAATGCACCCATCTGTATAATCTTCCAATTCCCAGTTTTTTGACACCCTTGGTTGATACCCTCGCATGCAATTACAAGAAGGGGCTTTCAACAAATTGCAACTGCCAAAAGCACCACAAAAATTATGAACCTCGCATTGTTCAGGCCGCACCCAAAACGGACGCCATTCGCGGTTGGGGAAGTTTTCCTGCCATACAAATTGCCTGAGCTGCCCGGTTACATCAATCATAAACCGCGTGAGAGAATTAGGAATAGCAATGTCATAAGTGAATTTACTCTCATTTTCATTAGAAATATAGGAGAGATTTGTGATGTAAAAGTTCCGGTCTATTTCAGGAACGAGCACAAAATTTGTCCCTGTCCAGTTACCAGTTGACCAGTACAATTTAGTCCCATTGTACACTAAATTGTGACTTGTCCCATTTGGCTGTACCTCGAGGGAGTAAAGACTAGGTGCTGGATTTTCTGAATTTCTCCATGCAGTTAAATACACTCTCTCTTTCTTAATTTTGTTGTATCCAACTTTTCCACCACCCGGCAGCCAATGGTCGGTTGGGTAGTCGAAACTTTGCCATATAACATTGGAGGAATCTAATTTCTCCCTAATGACTAAATTTCCATTGTCAAGAAGCATGGCTATGGTTGAATTAGGAAAATTTGAGGTGGAATTTGTGGACCAAATTTGAATTTTTGACTCATTTAATAGGACAAGATTTCCACTAGGGAGGATTTCTAAATTTGAATTATAAGGGTCAGAAAGGGGATGGTTCCTATTTGCCACCCAAACTACAGTTTTACTAGCAATATTTTTGTACCATATGCCAATGTAATACTTTTGGGACTTACCTGGTGTGAAGAACCCCAATTCAAATATCCCGGCTTTGGACGAAATTATCCGGTTCCCGGAGAGAGACTGGCCGGCTCCGATGAAATCCGATCCGTCCGAGAGATGGGTTTCAAAGAATAGAACAAAAAAGAGTAGAACAAGAAGGAACAAACATGTATTTTTGGTCTCTAGACTCATCTTTTCAGATAGTAAAAGTAAACCCCAAAACTTAAGCTGTAATTTGTGTCAATTGTGACGTGAGAATTTATAGCAGATAAGTTTGAGAAAATATAGGTACATGTTTGTATTTCCAATTTAATTTGAAGCTAGGAGTCAACTGCAACTACTGCACCCAAAGTCAATGAAAGGTATAGTGAAGCACGGGTATCATGTATAGTAATATTGACTTATTTGGCTAATTGACTAGCATTAAAATTTTGACGAAGTTGCTCAGAAATTTCACTTTATCATTGCTTTATCACGCAAATTGTTTCTCGTCTGGAATCATGAATTGACAGAATATACATAACAATTCTAACTTTGCGGCCAATTTTGGTTTACATACACAAATCAAAATATTTGATTGGACGGGCAGGAGTTGGTGAAGTAAGCATAGTCGTCTCTAAGGTTGAAAAATGTTGGTTATGATGTTGTTGTCTTGACAAATATGCCGCAATGGTTGAAGCAGTCTATGACCTTCGAAAGCGTGAACCGATAAAGAATTAGCAGTAGTATGTGTCATGTAAGCTGAACAAATTTTCAATCCTACTAATTTAGTGGCTTATGCTAAATATCATTTCGCACCACCTTTTTTTGTTAGTGGTAGTACATATAACAGAAAAATAAATTTAAATTCAAGGGCATAAAAAATCACATTTTTTTTCTTCTTATTTTGGTAACGAGGAATCAATTCAATCACAAAAGATGGACGGACGTGATGTAGAACTGTAATACAAAACCCGGATACTGTCCGACCATTTTTATGCATTTAAGAATCGAATTCTTGATTTTTCACTCACTAACAAGCTGGTTGGCCTTCAAAATGTGTAGATTGGGAAGAAAACGATCTGCATGCCATAAGAAAGCATAGTTTTTACCTAATGCATGCACAGTTTGCAATGAACACAATAATATTAAAGTGATGTTATTAGCCAGAGGTGTTTCCAGTCTACTTGTCTTACATCCTGAGGCTTATGCTTAGGACATATTATTATGAGTAGAGCTGACAATTTAAAACTCAACCCATCAACCCGTTTATTAAAGTCATGATTTAATGGATCCAGTTATTCATTTAATTATATGGGTCTTAAGTGAGTTGGGTTAGATATATGGATAATGATAAATTAAAGTGGTTAAATGGTTATACCCACGTAACCCACCTAACCGCATAAATCACAAATCTCGACAACGACGAATCCGATGTACACAACGACGGACTAACTCCTCAGCCAAAAAGGAGAAGACGTGATTGAAGTGATCAATATGTGGAGTGAACGAAGTTCTAGCTGAAGATTCTCTGACTAAGTTGACTCTTAATTGGGCTAGTGGTTGGGATATAGCAGTAGAGGAATTGGAGGTATAGGATTTTGGATATGCATGGTTGTTAGACTGGTTGTAGATAATGCAGACTCCATTGAAGATACGGAGATAAGCTTCGATCGTAGGGAGAGAACCAAAATCCAATTCCTCACTCTCTCTCTCTCTCTCCCTCTTTCTCTCTCTCTCTCTCCCTCTCTCTCTCTCTCTCTATATATATATATATACACGCGCGCGCGCGCACAACACCCCCTCTTATCTTTCTCTATCTACGTTGTGAAGTTTTGGAATTTGACCTGCAAATCTGCAATGAATTGATTATTTTGATTTTTGATTTCTTATAATATATAATATATCGCTGGAGAAAATTGAAAATTTGACTTTCGGGTTATGCGGGACTCATATTTATTTAAATTTATCCATATTTAATTCATTTAAAAATTATCTATTTATAACCTAATCCATTAATGATCCATTACCTATTAAATTTTTATCTATTGTTTAATGAATTAATGAAAATTGACGAAGGTCCCAAATAACAAAATGGTCTCTAAGATATTTTCACTAATAGATATGAAATAAAATAGCATTAATTGTAATAATTAATAAGAATTAATAATTAGTGAAAGTGACGGTGTGGTTAGGCCCGGCCCTGAACTGAGCCGGGTCAAGATTCAGCTAATCTCGTTATTAATTTTTCTTCCATTGTTTCAGTGATGAATTAACATTATTATACCATATAAGTTTGTATTAAAACGAGATGGTTTTAAGTGAATCAGTCTCATGTTGAACACGACTCACGTCAAACTCAATTAATTTATTTAAACAATTAATAACAATTATACTTATAGACTTGATTAAGCGAGTCATTAGCAGCTTAATTTCAATAGGCTTGTCCATTAGTTGTTTATTAATTTTGATTGAGGCAGTTGGAGACTTTTGAGTGTTTAGTAGAAAGTGGTGCAGCAGGCATTATTGATCGGATCCTATATGTTTTACTTTTATCCATACTTTGCTCTGCGCTCAAGTCAGCCTAGCTTAGTATCCTTTTGGTTTGCTTTCTATGTTTTGATTATTTTAAATATGTTGAATAATTTATGTGCATTAGTAGTTGCGTTTGACGAGATAAAACAAGAATATATATATATATATATATATATATATATAGTAGGGATCAGGTGCTTACCCTTACAAAACTTACCCAACTTACCTATTAAAAACGCGTGTCTTTTTTCTCTCTCCTCGCTCAAAACAGTTCGCGTCATTTTTTCTTCTCTCTTATTTCTCTCATCTGAAAGAGGCGAGCTAGGTGCCATCTTCATCCGGAAAATTCGTATACAAATCGATTCCAGATCTGAAGCGAAAGAGAATCGTTTATTCGTATACAAATACGTCCCTCATCCGATTCTCAAACATGTGCTTCCTTAAAGAAGCCCTAAATCCTAGTATGTCTCCAATCCAAATCAGTTTTTTATAGGTATTCCAAATCAAGCCCTAATTGAAAATGTTCTCTCTCATTTTCGTGTTTTCAGACAAACCAAAGCCTTAATACGAACGAATCTGAGTTTGATTTCTTCTGACATCTGGGATAAGCTTTTAAGGTACGATTTCTTGTGGGTTTTCATTTTAATTTCAACTATATACAGTTCTGACATCTGGGAGGAAAATTTACTAAAAATTTTATCTATAATCATGCTTTTATCTGTGTGCTTGAATTTGGTGTACTAGTATATGTTATTCTTTCTTTCTATTCCTCTTATGAGAATCCAGTCTCTGCATTATTCAAAAGAATCAGTGTGCCATTTTGAGCACAACAAACAGAGCAATTTTTTTGTCACAATTTGTTGTATATTTACATAAAGACATTTATGAGTTTCAGTTTTTGTGGTGCATTTGATTCCTGTAAACATGTTGAAGAAATATTTGGGCTTTCTTTTTTTGGGAAATATTTGTTTTGGTATTGTCAGTCACAATTATTTTGTTTATTATATATTCCCAAGCTGTTTTCACTTATACTTTGAGAAAATGAGTAGTATGAGTGTATGGATTATATGAATTTATACTTTCAGCTATATGTTGTTGCTGCTATCTCTAAGCATATTCAACAAGGACAAGAGAGTGAATTCAAGTCCAACAAAATAAATTTTATATTAACAAGGTGTTGAGCTCAATGTTATTGTCCTCCTTTCGCATGATTTATGACTCGACATAAGTTTTTTAGCTAAGTGTTCAATGACTCAGTTCCTTTCATTGCTAGTTGTGTAAACATGATTGCTTAATGTGTAGCTTTTATCATGTGTAGACAGGATATCAGTAATTGTATTCGTGTTTGAGAAAGACTTTCTCACTTGAGCAGTTATGAACGCACATTGTGATTGTGAGAGACGACCTCAACTTAAAATAGCATGGACCGATTCAAACCCAAGAAGAAGGTTTTTATCATGTCCGAATTATGGAAAGGTAAGTGTGTTAGGGTTTCAATTTTTTTTATATCTCTTCCATTATATTTACTTTCAAACCTTCATTGTTTACAGATGAATGCTTGTCAATTTTTTGCTTGGTATGATCCTCCAATGTGTGATAGATTAAGACAAATAATCCCCGGATTACTTCGAAAGATTAACGGAATGGAGGAAGAGATGGAGAAAATGCGTGCACTAGGGAAAATACGAAGAAACAAATTTATTGCTACACTTGTTATTTCTTGGTTATTTATTTTAATCATGTTATTGTAATA